>OU015749.1:31744496-31757653 GCA_907169655.1 Acomys percivali | reverse complement strand
ATGACGAAAGTGTGATTTAATGCCTCATGGTGTTTGGAAATCACCAGCGAAGTGAGCGCCTGTAAAGCCAACAGCCTGAGTAAGAGACAGCTGCCACCCTGGGAGAGGGCACCAGGTTGTTTTTAGCACTGGATGACTCGTGTGAATCTGATATAAGTGAAAAAAGGTCAGTGGAACCGTTAACATCAAAAGTTAGCCGGGCGGTGGTGGCGCACGCCTTTAATCCCAGCACTCGGGAGGCAGATACAGGCGGATCGCTGTGAGTTCGAGGCCAGGCTGGTCTACAAAGCGAGTCTAGGCCTGCCAAAGCTGCACAGAGAAACCCTGTCTCGAAAAACCAAAACAAACAAAACAACAACAAAAGCAAAGCAGAAGTAACTGAGGCACTGGGACTGTAGCTCAGTGGGTTGGGTCTTCACCCAAAGGCCTTAAGTTAAATTCCCCACCACCTTCTCACCTGGGGAACTGGCATCCAAGCACCCTAAAGGAGGGCAAGCAGTTTTTGGTCCCCTGAGCCACCTCAGAATCTGTCTCAAATCAACCACCCAGCAGAGAAGTTAGTTCTTTCTTCATTCATCCTGTATGCGTATGAAGATGTCAAACAACGACACAAAAACCCTGAGTTTCAGGTTGTTGGAGGTGGGAGAGCTGATTTAGGTCAGAACGAAAGTGCTGGAACAGGTGTAATTTACTTCTGGTCATCTGGTGTAACACCGCCTAAGCGGGTATTGCAGCGGCTGGCCCCAGCGGACAGGGATGTAACAAGATGTGAGTGCACATAGGCTCCCATCTGTGTCAGACGTGTTCTGGGGTTTCTGGTACTCTTCCCATCCTCTGGCCCTTTCTGAAATGTCGAGTTGTCGCCCTCTTGTGGCCTAATGTCATAATGAATACCAACAGTCAGATACTTGTCCTTAAAATGAATTTGTTTTTCTAAAAAGATTTATTTAGTTTATGTATATGGTGCTCTGTCGGCATGTACAACTGCAGGCCCCTTAACCACTAAGCCATTTCTCTAGCGTATGAATTTATTTTATAGGTCTTTGAAACAACAGCTCTTTTTTTTTTTTTTTTTTTTTTTTTGGTTTTTCGAGACAGGAAACAACAGCTCTTGAGGAGTCGGGAGCGGAGAGCCCGTGTGTGTAGGCATTTCACCTGGAAGAGAAACTCTCAGGACTTGTCTCAGAGCAGAAAAACAAGAGCCTGAAGACAAATGCTCCTCGATCAGAAGCCAGTCTTGGTCATCCGGCTCCATAAGAGCCAGGCATGGAGGCAGCGCCTCCCCAGAGCCACCGCCGAAGATGTAGGGCAGCAGGGAGTGCTCAGGAGGCCCAGGGTCAGCTGCCTGGGAAATGCATGCCATTGCAGAGCTGGTGTGCAGAGGTGGACACACCGGCAGAGGGAAGAGGTCTTTCCGCCGTCTCTTCTCCACTCTACAGGAGCCCTGATTCTCTCACACAGTGTCACAGCATTTGACACTCACGATTTTACCCCGGTGTTGGAGAATCTCAGGACTATGTTACAAGCCAAGCTTTCCAAAGTTCCCTGCTTTGACTCTGGGGAACTTTCAACAGCCTAGACGTAAAAGGTTTGCTGATTTCACAAGGGTTATCCAGTTGACGGTAGGAGGAAAACTACATTCACTGTCTCCCAGGTGAGTCCCTGAAGAAATCTTACCTGAAGGTTTTAGAAGCTCATTCTGTTAAAACAAACAAACAAACAAAAGCCCTCTCTCTCCTTTTCATCTTTCTGAGTGGTGGTGGTGCACGCCTTTAATCCCACCATTCGGGATGCAGAGGCAGGTGGATCTCTGTGAGTTTGAGACTAGCCTGGTCCACAAAGAGAGTCCAGCACAGACAGGGATACACAGAGAAACCCTGTCCCCAAAACAAACAAACAAACAAACAAACAAACAAACCACCAGCAACAACAAAAAAGAATAAAAATTAGGAGCCAGGCTTCAAGGCTTTCTCCCTGAGTCCCTGGTGAATGGAGAAGGAACATAGTTCCATGTCTAAAACCAAGAATATGCTTGGCAAAGCATGGCCTAGTGCCGAGGACACTTGGGAGAGCTGCAATTGCAGATCCTGGTAACCCAGCTCTTCCTCACTAACCGGTTATGGTTGTCAGTCCCAAGGCCGCTTGGTTGTGGTGCACTTGTACAACATGGCTTGATTAGCTTCCTGCTGACTTGGACCCGTTGTGGTATAGTTTTCTGCTAACCCTGTCCTGTTTTCCCCCTGAAAATCATATATAAGATGGTGTAGTGCTTAATCAATTTGCTGACACGAGTCATCAGGTCATGCAGACCTCCTGACCCCAGCTCTCTGACTTCTTTATTTCTCACCCTGGGTCCTCTTCCTCCTCAACAGCATCCTCCTCTGGACCTTTATTCCTTCAAGTTCAGGGTTTGTTTGTTTGTTTGTCTTTTGGGTTTTTTTTCCCTCTGTGTAGCCTGGCCTCAAACTCATAGTGATCCACCTGCCTCTGCCGCCCGAGTGCTGGGATTAAAGGCATGCGCCACCACCACCCAGCTTAAATTTAATTTTTTATTTACTTTTTTTATTTCTTATGCATTAGTGTGAAGGTGTTAGATCCCTTTGAACTGGAGTTAGAGACAGGTGTGAGCTGCCGTGTGGGTGCTGGGAATTGAACCCAGGTCCATTGGAAGAATAGATGGTGCTCTTAACCACTGAGCTATCTCTCCAGCCCAAGAAGTTCAGGTTGTTAAAAAAAGAAATCTCCTTTTGTAGATTTTTCTATGGAGCATCTATGTCAAGGATAAATGACCCACACAAGGTATCTTCCCAAGTTAACTTTGGACCAAACATGATCAGGTACATTCAGAGTTGCTCAGCCTTATACCTGGCTAGTCAATTTTTAAAGGTTTATTTTCATTATTTTTAATTATGTGTAGGTGTGTACATGCATGTGATACAAGCACATGAGTACAAGTGTCCTTGGAAGCCAGAGGCGTCATATCCCCTAGAGTTGGAGCTATCTCATGGGAGCGCTGGGAACTGCACCAGGATTCTCTGGAAGAGAAACAAGTGCTTTTAACTTCTGAGCCATCTCTCCAGCCCCCACTAAGTTAATTTTAATGAATGAACAGTGTTTGAGCCTTTGGCATATGTTAATCGAAGCAGTCCTTATTTTATTATCTTGGAAGACATGTGCATTGAATTTGTTAATTCAATCTAGAAAAGTTTTTTTTTTCTCATTAAAATAAGTTTATGTCCCATTATCATTTCAGGGTTGCATACATATAGTGCAATCTGCCCATGACTCTTCTTGATGCCTTTTCAAGGTCTAAAGGGCTCATCTTTAAAGCTCCCCTATGTCTGGGTTTAAAATATTGGGAGAGTGAGTCTAGGAGGTGGCCTGATCTTGTCAACCGTCCACTTTCTGTCTCCCCAGCTGGGCTTTCACGGTTCTCTATGCTACCAAGAGCCTCAGAAAATGAACACACCTCAGGTGAGAACTTTGTTCATTCCTTACTTTGAAATGGAATTTGTGAGGCTTAGGAGGGTCCATGCAATAACTGGAAAAGGAAAACTGGAAACCAAGTCAGTCTCCGTGGAAAGTGCAGGTTACCCTCTGTTAGGGGAGCTGAGTTCTATCTGGCTACAGTTTGCTAAGAGTACAAGTTGGTCATAAGTGTACCTCCAGAGGCTGGAGAGATGGCTCAGTGGTTAAGAGCACTGCCCGCTCTTCCGAAGTCCTGAGTTCAATTCCTAGCAACCACATGGTGGCTCACAACCATCTACAGTGAGATCTGGCACCATTTTCTGGTGGGCAGGCATACATGAAGGTGAAACACTGTATACTTAAATAAATTAATCTTAAAAAAAAATAATAAGTGTACCTCCAATTATGTACAGTGCCTCTTGTAAAGTCACTAAAGCAGAGCAGCTGTATCCTTTAATTTGTAATTCTGTAATATAATCTATGCATGTATATTAATCTTTATATACATATTTTCTAATGATATCTTGAAATGCTACATAGATTCTAAACACTAATAAATGTGATAAATTGTTTTAGACATATTCCCCAAGGCTTTTTTCTAATATTTTATTCATTTTTATTTCTATAGTCACAACTTGTAGTAGGTTATGCCTCTTTTTCCTGCTATATTACCATTGTTAGTCTTTTTTTTTTTTTCTTGGTTTTTCGAGACAGGGTTTCTCTGTGTAGCCTTGGCTGTCCTAGACTCACTTTGTAGACCAGGCTGTTTTGTTTTTGAGATAGGGTTTCTCTGTGTGGCCCTGGCTGTCCTGGAACTCTCTCTGTAGACAAGGCTGGCCTCCAACTCAGAGATCCACCTGCTTCTGCCTTCTGAGTGCTGGGATTGAAAATGTGTGTCACCACCACCCAGCTGTTTATTTTTAAAATCAATTTGTAGACCAGACTGGCCTCAAACTTACAGAGACACGACTTCCTCTACCTCCCAAGTACTGGATTAAGGGTGTGCACCACTGCACTCTGCTGTTTGTTTGTTTTGTTTTTAAATGTGTTTGAGTGTTTTGGTTGCATGTATATATGTAAGTGTAGCACATGCGTGCAGTGTAGCACATGTGTGCAGTGCCTATGGTGCAGTGTAGCACATGTGTGCAGTGCCCATGGTACAGTGTAGCACATGCGTGCAGTGCCCATGGTGGCCAGAGTTGGCCATCAGATTTCTCTTGGAGCTGGAATTACCAGCAGTTGCGAACTGCCTAAGTGCTAAGAACTGAACCCTGCTCCTCTGAAGAACGGTGTCACTCCTGACTGCCCGGCCACCTCTCTAGTCTTTACTATTGATCTCAAGTACGTTTTACTGAGTGCTTCTCTGTGTTGTAAGCCCCGGGGCCATGCAGTTAGCTAATCCTGTGACATTGTGTCCAGCCTTTCCTCACTCAGTTAAGATGTTTCTTGACTCCAGACTAGAAAGTTGTGGATTTATGTCTTCTGGTTTCTTCTTTTGCTTCAGTCAGTGTGTCTCATCATGCACTGGGACCAGGCTGGTCAATTTTTTTTTCTTTTCTTTTTATTTTATGTGCATTGTATGTCTGTGGGTGTCAGATTTTGGAGTTACAGGCAATTGTGAGCTGCCATGTGGGTGCTGGGAATCGAACCCGGGTCCTCTGGAAGAACAGTCAGTGCTCCCAACCGCCGAGCCATCTCTCCAGCCCTATGCTGGTCTAATAACTAATATATTATGAACCATCTCAGTGCCCATTAGGTACGCTGTAGTATCCTGTCACCTGTCATTCTCAACATTTCCTTTAGAATTGTTTCTTTAGAACCTTTTAAGCCAAAATAAGCAAAACAAATCAATACATATAAAAAGGGACTACATTAAAACTTGTATTTGAAGTAATGAAAAATGTCAGTATAGTTCATTACAGTATAGAAAGGAAATAGGTTTACTTGTAGTAAGTGATTTTGAGGAAAGTTAATATCTTGTTTGTGATCAGTCCTTAACCTGTCAAAGTGGAGTTTTCAACACCATTTTTCAGGTAATAAAAACAAAGATTGTGGTAGGCAGATTAAACAGACACGTGCTGTTACAGGCCTCGGTGTCACTTGAGGATGTAACATGAAAGTCAGCCAGGAGGAGTTGTGGCACCTGGTGCCTGCTCAGAGGATTGACAGAGAGGCGACGCTGGAGAACTGAGCCATTTCCATCCCGAGGTGAGTACATCTCTTATCCAGTTTTGTCTGACTGGTTTTTCTTGTTTTTTGTTTTTTTGCTTTTCTTTTGAAATCTGAATCACTTTTGCTGAGGTGTAGCAAACAGAAATCAGGTTGACACCTTTCAGTGTACAGGGCTGTGGGAAATGTGTACAATTGGCTCCTGCTACCCAAATCGAGGTATGAAGGGTCTCTGCCCCTCAGAAAGACTCCTTGTAGCCCATTACAGCAAGTCTCTCTCTCTCCATCAGTTCTGCCATTGCCCTGGTGACCAGTCACCAGCTTGCCATGACAGTGATACTTGAGACTTTTCAAATCTTATGAGTAGAATCATTAACTATATATGGTCTTTGGTGTGGCCTGTTTTACAGAGCATAAGGCTTTTGAGATTTGTGTGTGTTTCTGTCTATTAGTAGTTTATTCTCTTTTGTCAAGTATTTCTTTGCATGAACATATTGAAATTTCTTCTTCTTCTTCTTCTTCTTCTTCTTCTTATTCTTATTCTTATTCTTATTCTTATTCTTATTCTTATTCTCCTCCTCCTCCTCCTCCTCCTCCTCCTTCTTCTTCTTCTTTGGTTTTTCAAGACAGGGTTTCTCTGTGTAGCCTTGGCTCTCCTGGACTCACTTTGTAGACCAGGTTGGCCTCAAACTAACAGTAATCCGCCTGTCTCTGCCTCCCAAGTGCTGGGATTAAAGGCGTGCGCCGCCACCGCCCACCTGAAATCTGTACTTCTTATCAGTGTATAGATTTGTCTGTTTGTTTCCCATCTTGGGGCTTCTATGAATATTTTAAGACCTTTAAAAATGTACCTTAAATAATAAAAATGTGAAGATGGATTTATTTATAGTTTTCATTGTACCTTTGCCTCACATGTAGCAGAGTTAGAATTGACAGAAAAGGGGCTGGCTAGTCTCACTGGTTATGAGCACACACTGCTCTTGCAAAGGAAAGTCACATAGAAAAATCATCACACAGAAGAGACTCTGATGATATGATATCCTAAAAGGCCATATGGTCCATGCACATCCCTTCCTCATCAGGCATAGATTAAGGAAAAAAGATCAATATCTAAATACATGAAGAAGAAATTACTTACCATATATGTGTGTGTCTTCATTAATATCTGACAATTGATTTTCTAATTATGTAAAAGTTTTGACAAGTTGTAATATTTTTTAACATTTATTTATTATTACATATACAGTGTTCTGCCTGCAAGTACACCTGCAGGCCAGAAGAGGGCATCAGATCACATTACAGATGGTTGTGAGCCACCATGTGGTTGCTGGGAATGAAATTCAGGACCTCTGGAAGAACAGTCAGCGCTCTTAACCTCTGAGCCATCTCTCCAGCCCCAAGTTGTAATACTTTATCTCAGAGATAAACAGAGAAATATATCAATTTGAGGAAGTTTGCAAATAATAGCTTCTTTCTAGAAATTTTCATAATTATTGAAGCCAGGCGTGGTGGCACACACGCCTTTAATCCCAGCCAGGAGGCAGAGGCAGGCGGATTGCTGTGAGTTCGAGGCCAACCAGTTGGTCTACAAAGAGAGTCTGGCACAGCCAAGGGTAACACAGAGAGACCATGTCTCAGGAAAAAAAAAAAAGACACAATTATTAATTCGCAGATGTTCACTATGATAAAGTGCATATAAACAAATTTAAGTTGAATAATGCTGAGTGTGAGTACATTTGAGTACTCTGTTTTAAGGATATAAATATCCCTCTTAACAGATGTTTATTTTACACGTATACGTGTACGTATATAATATATATTGGAACTCATAGATGTAGAAGAATTACATCCCCTTGATCAATAAGTTATTCTGACATTAGTTGTTACTTTCCGCATACATTTTAATGATAAATCTGTCACAGGAAGCGTGGAAATCCATAGTGCCCTCCCACACTCCTCTAGCCCTGGAGCCTTCTGCTCTACGCAGGGCAGAGGGGCCAATTTCAAAGGAGCAAGTGCTTCCCATTGGCTTTTGCATTATCTAAGGTGACTAATGCATGCAGCCCTTGGGGGTGCTGGGTGTACTACTAATGGACCCTGGGGAACAGCCCTCACTATGGCGCTATACTCTCTACCCAGATTTTAACTTATGTGATAGTTTCAGTTACCTAGCTATCATGTCCCATCATGTTTGGCACTGGCTGACTCTGTATTTTGGCCATCTTTCTCCCTGTGACTCACGTACCTCAAGCATTCAAGAAAAACTGTAGTCATTCTGCCCTTACCTTGCTCTGTGTAAAAGAACGTGGTCTTTTTTTTTTCTTTACACACTCAGTGCGATACCTGAAATCATCATTTGTTCTGTGGTAACTGGATGGGGAAAGGATAACTGTTTCCAAAACTGGTGCTAAAATAACCAGATATTCATGTATTTCACACACCTTGAGCTTTCTTTCATACACAAAACTTATTCAAGGCTGACGAGATGGCTTAGCAGCTAAACACATTCACAGCTCTTTGGGAACACCTGGTTTTGATTCCCAGCACCCACATGGCAGCTTACTCCTATCTGTAGCTTCAGTTCCAGGGGGGATCCAGCACCCTCTACTGACCTCCATGGACGCCAGCGTTGTAAGTGATACACAGGCACACATGCAGGCAAAACGTACATAAAAATTGAATAAATTGAAAAACAATTATTCAACTTAAATCATGTGCATTAGCAAAATTAAGTACAAATATTTGTTTAAAAAAAAAAAAAGCTAGTTTTGAGCCGGGCGTGGTGGTGCACACCTTTAATCCCAGCACCTAGGAGGCAGAGGCAGGCGGAATGATGTGAGTTCGAGGCCAGCCTGGTCTACAAAGTGAGTCCAGGACAGCCAAATATACACAGAGAAACCCTGTCTCAAAAAACCAAATAAATATAAATAAAGAAAAAAGAAAGAAAAAAGAAAAAGAAAGTAAAGATTAAACATGATACTATTTAAAATTTACTAGAACACTTCTTAAAGTTTTGTTGTCCTATTTTGCTTGCAGCAGGGTTTCATGTGGTCCAGGCTGCCCTTGAACTCACTTATGTGGATAGAAATGGCATGGAACTTCTGATCCTCCAGCCTCTGTCTCCCAAGTGCTGGGATCACACATGTCCTCCCACTGCACTTGGATGATGAGGTCCTGGGAACCAAACCCATAACTGGAAGAGCATTTGTCTAACACATATATCTGACAAAGGACTTATACAAACATTATAGAAAGAACATTTATGATAATCTAAACCTAGTTGATATGGACATTAAAGGAAAATATTACTTGGGAGGCAGAGGCAGGTGGGTTGCTGTGAGTTCTAGGCAAGCCTGGTCTACATAGTGAGTCCAGAACAGCCAAGGCTACACAGAGAAACTCTGTCTCAAAAAAAAAAAAAAAAAAAAGGAGAAGAAGAAGGAAAATATTAAAACACATTTCACAGATGTGAAGTAAGTAACTTACAGTAACTTACTAGAAAAGATTCCCAAGTCCAGGTGGGATGGTGGCATAGCGCAGGAGCATTGGTTTGAAGAGGAGATATATATTTATGGTTTTTAAAAGACATTTACAAGATGGGCCATGGTGGGCTGGCGTGGTGGTGCACGCCTATAATCCCGGCACTCAGGAGGCAGGGGCAGGTGGATCACTGTGAGCTTGAGGCCAGCCTGGTCTACAAAGTGGGTCCAGGACAGCCAAATATACACAGAGAAACCTTGTCTCGAAAAACCAAAAAAAAAAAAAAAAAAAAAATGGGCCATGGTGGCACATCTTTTAATCCCAGTACTTGGGAAGCAGACGCAAGCAGATCTCTGAGTTCGAGGCCACTCTGGTGTACAGAGTGAGTTCCAGGACAGCCAGGGCTACACAGAGAAACCCTGTCTGGATGAGGGGGAAGCATTTTACAGTGTGTTTACTTTAAGAATTTAGAACTAGGCATGGTGGTGTACACCTTTAATCCCAACTCTTGGGAGGCAGGGCCAGGAAGATCTCTGTTAGTTTGAGGCCACCTGGCTATGTAGGAAGAGTCTGTCTTTTTTAAAAAGTAAAATATAATTAGGAATGTTAGAAAATTTAGACTGTAAATTGTCTTCTAATTCCCTATGAAAATGACTGTTGTAATATTAGTGCAATGGAAATGGCCTTATTTTATTCCAGTGCCTGCCTGTTGCCTGGACTGGTACCCACCGTGTTCTGCCTTCTCCTCCTAGACCTGAACTTTTGGTACAGTCAATTTTGAAATACTCACCAACAGCCAACAAGTTAAGTATAGATATGCTTTTAATTATTACCTGTTCATTACTACAGGTTTTTATAAATAAAAGTTGGGATGGTTCCTTTAGCTTAAGAAACAGTGCCCCCCAAAAATGCACATAGAAATTTTAGGCAGCTCGTTGGGAATTACATTGTTGGGCTGGCAAGATGGCTCAGCAGGTAAACCACTCCTCAGGAAAGCCTGAGGGCCAAAGAAGCTCCCATCCCTGAAACCCAGGACAAAGCCTGAAGTGGTGATATCCGTCACTCCAGCCTGAGTGAGGTGGGAGGTGGAGACAGGAGAATTCCCTGGATGCTCTCGAGCCACTAGCCTGGATTGCAGAGCTCTGCAGCAGGGATGAGAGACACTGAGGCTACAAGATGCGAACCCCCGAAGTTTGTCCTCTGACCCCCTCACCTTGCTGGGGCATGTGGGAGCCTAAACACACGCGCGCGCGCGCGCGCACACACACACACACACACACACACACACACACACACACACACACACGAGTCTGCTTTAA
Organism: Acomys percivali; assembly: GCA_907169655.1. NCBI lineage: Eukaryota > Metazoa > Chordata > Mammalia > Rodentia > Muridae > Acomys > Acomys percivali. The sequence goes on along the minus strand of OU015749.1, from coordinate 31,747,217 downwards.
AAAAGAAATTAGCCTGGCATGGTGGCACACACCTTTAACCCCAGCATTTGTGAGTCATAGGCAGGCATAGCTCTGTGAAATTAAGGCCTTTTTTGTCTACACAGTGAGTTCCAGGGGAGCCAGAGATACATAGTGAGACAATGTCGCAAAACAAAAACAAACAAAATTAGTTAATTAAAGTCACGTCATCTGTTTAAGTGTCTCTCTGTGTTTCCTTGGCTGTCCTGGACTCACTTTGTAGACCAGGCTGGCCTCAAACTCACATCGATCCTCTGCCTCCCAAGTGCTGGGATTAAAGGCGTGTGCCACCATGCCCGGCAAGGTTTTTCTTAGAGGCAACATTAAGATTATATTCACCTAAATCGTACTAACTGGTAAGAATAATTGAAACTCATTCTCTCACTGCCAATAGAACATCTGCCATAAAATCAACCAAAGTGTGTATGTATGAGTGGCAAGGTTGTCATCAAATTTGCTCATAGGTTTCCTGTCATTTAAATTAAACTCCTAATCATTCTGTTTTACCAATAAATACTCAGGAGCCAGAGGCTGGGGTGAAAACCTGCTAGCTCAGAGAGGCAGAGAAAGCACCCAGCTGACCTTCCTACTCAGCTCACATCCTATGGAAAAGGCCTAGATCATTCACTAGTTCAGCCGACAGCCCAGGAGGAAAAGGCCAGAAAACCCAAGGCCAAAGACTTGCCAAATCAAAGCCCAAAAAGCCAAAGGCCGAGGAGCTGAGGAGCTCGAGCTAAAAAGCTAAAAGTCCAAGAACTCTTTTCTACTTCTACACCCTGGCTTAACCAAAGTCCCTCCTCCTCTTTAATCCCTGGCAGCTGGTTTCTTGCTCCACCACTTGACCTTGGGTTACCTTTATTAAATCCTGCAATCCTGCGTACAGAAAGCTCTTGAATTAAAGGTGTGTGTTAGGGCTCAACTACATCAATCAAAGACAGGATTTTACAGTTCACAATCTCAGGGATCACTGTGGGGTCAAATACTCTGCAATAGTTTTCCACTGCAGTGCCTAGTATCAGAAAGGTGTGTGTGTAAGAGTTCAGCAGCCCCCAAATAGGCACAATCTGCAGTTAGTGCTCTTATTTGAAGTTGAGCATGCTTTCAGGGTTTTTTGTTTTGTTTTGTTTTGTTTCTAAGAAAGGGTTTCTCTGTGTAGCCTTGGCTGTCCTGGAACTTGCTCTGTAGACCAGGCTGGGCTCTTATTCATAGAGATCCATTTGCTTCTGCCTCCCAAATGTTGGGAATTAAAGGGGTGGGCTACCACTGCCTGGCTTTAAATAGCTCTTATTATTTTTCCAGAAGTAAGATCACAGGCCTGATTCCTGTATGATGTAATAGTGAACTCAGTTTACATATTTTGTTCCAATGTACAGTTTTGCTCACAATATCTGTTCATGCATGTCTTCTCTTGACCACAGGAGCACATAGGAACTGTGTTGCATAACTTCTTGGAAAGATTTGAATAATGTTTATTCACCCCAGAAGAGGGCACCAAACACAGACAAAAAAAAAGAGGCCTCAATTCAAGTCAAGTTTGATAAATCAATAGATTTATTGAGGTTACTTACAGGACCATGAGTGAGTCACCAGTACCTGTGTCACTGAAGAACCCTACACATCAACATTGGTGACAGCTAACAAACACCAACATTCCTGGTGTAACATGCAGTCAATCACAGCACAGAATAGCCTTTTGCAGTGGAAGTTTCTGGTTTCTTTAAAAACTCAGTTGTGTCAAAAAGAAAAAAGAAAACAAACAACTCAGTTGCGTCATGTGATATTTTTCTGGATGCTGTCTTGGGAGAGGGCATGTGATGTTTTGCTGAAAACAGACACATGAGATGACACATGATACTTAGAAAGAATAAATAAAAGCTCACAGACAGTGACATTATGCTTTTGCCTGTGCAACATTTTGCTGGTCTACACTGGTTTGCACCGGTCTTCACTGGTCTTTGTTGGTCCTCTCTTCATAGAGAGAAAAGAACCAAGGAACTTCTTGGGTTATTCCAGCTGATTCTGGCCATTTCCATTGACTTGTGCCAGTTTGTTGGAGTCCTGCTGTTTCTGCTGGATCGTGCTACTGACTTGTGTTGCTGTTTGGTGTTTGCTTTTGGACTAGACTGCTGGTATCCTGACAACACCGAGTGGAATCGCCCCAAGGAACTACTTCTGAACAGCTCCACAAACCCCTTTTCCTATTAACTTTCTTCCTCCTGTATCTCTGGTCAGTGGGTTAGCAGCATTTAAGAATCCTAAATAAAGTAGGTTTTGAAAAATTTAAGCCGGGTGTGGTGGCGCATGCCTTTAATCCCAGTAGGATAGCTGTGAGTTCGAGGCCAGCTTAGTCTACAAAGTGAGTCTAGGGCAGCCAAGGCTACACAGAGAAACCCTGTCTTGACAAACCAAAAAAAAAAAAGAAAGAAAGAAAAAGAAAATTTTAAGCCTACAGCCTTCCTTCCTCAAACAGTTTTTACTCTCAGGTTTTGTAATGTCTTGAATCTTCCTGGTAAAAAAGAATATTTCAAACTAGAGGTAACAGCTGTGCAACAAAATGGCAGTACAGACTTTTCCCTGTACGACCTTCATATTAAAATACTTTGACCAGGACCAGTGAGATGGCTCAGAGGGTAAAGGTATTTGCTGCCAGTTTTTGACTGAGTTTGATCCCAGGACCCACATGGTCAAAGGAGAGAGCGCCCT
>OU015749.1:31688680-31744486 GCA_907169655.1 Acomys percivali | reverse complement strand
GGATGGGCTATGCTCATCAATAATAAAACATTGATAAGAGAAGAGGAATTTCCAGAAAGCCATTTAGTATTCGTGCTTCTCCACTTTGTTCAACGAAGATTTCCTGCAGATGTGACTCACAGGGAGTGATCTTGCAAAGTTCTTCTGAGTCTGTCATTAATAATTCAAACCATTCAACAGAAAAGAAAGCCAGGCTATTGTAATGGATGTGAGAAATTGCCTTGATAGAACTTCAACAGGAGAGAGCTATTATGAATGTAATAAAAGCATGAAAGCTCTTGGATTTTACTTGAGATTTCTGTAGATTTTGACTGGAATTGAGATGAAATGTTCAGGGTGGTAGTGGCACATACCCTTACGCTTAACACAATGGAGAAAAAGACAGGTGGATCTCTGTGAGTTCTGGACCAGCCTGGTCTCCACAGGGCATGATTCCCTGGGATAAGATAAGTTGCTTAGAGAGACAGCCTAGGATTTAAACTGACATATTTTTCCTTAAATTTACTTAGAATGTTCCTTTTTCTTAATAATGGATTATATGTCCTTATTGATCTAAAGGATGGATACGCATCAACCTTAGGTTTCTGTAAGGTAAAATGATGTCATTGCTCTAAAAATGGCCAGACAATCTCCTTAAAAGTGGAGCTTCCATTGGGAGAACTGATGCCAAAGGGTAATTGGCCTAAAAGATATGTTCTGTTGGTCAATGTAAGGACCAAGGTTGGATGGGAAGACAGACATGCTAGCTGCATGCCTCCCGTGTCAAAAACCTTTTGTATGCTGAGTTGAGGTGTCATTGCTTTGGTAGCCAGCTTATCCCTCTAAACATGAGCCACTTTCAAAGGAGACAGGTGGCAGTCACCTGATGCAAAGAGACACAGAGGACTAACAGTGACAAAATACATGTCAGCCTAGTTAGGTCCCAGAAATTCAAAAGCTATAATTCATATGCTTAAAAAGTGCCCATCCCTTATGGAGAGAAGGGCACTCACAACAAGTGTCAAAACCCGGGTATAAGATGCCTAGGGTATGTATACACTCTAAATTAAATAAAAGTTTACATAAAGTTTATTTAAAGCTTAATGCCTTTTCTTTTGCTCAGGGCAATCGGCTTGTCACTGAAACGAGACACATTTTCTCGGGAGACAGGTAGCAGCCTAACGTATCCATCAGGTGCCATAGAGCCTAGAGAAGGACATTTAGAACTAAAAAGTGAAAGTCAAGACAAAAACATCTGCAATAAATGTAAAAACCCAGATATAAGATGCCTAGGGTATGCATAAGTTTATTTAAAGCTTAATGCCTTTTCTTTTGCTCAGGGCAACCGGCTTGTCTCTGAAGTGGAATACACTTTCTCCGGAAACAGGTAGTGACCTGGTCTATACATCAGGAGCCATAGAACTATACAATCTTGTTTTGATTTCAATTAGATAATGATTGTTTGTTCTTTGGTAATGGTAACATTATACTTCCTCTTTGAAAGAGGACAAAGTGAAACATACCAGGACGAAAGGGAGACTGCTAATTTAAGTTTATATATACATGAATTCAAGCTACAGAACCAGCCTTGATTGTTCTGTGCATCCTGCACACCTCATGCATTTATAGTTTTAGGACTGTATGATGCTTATGAGAAATTATATATTTTCAGAACAAAAGGACCGGACACTGATGCTGGATCAGACCCTACAGGATTCACCCCCCCCCCTCAGGTGAAATCACTTCTTGTCAAATAAGTCTAACAAATCATGGAGTCTGGTTTTTTGTTCAAAAGTGATAGTTTCATTTTTTTTCCCTCCAAGCAGTAGCATCTCTAGAATTTCTAACCTATATTTGATGAAGTTGCACTTTGTGCGTGATTGCTGGAACAGGGATGCCTGTGATGTGTGCTGCAGCCAGGTCTGACACATAGAAGATTTCCCTGAACTACTACAGAGCCTTTCAGAATAAAATGAGTGCGAGGCCCCGAGAGATGGCTTAGTTGGTAAAAGCCCTTCCCACACAAGCCTAATAACCTCAGTTAGGTCTCCTGAAGCCACTAAAAATGAAGGCTGGGGTAGCGAGTATCTGTCATCTCAGCGCTCAGGATGTGAAAGCTTATGGATCAGCTACCCTGAGAGCATGGCCAGGGGAAGAAGAAAAAGAGACTCTACCTCAAAACTAGGTGGAAGGAGAAAGTTGTCCTCTGACCTCCAAAAGGGCAGAGAACACCTCCAACTCCACCTCCCCCACACTAAATAAATGAAAAAAGTAAAATAAGTGAATTTGGCTTCTAGATCAACCTTGGATGCTGTTCTTTAATGCCGGTCTGGAAGGGTGCCACAATCAGTGTTGGTTGGGAGTAAGAACCTCTTTCTCCTCCTCCTCCTCCTCCTCCTCCTCCTCCTCCTCCTCCTCCTCCTCTTTTGGTTTTTCGAGACAGGGTTTCTCTATGTAGCTTTGGCTGTTCTAGACTCACTTTGTAGACCAGGCCTGCCTCTGCCTCCTGAGTGCTGGGATTAAAGGTGTGCTCTGCCACATCTGGCATGATCCTCCACATCTTTAGTAGTTGAACATATTATCAGCAAAGATCAACCTTTATTGTATCGCTCATTGTTTTGATCTGTTTCTGGGGTTAGTTCAGCTATTTCTCAAGAAGGCTGAAGCCTGCTATGTAAGTCAAGAATAAGTCAGCCTGAAGGCACAAACACTATCAGGAGTATCTTGGGCTAAGCAGTCCCTCAAAGGCCACCAGAGATTCATACAAAGGATCCCCCTTTCATATAACAAAACATGGTACCAAAGTGTCGAGAGCTGCGATGTAGCCACACCTAAAGATGGCGCTGGCTTCCGCTAGTCACCCTCCCGGCGGTGAGCGCTCTCTCCGGTAAACAAGTCCTTATATGGCTAACAAGCTCAGGCGTTTAGCGCCACCGTCTCTTTGACCTACGAGGAGTTCACACGTGGCGCCTCCTGATTGGCTCTTGCCGGGATATAAGCCTCTGCCCCGCCTAGGGAGGGGGCCATTCTCTGCTTTGCTAAACTGCTGTAAATTCATTCCTGAGTAAACTGCCTTGAGAAGGAACCTAGTTGTCTTGAGTCTTATTCCTGCTGGCCAGGAAGGGCACGGACAAGTGGTGGCCCGTACGGGGAACGGCGACAAGTCTCTGGTACATGATGTTCCAGAACTTTTGGCGGTCAGGGCGAGCTCGGTAAAGTGCCCGGTAAGTATTGGGGCCTAGAAATAGATAAGGTTCTCGGAGTGAGACCATTGCAACTCTACGGTACAGTAGAGACTAAAGAGAAAGTAAATCATGGGGAGCTCTTCGTCTCGTCCGCTTCTGACGGCTTTACAGAGCTTGCTCAGAGCGAAAGGTCTAAAGTTAAAGGACGATCTTGAGACCTTTTTGAGCGAAATAGATGTTGTGGCTCCATGGTTCGCTGTATCAGGACAGTTGAACACGGCGAGCTGGGACAAACTGGGCAAGGACTTGGATTTTGCCTGGGAACAAGGCAGCCTTAAGGGAGGGGTACGCCCCATCTGGAGACTGGTTCGTAGTTGCTTAAAAGATGAGAGATGTCACCAGGGCGTGGAAAACACGGCTACAGCACTAGAGCAGTTGAGAGAGAGAGTCGATCTAATGAAGAAATGCATAGTGAGCGGGGCAGTGTGAAAAGTGAGCGAAGTTACAAAAAGGATAGCGAGAAGGGAGGGACAAAGGGCAAACGCCTTTATCCTGATTTAGGGGATTTAGAGAGCTCCAGGTCCTCATCCTCAGATGAGAATTGCGATTCTTCTTCAGAAGACAGCGAAGAGGAATTAGAGGAGGCATTAGAGGAGCTTCTACACAAAATGGAGTCTCTAGCATGTAAGAAGAAGCATAAAGGAGGGAGGAAGAAGAAAGCGGAAGTTGACACTCCCGCGTCTCTTCCTCCGCCATTTTGTCCGGAGCCGCGGCCACCGCCCTATGCAGATACTTCCCCTCCAGGGCAACAAAGTACCTTATGCCCTGAGGTGTGGCGGGAGGCACGCATGGCCTTTCCTATGTTTCAGGATGCGAATCAACAAAGATATCATGAGCCATTAGATTTTAAACAGCTAAAAAATCTCGCTGAATCAGTGAGAGCATATGGCATTAATGCCTCTTTCACACAGGCCCAGCTAGAATGTTTGAACGTACTTGCAATGACTCCAACTGACTGGTATAGTACAGTCAAGGCTTGCCTCTCCATGGGCCAGTATTTGGAATGGAAGGCGATTTACCAGGAGTTCGCACAGCAGCAGGCCATGCAGAATCGGGCACAGGGGAACCCAGCTGGGATTTTGAAATGCTTATGGGACAAGGAAGATTTTCTGGCAATCAGACAGGATACCCAGTGCAGGTTTACCAACAAATCAATGAGGCAGCAATCAAAGCTTGGAAAGCTCCCAAATCGAGGGGAAGTCAGAGACAACCTTACCAAAATCACCCAAGGTTCCACTGAACCATTTTCTGACTTCGTGGCTAGAATGGTCGAAGCTGCAAGTAGGATCTTTGGAGACCCAGATGCTGCTATGCCGTTAGTCGAGCAGCTAGTGTTTGAGCAATGTACAAAGAAATGTCGTAATGCTATCACACCATGGAAGCATAAAGGTCTGCAAACATGGCTTAAAGCCTGCAGAGAAATTGGCAGACCATTATCAAACTCTGGTCTTGCCGCTGCGGTTATGCAGATGTCCAAGGGAAAAGGGAGCACTGGCAAGGCGCCTCTTCTACTTGGCTGCTCCCCGAGAGGCCACAGCATAGGGTGCTAATGTACCTTCACATGGAAGTGCAGCTCCCCTGAGCTGTGACCCCAGGGGAAAGAACTTTTTAAACCTATTTAAAGCCTAGTCCCCAAAGCTATCCAGGGATTAGTGAAATGGCTCAGAGGACTAAAGTGCTGACCAGCAAGCCTGAGGACCTGACTGAGTTCAATCCCTGAGACTGTCCTGAAGGAAGGACAGCAACCTAAAGTTGTCTTCTAACCTCCACACGAATGCCATGGCACACACCCTGACCCCTGCACAAGTTAGCTAATTAAAAAATTAAATCTGGCACTAGACATGGCTCAGCAGTCAAGAGCACGTGTGTTGTGGCCTCCACATTCACACGAGCACGCTACACACACACACACACACACACACACACGGCAAATAAAATGAAAATAAAACTTTGATATTAGATCTGTAGATCACTTTACCCTTTGTGGTTCCCCGCCCCAACATAGTCGCTAACCTCACGTCCTCAATGGGAAGCATTGAATGTAGTATTTGTTTCTCTTGCACTTTGTTTAACAAGAGCCCACTAGTGCCCATTATGTGCCGGCCTGTATTTTAGGTGCAGTGGGAGACAGAGTAGAGACTGAAACAGATCCTTTCAGAAAGATGTCATATCTTTTTTTTTTTCCCCCGAGACAAAGTCTCTCTGTGTTTGTTAGCCTTAGCTGCCTTGGAGTCACTTTGTAGACCAGGCTGGCCTCGAACTCACAGCGATCCGCCTGCCTCTGCCTCCCAAGTGCTGAGATTAAAGGTGTGCGCCACCACGCCCTGCTCAAGATGTCATATCTTAATGGAGACAGAAATGGATGGGTGAATTATACAGTGTGTTGGATGGCGATGGGTGCTAGGAAGGTAAAGAAGACAGCAGTGCTTGGGACGCCCAGGGGATTCCGAGAAGTAACAGAGCCAGCACCTAAGGAAGATGGCATCACTGCCTGCCCAGCGCCTTCCCAGACGAGAAGATGTGTGTCAGAGGTTCCGAGGAGGAGCAAGCAGATGAAATTAAGCAACTGCAAGAGTTCAGTACGGTCAGAGGACAGCTAGCAAGGAGAACAGGAAATGATGCCAGGGGTGACAAGACCTCCACTATAGTCCATAAGTTCCAGGGAGCCCTAGACTATCTGGATCCCAGAAATGTAGAAAGGAACTCTCTCTTTTTTAATTTTTGAAATATTTTTTGTTTTTACATGTACATTTATATTATTACACATATATAAAATAAACTACCTAGAGCAAGAAGAACCACAAAACAATCAGGAATTATATTAATGTTACATTCATAGTGTTTTGGCTATTTGTATTTGGCCACCTTGTCAAAAACATTTTCCTATCTTGGTGAGTCCAAAATTCTGAATGTAAATCAATCTCTAGTTGTTTAGGGGTTAAGATGGTTTTTAGGAACTCTCTTGAGCAGATGGAAAACAGTAGGGGAGCTGCCCTGGTTCCACCAAAATGTAAAGGAACAAATGTGTATTTATAAGGAGGCAGAGCCAGGTGGATCACTGAGTTCGAGGCCAGCCTGGTCTACAAAGTGAGTCTGGGACAGCCAAGGCTACACAGAGAAATGCTGTCTCGAAAAAACAAAAACAAAACAAAACAAAACAAATAAACAACAACAACAACAACAAAAAGTCCTCTGCTTCTAAATGTGAACAGTGCCACCGGGTGTGGTGGTGCATGCCTTTAATCCCAGCACTTGGGAGGCAGAGGCAGGTGGATCGCTGGGAGTTCGTGGCTAGCCTGGTCTACAAAGTGAGTCCAGGACAGCCGAGGCTACACAGAAAAACTCTGTCTTCAAAAAACAGAACAAAACCAAACAACAGCAACAAAAAATAAGTAAATGTAAACAGTGCCATCTAGTGAAAATTTCCAGTAACTCCAACAACATTCACTGTAAAACATTTCATGCACACATACGTCACAGCATTTATGTAGAAATCAGAGGACAACTTCTGGGACTTGGTTTTCATTCTCCTCTCATTTGGGTCTTTATCAGCTCAGACATCTTGCCAGCCTCTTTGTAAAATATGTGTAAATATCTGGTAGTTGTAGGTAAAAACTGGTCCTTCATACTGTGCTGGCTTGTATCTTTATTTAGTGAACCACTCTGATATGTGAAATATAACAAGAATTGATTCGGGATTGTCTTCTACTGTGCTGGTTTAATTAGCATAAGTGTATATGCTATTATATTTTATTTGACTTCTGAGCAGTGAATTGTGGTTTCACTTTGTCCTAATGTGTCAGCTGTCTTTGGGAGGCTTCAGATCTGGGGTTATATAGAAAACAACATACAGGCCAATGTCCCCTTCAGAGTTAGTGCAGCAAGGGCACCAGCACCCACAGAGTCCAGACAGTTTCTACAGTTAAAGTGCTTTGTTTACTAAAAGGAGAACAGGACAGCAGGATAGCTCAGTGTTGCGGAAGTTCTGGTTTACATGTAAGCATGTTTTTGTTACTGGCGGCTGCTCCAGTTTGTCCACAGCTGATAACCGCCTCCTGAGAGGATGTATGATCTTTGCGTCTTTGCCAATGGGGATAAATGCCAGACCCAAAGAGATACTGGGGGCCTTGAGAAAGAAGAAGGTTGCTTGCTGGCGCTCCTCCCCCTGCTGCTCCTGGCTGCTGCTGATGCAGTGTGAGAAGATAGGGATTGGACATGCCCCAAGGAATCTGAAGACGCTGAACAGCAGGAAGCAGCTAAGGAAAACTACACCCCCTCTCCCCACTAACCTTCTTTCTCCCCTACCTGGTGTTGGGGTGTTGGAAGGGATTGAGGTAGAGTAGGGAAAGATTTAAGGAACCCAAAATACAGATTTTAGAAGTATGCCGACAGCACAGTGGGTCGTAGATCAGCTGTGGCCAAGCCTAATAACCTGAACGCAGCCCTGTGCCTCACATGGTGGGAGGACATAGCTGACCCCACAGCGTGTCCTCTGATCTCTACACATGCGTCATGTCACCATGAGCCCACATGCACACATACGATAAGTGCAATATTAGACAGAAGAACACAGAGCCGACTCAAGTAAAAAAAAAAGTGAATTCTGTTACCAAGACCCAAAGTCGACGCGGACAGAACCCATATGCAGGATGGAAGCCTTCACTGCATTGGGGAGCCTCTCTCTCTTATGCCCTCTTCAAGTGTGCGCTGTTCTGTCAGCCACATTGGTTTCTGTGGTCTCCTTCGAAGCGACAGGCATAGGAGGGCCTTGCTGCTGTGCCTACAATGACTGGTCCTGATTACTAAAGGACCCTGCACTGGCCCTCCACAGTGGAGTGAGGAAGGGTCTGGAGACAGGCTGTCCCGTACAGTGTGTACTTAAAGTCAATGGAAGTGACCTTGGTTGCTGTATCAGGTGAAGACCCACAACCAGCTGAAGTGCAAAAGGGAGTACGGAATGGGAAATGGAAGCAGGTGATTACAAATACAATGTGCTGGGCCTGGGAGATGGTCCTGCAGATAAAGGCACTTGCCACCGAGCCTAATGACATGATGGAAGCGGAGAGTCAGCTTCCAAAAGTCCTCTGACTGCCACACGGGGTGGCATATTCATACCCACACACAGACAACACACACATGAATACAAAATTTATTTTGTATTCAAGACAGGGTTTCGGACTGGCTGGTGGTAGCGCACGCCTTTTATCCCAGGACTTGGGAGGCGGAGGCAAGTGGATCTCCGTGAGTTCAAGGCCAGCCTGCACTACAGAGGGAGTTCCAGGACAGCCAGAGCTGTTATACAGAGAAACCTTGTCGCGGAAAAACAAACAAAAAACAAATCAAGACAGGGTTTCTCTGTGTAGCCCTGGCTGTCCTGGAACTGGTTCTGGCTTCAAACTCAGAGATCCGCCTGTTTTTGCCTCCCAAGTCCTGGGATTAAAGCACTGCCTGGCTATTAATCTCAAAGTTTTAATGAATTGTTCTTATTATTTTTAATTTCCTCCCTCCCACCCACGCCCTTCCTCACCCACCCACCCACTCTTTCCCCCCTCTCTCTCCCTCGCTCCCTCCTTCTGTAAGTGTAGGTGCCTGTAGAGTCTCCAAAGAGGGTGTCAGAGGTTACAGGCAGTTATGAATATCTGATGTGGGTACTGAGAATCTAACTTGTGTCCTCTGCAAGCAGTAGGCACTCTGTACGGTGCCTGTGGAGGCCAGAGTAGGGTACCAGTCCCTGGGACTGGATTTAAGAGTTGTGTATTACATTCTCTAGAAGAGAAGCAAGCGCGGTTAACCACTGATCTATCTTTCCAGCACCTTTTCTTTCTTTTTATTTGTTTTTATGTACATTTGGTGTTTGGCATACATATATGCCGGATCCACTGGAATTTGAGTTACAGATCAGACAGTTGTGAGCTGCCATGTGGGTATTGGGAACCTAACGGGGTCCTCTGGAAGAGCAGCCAGCGCTCTTAACAGCTGAGCCATCTCTCCAGCCCCTTTTCAATTGGGAAGTTTTGTAGGCAGCAGAAAGAGGGACAGACGCAGCCTCATCTTCCACAGCACGGTCCTCTCCCTTGGCACTCAAACTGTGAAAAGAAACCTTGGTTTGTTAGTTTTTCCCCTTCCTTAGCCCCGTTGTGTCCCTCGTGGCCCCGCCTTCTCCCATTTGGCCCCGCCCCTCCCATTTTGGCCACGCCTTCCGCGTCCCCTTGCAGGCCGGGGCGGTCGGGTCCTGCGGGATGGCCGCGCCGGTGACGCGTCAGGTCAGCGGCTGCGCAGGCTGGGCCCTGAGCCCCGCCGGCTCGGACACTGAGCGCGGGCAACCCCTGTCGGCTGCCGTGGCCGAGCTGCCGGTGCTGGACGCGTCCGGGAGGCGCTTGGCGTTCGGCGCTCTGTTCCGGGAGCGGCGGGCCGTGGTGGTGTTCGTGCGGGTGAGCTCTGGGTAGGCGGGCAGGACGGGAAGGGCCTCCCGGAGCTCGCCCAGCTCCTGGCCGGACCTTCTGGGACCCGGCTGCTACCTTGCTGACATGCTCTTCTGCATCGTTGCCTTTCAGCATTTCTTGTGTTACGTGTGTAAAGAATACGTTGAAGATCTGGCCAAAATCCCCAAGAGCTTCCTCCGAGTAAGTTTCCTGAGCGGTTAGGCCGGCAGTGGCCAATGCCATGGGTGAGCTGTGGGCGGGTGTCTCCACCTTCATCCTCTAGGACAGTGAGACCCACTGTTTCTGTCGTAACATGTTCCTCTGCGCCCTCAAGAGAAAGTACTATCACAATTTTACCTGGTAAACTGCCTGCATCCAGATGTTGCATAAGAATGCAAAAATCAGACCAGAACACAGGCTGCAACTGCCTGATGTTTTGGGCCCTTTAATTTTACAACTCAAATAGTTATTCATTATAGGAAAATGGTAACATATCCTAAAAGTGCAGATTTGTATTTGCCAACAAGCTCCGTGTCCCTGTTTTTCTTCTCCTGATGAATTTTGTGAGTGAAGACACTGGGCATTTGTAAAGCTAATATCTATTTTCAGCATACGTTCCTGTTAGGATATGTGAGGTGGGGGGGGGAAGTTTAAACTTCTGCCTGCCCTACTATCCTTTTTGTTTACAATATTCTGAAGCATCTTTGCATTGTAAACATTTTTAATATTGTTGACATTATTTACTTAGCATAAAGAAAATGGGTCTCATTGCCTTCATACATGTAATACCATGTTATTATTTTTGCTGCCACCTGTTCTGTCCTTCCTTTTATCCAGAGCCACATCGGTCTTCTACTAAATTTCCTTTTTTAAAAGATTTATTTATTATGTATACAATGTTCCGCCTGTATGTGTGCCTGCCCTCCAGAAGAGGGCATCTGATCACATCACGGATGGACCGCCATGTGGTTGCTGGGAATTGAACTCAGGACCTCTGGAAGAGCAGCCAGTGCTCTTAACCTCTGAGCCATCTCTCCAGCCCCTGCTTCGTTTTCTTGATCCACATCTTTACATTCCTTTACCCCTTTCACTCCCTCCTACCCCTCTACCTCCTCCTGACAACCCCCTTTCGACTTTCATACCTAATAGGTTTTCTCCACCACAAAATAAGTCAAAATAAGCCTAAATAAAAGAAAAAAAGGGGCAAGTTTATTGGGGCCCCTCTTCCTGGTCCCAAGGAACAGGGCGGTGAAAACCGCCTTGCAGACAGGGAGACAAATCATTATGCCATATTGGCTTGGCACAAAGATGTCCATTTCCACCCATATCCTGCAGTTAGCTTACCCTCATCCGCTGTGGCTGATTGCGTTGCCTGTGCATGCGTGTGTGCATGTGAAGTAATGTTGGGTTTTTGCTTGTTCGGTTTTTTTTTTTTTTTTTTTTTTTTTTTTGTCCATGCATCTACTCACAGGTACCCAGGCTGGGTCTGTATTGTGCGTGATGTGGTAATAAACATGATGTGTATGTGTCTACAAAGAACATTTAAAGTAGATGCTTTTTGGTGAATTTGAAATAGCACGTCACTAGTAACGATGTCACTGTGCTGGACAGTGGATTTCTAAAAAGGTCCCTCTTCCTCGTGCCTAACTGAAATTGTATTCTTTGAGCAGTTTTCCATATGCCTCATCCCCTCGCTCCCAGCCTGTGGAAGCCTCGGCTCCGTCCTCCACTTCTATGAGATGGAGCGTTTGATCCCATATGTATTATATGTGGAGTCGTCCAGTGTTTGTCTTTCTGTGCCTGGCTTATTTCCCTCAGCATAATGTGCTCCAGGTTTTCACAAATGACAGAGTGCTGCTTCCCTGGGCTACCACACGTTCCTCTGTGCACTCGCCCACTGGTGGACACTGGGGTGCTTCCTTGCCTTTAGCTGCGGTGGATGGTGCTTCAGTGAACACGGAGTGTGGGGTTCCCTTGGCATGCTCATCTCATTTCTTTGGGATGCATAAGCAGTCGTGGCACGTCTGAATCCTGTGGGAGATGTATTGTTTTTGTGAGAGCCCGTGAACTGTCCTCAAAAACGCGGTGCTAATTTATTCTCACCAACAGCCTGCAAAGACTCTCACTGTTCTCCTTCACATATATTTACGTCTCTTTGATTAGTAGCATCTCTCCTGGGGTGAAGAGATTCTTCAGGGCTGTTTTTATTTCTCTAGTGATTGTGACGCTCAACATCGTTGTGCTGAGTGTACAAATTTGTGTGCATGCGCCCACAGGTTTGTGCATGCTTGTGCATGGAGGCCAGAGGTAAGCCTCAAGTGTTGTTCCTCATGTACTATTTACCTTGCTTTGTTGGCTTTGGTTTTCCGAGACAGGGTTTCTCTGTGTAGCCCTGGCCGTCCTGGACTCGCTTTGTAGACCAGGCTGGCCTCGAACTCACGGCGATCCACCTGTCTCTGCTTCCCAAGTGCTGGGATCAAAGGTGTGCACTACCACGCCTGGCTCCTTGTTTCTTCTGTAACATCTCTCTCTGGCCTGGAGCTTGATGATTTTAATGGGATGACTGGACAGGGGAGCCCCAGGGCACATCACCTGTCTCCACCTCTGCATTGCTGGGGTTGCATACACGCAACTGTACCGGCCTTTTTTTTTTTTTTTTTTGGCATGGATTCTGGGGATAGAACTCAGATCCTCATCAAGTACTTTACCTTCTGAGCCATCTCCCCAGCCCAAGAATTCTTTCTTATAGCTACTGGCTTGTTTTTTTTTTTTTTTTTTTTTAAGATTTACTTATTTATTACATATACAGTGTTCTGCCTGCATGTACACTTGCACACCAGAAGAGGGAACCAGATCTCATGATTGTGATTGTGAATTACCATGCGGTTGCTGGGAATTGAACTTAGGACCTCTGGAAGAGCAGACAGTGCTCTTAACCTCTGAGCCATCTCTCCAGCCCCCTGCTACTGGCTGTCTTAAGTGTTAGGCCCCTCCATGCTAAAAATCAGATCCAGACCCCGTGCATACTAGACAAGCCCTAGTTTCTAGCCCATTTTGTCCGTTTTAAAAACTGGATTGTCTTCTTGCTATGTTTGAATTCATAACAGATTTAAGAAGTCTCTTGACAAGTGTATAATTTGCAGAGGTTCTCTTAGTCCAGTTAGTGGGTTGTGTCTTTTCTCTGTTGTTTCCTTTGTTATATAGAATAACACAACCTTCTTGGTATGTTTGCTTTTTTGCTGTGTTTTATTATTGACTTGAATTGCATGTGTGGAGGTCATACAGCTGGCAGGAGTCGGTTCTCTGCTACCATGTGGCTCCCTGACGTGACACTCAGGCCATCAGGCCCGGCGGTACCTTTACTCACTGAGCCACATCACCTCCCAGACAGTTACGGGCTTTCCCTTGTGTTTTCTTCTAGTGGTTTATATTTAAGTCTTGAAATTCTTACATAGAGAAAACAAATCATCTGAATCACTTAAATGTTGTACTGTTCATTTCTTTCTACTCATACAATTTTGTTGTTTTCTATTCTTCTAGACACCTATAGATGGCATTAGAATGAAACAGAAGGATTGCTTTAGGGAAAATCTTACAGCGTACTTTTAATTCTTGTCCCTCTTCTCCCAAAGGAAGCAGATGTCGCCCTCATAGTGATTGGACAGTCATCGTACCATCATATTGAGGTAACTATGACGCAGACTGAGGAGCTGCCATGTTAAATATGTTTTCATATACAAAAATGCCTTTGCTGAGCCCCTGGGTTTAGGCTTGGTTCGCAGAAAGCTGGTTTGTCATTACTTTTCTCTCATTTGTTCTCATTGAAATTTCAATTATTCTCTTTTTAGCCTTTCTGCAAACTGACTGGATATTCTCATGAAATCTATGTTGATCCCGAAAGAGAAATTTATAAAAGATTGGGAATGAAAAGAGGTGAAGAAATTTCCTCCTCTGGTAAGACATGTTTCACATACAATGATTCTCTCAAACATGAGTGTCTTCTCACACTAGGGCAGATGTACAGAGCAAAGCTGTGTTCAGTACTTTTCCTGTTGCTGTGACAAAAAGGTATCCAAGGGGCTGGTGGTGATATGGCTCAGTGGTTAAGGCACTTGCTGTTTTTGCAGAGGACCTAGGTTCAGGTCCCAGCACCAACATACTGACTCACAACAACTGTAACTCCAGTTTTGCAGACTCTGACACCCTCTTCTGTCATCCAAGGCCTCCTGCACACATGAGTGAACCCACGTGCACACACACACACAACTCCACATGATTTTTTTAGATAATAATACCAATAAATCTTTAAAAAGTTCTTGCCAAAGGGAATTTAAGATGTTAGCACTGTTCAGAAGCCCAGAGGCTCTTCTGAGATCCAGGCTCTTAACTGTGAGCTCCCTTCAAGGCTTTATTTTTGTTTGTTTTTGTTTTTGTTTTTTGAGACAGGGTTTCTCTATGTTATCTTGGCTGTCCTGGACTCATAGCCATCCGCCGGCCTCTGTCTCCCAAGTGCTGGGATTAAAGGCATGCGCCACCATGCCTGGCTAAGGCATTTTTTTTTTTTTTTTAATTTTTACACATTTGCAAAGTAAACACTCTCATTCCAGAAAAAAGGAAAGGAAAGATAATAGGGGGTCTTAGGGTTTCTACTGGGGTGATAAACACCAGCACCAGAGCCGGGCGTGGTGGCTCACGTCTTTAATCCCAGCACTCAGGAGGCAGAGGCCGGTGGATCAATGTGAGTTCGAGGCCAGCCTGGTCTACAAAGCAAGTCCAGGACAGCCAGGGATACACAGAGAAACCCTGTCTTGAAAAAACAAAAACAAAAAAAACAAAAACCAAAACCACCAACACCAAAAGTAACTTGAGAGGAAAGGGTTTATTTCATCTTCTACTTTGACATCACGCATCACATTCTGTCACTGAAGGGCAGTCAGGGCATGAACTGAAGGCCAGCCAGGATCTGGTGGCAGAAGGCATAGAGGAACATTGCTTACTGGCTCGTTTTCCTTGGCTTTCTCTGCCTGCCCGCCTGCCCAGATCAACTTTCCCACATAAACCATTAATTAAGAAAATGCCCTGGAGACTCGCCTTCAGCCTAGTTTTTTGGAGGCATTTTCTCAATTAAGATTCCCTCTTCCCAGATATGTCTAAGGCTGTGTCAAGTTGACCAAAAACCAACCAGGACAGCAAGGAACGACCAGAACACAGCAGGACCAATCATCAGACCTTGCACCTCCATGTCCCGCATCTGGAACTTGGTAGAACCCTCTGTGTTCCTCCCATAAGCCTCGGCGGCCCCGCCCATCCAGTTCTGCCATCGCAGCACAGCTTGCTGTGCTTCCCTTCACAGCTCTATGTGATAGCCTCTCAGGCTCCTTGCAGGGAGTGTGACCCTGCTACACACTGCCTGGCCTGGGCCCTAAGCAGTTGTTGCTGGACAGAGAGCCCCTCAGCAGGACTGTCAGTTCAGTACTTCTTCCGATGCATTTACATTTGCACAAGCCCAAGATTCCAGTCTTGGGGTCCAGCCCTTCAAGTACCTTTCCTCTTGTCTCTGAAAAGCCAGGTTTTTTCTTTGTTTGTTTGTTTTTGTTTTTTTTATGTACATTGGTGCCTTGACTACATGTATGTCTCTGTGAGGGTGTCAGGTCCCCTGGAATAGGAGTTACAGACAGTTGTGAACTGCCATTGTAGGTGTTGGGAATTGAACCTGGGTCCTCTTGTGATTGGGTCTCACTGTGTAGTCCAGGATGGTCTTGAACTTGTGGTCCTGTTGCATCTGCCCCGTGAGTACAGGGATGATGGGCTTGCAGCACTAAGCCCAGCTGAGTTGACCTGTTTGTCTTATAGGCTGGACTTAGTTAGTTTCCAGATACAGACATGAGAACTCCAGCTCCAGTCAGTCACTCTCAATAGTTACTGAGTTCTTATCTGTGGTGGCCACTGTGGTGGATGCTTCCTGAGGGAAACCGGTAAAGGACAGCCTCTGTACAATGTAAGGTCTTTTTCTATGCCCACCGTAGCTCCCAAGTAATGGTGTGGAGACCTTTATATTTAGTAAAAGCTTCAGACACTAGCCTGGCCTGCTTCCCACCAAGTGGGCCGTTACCTGCCATCTTAGTCTCCCTCTGGCACCTGCTCCTTCATTCATGTTCCCATGGCGACTCTGCCTCTCTCTCTCTGGTCCCCACCTGGGCCCTCCCTCTGCGGGCCCAGAAGTACCCCCTTAACTTCCCTGTCCAGCTATTGGCTGTTCAGCTCTTTATTTGACCTGTCAGAAGGTGATGGAGAACGTTGTTTACAAAACACTGAGACAGCAGATGCTTCATAAAAATGACAGTGCCAAAGTCTAGCCTGAATGAGATCTGCCGTGCCCAGAAATCAGCACTTGAATGACACAGAGACAGTCTTTCTACAGTGTACAAAGCCATTATCCCACCAAGCCTCGGCCTTCCAGAAATTTCAGTTCAGCTTAGCAGCCTGTGGCACAGGAGATGCAGGAGAGACCAGTGCCAGTTTTGAGAATGTGGAGAGAGAGGGGTCTAGAGGCAATTGACTTTTGAGGTGACGTTCCAGCTACCGTGAAAGTTACTGGTGTGTATGTGTGTGTGGGGGGAAACTAGGTGCTTTAGAGGCTTCAGGAAGTGCCACTCACTCAAGACATGCAGGTACCTTCCTCCAGCTGATGTGGTATGAGTCATTGGGTAGGCTGGCTGGTTCATATGAATTCAGGTTGACTCAGTTTGGATTTATCCTTGAGGAATTCTCAGGTGTTTTGTGGCAGCTAAGTGAATGTGTGGAGGAGGAATCAGACCTGGCCAAGCGGAAGCCAGTGATGGTGACAAAGATGTCAGCCATCTGGGCTGGGAGCTGCTTCTGAGGCAGACATGCTATAGTCTTTTTGTTATTCTTATTTTATGTGCACGAGAGTTTTGCTTGCTGATATCCTCTTGTCTCTGCCTCCCTAGTGCCGGGAGTAAAAGTGTGTGCCGCCATGCCCCACCTTACTGATGACTTTAAAGATTGCAGCCTAAACTTGACTAAAGCTGATAAGTCAGCATTCAGTTTTTACCTCTGCTAGTTTAGGATCGCAGGCCGCAGGTTTGAGGTCACTGTTTTTATGTGCTCTAACAGTCTCAGCATGTGTAAGATCTGCTTGTAAGTTAGGCATGGCGGTGCACACTTTTAATTCCAGTACCTAGGAGGCAAAGGCAGGTGGATCTCTCTGAATTTGAGCCTAGCCTGGTCCACAAAGCAACTTCCAGTGCTATACATAGAAACCCTGTCTCAAAACAAACAAACAAAAGAGATCTTTGAGTTTCACTTCTGTGACACTACATTTCTTGTCTCAAGAAGACAGGGAATGTAAAGAAAATAGGTGAACTCCAAACCAAATGCATTTTGTAATTATAAGAGAATACATGCAACTTGCTTACACTCCTTTTATTTATTAAGCATACAGTATATGTCATTTTATATAGCTATATCTGTGATACTGTTATATAATATATATTATATGTCATAAATGTATATAAATTTATATTAAGACTCATACAGAGCCAGGATGTGGTGGTGCATGCCTTTAATCCCAGCACTTGGAAGGCGGAGGTAGGTGCATCTCTGTAAGTTTGAGGCCAGCTTGGTCTACAGAGTGAATTCCAGGACAGCTAGTGCTGCACAGAATAACCCTGTCTCTAAAAAATAAGAACAGAGCTAGAGAGATGGCTCAGAGGTTAAGAGCACTGACTGCTCTTCCAAAAGTCCTGAGTTCAATTCCCAGAAACCACATGGTGGCTCAAAACTATCTGTAATGAGATCTGGTGCCCTCTTCTGGCATGCAGGCAGAATGTTGTAGACATAATAAATAAATAAATAAATAAATAAATAAATAAATAAATAAATCTTTAAAAACAAACAAAAAGACGCATACAGTCTGCAGTACACAAGTATGAGAAATAACCAATAAACTCATGCTATATATAATCCCTAAGCATAATTGTATTTACACTGTATGTACCTTTGGGTTTATAGTTATGGTACCATATTATCAAGCATAAAATATCACATTGTTTTTGAGACAAAGTACTTTTGATTTTAATTTTGGCTTTTTTGTTTTTGTTTTTTTTGTTTTGTTTTTAGACAGGGTTTCTCTGTATGGTTCTGGCTATCCTGGAACTCACTCTATAGGACCAACCTGTAGGACCACCTGCCTCTGCCTCCTTAGTGCTGGGGTTAAAGGTGTGCACCACCGCCGCCCAGCAAGATTTTATAAAGTAATTTTTAAAGATTTATTTTTATTTTATGTGTATGAGTATTTTGCCTGTATGTATCATGTACAGTGTCCATGGAGACTGGAAGAGGGAATTGGATCCCCAGGAGCTGGAGTTTCAGAATACTGTGAACTTCTTGGGGTACTGGGAACTGAGCCGTCTCCCGGCTTCATAAAATAGTTGTTAAGGTTCCCACTTGTAAGGAAAGCGTAACTGTGAGAGTCATTCTTAGGACGCTCACCTAAGAATTAAACCCTTTAGGCTGGGGAAATGGCATTGCCTGCTCTTCCATGGGACCCAGGGTCTCAAACTATAGTTCTGGTTCATGGGGACCTGATGCCCTCTTCTGGCCTTTGTGGGCACTGCACACATGTGGTGCACAGATGCTCATGCAGGCAAAATGCTCAAACAAGTAAAATAAAATTAAAAATTAAAAAAGTTGGGACTGAAGAGATGGTTCAGCAGTTGAAAGCACTGACTGTTCTTCCAAAGCACCTAGGTTCAAATCCCAGCACCCATATGGCAGCTCACAACTGTCTGCAACTGCAAGATCTGGCACTCTTGCACATATATACATGCAGGCAAAACACCAATGCACATTAAAAAATAAATAAAACCACCCACAAGGCACAAAAAGAACAAGAAAAAATTTTTAAGTTAAACCATGAAGATTATATTTTATGCTAAGTGTTAAGTGATTATGTCATGGTTTCATTTGTTGCTGTGATAAAACATACTTCGAAATGTAAATTGAGGGAGATTTTTTTACTTTATTTTATTTTTAAAGATTTATTTATTTATTATGTATACAGTGTTCTGCCTGCATGTCAGAGCCAGAAAGGGACACCAGATCTCATTATAGATGGCTGTGAGCTACCATGTGGTGCTGGGAATTGAACTCAGGACTTTTGGAAGAAGTGCTCTTAACTCTGAGCCATCTCTCCAGCCCCTTATTTGGTTTGTCTGTCTGTCTTTCTTTCTTTCTTTCTTTCTTTCTTTCTTTCTTTCTTTCTTTCTTTCTTTCTTTCTTTCTTTCTTTCTTTCTTTTTGGTTTTTCGAGACAGAGTTTCTCTGTGTAGCCTTGGCTCTCCTGGACTCACTCTGTAGACCAGGCTGGCCTCGAACTCACAGCGATCCGCCTGCCTCTGCCTCCCGAGTGCTGGGATTATAGGCGTGCGCCACCACGCCCGGCTCATATTTGGTTTTTCAAGACAGTTTTCTCTGTGTAGCCTTGTCTGTCCTGGACTCACTTTGTAGACTAGGCTGGCCTTGAACTCACAGAGATCCACCTGTCTCTGCCTCCCTGATTATGCCCAGTTTCAGGGCAGCAGGAACTTGCAGCAGCCAGTCATATGGCTTCTTCAGTCAAGCGTTGAGAGCCTTGAATTAATGCATGCGTGCTTATGCTCCGCCCCCTTTCTCTACTCAGACATAGTACTGAATCCCCTAGCTAGAGAATGGTGCTGTTCACAGTGGGTACACTAGTCAAGATTACTCCCCACAAACATGTCTATAGGCTATGCTATTTTAATCTGGACAGTTTTTCACTGAGCCTCCCTTCCCAGATGATTCTAGATCATGTCAAATTGACAATTAAAATTCACCACCATAGACTGTTTGCTTGAATTCTGTGAGCCAGGCAAGAGAACTCATTGTCTCCAAAGGGCTACAGGGTCCCACTTTGTACCCAGTCACCATCTTCTCCTGTGCAGACCAAAACACCCATATACACAAAATGCAAATAAACATTTTTTAAAATTGAGTAAGCCAGGCTTGTGGGTAGTCTGCATTAAGTAGGGACCCAGCGTGAGACTTAGCCCTCCACCTGTCTGGCCTGACATTCTCTTTGGGTACATTTTGTCACCACTGAGTTACTGCTTGTTTGGCACGTGGAGAAATGCGCCCACATGTAGCTGGAGTCGAACTGATCTGAGTCAGAGGAGTGCAGTAGGGAGGTAAGTTTGACTCTGAGTGTTTTTCTGTACAGTCATCAAAGTTAAAAGCTTAAATTATGACATAAGACAGGAATAAGAGAAAAAAAAAGTTATAATCCGAGCAGAGACTCAAAAGGAGAAGGGATGTTAGTCATAGAGCAGAAGTCCCATCAGTCACCGTGGAAACAGGAAATGATAGGCACTAACCAGCACTTCAGAGACCTGTGCCCGCCCTCTGACGCTCTGCCATTTCCAATCCAAGCTTTCCAAGAATTTGGAGGGAGGTATTGATTGGCCTACAAACAACCACTTCACTCATTAGCTAAAATGTCACCACAGTTAATGTGAGGAAAATGGGAAAAGGAAATGTAGTCATGGGCGCAGGAGGAAGAAAAGGTGTTGACTATCATTTAACAGCCTGGCCAGGAGCACGAGGTGGGGGCCAGCAAGTATACGTGGGAAACTAAGATAGAAAGGTGCAAGTCTGAGAAATGTGACATTGGTGTTCTCTGGCAGACCAGCCAGGTCTGTTGTCACTTCTTCCTTTAAGACAATATCCTCAGCAGGGACAATGCCCACCCCCCCAGCATGTTTGTCCTTCCCTGGAGATACGATTGGTCGTCCAACTCAGTGACCAGTGTTACTGGCGTATAGCTGGCATAGAAGGCCAGGGCGTTGCCAAATGCCTCCCTCTACAGCAGAGAAGGACTGCCTGGGCCAGTCTTGGTGACAGGATAAGCCACGGTTTCAAGGAAGACAAAAACGTAAGTGGGAAGCTCAATGGTGTGATTTCCATTGAAGAGTAAGGGAAGGACAGTGGGGCACAATACAGAATGTTTCTGGGGCTGGAGGGATGATGGCGCAGCCAGTTCCTCACCCTGGGCTGACTCAGCCATCAGCAACTCCACCTCCAGGGCTTTCAGCGCCCTCTCCTGGCCATCAGAGAGTACAGCATGCACATGCACAACCACACAGAACTACAGACATATATACATAATTTAAATCTTTTTTTAAAAGAATGCTTTATGCAGGTACTGACAATATATCTTATTGAAATATAAAATGATAACACCTAAAGGTGGTTTTCAATATTTCAGGACAGAGCCCCCACATAAAGTCCAGTCTGCTCGCAGGAAGCCTTCAGAGCCTGTGGCGGGCAGTCACTGGCCCTCTCTTTGATTTCCAAGGAGACCCAGCTCAGCAAGGAGGAACCCTCATCTTAGGTCCAGGTGAGCATCAAGGGCAGGTTCCTTTCCAGTGCCTTCTACTAGTCTAAGAGCTACCCACTTTTCTTACATCATAGACACTGTAAAATGGGAGTCCTGGCCTAATGAGGTGGCATGCTTTGGTAGGGAGCATCTTTCATTTTCAGAGGCTTCTGTTTATTGATGTGTGGTGTTTGGTGAAGGTCCCCATCACTCCTGAGTGGGGACAGGGATTTGGGACACAGAAAGTAAACTAGAGTTGCTGGTTGATATATGACTGTTATACTCTAGAAAGTTCAACAGGGCTTAAAGAGATTGCTCAGTGTTTACAAGCACTGGCTGCTCTTGCAGGGCACCTAAGTTCAGTACCCACATCTACATCAAGTGACTCACAGCCACCTGTAACTTTTGCTCCCAAAGATCTGATGACCTCTTCTGGCCTCCTTGGGCACCTACATGCATGTGTACAACCCTAAATTTACCCCTACTCCCACACAAACACACATAGGTAAAAACAAAATAAATCTTAGAAGAGTTTAGTGCTGGGGGCTGGGCGTGGTGTGCATGCCTTTAATTGGCAGCACTTGGGAGGCAGAGGCAGGCGGATCTCTGTGTGTTTGGGGACAGCCTGGTCTACAAAGGGAGTCCAGGACAGCCAGGGCTACAGAAAAACTCTGTCTCAAAAGACAACCCCCCCAAAAAAAGAGTTTAGTGCTCACCTCGACAGCACCTGTCCTAAAGCTGGGTTTCTCTGTGTAGCCTTGGCTGTCCTGGACTTGCTTTGTAGACCAGTCTGGCCTTGAACTCATAATGATCCACCTGCCTCTGCCTCCCAAGTGCTGGGATTAAAGGCATGCGAATCTTTATTTTTACTAACTAAACCAAAAGACCCACATGGTTTTGGAAAGCAAGCCAGTGCCAGGGTTGGCCCATTCCAAAGTGAGAACTGCCATATGCCACGGGCTTCAACAATTTCATTGACTGTGTACCGGCCAGAGATGCCTCTGGTGCCACCCTGTTCAGTGTAGAAAGCTGGCTTTCAAGTTCTGCCATAAGAGACCAACAAGGCACAGTGGTACAGGCAGACTTTTCTTCATTCTGCCTCTTTAAAATTGTACCTGCTAGAGCTAGGCGAAGTGGTGCATGCCTATACTCCCAGCACTCTGGGGGGCAGAGGTAAGTGGATCTCTTATGAGTTCGAGGCCAGCCTCCAGGATAGTCAAAGCTACACAGAAAAACTGTGTCCCAAAAAACCTAAATAAATAAATAAAATAAAATTGTACCTGCTAGTGAACATACCTTCTAAAAAGCATTAACACTTCTATAAACCCAAGAATTGGCAAGGGCTGTTTTTGAAGGAGGGGTTTGACCAAGTGTTTTGGTTCTTTACAGCAGACTCGTTTATAGCCGCCGTCTCTCACAAATTTAGATCAGATTAAAGAAGCCCTTCGGGGCTGGAGTTGTATCTCAGTGCAGGTGCATGCTCCCTGGGCTCAGCACCAACAAATAAGTACGCAAATGCGCCCATTTTATGAGTCTTATACATTTACCCAAATGACAAATGACACTGAACCACTTGGGAGTTTGTTTTTTTTGTGCTGGGGATTGAGTCCTCTAGGGCAAGACTGTGTCCACACTGCACCCTCAGTTTAGAGCTCCCCCCTCTCCTCCGCTCCTCTGCCCTCCTTCTCCTCCCTTCTTTCCTTGTTTCTTTCTTTCCTTTTTTTTCTCCATGGCTGCCCTGGAACTCATTATGTAGACCAGGCTGGCCTCAAATTCACATAGATTCCACCTGCTTCTGCCTTTTAAAAGTAGATATTATTTTGTTTTGTTTTGCAGTGAGTTCTCACTGTGCAGTCTAGTTGACATGAAACTGGTTCTGCAAAGAAGCCTGGCCTCAAACTCACAGAGATCTGCCTGGCTTTGCCTCCTGAGTTGCTGGCATTAATAGATCATTTTGCATTTCTTTTGTTTATTTAATCTTCTTAGTCTTATTTAGCGTGTGTGCACAGCAGGCGGGACATGTGTGCCTCGGTACATAGGAAAGTCAGAGGACAACCTGCAGGACTCTGTTCTCTCCTTCATGATGTGGCTCCAGAGATCAAACTCAGGTTGACAGGCTTGGTGGCAGCACCTGTACCCCTGAGCATCTCATTTTCCGTATTCCTTTCTTTCTCTGTGGTGTTGGGTATTTTGACCAGGGCCTTGTGCACACTGTGCAGGTGCTTCTGTCACTGAACTACACCCCCCATCTTCCAGAGCCATATTTTTAAATAACTAATTTGCATACTCAGACCTGAAAAGGGGGTTGTTTTTTTTTTTTTTTTTTTTTTTACCCCATTTCTCATCTCATGTCTCTGAGTCACTTGACCGCTGTCTTAGGTTTTCTATTCCTGTAAAGAGACACCATGATGGGCTAGACAGATGGCTCAGAAGTTAAGGGCACTGACTGTTCTTCTGGAAGTCCTCAGTTCAATTTCCAGCAACCACATGGTGGCTCACAACCATCTATAATGTGATCTGCTGCCCTCTTCTGGCCTGCAGGTGTACATGCAGGCAGAACACTGTATACATAATAATATAAATATTTTTTCAAAAAGTCACCATGGCCACTGCAATTCTTATATAGGAAAACATTTAGTTGGAGCTGGCTTACAGTTCTGAGGTTTAGTCCATTATTAGCATGGCAGCACACGGGCAGACATGGTGCTGGAGAGATAGCTGAGAGTTCTGCATCCGGATAGGCAGGCAGTAGAATGAGAAAGAGAGGAAAGCCAGGCGTGGTGACACACACCTGTAATCCCAGCACTTGGGAGGCAGAGACAGGCGGATCTCTGTGAGTTCCAGAGGACAGCCTGGTCACAAAATGAGTCTAGGACAGCCAAGGCTATACACGGAAACCTTGAAAAAAACCAAAGGGGGGAAAAGAATTAACAGGACTTAAGTTATAACTTAGTTGGGTGGATAGGATTGTGGGTGTGTAGGTGTACTGTAGCTAACTGGCTTCTCTTCTAACCTCTTAGGTTAGTTATAAAACATCTATGAAGTCAGTGTTTCTCTCTGTTTCTGTCTGTCTGTCTGTCTGTCTGTCTGTCTGTCTGTCTGTCTGTCTCTCAATTTGACAGTGCTAGGGATGACCCAGATCCTCATGAGTGTTGGACCCCTTAGCCCCAGGAGTAAATTTTTGAAACAAGTGATTTGTTTTATTAGTACATGTGCTTAGGAAATAGATGTAATTTTCCAGCTCATACCTATGTTAGTTCTGGATTCTGCCTGATTGGATGTTTTATTTAATTATACTTAATGGAACTGAATAGAAAGGTAAATTTAGGATGCTGTCCCCTTGGAACTCATCATGTGTTAAGTAACACTCTTATTCGGCCATTGTCTTGTTGTGGTTAATTGCCATGATGAAGGATTGTGGCAGTATTGCATGGGGAATATAATGGACTCCAGGTAATTAACTTTCCCCTTTGTACTAATTAGGAGTTGAAATGCTTCCTTGATTCTGGTAAGCAGTGAATCTAAAGATTAGTGTGTCATCTGCCCTCAGCAATTTGTCCTTGTTCTCTTCTAGGTAACAACATCCACTTTGTGCACCGAGACAGGAATAGGTTGGATCACAAACCCATAAACTCTGTTTTACAGCTTGTGGGAGTTCAGCCTGTGAACTTCATGAGCAGACCTACAGTTATCCATGTGTGACCTAATGTGGGATCTTCCACTTGTGAATGGCCCTTGAAACGTGAACCAAAATGCCAGGCTTCGTGGCTTCATGGAGTTATGAAAACACAGAGCTCATGTGCCTATAGCACTACTACATGCCGAGGGGCACCAGTTGTCAGAAATGGAATAGATATTTAAATTTTTGTAGCTTCTATAATTTTATATACAACATATATGATATCCAAAAATTATAAAACTATTACTACCATTGTTAATATCATTTTATGAATATTCATTCAGCAGAAGATTTTTGGTAACTAAAATCCAAGTAGGGCCACATGATGGCTCACAGTTGTCTGTAACTCCAGTGCTAGTGGATCCTAAACCTTCTTCTGGCCATGGGCACCAGGTGCCGGTGTGGTACACATGCATACATATAGGCAAACATGCATACACGTAAAATAAGAATAAACAAATCTTTTCAGGAATGCATGCATGTGTGTATAGGGAAGGGAAGGGGAGAAGGGACCAGATATGATAGCACAGACTTGTACTCCTAGCCCTGAGGAATGGAGAAGAGAGCCCAGCCTGAGCTATATGGGGAAAGCCTTTCTCAGAAAAAGTCAGTTAATGGAAGGGAGGAATGCATAAGGGGAAAGAAAACCAATTCAAGAAAGTTTTATTTAGCAGGAAAGGAAACATTGTCAAATTCTGTAAATAGTGTAACCACATACACATACATGTGTGTGCTTACTTTTCTGTAAGCTTGGAGAGAAGACAGTGAATAAACACAGAACAACCCTGCAAGCAGGCCTGTGTGCGTCTGTGTGGGGAAGCAATGGGTGTCGAGGCCTGCTTTCCAAGTTCTGTGCTTCCCACGTTCTCTCATAAGATTGGCTGATTTGGGGGTAGGGAAGGAAAAAAAAATTTTAAAACATTAAAGTGAAAACGCATGCCTACATAAGACTTTGAAGGTGCAGGTGGTTTCCTCCAAAGTGAGGATTCATTGATGAAGTAAATGAAAACAAAACCTCTTACAGATAGCAGAGTGTCTGGTTGGCACCCACCCACCGAGGACGACCCGAGGATTGTTTTGTTGGAATAAGTGAATTGGGAAAGTACTCAGTTTCGTTTAGGGCCTGTGCTGGGAATAAAAGCTAAGGTTTTTATGCATGTGGACACATGTTCTGTTATCACTGAGCTATATCCCCATTAAATATCTACAACAAACATCTCATTATATTTTAAGAATCTAGGACAAAGGGACACAGAGAATGTGCGTAGCTCTAGATTTTTTTATCCCTAGAAGAAGTGCACTTAAACACACACACACCTTTTTTTTTTCCGAGACAGAATTTCACTGTGTAGCCTTGACTATCCTGGACTTGCTTTGTAAACCAGGCTGGCCTCAAACTCACAGTGATCTTCCTGCCTCTGCCCCCAAATGCTGGGATTAAATGCGTGCACCACCGCTGCCCAGCTACACACGCTATTTTTACAAACACATTGCTAAGATTTTTAAAAGACTTTGTAATGAAAATGTGTGTGTGATTGGGCATGTTAGCTCACACTTGTCATCTCAGCACAGGCAGAGGCAGTGAGCTTAGGGTACACACTGAGTTCCAGGCCAGTCAGGGCTATCTGTAGTTAAACCATGTCTCAAAAATAGCAGAAAGGAAATGTGCAGCCAGATGTGATGACATGTGGGGAGGTGGTGACAGAAGGACCTCAGAGTTCCCAGAGAGCCAGGGCTATGAAGATAGACCCTGTCTCAAAAACAAAACAATTACGTCAGGCGGTGGTGGCCCACACGTGTGCTTTAATCCCAGCACTCGGGAGGCAGAGGCAGGTGGATCACTGTGAGTTCAAGGCCA
This sequence comes from Acomys percivali, assembly GCA_907169655.1. Lineage (NCBI taxonomy): Eukaryota > Metazoa > Chordata > Mammalia > Rodentia > Muridae > Acomys > Acomys percivali. The sequence goes on along the minus strand of OU015749.1, from coordinate 31,717,888 downwards.
GCTTGGTATACAAAGTGAGTCCAGGACAGCCAAGGCTGCACAGAGAAAAACCCTGTCTCAAAAAAAATATTTAAAAAAAATGCACATTGGGTTGGGGTATACATTCCTAGACATCTGCTTTTTCTAACCCCCAAATCTGTCTTATTAAGAAAACTATTGTCAAAAAGAAAAAGAAAGAAAACTATTGTCATATTTTTACCTTTCAAGAATCTTAGTTTTGTCCCAGAAATTCTCATGAAAAGTATCACAAAATCAAAACTTTGGTAATCCTTAACAACTGTCATACTACTAAGACCTTATATTTTTATATAAAGCTTATTAAGTCACAAAACTGTATTTTAATGTATTTTCACATGAGCACATATGGATAGTTGTGTTTTTAAATCAATAAAAATGAGAATTTTCAGAATTAAAAAAATTGGTATTTTAAAAATTAAGATACTTTGTTTGTTCTGGGGTTCTTTGGGGGTAAGAAAGAACACTGCCCATGGAAAGAGGGCTCAGATGTTAAGAGCACATGTTCTGGAACCCAGCATGGTGATGCATGCCTTTAATCCCAGCACTCAGGAGGCAGAGGCAGGCAGATCTCTGAATTCGAGGCCAGCTCGGTCTACAAAGTCCAGGACAGCCAAGGCTACACAGAGAAACCCTGTCTTGAAAAAAACCAAAAAACAAAACAAAACAAAACAAAACCAAACAAAAACAAAAAAAAACCTGGCCTCATCAGCAGCTACATGCACATGATATACATAATAACCATAACCCTTTTTGCCAGTTTTAACTACAATTTATATATTTGCAAGTGTAAATAAATGTTCTTTATGTGGCTTTAAGGAGGTACAGTTCCATAAAGACTGCAATTAACTGCCACCAAAACATACATGGAACACTAAGTCACTGGCTTGGTGTGGTGCTGTGTTCAGCACTTGTGGCTGACATGGTAGAAATTGTCCTCTAACTACATATGCATTGTGTGCATGAAAGCACATATGGACACACACCTAAGTCTTTATTAAATCACACAAAACCAAAAATGGTTCTTAGAAAATTATTAATGATGTCTTGACTTTAGACACATTCACACAAAAAAGACTAAGCAATAAAAATATGTAAGTATAATTATTCTGTTTATTCTTAGCTAAGAATTATTCAACATTAAGAGCACTCACTGATCTTCAGAGGACCCAAAGCCAGTTCCCAAAGCCATGCCAGGCAGCTCACAACCACATATAAGTCCAGTTCCAGGGATCCAGCACTCTTTTAAGGACTCTTCCTGAGTGCATACACTCAGACACAAATAATTTAAAATAAGAAAATAAGAGTCTTCAATAATAAGCCAGATGTGGTGGTACATCTCCAAAGTCTCTCTCTCACAGAAGCCAGTCAAGAGGCTGGAGGATGCCTGTTAGCATTCTGTTTCAGTCTGCCTACCTGTGATGTCATTGCTTACCTGCCATGGGGGTGTGGCCCTGCCCAGGGCCATATAAAAGGACTGTCCTACCTCACCCCTCCCTCTTCCTCGCTCTCCCCTCTCACTCTTCTTCTCTCTCCCCTCTCTTCCTCTGTCTCTGTCTCTCTGTCCCTGTCTGCCTGTCTGTCTCTCTCTCCCTCCCTCCCTGGGGTACCCCTCCCCCTTTTTCTTGTCTCCCCATGCTCATTATATAAACTCCTCTGTAACATATCTGCTCCCTGGTATCTCTTATTATATTATCTTATATCTTAAACATAAAAATCCCAACTGCAGCACTGTCACAGCATGAACTGGAGATAACCCAAATGGCCAGCACCAGGAAAAGGATGAGGACATTGTGTGTTATCATGTACACCTGTGAAAAACAAGCCAAAGGTGTGCATATCTGATTGGCTGTGTCTTAGTTACTTTTCTGTTGCTGTGAAGAGACATCATAATCAAGAGAACTTACAGAGGAAAACACTTAATGTGGCTCATGGTTTCAGAGGGTTAGAGCCTGTAACTGTCATGGCAGGGAGCATGGCAGCAGGCAGGCAGGTGTGGTACTGGAGCAGCATCTTGAGACAATGAGCCAGAGAGCTATCTGGAGTGGCATGGACTTTTGAAACTTCCAGGCCCTCCCCCCTCCGCCCCAGTGACATACCTCTTCCAACAAGGCCACCTGCTTCAAGAAGGCCACACCTCCTAATCCTTCCCAAACAGTTTCACCAACTGGGGCAATATATATCTATGAGGGCCACCACCGTACAACCTGATTCCAAGAAAACAAAGCAGTTACAGAAAAAACAAAACGAAACAAAAACCTTTAATGCACATGTATGCATACAACCATACATACATGCACACGAGTGCACAGACACACATATATTTCTCTCACTGTGTCTGTCTCTGTGTCTCTGTCTGTCTGTCTGTCTCTCTCTTTGTTGTTTTTTCCTTTTTTTTTTTTAGTGAGACAGGAACTCACTATGTAGCCCTGGCTGTCCCTACAGCTCACAATGTGGATTAGACTAGCTTAAAACTCAAACTCACAGATCTACCTATCTCTGCTTCCCAAGTGCTAGGATTAAGTCCCGATAAACTGAGTTCAGTCACATGGTAGAGTGAGAGAACTGAGCAATACAAGTTCTTCTCTGAGGGCCCCCCAACACACACACACACACACCACATTGTGACACATGCATGTGACTGACTACATACAGATATATACTCACACATAAAAACAAACAAGTAAATATAATTTTGAAATGGAGGGCCAGGGAACCTAGCTCAGTTGGTAGAGTGGCTAACATCTGTGAAGCTCTGATCACCAGAGGTGAGACCGAGACATGGTGGCACATCCTTGTAGTTCAAGCACTTGGGAGATGGAGGCAGGACGATTAGAAGTTCAAGGTCATCCTCAGCTGAGAATGAGACCAGGTTGGCCTAGGTGAGACCCTGACTCAGAAAGTATGGAAGAGGACAATAAACACATGACAAGTGTTCCTTTGCAGAGTGCAGACTGATGGAAACTGGAAACGTTTGGGGCCTGCATCAGTTGAAGTCAGGTTTGCTCTGAAGTGCTTCAGCGCAGCTCCCAGAAGCCACAGTGCAATTATCCTTGCTCATCACAGTGAGATATTTGATGAAAGCACTTACGGAAGTCAAACTTGTTTCTAGAAAAGCATTTTAAATATTATGCCAATCTTTGTATAGTGACTTAAAATATATAGGGAGGTAGTCAGAATGTTTTAAAAGATTCCTTAGTGGGCTGGAGAGATGGTTAAGAGCTCAGTGGTTAAGAGCACTGCCTGCTCTTCCAAAGGACCCAGGGTTCAATTCCCAGGACCCACATGGCAGCTCACAACTGTCTGTAACTCCAAGATCTGACACCCTCACACCAACGCACATAAATTAAAATTAAATAAATAAAAAAAATATATAAAAGGGTTCCTTAGCGATCATTATAACTTGCTGTTATTTAGTTACTCAACTAGCAGTCTGGAATCGATGAGTCACTGACATTTCCAGACTTCAACCCTTAAGGACTTAAAATGCCATATGTGAACACGTTTACTGACTTAGTGTAAATAGGGAATCACTTTTTATTTCCAGCAGTGTGTGGGAACATAGGCCTGCACTCTCATCTATAGAAGATGTAAGATAGGAGACCAGTCCATGCAACTTAATGAGACCCTGTCTTAGAGCTGACAAAGAGGGTTGGTAGTATAGCCCAGAGGTTGAGCTCTTGCCTACTTTGCCTGTGACTATCACTTTGGTCCCCAATAACTTCAAATATGTTTACCCACACAAATGATCCATTCTTAATTTAGGAAATTAAAATTTAGCCCCAGAGATTACTTGGTATGGAGACATGTCACCACATTTAAACATAAAGCAGCTGACACTTTTGCAGGAGAGAAAAAAAAAGTGTATCACTTCCCTACACTGAGAACTGAGTTTGTGGATGGAGAAACCCAGGCTCTCATTCAAATGACACAAAGTTTATTAACAGCCCAGCACTTGGGGCAGAGGCAAACAGAGCTCTATGGAGTTCCAGGCTATCCAGGGTTGCAATGATGTCATCTCAAACAAAACAACATACCCCAAAACCCAGTAGGGATGGGGATGTAAATTAGAGGTAGAACATTTAGAATATGGGTTCAAATTCTAGCTCTAATATATACCTCCAATAATCCAATAATATTACCAAATTTGTGTGTGTGTATACACACACACACACACATAGTTTCTACTTGTATGCCTTCTTAGGCTTTTTGTTCTAGAATAAAAAAATAGACAAGAGCTGATTGTAGTGGTACACACCCTTAGTTCCAGCAGTCAGGACACAGTCAGATGGGTCTCGTGAGTGGAGAAGCAGTCGGCACCATCTGCAGAAGGCATTGCGTGTACGCTTGGAGGCAGGTGGATCTCTGAAACTCATTAGGTAGCCAGACACTGAATCTAATGAGCTTCAGATTCAGTGAGAGACTTTGCCTTAAAAAATAAAGGTGGAAGCCGGGCATGGTGGCACACTCCTTTAATCCCAGCACTTGGGAGGCAGAGGCAGGCGGATCACTGTGAGTTCAAGGCCAGCCTGGTCTATAAAATGAGTCCAGGACAGCCAAGGCTACACACAGAGAAACCCTGTCTCGAAAAGCTCAAAACCAAAAAATTTCTTAAAAATAAAATAAAATAATAAAGGTGGAGCGGCTGGAGAGGTGGCTGAGAACACTGCCTGCTCTTCCAAAGGACCAGGGTTCTAGTCTATATGGAAGCTCATGACTGTCTGCAACTCTAGTTCCAGAGGATTCGATGTCCTCTTCTGACTTCCACAGATACCAGGCATTCCAGGTTCCCAACATAAATGCAGGCACCCCCACCCCCACAAAACTAAAAAGTTAAAAATTAATATAAAAAAGTTGGAAGTTGACTGGGGAAAGGCATCTGTCAGCCTCTGGCCATCAAACACACACACACACACACACACACACACACACACTCAAGCACAGGCACACACAAAATGAGTTACTTCCCCTAATTTTCAGAAGTAGACTGCCTATGAAATGGGCTCCTTAACCTTTGGATTTTTTCCATAACCTCTAACGTTGGATTAAAGGATTCACTCACTCACTGCTCACTGGCTGCACTTAAAAATAGAATGGGGGCTGGAGTGGCTCAGCAGTTTTAAGTGTCCAGAGTTCATTTTCCAGAACACACATGTGAGATTACAACCTCTTAGAACTCAGGCTCCAGCAGATCTGAGGCCCTCTTCTGGCCTTTGTGGGTAAATGGAGACCCAAGGGTGCGCTAGGATTTCCTCTTCATGAAGGGACGTTAATAGAAAGGACACAGAGGAAATCACTGTATTCGAATTGGTAGGTAGTTCTCTTTTCAAACCAGAAAGCCTGCAAGAATATTCCCCCTAGCCCCAATGAGAGATGAAGAATAAATTGCATTTACATTTCTACAACCTTTGAAGAGACTTGAAATTGATGCCTTTCAGTGACTTCCGTGTCAATAAGGAGAATTGGACAAGAATGTCTTTCTTGTTCTGTAATAGTTGGCAAGAAAAACGTGTGTAGTGTGGGTAAAAGGGGTGGTTAGCTATCTCTAATTACCTGATTATCTTCGCTGATTAGGACTGTGAAGCTTGCTGTGTCCTCCCCTGGGGGGAGGAGGCTTGGCAGCTGGGCCCACAGGCAGAGTCAACTTGGATCTGCAGCCACTTTTGCAGACTCCAGGAAAGACTGTCCAAGCCTGGTGTGTTTAAGAGGACCAGGATTCAGCCAGAAGAGCTGGTCCAACTCGGTCAAGATGAGAGAGCCAGAAATAAATTTCAGAAGCCAAAATATTGTGCCAGAAGACGTATCTGACATGGAGAACAGCAACCAAGCAAGGAGTGGGAGCCAGAGGAAGGGGCTGGTTATAGGACATGGCCTGACCTAGAGAATCATGCTCATGTCTGTGTGGAAGGTTCTTCAGATTGGATATGTTAAAAAAAAAAAAAAAAAAAAAAAAAAAAGAGGTTTGTGTAGCTCACATTGCTGGAAGTTCACAAACTTAGCACCAAGCCCCAGTTTATTAAAAAATTTAAAATGATTTTATTTTATGTACATGTTTTGCCTGCATGCATGTTCTGTGTGAGGGTGTCAGAGCCCCTGGAACTGGAGTTACACATAGTAGCGAGCTGCCATATGGGTGCCATTTTAACCTGGGTCCTCTTCTTCTGGAAGAGTAGCCAGTGCTCTTAACCACTGAGCCATCTCTCCAGCTCCAAGGGACTAGTTTATTTTTAATAGATAGAGAATATCACCAGCCCCCTGATACTACTTCTATATAAAAGAAATACATTCTCCAATTTGGAACCTTTACAGCAAACACTGTGTTGAAATTCTTTGTATGTATGTATTTGTGTGGGTATAAAAGGACATGTGTGTGGAGGCTAGAGGTTCTTGTCAGGTGTATTTCACAGAAACTAGGCTGTGGCCACCAAGCACCAGAAATCCTTTTGTTTTTTTGTCTTTCCAATGCTGGGATTTAGACACTTATCCAGTTTTTTACATGGGTACTGGGGATCCAAACTCTGGTCCTCATTGTTACATGGCAGGTATTTTACCTACTCAACCATCTCCTAGTCTGGAACTCTTTTGTTTTAAACAAAGATTCGTGTGCACTGGTGGGTAGATGTACGTGAGTGCAAGTGCAGAGGTAGTCAGATCCTCTGGAGTTGGAGTTACAGGCAGTTGTAAGCAGCCTAATCAGGGTGCTGGAAACTAACTTGAGATACTCTGAGAGAGCAGTGTTCACTGGTAACTGCAGCCATCTCTCTAGGCCCAGCCTGGAATCCTTGAGTCTCACCTGCTGAGAGAGTTCAGTTATATTCCAGAGTAAGGGGCTTCTTCTCTTTCCCAGGAGTCCCCATCATGTGCCTGTCCTCACTGTCATGGACAGCCTTGGACCACAATCGTCTAAGGTGCTTTCAAACACTACAGTTCCATGACCAGTGATCAAACAATGAACAATAATATACTCATGCAAGCAAACTCAGGGTCTTTTCAGTAGCCAAATTCTTAGAACCTGGAGGTCAGCTTGCTGAGAGAAATCAGACAATTCAAAGGAAATGTCACAGACACACACACACACACACACACACACACACACACACACACACGACAAAGATCAGGTATTTTCTACTGCTATGTAAACATGACAGGAAAACAAAATACAGGGTTTGGGGTCGCATTTACTTATTTCTTTAGTATGTGTGGAGGGGATGTGTGTCGTATGACAGCCGGTGGGAGCTGGTTCTCTTCTGAAAACTGGGTTCCCAGGGATTAAACTCAGGTTGTTATACTTGTTGGCAAGTGCCTTACCCACTGTGCCATCTGATTGGTCTTGAACTTTTTGGGGTGGGAGATGGGGGGAGGTGGGGAGGATCTGGTTGTATGTAGCCTTGGCTGACTTCCAATTCTTTTTGTTTGTTTGTTTGTTTGTTTGTTTTTTGAGACAGGGTTGCTCTGTGTAGCCTTGGCTGTCCTGGAACTCTCTCCACTAGGCTGGCTCTGAACTCACAACAATCCGCCTGCCTCTGCCTCCTGAGTGCTTGGGTATTAAACTCCTGCTCCTCCAACCTCCTTCAAGTGGTGATATTCCAGGCCTGTGTGGCCATACCCAAGTGATGAACATGTTTAGCATGTGGACTTCTAGTTCCAGAAATGACAGACAGGTCTGGATGATGAGGTGTAATCAAAAGCCTTGTTTTAAACATATTATTTCAGCAAGATCATAAAATTATGTATTTGCAAAACATTAAAATGCTTACATGGTGTAACTATGTATACCTGTTTTTTAACCTTTGTTTAGGCTGAGTGCATTCTGTTATTTCTAGTGGCTAGAATCTAACCCAAACATTCGATTAGAAGGTGAGAGAAAATCAACTGATGTATGGAAACTGCTTGGCTCTTAGACATTTAAGTAAGCCAGTCTCAAAGAATATTGTGGGCCAGGAATATGGCTTTTGGGTAGATCATTTGTCAGGGACGTGTAAGCTCTTGAGTTTGAGTCCCAAAAGCTCAAAAAATGGAACACACCACACACACACACACACACACACACACACACACACACACACACACATACACACACCAGTAAGGTGCCTGTGGTAGCTCACACCTGTAATCCCAACACTAGAGAGACAAGATGCCATTTTGAGGCTATGCAGGGCTTTGCAGGGAGGCACAACAAATAATCCCTTTAAAATACTTTCTTCCTGTAATCCTATGGATTACAGTAGGGATTTTAAAAAGATCTATTCTTTAAAATATTTCTGAATGTGACACCCAGTGGCCCTTCTACTATGAGTCCTAGAACAGTGTGGAAGACTTCCTCTTCCAAGCCAAATGTTTTTGCTTTGGCTACAAACATTTAAAATATAAGGCCTTCGTTGATATCCTTATGGAAAACTGAAAGATGATCAGGAAACCAAGCCCGTTCTTAAGCGGTTCCTGGCCAAAGAAAGCTGACCCACATCTTTTCGTGTTTAGCTGTCTTAATGGAAAACTTCAAAAACAAAACAGCCAAAACGACCCTAGGGCGAGGAACTCCGTGAAATCTACTTTTCTGAGAAGTTCCTTGGTGGGTGGGTGGGGGCCTGAAATTCATCCCTCTCACTCTGGCTTCCCTTGCAGACTAGAAGTTAAATCGCTGTTGACAACAGGAATTGGCCCGCAGAGGGAGAGTTTGGGACCACCGACTCTAAAGGCTGCTTCCAGTCTCCTCGCCCGTATAGATGCTACCGTGTAGCCAGGCCCTTCAAAATGGCAGCTGTTGTCAAGTTCCAGAAAGGTCTGGAACTTAAACCCAGTAGCAAAATATGAGGCTGTTTCCCTGTAGACCCGAAGGGGAAAAGCCCGAGGGCGCAGCTGTGCTCCACGTGCTGCACCACTTCGTGCTAAGTCGGACCGTGGGCCACATCGGCCACGCACAGCAAGCGTTAGCGCAGCTCCTGGGTCCCGAGGGGAGATGCAGGAAGGTGCAAACCCACCGCGGTAAATCGCTTCTCCAGGTGGTTCTTACCGACGCCAGGAAGCCCTCATTGCTCTGTTCCTATAGGTGGAAAACCAGCGCTGGTCTGAACTTCTAAGTCCTGAAGTCCACTCTCTGCCTTGCGTCCACAGAGCTGCGGACCATTTCAGCTGGATACACTCTCCTAGCAGGCGGCCATGACAACGCTCCCTTGGCGCGAATTACAAGGAAACCCAAGAAACACTTAAAAAAAGAAATTCCATCCCAAAGACCCGGAGTGGAGTTACTAGGGCAGGGCTGTGTAGGAACTTGGGGACTCACTCGAGGAACTGGGGGTCGGGGCGTCACACCTGGACACGGGACACAAAAGTTGGGGGGGTCCCAACAAGGGGGTCTCCAACACGCTTTCTGCCTGATTGGCGGAAGCGCTCAGACTTTTCTTTATGGCGTCACCCAGTACCTGCCTGTAGGAAGGCCCAGGCTGCGTGACGTCACGCCGCGCTGACCAATGAGCGGCCGGAGCCGGCGGGCCCCGAGGAGGGTTGTGGGCCCTTCTTTTTGTGAATGAAGCTCCACGGAACATCCCTCCTGGGGGTCCCCGGGAGCCGCGGCCCTCAGAGCTCGGACGCCCCGGCAGCAGCGTCCCAAGTCGCGCGCGCTCTTCTCCAGCCGCCGGCCAACGCTGTGGTGCCCCGGGGGCGCGGACGGCGGGAGACGCAGCGCGAAGACCCGGGCCGGGCTGCCGGGCCATGGTCGCGGTCTCTTGACGGGCCGCGGCCGCCTCCATGAAGCGCAAGAGCGAGCGGCGCTCGGCTTGGGCCACCGCGCCCCCCTGCTCGCGCCGCAGCTCGTCCGCCTCTCCCGGCGTGAAGAAGAGCCGCAGTTCCACGCCGCAGGAGCTGCACCGCCTGGAGCCGCAGGACGACCTGTACCTGGACATCACGGGTGAGCCCCGCCACACCCCCACGAGGCTCTCGGCTCCTCGCGCTCCTGCCTCCCTCCCTCTCTCCCTCCCTCCCTCTCTCGCTCTCCCTCTCTTCTCTCTTTCTTCTCTCACACCTCACCTCACCTCCTCTCCTCTCTCTGCCTCTGCTCGCGCGCCTGCGGCAGCAACTTTACCCGAGAAGGGCCGAGGGGTCACCTCTGCAAGTGTGCCCGGCCCCCGAACCTACCTCATCTCGGGATAGATGGCGCAGTTGACCCCACGCGAGTCCCAACTTCTGGTGAGGCACGCTGGTGTTTGCTGTCCCGAGGGCCCAGAGCCCCCGCTGAGCCTTAGCAACGCGTGGGCTCCCGCCTGACCCCTGGCCGTCCCCCCTCCCCCCGCCATCGCGCCCTCTTAGGCCTCCTAAGGGATCCTCGCTCTCCCTCCCGCGCCTCCAGGAAGGTGTCACGGTGATGGCGTTTTAGCCACCCAGCACGCTAAGAGCCCAGAGGTGTCACTTTTGAGAAATCCCCGCCAGCCGGAGCAGGTAGAAAAGCAGCTTTCGAGGGTGATTTTTTTTCTTAATGCCTCAGTTCTTGAAGACCAAAGAAATCCATTTGGCAGCTGCTGGGTTTGCGGGGATTGATGTAGGAAGTCAGAGCTTAGAGTTTTCCTTCGGTGTGCTGATGTTCATGGAAATGCGGTGTCAGCTGCATAGCTATCAGCGGTTGAGGGAATGTTGCCGCGTTTTCTGGGGCGGAAGGTGTCCACTTCTGGGTGGGTGGGGGGTGTCTTAAGAAAAGGTTCCCAGGCCTTGAACTTTGCCTAGGTGTGCTCTATTGGTGACATTTATTTATTTAGGAAGTGTTTAGACAAACATAGAAATTGAATAGAAAGTACATTCTATACTGACGAGCATCTAGAAAGTAAGACCGGTTTTTAAAGGAAGCCGAGAGGAGGGGGAAGGTTTCTTAGCGTTTGAAGGAGGAAGAGGAAGGAGCTGCTTTAAGTACAGCCCCTGACCTGCTCGCTGTCTGCACAGGTCTACGTGTGCCTCTCCAGGAGGAGATGCCAGATTGCCCAGGTTCCTTCCAAAGAGACTTCGTGCTGGTGGCACCTGCGCATTCCTTTGCACTTTCTCATATGTCTTAAAATGATCTTTGGTTAGGGCTGTTTGGTGTAGAGCAAGTTAATCCTATATAGCTCGGAGTGGTAAAGGTACGCAAGAGTATATTGAGAAAAGTTGGTGGCAAAGACACAAGAGTGTCCTCAAAATGTAGCTGATGTTGCAGGGTTCTCGTGAATCTTTCCAGAAACATCCTAGACCAGCACACATAGGTATCTGTTCTTTGCAAATCCACTTAATTGAGTTTGCTTTGCTCTGCACAGTACTTCATACAAAATGCTAGCCTCCAATTGGTGTGTTCAAAGTCTCGTTTGATTTTAATTTCTACCCGGGCCAAAGGGTGTTCGGGTTTAAAAGATTAAACTGTAAAAAAAGATTTGTGGATGTAAATGCACTTATAGGTTTAAATGTTCCTTCTCTCTCTCTCTCTCTTTGTTGTTGTTTTGTTTTTTGTTTTTTTGCTTTTTTTTTTTTGAGACAGGATTTCTCTATATTATCTTGGCCGTCCTGGACTCGATGTGTATACCAGGCTGGCCTGGAACTCACAGCGATCCGCCTGCCTCTGCCTCCCAAGTGCTGGGATTAAAGGTGTGCGCCACCACGCCCAGCTCTTAGATTTAAATATATGGACATTTTACACAGTTCTCTGTTAAATATTTAGGTGGTTGTTTTCAACAACAAGAGTTGTAAGGCTGGGCATGGTGGCACATGCCTGGAGGCAGAGGCAGGCAGTAGGATCTCTAAGTTGAAGGCCAGCAAGTCCAGGACAGCCAGGGCTACACAGAGAAACTCTGGCTCAGAAAACAACAAACAAACGGGCAATAATACTGAAGGGGCTGGTCCATTTTGTGCTCAAATCAAAATCCTCTCCAGTTATGAGCCCTGATAATGGAACGGCTCAGCCTCAGGGTAAGATACTAGCGAGCTCCAGGCAGCAAGGCTTTCAGCCAGTCAGTGATTACCTCTGCTTTCTGCAGGAAGAAGAAAAAAACAAAACCAGAAAAAACAACCAACTAACCAAACAACCCCAAGACACTGAGACAGTCTGTTTCTGTGTTATTTGCTAAACAAACTGAAATAATTAAAAAGGTTTTATCTTACTTAGTTTTATGTGTCTATGTGCATGCCTGTATGTATATATGTACTCTACATGGATGCTGTCTAAAGAGGTTAGAAGAGTCAGCAGGTCCCTGTGGAGGAGCTGGAGTTACATACAGGTGGTTGGATTCTGGGAACCGAACTTGAATCTTCTGCAAGAGTCGAGCCATCTTCTTCAGCAACCCCCTATAAAAATATTAGGTCTCAGTATATAGTATAGGCTAGCTTGGAACTCATGGATCCGCACCAGACTTAAACTGGAGACCCTCCTGACTCAGCCTCCCCAGTGCTAAGGTTATGGAGGACGTCCTCTACCATGTAAATCACAGAGTCCAGATTACTTTTACTTTCACTTCTTATTTTATATGTGATGGTAATAGAGGGAGAGAGGTATAAAGCTTTGTGCTTAGCAAACAGCAGCAGCTGGTCCTTTCATTTACAACAGTTTTCTCCATTGTTCTGTTGTTGTTTGCTCTTTGAGACAGGGTCTCTCTGTGTAGCAGGTTGGTCTGGTATGTAGACAAGTGTGGTCTTGATCTCACAGATCTTTTTTTTTTTTTTTTTAATCCTTCACTGGGGAAGGGGACGTGTGTGTAGTGGGATGGTGGTGGGAGACAGAGAGGGATGATGGTTCATTCTTCCCAGGACTGGGTGCACAGTCATAGGACAGCTTTCAGGAGCTGCTTCCCTTTTCCACCATGTCAGAATCCAAGATTCCAAAATTGAACTAAGGTCATCAGTTTTGGCTGCAGGCTCTTACCAGCTGAGCCATCAGCATGTCCTCTTTTTAACTACCCAGTGCTATACTGTATGGCTGAAATATGATCTGTTTCGCAGTAGCAAGTGGGGATTTGGGAGAGTTAAGTTCTGTTGCAAATGGCTGTAGAAACATCAGTGTGCGTGAAATCTTCCTGTGTGTGAGTGAGACTGCATCTACAGAGTGAATTTTAGAAGTGAAAATGCTGGGCCAGCATTACAGGGCTTCAGTGGACTTTTGGACTTGGATGCATTTTGCCACCATGCACATTGATGTGCAGGTCTTTGCAAGGACATGCTTTCAGCTCCTTTGGATACATACATAGCTGGGAGTACACTTGTTGGGCTGTGTGATAACTCTGTATTTTTACATCTCGGGCAGTGGCCAGCCTCTTTTGAAAAGTACTTTCACTGTCAGCTTTCCTACCCTTGACCTGCCAATCATTTCTGCATCTTTGCCAACACTTGTTACTCAACAGGAAGACTTTTGAGCAGATAGGGTGCATGCTGTCTGTTTTGCCTGCTCTGCTCCTAAAGCTTTTCCTCACATAGCCTAGGCTTTCCTCAAGCTTGCTGTGTAACTAGGGATGACCTTGAATGTCTGAATCTTCTGCTTGCAACATAGTGCTGGGGTCACTGTGCCTGGTTTTATGTGGTGCTGGGGCTAACCCAGACTTCATGCATCCCAGGCAACCACTGAGCTTCGTCTCTAGTCCCAAATGATTTTTACCCTTAAACACCCTTGATGTTTTTCCCTAATGTTTTCAAGACAGAGTTTCTCTGTGTAGCCCTGGCTGTCCTGGAACTTGCTCTGTAGACCAGGCTGGCCTCGAACTCACAGAGATCTGCCTGCCTCTGTGTCTCCCCAGTGCTGGGATTAAAGGCATGTGCCACCATGCCTGGTTGACTGGGACCATTTTGTTTTTTGTTTTTGTTCTGTTTTTCCGAGACAGGGTTTCTCTGTGTATCCTTGGCTGTCCTGGACTCGCTTTGTAGACCAGACTGGCCTCGAACTCACAGTGATCCGCCTGCCTCTGCTTCCTGAGTGCTGGGACTAAAGGCGTACAGGACAACCGATTGGGGACATTTTTAAGCACTCCAGTACAGCTGTGAGATCTGATTATTGGCAGGATCTAATAGTTGATATGGAACTTTGATTTATTTCACTTTTATATCTTTTAAGTTTCTAATTATTGAAGAAAGTTAGTAATAGTTACTATTGGCTGAGTCACTGTTTTGTTTTGTTTGATTTTAGAAATTGGTATGTAGCCAAGGATGCTTTTGAACTTCTGATCCTCCTGCCTTCACCTCCGCTGTGCTGTGATTACAGGCCTGATCTATGCAGTGCTGGGGATCATGCCTGGGCCCTTCTACATACTAAGCAAGTACTCTACTACTGAGCCTGCGTTATGACTCAGCTACAACCACAGCCCTTGGCTTTGTTTCTTTATTCTCCCCCTTTTAACTTGTCCAGTACGTGTGCTATGATTTAGCCTTTAAATTGTCTCTATTATGATAGAACTTACTGGAGAAACGCCAATCGAGGTCATGCTAGTTACTGCTAAGAACTGGTTGTCACAGCACAGGCTACTCACTAAATGAAGTCAACAGAGGCAGCATTTGCCCCTTGCCCTCTCTCTTTAGGGTCTTTAGCATTCACAGCGGGTGTCATTAAGCTAGGGGAATGTAGTCATTAATTCAAGAAGTGTTTATTGAATGCTTACTATGTAAAATCCTCATGCATATTCATTGTTTGCGCCATGGAAGTGTATTTTTCTGGATAGAAGAGGAAATACTGTGACCCAGAACACTGAGCTAGAGGGCAAAATAAATCCATTTTCATTGCTCCTGCTGTAGCAGTTTCAGGTGGCTAAGCTCCTGGAACTTTTCATTTGTCTTTCCCCCTGCAACATGTTTCCACACTTTTGCGTTTATTGCATTCTGTGAGCTCATCTTGATCTCTCTGCTTCCTGTGTCTTCTGCTGCTTTGCTCTTGTCCCTTGTCTTTCAGTTTTCTACCTTGGGCATTTCAGTCCCGCACACAGTCAAACAATTAATTAAGCCTCAAATGTTAGCTGCCTTTGTGGCTTTAGTGTAGCCAGGAATGTCAGCGAGGGAAAGTGGGTAACTGCTGTGGGACCAGTCCTAAAGGTGATTCCCTGCAACCACCAGTCAGTGGTCAGTGTCTAGGCTCTCTGTTTATATATGGTGATGGAGAGACCTGGGCCAAAACCCACACTTGGAGTTCTTAGGATGTAGGGAGAAGGCAGTGGTGCATGCGGATAATAATCCTTGAAAAATTCTGATTATCTGCGAGTTATAGGGAAGATGCTTTGTGAGTGTGCGGTTCTTAACATTTTATATTATGTTAATTAATGCATGTGTGTGTGTGTGTGTGTGTGTGTGTGTGTGTGTGTGTGTGTGTAGGGGGGGGGGGCATTATGCTTGAAGGCTTCTTCCAGCTGAGACGCATACAGCACAGAGGCAGTGCTGTTGTGCTGCTTTGCTGGCACAGGGTGCATCTGAGCCATGATAGGGCCAGCCTTCAGAGACACTGAGGAGTGTTGCTTAAAGACTTCAAAGAGCAACCAAACACCAGAGCTCTGATTTCACATCTGAGCTGCTATCCCGGAGAGCTTATAGCTTGTTAGTTTACATGTGTCTTGATGCAGAGGCTTCATATGGGAGCCACAGGTAGAAAGTTTTATAAAGCAAAACAAGATGCTGAACTAATGACCATTTTTTTCCAGGATGGTTAATCTACCCCTGGGCAGGGCCCAACCCCCCCACCCCCACCCCTCCAATTCCCCATCCCCCACCCCCCACCCCTCAGCCTGTGGTGGTGGTGGACTCAGGGGTGGGGGTGGGGTGGTGGACAGGACATTTTCAAAGGTCCTTCCATTTTTTTACGGGTAGCAGAGACATGTCATACGGAAGAGTCAAAAGCTGGAAATAGGTTTTAAAAAATTATGAGTTACATTATGAGTTTACAATTATCTGTGTATATGCACATACACCCCTGGTATGTATGAAGTTAAGGATAGCTTATGCAAGTCTGTTGTATCCTTCTACTTAGTAAAATCTAATGTACCGGTTCTGAGGCTTGAACTCAGATTGCAGGCACCTTTATCTGCTTAAGTCATCTTCCCAGCCCCAAATTAATGTCTTTATTTCTGTATTTATTTGAGGTAGGGTATTCCTATGCAGCCCTGGAGCCTGCTAAGTGGACCAGGCTGGTATCAAACTCATAGAGTTCCACTTGCCTCTGTCTTCTGAGTGCTGGAAGTAAAGATGTGCTCTCCTGTGCTTGGCTCAAATTTAAAAATTATGTTTTTAAATCTGCACTTTTATGCTGGGAAAGTTCATTTTAGTAGATAGCATTTTATTTTCCTTCATACCCTAGCTACAGAGTTTTTTTTTTTCACTTTTAAATGTTTTCTGTTTAAATTATCTTTTTTATTTTGGGAGCAAAGAACTAGACAGATTTTAATTTTTTTTTTTTGGTTTTTTTTTTTTTGTTTTTTGTTTTTTGTTTTTTTGAGACAGGGTTTCTCTGTGTAGCCTTGGCTTTCCTGGACTCATTTTTGTAGACCAGGCTGGCCTCGAACTCACAGTGATCCACCTGCCTCTGCCTCCCGAGTGCTAGGATTAAAGGTGTGCGCTACCACGCCCGTCCCCAGATTGTTTATATGAATGTCTCAAAGCCATTTGTCACCCAGAAGGCACCTTTGCCAGTTACATAAGCAGGATCAGAAGGTGAGGAAAGTGTATAGAGAACTGGAGTCTGTAGGAGCTAACCATTCTTCCAACATGGCTTTTTTTTTTTTAACCTCATTTTTTAAGCTTCCAAACGTAATCATTTAGCTTCTAGTTTTTTCTTTTAATTATTTTTTTGTGTGCATGTGTGTTCATGCATCACATGTGTGTCTGGTGCCTAAGGAGGCTAGAAGTGGGTGTTGGGTCCCCTGGACCTGGAGCTGGGAACGGAAGCCGGGTCCTTGCAAGGAGCATTAAGTCCCCTCAAGCACCATCGGTTCTTGTGTTCTGTCTGTGGATGACCTGGCTTCAATATTATGCAGAGATCACTGTAGAAAACATTTCCAAAAATAAAACTGATTGCAAAAAATGAAGGAGGAGAGATGGCTCAGCAATTAAGACTACGTACTGTTCTTCCAGATGATGATGATTCCCAGAACCTATGTCAGGCGGCTTACAGCTTCCTACAACTCTAGCTCTAGGGGATCCAGTGCCCTCTTGGCTTCCTGGAGAACCTGTACACACTTGATGTACATACATAGACACACACATAGTTAAAAAATTAAACGTAAGCCTTAAAAACAGAATTTTAACCTCCCCAAAGTTGAAGATATATATTTACAAAAGTAAAAGTGTGTGTGTGTGTATAAGTTGAAGATACATATTTAAAAAAATTAAAATTGTGTGTGTGTGTATGTGTGTGTGTGTATGTGTGTGTGATGAACAAGCATAGGTGCTGGAGAATTGGAGAATTGCCTCCCTGAGTGCTGGTATTACAGGTGTGCGCTCCACCTTCTCCTCCACGTCCTCCTCCTCCTTCTTTTAAAGTATTCTAATTATTTTGATTTTAAAGTTACTCAATTAAGGGAGTGAGTAGTCTCATGCATATAATAACATGTTTCAATTCTTTTTTTTTTTTTTATGTGCATAAGTGTTTTGCCTGCACACAAATGGATCATATATGTGGGTTAGCTTGAAACAAGAAAAGGCCACCAGATCCCCTCAACTGGAGGTATAGATGGCTGTGAGGCACCGTGTAGGTACTGGGAATGGAATGCAGGTTCTTAGCAAGAGCAGCAAGTGATCCTCCAGCCCTGTGTAGCTCTTTCTCATTTATACTGCTGAGGAGCAGCTCTCTTAGAGTGTGCTTTGCTCACCAGTCAGAAGATGTAGTCCCTCTATCTGGAAAGCAGAGGAAGCTCGGCTGGAATTAATTCTAAGCCTGCATCACACACTGACTCTTCCATTTCCCAGGTAGTTCGCTTTTGCACCATCAGAATTCTATTGGCAGCCTACTTGTCACAAAAGCAAAACATCTTGTTCCTGATGTCACTGGAATTTGTTGTTCCTTCAGCTTCTCACTTGAAAGTGAAATTACTCTACGTTCTGCCATGCAGTTTGTGACATTGATCTTTTTATACCCGATCCATAATGCTTTAATACCATTTATAAATTTCGAATTGTGCAAAGCTCTCTATTTTAGGACCATCTCCGCTGAATCACTCTCTGCATTTTGCTCATCTGTATGAGTTATTCTATGGAATTAATTAAAGTAGCTATTCAATAGGGATTTGTCACCCAGTTGCTATGAGCAAGGAATTGGACCAAGTGTAATTGAAGGAGGGAGAAGAGGACTGGAAGATTTATAAGAGCATGTCCCTTTTCTCTGAACAGGGAGAGCAGTAGGTTCTTAGTCATCTTGTGAAGACAGGTAACAAGGATTTAACCATGTGGCTTTGTTTGCTTTAAAGAATCAGTTTGAGACAGTTTTATGTTGAAAGTGTCAGGTAACGGCTCCTACATGATGTCAGTTGTTTTTCCCAGTGTTTGGTGAAAATGATCTATTTTAATGGTGCATCTTTGTGTGTATCTCTGTGCATGTTTTACTCTTTTAAAAATATTCTATTCTATTTTACTTTTGTTTGGCTAGACATAGGCTGGAGTAATCTGGACATAGGGAATCTTAATTGAGGAACTGCTCTCATCAGATTGGCCTGTGGGCACGACTGTGGGACTGTGTCTTGGCTAATGACAGATGTAGAAGAGCATGCCCTTATCTCTGAACACTGCGAGCAATAAATTCTTAGTCATCCTAGTGAAGATAGGTAACAGGGACTCAACCGAGTGGCTTCAGAGCTTGCCTCCAGGTTATTTCTGCCTTGAGTTCCCTCAGTGATAGACTGTTATCTGGAAATGTAAGATGAAATAAGCCTCCTCCCCAAGTCACTTTTGGTCTGTTAATTGGAAATCACTAAATATTAAGTTGCTAAATATTTCTATAGCTCCATTTGCTGTGTGTGAGGGTACCTGAAAAGCACCCCAACTTTTGCATTCTTTTAGGGTACTGAGGGAGAGTTGCTTTGACAAGAATGTGTGATGGAATTAAGATTATGTTCTTTTTTTTAAAATTTTATTTATTTATTTTTAATTAATTTATTCTTGTTACATCTCTATGGTTATCCCATCCCTTGTATCCTCCCATTCTCCCCTCCCTCCCATTTTCCCCTTATTCCCCTCCCCTATGACTGTTCCTCAGAGGGATAACCTCCCTCTGTATATGCTTATAGGGTATCAAGTCTCTTCTCAGTGACCTGCTGTCCTTCCTCTGAGTGCCACTAGGTCTCCCCCACCAGGGGACATAGTCAAATGTGAGGCACCAGAGTACTTGAGAAAGTCAAATCCTTCTCTCCACTCAAGTGTGGAGACTGTCCTGTCCATGGGCTAGATCAGGGTAGGGGTTTAAATTTACCGCCTGTATTGTCCTTGGCTAGGGCCTTAGTTTGAGCGGGACCCCATGACCCAAATCTGCGTTCTTAACTTTATGAAAGATGTTCTTAAACTGCATGTGGAATGTATTGTTGAAATACTAAGTAGTTTGTTGGAAGTGCCTTATATATGAAACTGAAGCATTGTAACATGGCGTTTCTTCCATTTTAGTATTGAAATATTAGCAAAGCGTAGTTTATAAAGCTAGGAACACAGCTGAGGGTAGATTTTTACCTCCACTGGCAATGTGTTCTCATTTTAAATCATTGAATCTGAAAGGGCTAAAAAGCACAAATTCAATCAAGACATTTGGATGCATTTCCCAGTTTCATCCTTGCAGTGGATCCTGGGAGAACTATTGAGACCTCAGCAAGGGAGAGCTGGGACAGAGGAGGTGGAGCCTGGTGCTGCCTTTTGTCTGAAAGGGGAGGGCCCTCAGCAGTGGACTCCTTGGGATGATAGGATTCCTTGGAAATTTGTGCTGGGATTTTCCTCCCTCCCTTTCTCCCTCCCCCCTCCCTCCCTCCCTCCCTCCCTTCCTCCCTCCCTCCCTCCCTTATTAGAAAATGCTTTTTGAGACAGGGTCTCACTATGTAGCCTTGGCTGGCCTGGAACTTGCTTTGTAGACCTGGCTGGTCTCAAATTCACAGGTCTGCCTGCCTCTGGATCCTGAGTGGTGGGACGTGAGTGCATGTGCTCGCATGCACACACTTGTCCTGCCCTGAGGGTCTTGGGGGATCAAACTCAGGTTGTCAGCCTTGGCAGCTGACTACAGATTTGTCGGTTTCCCTCTAGAGCTAGCAGGAACTGACTTTATTTACTTATTTTGTTTTGTTTGTTTGTTTGTTTTCCGAGACAGGGTTTCTCTGTGTAGTCTGTTTCGGAAGCAAGCAGGGCTGGACTAACCTGCAGACCTGCCGGGCCTGCCAGACGCAGAACCATACTTGGCTGTCCTGGATTCAATTTGTAGACAAGGCTGGCTTTGAATTTACAGAGATCCACCTGCCTGTGCCTCCTGAGTGCTGGGATTACAGGCGTGCACCACTTTGCCCGGCAGGGTTTTATTTATTCAGTCATTTGAATTTTGAGTCAGGTTTCAAGTGGCCAAAACTAGCTTCAAATTTACTAAATAGCCAAGGATAACCTTGACCTTCTGACCCTTCTGCTTCCACCTGGGTTCTGGGATTTCAGATGTATTTCCCCAGGAATTTCTTTCTGTCCTTTTTATTTATTTATTTATTTATTGGTGTTCTGCCTCTATGTATGTCTATGTGATCGGTGTCAAATCCCCTGGAACTGGAAATACAGACAGTTGTGAACTGCCATAGGGGAGCTGGGATCTGAACCCAGGCCCCTTGGAAGAACAGCCAGTGCTCTTAACCACTGAGCCATCTCTCCAGCCCCGGAATTTTTTTCTTGATTAGAAACTTTTGGTAACTTCTCAAATGAAGACGTGAGATATTTTGCAAAGTGACACACTCCTGGATCCTCTCCCTCCTCTTGTTCTCCTCTTCCTCTTTGTCCTTCTCATTTTGAGAAAGAGCATCACTTATATAGCCCAGACTAGCTTCAAAATCATAATCCTCCTGCCTCAGCTTTTCTAGTGCTGAGGTTTCAGGCATGCTTCTTAAAACTTTTCATTGAAGCTCTGCGTTGAGAACGCCACTTAAAAATGATATATAGGGGTTGAGAGTGTAACTGGATGGTATTTGCTTAGCAGCGTTTTTGAGTACCCAAATTTAATACCTAGTACCCCTCACCTCGCTAATAGGCATGTTGCTTTTTGTTTGTTTGCTTTTAAATTGGTTGATTGTGCAGGGGCTGTCTTTAATCTTGTATGTCAGTGTAATTTTAGTTTATGTGCTAGTGAAACAAGCATGAAATATGAGTTTTATGCTTTCAGTAATTTTTAATAAGTCCACTTTTGTAAACGCCAACCCCTAGACACTGTTGCTTTGTTGCAACTACATTCTTTGAAGAAGTCTACTGAAAATAAACAGGCATGTGTAAAACTGCACTCAATGTGATTGTTTAGCAGGTTGTTGCTGTAGAGACCTGGAATCCAGCTTGGGGTCCAGCCTGCAGCTACTTGCGGGAATTTACTCTGTGGAGGAGACTGGCTTTGAATGCAGAGATAGCCAATTACCTCTGCCTCCCAAGTGCTGGGATTAAGGCCTGTGCTACCAGCTGGGCCCAGTGATGCACCTCTGTAATCCCAGCTTTCTGGAAGGCAGGAGCATCTCTGAGTTCGAGGCCAGCTGGTCTACAAAGTGAATCCAGGACAGTCAAGGTTACACAGAGAAACCTTGTCTTGACAACAACAACAAAGGCCTGCAATACCACTCCTGGCCTTTTATTTATTTATTTCTTGGTAGCACGAGGAATTGACTTAGTTCTCATACATGCTAACTAAGTATGCACTCTACTGCTGAGACAAAGTACCTGCACCTGGGTGAGGTTCTTAAAGTATTTGCTGCAGTTAGTTACCTAATTAGGTTTTTCCTCCCTGTTTCTTTTGCTTGTTTTTGTTTTGTCTTTCGAGACTGGGCTTCTCTGTGTAGCCTTGGCTGTCTTGGACTCACTTTGTACACCAGGCTGGCCTTGAACTCACAGAGATCCGCTTGCCTCTGCCTCCTCCCCACCAGGGATTTAAGGTGTGCGCCACTACACCCAACTTCCTCCTTGCTCTGTCTCTAGTGAATGTGATATTGATAAGTGTTGTGTCGTGTTAGTTGACATTTTAAAAGATTTATTATGTATACAGTGCTCTGCCTGCATGTACACCTGCATGCCAGAAGAGGGCACCAGATCTCATCACAGATGGTTGTGAGCCACCTTGTGGTTGCTGAGACTTGAACTTAGTACATCTGGAAGAGCAGTCAGTGCTCTTAACCTCTGAGCCATCTCTCCAGCCCAGTTGACTTTTTTTTCTTTTCTTTTTACCATTGGGAGAATACCAGGCTGGTTGTTGACAGTGTAAACCTGTTTTTTTTCAAGGATAGATTTGTGCTGGTTAGTTGATCCAAGCTAGAGTCATCTGAGGGAACTTCAGCTGGGAAAAGGCCTCTAGCAGCCCAGCATGGAGGCAAGCCTGGTGAGTAACGACTGATGTGGGAGGGCACAGTCCACTGCCGGTGTTGCCAGCCCTGCTTGGGTGACCCGAGAGTAAGCCAGGAGGCAGGATTCCTCTGCATTCTTCCATGGTCTCTGCTCTGGTTCCTCCCTCCAGGTTCCTGCCCTGACAGCCCTCCGTGATAGACAAGAAGCTGAAATAAACCCTTTCTCTCCAAGTTTATTTTGATAATTGTTGGGGACAGGCCATATGGCCAATGTTCAGCCATCTTGTCAGAGCCAAGGTTCCTACTCCAGCAGTCTGTCATTTACCAGAAACCAGCTGACCCTGTCATAGTTCGGCAGTTAGACTAAAGATAAGATATAGACGGAGCCACCCTGTTGTAGTTTAACAGTTAGATTAGATAAAGATAGCAAAATATTTGGTGTGGCAGAACGTTGTGACCTGTTTGGAATTCCTCGCATCTTGAGATAGCCTGCAGCTGGGTTGCCATAGCAATATGCTTCCCTGCCCCCTGCCTTATAAAACCTTCTACCTAAACAATAAAGTTTGAGAGCTTGATCAAAGACTTGCTCCTCTTCTTCGTGTCTTGTGTTTGTCCCTATACAGGAGAATTCTCCTCCCAAGCGTTAGTGGAACCCCGGCAGGCCGGGTCAGGTAATAATAGTGTTCATCATAGCAACAGAAAAGAAACTAGGACAGATTGGTAGCAGAGAGCAGGCTGTTGCTGTGACACACTGGCCAGGCTGTCTTGGGCAATGTCATGGAAGCATTTGGAACTTGAAGCTGGAAGAGCCGTGGATGCTTGGAGTTCAGTGAACTGTTCTGTAAGGAAACCTGATGTGGACAGAGGTGCAAAATGATGGAGCCTCGTTTTGAAATGTCAGACGCAGAGATGATCAGGGCTGTTTGTGATAATTTGATTTAAGAATCTGTGGGTGTTGCGTGACAAGAAGACATCTTTGCACCCCAGGTAGGGAACCCACGACAGACCAGGGTATGGACACTACCAAAATGCACTTTGGTTAACCAATGAGTTTTATTCACTTACAGGAATATTGGTGTGTTAGCATTACAGCTCTGGGGGGAAAGGTTACCTGGCAGTTAGGAGCCAAGGAATGCCACAAAGTCACATTGCACAACAAACCCCACATAAGAGATCTACTGGGGAGGACACAAGACGGTGGCTGCCGCTCCTCAAGACCGGCTTTGTGTAGGGCTTCCTGCTGTCCCTTCACTCCGAACCCCAAATTTTTCAGAGTGGGGATTGGTGAGATTGTAAGTCCTGAGCTTGGTTGAGCCCAGGGATTGGTGGGTTTTAACCCTGGAAGTGAGCTGTGATCATCCTGTATTCCTCCCTTTTTTATTACAGGGATGGGGGAGTGGGGGATGCTGCTCCTCTGCCAGAGGACCTAGCACCCATATGGCAGCCAACAACTGTAACTCCAGTTCCAAGTGATTTGATTCCTTCTTCTGACTGCCTTATCATGTGGTACACATATATACATGCAGGCAAAACTATCCTATCCATAAAATAAATTCTTTAAAAAAAAAAACAATCAAGGGTTGGGAACAGGGGGGGGGGGGGGGGACACGTTATCATTAGACTACCTCCTGCTGAATGCAGAGCTTCGGTGTCCTTGAGCAGAAGAGACTGGAAGACGGCTGTTTCACCAAAGCCCACCCGGGTGTGGGTGAGCTCACATAAAGTATGTGGGAACCTGGAGCACTTCAGCACAGCCTGCCAGCAGCTCAAATAGGTTGGAGAGTGTTCTTTCCAGGTTCCTTAGTTGGTCTCAGCCTTTTTCTGGCACCTCGGCTAGTGTCGTCTTCCCCCCTTCCCCACAGCTTGTCTGGTCTCAGTCTTCTTGGCAGCTTGGCTCCGTTTTGTTTGAGAGGGGCTCTCAGCCTTGTTTCCTCTGCCAGGGAATATGGCCTGGAGAGTATGATCAGTTTCAGGGACTTCCTGAAGTTATTTTGAGGCGCTTGCCATCCTATTCGTTTTGATGTTGTAGTTTGAGACAGGGTTTTTCCGTGTAGCCCTGTCTCCGGAGCTCTGCCTCCCAGGTGCTGTGGCACTGAAGGTGTGAGCCGCCCCACCCCCACCCCCCGCACTGCCTGGCTTTTACTTTTTACCTTTGTGGTGTTAAAAGCTTCTCTGCAGGATCTGAATGTTTCAATATGGGAGGAAACTGTTAAACAATACTGAGTGCCTCAAGGGGAAAAAAGAGAAACCTTTGCCTCTTGGAACTATTGGTGCTGATTAGCTGGGGCTGAAGAATCAGCTGTGCTTAAGGAAAGCTGGTCTCCTAGGTGAAGTCTTACTATGGGGTGAGTTTAAAAAGAAATCAAGCCGGGCGTGGTGGCGCAAGCCTACAATCCCAGCACTCGGGAGGCAGAGGCAGGTGGATGGCTGTGAGTTCGAGGCCAGCCTGGTCTACAAAGCGGGTCCAGGACAGCCAAGGCTGCACAGAGAAACCCTGTCTTGAAAAACCAAAAAAAAAAAAAAAAAAATCAAGGTAAAGACTTGTAGGCAATGCGGGCTTAATGTGATGTGAAGGTTCCCATTAGGAGTTGTGTGAGGATCACCAGAAGGTTGATGGGCAGGCAGATCTTTTCTGTGGTGTGTGCGGTAAGACTGGAAGGATCAAACCATTGCCAAGGTGCAGCGCCAGGAATGGGTCTCCATGGAGACTCAGCGGATTCAGAATCAAGTTCCATTTCCAGGAAGTCTTTGTTCTCAGCTAAACGGAGCAGCGTGTGCGAGAGTATGAAGCCGACCCTAAGTCTGTTTTCTAACAAGCTGAGTAACAACTGTTAGGCATTCTTGGACTGATGCAAGATAGATAGATACCCCTGTGTTTAACCATTCAGGTCTTTCATGGGCTGTGTGTGATATAGGCTTGTATGAAGTGGAGGGGAAGTCGTGGGTTATAGGGCGTGACTTAGTAAGTATAAGCTGTCTTTGACTAGTATCTTTTTGGTTGCATTCTGTTATGGCCAAAACCTTGCACGATACTTTCTTTTGGGAAGAATTAGTTCTTTCTTAGCACAGTGAAAACAAATGTTACTATTGTGTGGGAATCGGGGTCTGCTTAAGTCCAGCTTAACTCAAATACCAAGTCAATGCAGATAACTAAAATTTATTGTAATCAAGCCACTACTCATAGATGAGGGCCACCAAACAGACTCGGGAGCAGAACCGAAGGGCCGTTGTACAGCTCATTTAAAGGATAAAGCCGTAAAGTAAGGGGGAGCAGGGTGGGCTGTAGCACTGTCCAATTGTATTTTGACATAAGGGGTTGAGCCAGGGAGTTTCCATCAGTCAGGATACAAGTAGGTTTCTGGGCCTGGGAACATGAACTTGTTTGACCCAGTCAGCAAGATGGAGAAAAGTTGTCCTTGAGATGTCTGGACTCAGACAACTGTTTGCTTACCACAGAAGCTGTTTAGCTATTGGGAAGTCCCCAGCTCCTCTAGGGCCTGGGACCTTGAATTTAGTTTCTCCCTGTGATTAAATGGAGTCTGAAAACAAAGCGGTAGTACTTAGAGTAGCTTCTTTTGCTTTTCCCAACAGTTAACCCTGTCAGGCGTGTCATTGGACAAAGCTGCAGCTTTCTTATGGGGTCGGGATTCAGAGACTAATTCAGAGACTCAGGCTTGTTCTCTCAAGCCTTGACTTTGGGAGCATGAGAGATTTTTTTCCTTAGCCTAACTGAATATCAGGGCTTTAGATCTTACTAGATTAATTAGTTCCTTTCATCTTACCTAGCCCTTTAAGCCTGTCCCCTGAACTACAGGTGCAGTTACTATTCTGGATTCTTTTTTTTTTTTTTTTTTTTTAAGATTTATTTATTTATTATGTATACAGTGTACACCTCCAGGTAAGAAGCAGGTACCAGATTTCATTCTAGATGGTTGTGAGCCACCATGTGGTTGCTGGGAAGGACCTCTGCAAGAGCAGACAGTGCTCTTAATTTCTGAGCTATCTCTCCAGCCTCTATTCTGGATTTGTAACACAGAAATGTGTGTCAAGAGTTCATGGTGACTCCTAGTCACACTTGATGGTACTGCCTGATAACCATTCAAAACACAAAGTTACCCCTAGTAATTTAGACATACTGTTTTTTGTTTTTTCAGGGACAGGGTTGCAGGTTACACTAACCTAGACAACTTGGTGAGAGCATCTGAGAGTAAAGAGTTGTGGAGAGCTCAGTGTGTGTGTAGCGTGCCAGGCCCTGGGTTTGAGCCCCAGGACCGTATACAGTCTTTTGTGTTTATTCTTCTAAAAATTAATTACGTTTATTTGTTGTGTATCTGTGAGTGGGTGAGTGTGTTATGGCATGCCACATCCTCAGCTCTGAGATCTGAGATTGTTTGAGATAGATGGTCTCTTCGGGACAGTTGGGTGCCAGGAGATCATCACAGGCTCAGGTGTCAGATGTTTCACGGGACTACCTCCATGTTATATCAGCTTGAGAAATAGATACAGAACTTTTTGTTGTTGCTGTTCTTTTAAGACAGGGCTTCTCTGTGTAGCTATGGCTGTCCCAGAACTCACTCTGTAGACCAGGCTGGCCTGGAACTCAGAGATCCGACTGGCTCTGCCCCTGCCTCCCGAGTGTTGGGAGTAAAGGCCCACACCACCACCGACCCTGGCATACACAGAGCTTTTTGCCTTCAAAAAAATGAAAGCATGCTTAGTTTCTCTTAAGAGCCTTCGGCGCCCCGCTTCCTGTGGCGCTAAGTGACACCCAGGGAAACGAGTTGTAGTTAAGTGACCTGTAAGTAAAGGTGAGGGTGCCTGGCAGAACAGCGTGGCTTGGCCCTCTAGATAGGTGACACCTGCTCCCTTCTGCTCTCACTTTACTGCATCCTCTGGAGTCACCACAGCTTCCTTTAAATGCAGAGCTTGGGCTGAGCTCACCTGTGTGGATCTCACTGCCTCCTAACCCACCCTGTCGTCTTTAAAATAATCTTGCATGCCATCTCACCCCAAGAAGGCGACTTGGTGTGAACCTCGCTTCCCTGAGCTACTTAATTACTTCCCTCCAGCCATCGACAGAAGTCATGCTGTGATGCAGTAATGAGAAATGAGCTGAGGACAAGGCGCACTCAGCCAGTAATGCTTGCCTAGGTGCACAAAGCCCTGGATTCTATCCTTAGCACTCCATCAGGCAGTCAGGGTGGTGCATGCCTATACTCAGCACTGGGAAGGAAGACTGGAGCATCAGAAACCCCAGGTCAAAGAAAAGGGAGGCTTTTTTTTTGCTTAGCCCTCTAACTACATATCTTGGTTCTGTGTGGCCAGAGCTTAGATTGACCCAGATGTCACAAACCAAGTGACATTGCAGTTACTTTGTTTCCCTTCACACTTCCTATTGTTACCTTATTTGTTAGATTCCGGGGTCTGGGGCAGTCCTGAGAAGTCAGCCTTGGCTACCTGTTCCTAGTAGGCCAGTTAAGAGAGTCGTGGTGAAAAGCAGAAAAATAAGTTTACTTAATGTGGCCAAATTGAGAAGAGGGAACAAATAGAGAGACCCAGTTCCCACCCCACGTTCTAGGGCTCTGATGGGGAGTTTAGGTTAAATAGGGTTCTGAGCTGGCTATGGCATCACACACCGTTAATCCTCGTGCTCTGGAGGCAGAGGCAAGTGGATCTCTTGAGTCAGCCAGGGCTACATAGTAAGTAGGACAAGATAGGCTTTAACTAAGCAAGACTGGCTGAGGTGTGGTCCTACCCATCATTGGCTAGGCTCCGCTTTCTCCCAGAAGGCACTCCTGTTACCAGAAAGTTCCTCCTGGTTGTCACCAGTCTTCAATCTTTCCCTTTTCTCAACATGAGATTTCTCAACGTTCTTGGTGTGTATAGTCTGATATCCGAAGGGAAGGCTACACTGTCTCTAGAATTTTCCATTCCTGCCAAGATGGTAACACTCCTTATGGTGAGGGGGGTGTGTGTGTGGGCTATGCGGTTATCATAGGTTTCCGTTTGTTCAGCTTCACCTGTCTCTCCATCTGGTCATTAAACAGGTGTTGGCTGAGTGCCTGTTGTGTGCCTGTGCCAGGTAGGGTATCCCTGAGGTGAGGAGGCTTAGTGCCATCAAAGGCCTCCACAGTGCCAGGGAAGCTATGGGTCTCTCACCTCGCAGCAGTTAAGCAGTTATAAATTAGAACTGAAAGCCCTATTGCCTGCAAGCCTGCTGCTCTGCGCTAGAGCGGCCAACAAACAGCAGGCTCAGGCGCTTTCTCTGCTGAGGGAATGCTGGACGGCTCTCTGGAGTGCAACGCTGAGGAGCAAAGCTAGTGTAGCTGGAGCTGAATGGCCTGTCCTCAGCAGAGCCACCTTTTCTCCTTATTCTTAATCTAGTTCACCTTTTAAATACTAAATACATAAATAAAATGGGGCTGGCATGTCAGGAAGGGCAGATAGTCTTCCTAAGAAAACATGGCTTAGAAGCACTGGGAATGTAGCTCAGGGGTAGCCAGCCCACTTGCCTAGCAAGCACCAGGTCCTGGCTCAGTCTCTACCATTCACTGTTCCCACCTTCCACCCCACAGAGAACACTTGCTTTCTGTGAACTTGCCTTTGTGAGACCTCAGCACACCGGGCCTGTTCTTAAATTTTTACTACTATTATTACTTTGAGCAAACAGTTTTGACTGAAAATAGGTAAAAATACTTCTTCTTCTTCTTCTTCTTCTTCTTCTTCTTCTTCTTCTTCTTCTTCTTCT
>OU015749.1:31662355-31683280 GCA_907169655.1 Acomys percivali | reverse complement strand
TGTGTCTGTGTGTGCCTGTGTGTGTGTATGTATCTGTGTGTCTATGTGTCTGTATGTGTGCGTGTGTGCGTGCGTGTGTGTGTGTGTGTGTGTGTGCATGCTTCTGTGTGTGCCTGTGTGCATTGGTAATGGAGCCACATGCTTTACTGTTGAGTAGCACTGAGCTATGCTTTTTCCTGAAACTAAAGTTGTGTGTGTTCTGGATTGGCTTTGAACTTGTTATGCAGCAAGGATGTCCTTGAACTCCAGGTCCTCCTGGTTTGCTTCCCAGGTGCTGAGATTATAGGCATAGGACCCCATGCCCATGTACTGCTGGGGATCAAAGTTCTGTGCGTGGCAAACTGTGTGTCACCGAGCTCCAGCTCCCGCTGAAGCTAGCATATGAACGTGATTTTTTTCACATAGCCAGAGAGCATGTGAGATGTGCTGGGCAGACCCCCCAGTGAAGTTTCAGAGTTCCTTGCTTTAAAGGACAGGGAGTCACTGCGTTTTCTCTCTCTCAGTCAGTGGGCATAAACACAGGAGTCACGCAACAGTCACTGAAGGAGGGGAGGATAAGAACATAGAGGCAGCTGGCTGGCTAGAGGAGCAGACATTTTCCACTGAGAGCAAGTGGCTGGAGCTTTTTGTTTGTCTGTTGTTGTTTTTCCAGACAGGGCTTCTCTGTGTAGCCTTGACTGTCCTGGACTCACTTTGTAGACCAGGCTGGCCTCGAACTCACAGAGATCCGCCTGCCTCTGCCTCCCCGAGTGCTGGGATTACAGGTGTGCACCACCGCTGCCCAGCTGGGAGTGGCTGGAGCTTTATTTATGCTTGGGTCTTCTTAAGTCTTAGTCAATGGAAGAGTTGCCAGTGCATTTCATGAACAGGGGAGCTGAGTACATAGTCAGTCATGGACTTACTAAGAGCATCTTGGAATTACTTTACTATGGGAAAACATTTAGAGTTGTGGGCATTAAACTCTGGTCATCAGGCTTGTATTATTGAGGATCCAGCCCCTTTACCTGCTAAGTCATCTTAGCCCCTACTTACTGCCTTAAACTACTGATCTTCCGTCCTCCACCTCTGCCTTCAGGTGCTGGGGTTATGTTCATGCCCAACTCGGGACTAAGCCACCTTGCAGTTTCTAAATTGTGGTGGTGCAGAGTCCAGCTGCAGACCTGTCTGGTCAGAGCTGAGACGCTCAGCTGTGTGGGCCACGCAGCGCCCCCCTTGTGGCAGACAGCGGCGATGGGGTGGGCGGGAGTCCCGAGTCTGTGGCGGAGGCTGGCGCCGGCCTGGCCCCTAAATCCTTCATCACGCGTGCCTGGGTCATGCGGGCTGCCGGGCTTTGAGCTGTCCCTAAGCTGGCTGAATCGGTCCCTTTGCAGGACAGCTGTATGTCTGGGCTCTTCCTTTGCGGGACAGCTGATCCTGGTTGCGCGTGCTCGTGGGCTAGGTCTCTCTGACCTCTAGTCGTGCGTGCCCGTGGGCCTGGCCTCTTTTGCAAGGCGCTGGCTCCTGGCCGCCCCAGGGACATCTCAAGAGTTTGGACTTCCGGGGTTGGCTCCCAGTCTGCTGCTTGTCACCCGCCAGGGCGTTGCCGTGCCCATTGCTTGGGCGCGGCCCTTTAAACTTCACTGTTTTTTATAAACTTCGGGGGTGTGGTCACCCTTGCATTCTTCAGCCCGTTGCGGTCACCCAGGACCTGCCGGCTCCTTCTCCTGCCCTGCCTTCCAGATGCTTTGGAGTCATGAGCCGGGAGGGCACGAGGACCCCTCGGGTGGCCGAGGTGATCCGAGGTGAGTGCTCAGGGCAGGGCTCGGGCTGGCTGGAAGAGCGTGCTGCTGCCTCCGGAGCCTCACCGGCCTCCCCTCTGGGGCCAGTGGCTTTGGGGCAAACTGACGCCTTGCTGTGCTTGTGACCCCTGTGTCCTACACCCTCTCCACCAAAGCGGTGAAACTCTCCCCCCCTCCCCCCAGCTCTGAGTACTGCAGGTCAAAGATCATCTGTGGTTGGAAAGAGTGAGCCAGTCTGAGAGCTGCTTCAAGAAGTTTGTAGCTGCATTTACTAGGACATGCGTGCAGCAGTTTTAAGAGTGGAGATGCAGATAGAAAAGAAAAGCTTAAATTACTATTAGAGGAAAAGTACGTCGTTTCTTACCACTAGCGAATTGGTCTGAAAAGAATATTAAGTATTTTAGAGGCGTCCTTTATTTTTGCCATGTTTTGGGGTGTCGGTGTTGCCTTTTTCTGGGGTGGGGGTGGAGGGCGGAGTGTTTGAACACTATTGCCCTTCTTTCTGAACGCCATAGCACTCTGACTATTACACTCATGCAGCGCCGATTCCATCCCAGTCTGGCTTCCCATTGCTTTGGTTTTAACAGAATTTCGTAAGAAAAATAAAGCCATGATTCCAAAGTAATAAAACAAAACAGAAACACCATGTCCA
Source organism: Acomys percivali (assembly GCA_907169655.1). Classification (NCBI taxonomy): domain Eukaryota; kingdom Metazoa; phylum Chordata; class Mammalia; order Rodentia; family Muridae; genus Acomys; species Acomys percivali. The sequence continues at coordinate 31,680,850 of OU015749.1, read as the reverse complement.
TGAGAATAACTGTATAACACTTCTTGTGTTGTACTTCTGTAAGCAGCAGTATTGAAAGCATTCTTTGTTTTACTTTAAAGATAGTTTCCTGTGTGTCCTCGTAAACTTGATGCGTGGCTATAGGCTAGCTATCAAACACATGCCGTGTTTCCTGAGATTTCTTAGTCTCACTTGCTCCAGAAGTCAAAATAGTACCACAACACCTACCACTGTGGAAACCTGTTCAGATTGAGGCAATTTCTTTAAAACTTTTGCTTATTTATTGATATTCACCAAAAGAGACCGTTTTCATGGTCACCGCTGCCATCTGAAGCGCATGTGGGTGGGGGAATCAAACAAACAAAACCCATCTTTGAGTTCATCAGAAAAAGAGTTGGGTCTTGACGTGGGATACATTTTTAAGAACTTGAAGAAAAGAACATTGCAATTTTTCCATTTCAGATCGCCTTTGTTTTGCCATTCTCAACAGCAGACCAAAGAGTGCAGCAAACGAACATTATTTCAGCATAGATAATGAACTTGAGTATGAGAAGTAAGTATTGCCCCTTAAAAGACCAAAACTTCTACAGTTTCTGAGGAGGAATCTCTGGGTGTGTGTACAGATGACATAGCCTTGGTAAAGTCGTGTACCTGATGATGATCTCTTCCTACAGCTGGGTGATGTTTCAGATTCTTGGTAGTAAAGTAGATCATTGAGGATACAAAGACCCTTCATGTAAACACTGAGACTTGATATTCGCACTGCAGAACTGTGTGAAATATGAATATGTAAAAACACTGGTTTTGCTAGTGGAAAATAGATGCCAGAACAATTTTCTTAATTGAGCGTAGAGTTAGTCTATACCTGGTGCGTGTGCGTGTGCGTGTGCGTGTGTGTGTGTGTGTGTGTGTGTGGCGGGGCATGTTAGGAGAGGGCAGTAAGGTCTGATGCTGGCTGAGCTCCCCACTGATGAGTTACAACTCTAGCCTACCCGTTGCCTGTTTCAGTCGGCCTTGCTGACCAGAATATTCCTTCTGTTAGTATTAGCAGGGCAGAACCTAAGAACTATCTGGCCAGTATTAGTTTGGGTTGCTGGATGTCCTCTTGCCATAATTTGTTTTTAGGAGCATTTACATTCAGAACAGCTAAAATATGCATACTTGTTTCTATTTATTTTTTTTTTAAGCTTCTACGCGGATTTTGGACCACTCAATCTAGCAATGGTTTACAGATATTGTTGCAAGATAAATAAGAAGCTCAAGGTAATTGTAACTCAGGGTGTGACTGAAGTGCTCCCTCAGCAGTGTGTCAGAGCAGAGCAAAGAAGACCTGGCCCTTTTTAAATTGTTTAAAAATTCAAAATTTGAAAAAAAAAAAAATGCTGCTGTTGGAGGCCAGGTGTGCTCGGGTGGGAGATCCCAAGTTTAAGCCAAGCTTGTGCCAGACAGCGAGATCTTAGTTTTAGAAAGCAGAAGAGGCTTACCAAGAAACTGGTTGCCTACTGAAGTGTGTTTTAGGATGTCTTGGAGTGGTGGAATGCACCTGTGGTCTCACTGCTCTGGAGGACTGCTGTGAGCTCATATGGTATACATTGACGGTTTGAGACTGACTTACATTGTCGGATTCTAAAGTCTTGTTTCTCATTGTAGTGGTACTTAGAACACGTACTTAGAAAAGAGTTCTTAGTCTGGAGAAATGCCTCAGCAGCCAGGAGCACAGGGTGCTCTTTCAGGGACCCACATGATGACTTAGGACTGTCTGTCCCTGGAGTTTTCAGAGGATTGACACTCCCTTTGGGCCTGTGTGCACTGGTCAAATGAATAGAGCACATACATACTTGCATGTAAGAATACATTTAAAAATATTTTTTCCCCTAAACTTAATACTGCATATATTTGTTTCCTAGAGGTTCTTCTGGGCTTTGAGACACACTTACTGTGCAACCCAGACTGGCCTACAAGTGCCTGAATCCCCTCACGAATACACCAACGCATGTAACTTGTGTTTTCTACATTTAATGGAATGGGTTATATTTGAGTTCTTTGATTCTAGTTTGGGTTGCAAATATTAAGTCAAAGTGAGAGGCAGTTACTTAGCTCCATCCCATCTTACCTGACCTCCGTGGAACTGAAGCCAGACAAGGAAAATCTTCTCTTGCTTTGGCTGTCTCTCTTCCTGCCTCTCTTTCAAAGGCAGCTGATGAATGGACAAGAAAAAGCAGACTCTGCTCTCTCTGAGCTGGAAACCCACATAATGCTGCACAAGTTACTTTTCAACCCTTTACACCTATGGGAGTAGGAGAACCCAAGATCAGCGGTGTGTCACTGAGGACACACAGTGTATTCTTCTGATTGAACACATATCCTATTCCTTCACTTAAAAAATTAGAATTACCGATCAGACATTTAAGGAATACCTGGGGGTGTATGATGGTGTGTGCCTTTGGTCTCAGCACTGGAGGCAGAGGCAGGTGGATCTCTGAGTTTGCGACCAGCCTGATCTACATAGTGAGTTCCAGGTCAGCCAGGACTACATAGTGAGACCATGTATCAGTTTTTACAAAATTATTTGTTACTATAAACTGTCAAGTAGAAAATACTGAATTTGTTAACAGGAATTAAAACCAAAGAAAAAATTATCAATGGATTAACTACCATTTATTTTTGCTTAACACCATCATAAGTTTATGGGTAAGAGAGATGTTTTTTCCCCTCCTGAGCATCGCCTCTATTCACTATTTATCATACACAAGTGTGGACTTCTTCCCAGGCCCTCTTAAATAGCAAAGTAGGTCTCCCTACTCTTTCCCACTTGTCAGTGGCAGTCCTTTGTTGCCACAGGGCCAAGAGGCTGCATAATCCCCTCTCCTCCCAATTACTGTTCCTGTGCTTTAGTTTTGAAAGAGTGAGAGTCTCCCCATACATGCACCTGTGCATGCACCTTCACTCCCAGCCTGTTGGAGACTTTTATTCTTTGCATCCACCTGAAATGAGCACATTCCTGTCTAGTGATTTGCTGGAGGCAGGGAAGAAGTGTGGAGCACCACCCCGCCTGACTCCTCACTGCCCACTTAGCTACTGAGACTCAGAGTACCCTGGTGAAGAGGGGCCTGTGCTGCCAGTGGCTAGCTAGGTTTTGTTTTTGTTTTTAATCAGTTTTGGTCTCTTGATCCATATAAACCACTAACGGAAACTGATTGATGGTAGAAACACCAGAACATTCAAGCAAGCATGGGATAGTGAGATTAGTGGTGCTTTCACACATATTGAGCGTAGTCTGTTCCAGGCTTACTTGATGCATTTCATTTACATTAGTGTAGAACCACTGGGGGCCTGCTGAGTGATGACAGCTTCCTTTTCTTTTTAACTTCCTGTTGAACTATAACATACGTAGAGAATTATACACAGATTTTCATAAATTAAGAGTCCTTTCGGGACTGGAGAGATGGCTCAGCAGTTAAGAGCACTGGCTGCCGTTCCAAAGGTCCTGAGTTCAGTTCCTGTCCTGTGGTTACATGGTGGCTCACAGCCATCTATAATGCGATCTACTGCCCTCTTCTGGCATACAGACGTACATGCAGATAGTGCATTCATTCATTAAATAAATAAATCTTAAAAAAATAAAAAGAGGCCTTTCAGCTGCTGTCTCATGGATTGGTTTTGTTGTATATTCTTCTAACTAGTGGCTTTAGGACTATGTATGTTCATGCATTTATGTCTTTGTACCATGTATGTGCAGTGCCCACAGATGTCAGAGTACATCTAATCCCCTGAAATAGGAGTTACAGACGGATGTGAGCTGCGGTGTTGGTGCTGGGAATCAAACCCAGGCCTTCTTCAAGGCAGTAAATGCTCTTAATCTCCGAACCATCTCCCCAGCCCAGGATTAGATTTTTTTTAGAAAGCAAATAGACCAAGCTTGATGGTGAATGCATTTAATCCTGGGATTTAGAAGGCAGAGGCTGGTGGGTCATTGGGACCTCAAGGCTAGCCTAGTCTACCTAAATGAATTCAGGATAGCCAGGGCAAATAATGAGACTCTATCTCAAGCAAATGAGGAATCTAAAGGCAACTTTTCCACTTTCTTACATCTCCTGTTATAGGAAGCCATGGTTTATTGTTGACTTTTCACATTGAGACATTTATACAGTTTCCAGTGTCACTAGTTGTGGATAATGCCATGATCTTATGTCTCCTCAGAAAAACATGGCACTGTTGAGTGACAGTGGACTCCAGTGAGAACTTTAGTCCCCACAGACTCTGGATTCATAAGTTTTTGTTCTTAAAATTAAAAGTTCTTGGCTTGGGGCTGGAGAGATAGCTCAGAGATTAAGAGCACTGGCTGCTCTTCCAAAGGTGCTGAGTTCAAGTCCCAGCAACCACATGGTGGCTCACAACCATCTAGAATGAAATCTGGTGCCTCTTCTGGCACGCAGGTGTACATGCAAGCGGAACTCTGTAAGCATAATAAATAAAGAAATCTTTTTAAAAAATAATTCTTGGCTCTACTCATAGCTTTCCGAAATGACCTGAAGATTGGCCTGTCTTCAGGTATCTGTCTGTTCACACTTCCGTTTCTCCTTTTAGTTTAAAGTAATTTTGATGTCACAGTATGTCATGGGAAGGCATCTGGGGTTTCAGGGCATCAGTGTTGTTCTTTTTAGAGGTTTTAATTATCTAGATTGCTTATGCAGTGTGAGATAGAGAATTCATCAAAAGCAAAATTTTAGAAAACTTGCAGTGGCCAAGAAAATACTAACAATAGTTTGTCTTGATGCAGTCCATTACAATGCTGAGGAAGAAAATTATCCATTTTACCGGCACTGATCAGAGAAAACAAGCAAATGCCGCCTTCCTTGTCGGATGCTATATGGTAAGTGTCACTGGCTCTGACGGTCTGTCTCTGCACAGCTGTGCTGCTTTGTAAGGCAGGGTTGGTGTGGTGCAACCTCTCTTTCCTAAGGCATTGTCTTGGTTGGTTTCCAGAGGGGATGTGTTTGTTTGCTTTTTGAAAGTCGTTCACCTCAGCAAGACTTTGCTCATGCTGCCTTGGAGCATGTGTGAGTCTCTACTTGGTTTTACTGCAAACCTAGGACTAAAAAGATTTTTTAAATTAGAGCTTATTGACTGATGGCTATGAAAAAGTTGTTATCTTTTAGTCTTTAAGGTTAGTGAATAATGCTTCCCAAAGCAGCTTTTATTAATTCCACGATCTGTTTAGAGAATTATAAAGTGATTTTGCTGGGGTCAGGCCCAGTGTAGATTGGTTTCGTGGTTCTCTTTCTACCTCGAGAGTTTCAGGTTGTCCAGCTTGGTGGTGGCGGCAGCTTTACACACTGAACATCTCTCTAGATACCCCTGTTCCTTCTAAGTGTATGAGCATGTATGAGTAGCTGTGTGCACATGGGGGTGTATACACACACACACACACACACACACACACACACACACACCTGTTACATTTCCGTAAGTGCCAGGATCTGAACCCCAGTTCTCATAATTGTGCAGCAAGGCAGCGAGAGCTCCAACCACTGAGCCATCACTCCTGGTTTGACTGCTTACATTTGTGACTTTGGCCCTAGGCTCTTTCAAATGCTAGTTTTCTCTTTATGCTGGGCGGCACCCCCAAACCAAGCCTTATACCACCTCACACCCCCTACAATTCTCTCCTGTTACATAGGTTGGTAATCTGCATTTTACAAAGATTGGGTCAAAAAAATTGGTGGAACTAGTTGAAGTTGCACCTTGAAATTTGATTATTTTATATGTTCAGGGTGTTTTGTTACCAGCTGCTTAGGCCTTTTTGATTGTTGTCTTTTCCTGGTTGTGCTCAGAAAAGTAGTGATTCATCTAAGAAGGCGTGAGATGCAGGTGGATTATATAAAAGTAACTTTTATTCTCCTGGCTCAATTGTTGTCTGAGAGGCTAACTGCCTCCTCCTGCTAACCTAGTCCTAGTCCTGGAAGCTTCTAGCCTCCATACAATCTAACCTAGGCCTAGAATGTTTTCAGCCTCTGAGACTTACTGCTTAATGAACTCACCCTTCCTTGTTCTTCCTGAGCTCTGGGCAGGCTGGCTCAGCTCAGCTGTTGTGGCTCAAACTCTTCTCCCAGCTGACTTATTTAATGTGGCTTCTCTCTCGGCCCGGAATTGCTCTGCTTGGTCTCAGACTAACCCAGCTGTCTGTTCTAATCTTCTGGCTTCTCGTTTTTTGGCTCATTCTGTCTCTACTTGAGTGCTCTCTCGCTCGCGCTCTCCCTCCCTCTCTCTTTCTCTCTTTCTCTCTTTCTCTCTTTCTCTCTTTCTCTCTGCAACCCATCTCTCTATTACGGTCCTGGTAAAAACTGCCTCCTCTCTCTGAGAAACTGCCTCTTAAGTAGCTCCCCTTTCCTCTCTCTTGAGAGTTGAGCATATCCTATTCTGTGAAATCTTCTCTGATTTACCATCTTTTCTGTCAGTCAATTAGACATCACTTTCAAACATGGGTGCTTTCTTCTACAAACTAACTTTACCTTCATTTGGGATTAAAGGCACGTACCACCATGCCTGGACCTATGCATTTCTTTACTTGATACTTGCTCTATACCAGGCTGGCCTTGAACTCAGATCTGTTTTCCTCTGCCTCCTGGATCAAAGACATGTCTGTGTTCCAGCCAGATCACACAGACCTAGAAGATCTTTGGGTGTGATCTCTTGCCAGAGCAGCCACGTTCTGAATCAACGTTCCTCTCCAGGTTTGTGTCTCTTTAAGCCTGGATTCTTCGTCTGAGTTGTTTCAGTCTCTTGGTGTTTCTTGTGTTGGCAGCAAGTCCTGAAGCAAAAGGAGAAAGCAAAAGAAAGGCCGGAGAGCTTGCTGCTCTTGCAGAGGACCTGAGTTTGAATCCCAGAATCCATGATGGTAGCTCATAACTAACTGCCTTTAACTCTAGCTCAAGAGACCTAACAAGTGTTTCCCTCTGTAGTCCCATCTGGCCTGGAATTCTTTATGAACTAGATTCAAACTCACAGAGATCCTCTGCCGCTTTCTCTCTTAATAATTAAAACTCTACAGGGAGGGGGCTACAATCAGGATGTAAAGTGGACAAATTAAAAGCAAGTAAAATTAAAAAAATAAAATAAAACTCTGTTGTAAAGAATTTGCAGCCAAGTGTGGTAGCACACACCTTTAATCCCAGTTGTTCTTGCTGTGGTTTTATTTTTATTTTCCAAGACTGGGTTTCTCTGTGTAATAACCTTAGCTGTCCTAGACTCCCTTTGTAGACCAGGCTGGCCTTGAACTCACAGAGATAGATATGCCTACCTTTGCCTCCCAAGTGCTGAGATTAAAGGCTTTACTACCGCTGCCCTGCTCCATCTTGCTCTTTTTATTTTTTTAGTTGGTGGTACTGTGGGAATGAACTCAGGGCTTTCAGCATCTAATGAGGTGCCGTGCCATCAAGGCGTACCCCTAGCCTATGGCAGCAGCGAACGAGGAAGATAACTTCCTACATTTATAGACATCCCATCCTCATGCACCTTTGGCTCAGCTAGTGGTTGAATTTGGGCACACAGAAGCTTAGCTTTGCTTTTGTGTTTTCATAGTTAATATATCTGGATTTAGACGTCCTCTGAGAGGCTTGCTCGTGCACATACATCAGTGCTGATTCCATGGTTAAGAATTTGTCAGGTGTACTGGCTGGTTTTGCTTGCCAGCCTGACACAAGCTAGTATCATCAGAGAGGAAAGGAGCCTCAGTTGAGGAAATGCTTCCGTGAGATCCAGCTGGAAGGCATTTTCTCAGTTTGTGATCATGGGGAAGGGCCCAGCCCATGGTGGGTGGTACCATCCTTGGGCTGGTAGTCCTGGGTTCTGTGAGAAAGCAGGCTGAGCAAGCCGCGTAAAGCAAGCCCAGCCACCGCCCCATGGTCTCTGCATCACTTTCTGCCTCCAGATTCTTGCTCTGTTTGAGGTCAAGGATGAACAGTGCTGTGAAAATGTAAGCCAGATCTACCCCTTTCTCCCCAAGTTGCTTATTGGTCATGGTGGGGTTTTATTTAGCTTAAAAACAATTTTTAAAAAGATTTATTTATTGTGCTTCCATGTATACCTGAGGGCCAGAAGAGGGCATCAGATCACATTATAGATGGCTCTGAGCCACCATGTGGTTGTTGGAAATTGAACTCAGGACCTCTGGAGAAGCAGTCAGTGCTCTTAACCACTGAGCCATCTCTCCAGCCCCAGTCATGGTGTTTTTGTCACAGCAATAGAAACCATAACTAAGACACCAGGAAGCTGGATAGATATGGATATTCTCCAAGGTTATTACTCTGCCACATGGAAGCGAGTTTGTCGGAATATTAGAGTGTGGCCGTGACAGGTGACTTTCAGGCCATGCTGGGTGGGCTAATGGGGAATTTTGGAGTGGTTCTAATGCTTGGTGGGGAAGCAGGAGAAAGGCTTCCAGTAAAAGAAAGGTATTAATAGCAGGAAAGAGTTTTGACATGTGATAGAGACACTTCAAAAGATAAAACACCTGGTGAGCATTCAGTTCTCTGGTTAAAGTCTTCCAGAGATGAGTGCTAACCCCTATGAACTGAAGTCTTGATAACTTTTTTTGGAGTTGTTGAAGTTTGGAGGTAGTAAAGCTTGAGCAGTAATGTTGAAACAAACCAAAAATATGGAAAGAATTTTTCAGCTCAGTGGTAGATCAAAGGCTTGCCTAGTATGTGACGGGCTCTGAGTTCCACCCCCTACCTTGCAGGGAGGAAAAAAGAAACAAAAAAAACAAACCCAACAACCAACAAAAGAAACAGCAAAGAATGACAAGGGGGATGGTGGAGTGGGCAGAAGTGCCTGCTGTGCGTGCCACCACGTCTCCAGCACCAGTGTGAAACAGGCTAGCACAGCCGCCATGCCTGTAGCCCTAGCATTGAGTGGAGACACATTAGCATCTCTTTCAGTGAGAGACTTGTCTCAAGGCAGGAAGTTAGAGAGCAGTAAAGCAAGGTGCCTAATGTCTTCCTCTGGTCTCTGCATATATATGTAGACAGGTGTCCACCTACCCACTGACGAGGATGTAACACACATTTGCATCCATATACACACATATCAGCAAACAGGCATGTACTTGCATACATATCACAAATTGCAAATGCAGTCACATGCACACATATACATATAAACATTTACATATGCACACATTTATACACAGCAATACTTCCATCTATTTATTTAGTTAGTTATCTTTTTTTAAAAAAAAACCTTCACCATCCAAGACTCTGGTCACTTGGAAGCCAAATTTTCTAAGGAAAGAGCAAAGTGAGTAGCATTTGGTATTTGTACAAATAAATATTTTGTTTGGTTTGGTTTTCTTTTTAAAAGATTTATTTATTTATTATTATGTATATAGTGCTCTGGCTGCATGTACACTTGCAGGCCAGAAGAGGGCAGCAGATCCCATTATAGATGGTTGTGAGCCACCGTGTTGGTGCTGGGAATTGAACTCAGGACCTTTGGAAGAGCAGTCAGTGCTCTTAACCTCTGAACCATCTCTCCAGCCCCAAATAAATATTTTGTATGTGGATGGTACTCCATGTGTATACCTAGTACCTTCAGAGGCCAATAGAGGGGGGGTCAGATTTCCTGGAACTGGAGTATGCCTGATGTGGGTGCTGGGACTTGAACTTGGGTCCTTTGGAAGAGCAGCAAGCTTTATTAACCACCAAGCCATCTTTCCAGCCTCCATGTTTTGTTTTGTTTTCCTTTAATTTGGGATTGAACCTAGGACTCAGTGTGTGCTGGGTTGGTGCTCTACCACTGAGATACATTTATGCGTCTTATTTGTGTGTTTATGTGCTTGTGCATACCGTGGTACATGTTTGGAAGTCAGGGCAACTCCTAGAAGCTGTCCACCACCTTCCATATCCTGGGGCCTTGGAGACAAGCTCCTTTGCCCACTGACCTGTCTTGCTGTCTTGAAATCCGCTTTTTACATTAAAAACAGTACCACTCTGTCTCACTGGTTACCGTCTGTGGTTACATCCTCTTGTTCAAGCTTTTCTGCAAACTTCTCTAACTTAGGTTACACACACTTCTGAGGCAAGACTTCTAGGATTTTTCTCTGTAAAAAAATAAATACAAACTCTCCAAGTGTAGACTCCAGGACACAGCAGGCTATTTACCATGCAGCTTGCAGACCCACTGTCCTCCATGGTTAGTTGGTACTCTGGAGGAACTAATTGTGGTAACTTGTAGGTTCCCTTGTAAATACATGTCACTATGGTTTTTAAAGCAGTTCTTACAGACCTTAGAATAGCTTGCCTTATAAGCATTCATATAGAAAAATATGGTCCTAATTAGTTTCTGAGAATACACTAGCTCCCCAGTCTCTGTGTAGAATACCACAGTCTGAGATTGCCTTAGCCGTCAGGCTGAGAACTTTAGGACTTTATTTAATGGTGAGCTTTTGGACCTCTGGTCCACTTTTTAAGGGATATCACTGTTTGCACTTTGAGTTAAGGTGGCTCCAGGGCAAAGGAACTGGACCCAGTGGGAGGCTAAGACAGGTATCCGGAGGAGGCTTAGGGTCAGATTGCATTCAGCTGGCAGGGCAGTGGGGACCACAGAGTAAATCGAGGTTGGATGGTCACAGGCTCTGTGAACACTCTCCTGGATCTCAGGAAGGGCGGAGAGAACAGCCAGGCCCACCGGCAGGAGCCATACCTACAACAGTTGCTGCTCCCAGCTCATGAGGCTTATTTCTGGTCCTCTCCAGTAAGCGCCCCAGACACTGTGGCTCCTGGGATGTTGACTGAGTGGTATTAACTTTGACCCTTTGACCATGTGTGATTTTTTTTTTTTTGTTTGCAGATCTGCTTATCTGCAGATTTGCTTTTATCTTCATTTCAGTCCTGGTTTTAGGCAAGATGGTTTCTTGTCTATAAATAAGGGCAGAGCAGCGACCTTCTGTCAGTAACAAGCAGGGCGATCCCAGAAGAACAGCTAATGCCTCCTTTGGAGAAGGATAGACTGCAAGGGTTATGTAACTCAGGGTATTTTTAAATGTTTGTAGCCCTCCACCCCCACCCCGTGTTTTAAAATTGAGATTACGGGGCTGGGGATATGGTTCAGTTGGAGAGCGCTTGCCTAGCTTGCAGCAGGCCTTGGGCTTGATTCCTAACACTGAATAAACCTGGTGTGATGTACGTACTTACAATCCTTAACACTTGAAGTTGGAGGCAGGAGGATCAAGAGTTCATTTCAGCCTGGGCTACATGAGACAGTATGTTAAAAAACAAACAGTGAACAAAAAACAATGGAGTTCTTTCTTTAAAAAACCAAACCAAACCATGCTGGGCATGGTGGCACATGCCTTTAATTACAGCACTGGTAAGGCCCGGGTTGGGTGGATCTTTTTTAGTTTGAGGCCATCCTGGTCTGCATAGCAAGTCAGACTGACATAGTGAGATCCTGCCTCAAAAACAACAGTGAAGCCAAAACGATTTAAAAAAAAAAAAAAAAAAAAAAAATATATATATATATATATATATATATATATATATGTATACACACACACACACACACACACACATTTAAGAAACTGTCAGAAAAAAGGGAGAAAGAATCAAGAGTTTTGCTTTGGTTTTTGTTGTTTTGTTTTTTAAATTGTAACAATGTGCAGGACTTCTACCCAAGGCCAGCTCACTCATTTGTATTAACTGGCATTGACAAAGAGGCATATTTGTTTGGGTTTGGTTTTTGGAGGCAGGGTTTCTCTGGGTAACAACAGCCCTAGATGTCTTAGAACTCATGTTGTAGATCGAGCTGGCCTCGAACTTGGAGGGCTCTGCCTGCCTTTATCTCCCAAGTGCTGGGACTAAAGGTGTGTGATACTACACCAGCTGGTAATGAGGCATTTGATAATCTAGACTTAAACGTTCCTATACATAAACTAAGGACAGCTACAGTATAAGTACATATGTAAATAAAAGTAGTTTACGAAGTTAAAGCTATTGAAGTGTAAGTTCAGCTGGTGTTTTTATTTTATTTTAAAATAGGGCAGAGCTTTGTAGCTTAGGTTGGTTTCAGACTCTCAATCCTCCTGCCTTAGCTTCCCCGAGTACTAAGGTAACAGGCTGGTGCCACCATACCCCATTAAAATCTGATCAATTTTAAAAAGTGAGATGGGTGCTGGGCTCAGTTGCTGAGGTACTTGGGGGATCTGAGTCTGGTTCCCAGAACCCATATAAAAATGCTGGGCGTGGCGGTAGGCACTTGAAACCGAAGTGCTGGGTGGAGGCCTGGAGACAGAGGATCACTGATCACATCTCCAGCCTAACTGAGCTTCAGGACTATGCGAGTCAGTGTCTCAGTGAAGGTGGACTACCTTCCTGACGGTAACACTGAGGTTCTTCCAGGTGTGCACACATATAAGAAAAAACAACTGTGAATTTTTGTTGTTGCTAGTATTTACGTAGATCTGTGGGTTGTGTGTGTTCTGCCTACCTTTTAGCAGCAGAATGTGAACTTGTATTGATTTTGTGCACATAATGTCGTAATTTGGAGATAGTTTTGTTTTAAATCCAGTCAAATTCTTGGCACAGGAAGGATTGTGTCATCTGGCTGACATGTGAAAATAGTTACAGGAGCTTTTAAAGGCTGCAAACATTGTGACAGTTTCTGCATAAAGAGTATTTGCAAACAGTTTATTGGTTTCTCCTGTGGCTGTTTGTTGTTGGGAGTCCAAATGCCTTTTGTTGTTGTTAACTCAGGCACAGTGGTATGATGTTTGGTTTTGACACATTATCAGAGCTTCTTTAAGTGTGTAGATGAAACTTCAAAGTGTGTATGAGAACAGCAGCGAGAAGCACGTGCTTAGTGGGTTTTCGTTGCTGGAGGCCAGGCCTGTCAGAAGTAAAACCATGTATGGCGGAGTAGAGACACTTTATCTAGCTCATCAAGTCCTTCTGTCACTTAGGGCCACCTTCCAGTATTCCAGGGCCACAGGAATCTCACAGGACCCAGAACTTGTAATCAAAGATGTAAAGGATGCAGTGAAGTGGTTTAGAAGGGTCCGTGTGTTTTGTTTGTCTGTACCAGAGACAAGAGTCTCATCATGCCACTCAAGCTGGTTTAGTGCTCTTGGCCTTACATTTCCTGCCTCAACTTCCAAGTAGGTAGGGCCACAGAGTCTCTGTCTCTGTCTCTTTGTCTCTGTCTGTCTGTCTCTCTGACACACACACACACACACACCATTCTTTTTTAAAAATATTTTATTAATTTATTCATATTACATCTCAATTGTTATCCCATCCCTTGTATCCTCCCATTCCTCCCTCCCTCCTGCTTCCCCTTACTCCCCTCTCCTATGTCTGTGATTGAGGGGGACTTCCTCCCCCTGTATATGCTCATAGGGTATCAAGCCTCTTCTTGGTAGCCTGCTATCCTTCCTCTGAGTGCCACCAGGCCTCCCCATCCAGGGGACGTGGTCAAATATGGGGCACCAGAGTTCATGTGAAAGTCAGTCCCCACTCTCCACTCAACTGTGGAGAATGCCCTGTCCATTGGCTAGATCTGGGTAGGGGTTCTAGTTTACTGCACGTATTGTCCTTGGCTGGTGCCATAGTTTGAGCAGGGCCCCTGAGCCCAGATCTGCCTGTCATAATGTTCTTCTTGTAGGTTTCTAGGGCCTTCTAGATCCTTCTATTTCCCCATTCTCCCATGCTTCTCTCACCTAAAGTCCCAATAGGATGTCTTCCCTCTGACCCACTTTGCTGATAAGTGAAGACTTTAATGGGACATGCCCTTTGGGCTAGTGTCCAGGTATAAGTGAGTATATACCACTTGACTCTTTCTGCTTCTGGGTGAACTCACTCATTATGATCATTTCTAGTTCAATTCACTTGTCCACAAATTTCAGGAATTCCTTGTTTTTAATAGCTGAGTAGTATTCCGCAGTGTAAATGTACCACAGTTTCTTTATCCATTCTTCTACTGTGGGACATTTAGGCTGTTTCCATGTTCTGGCTATTATGAATAAGGCCGCTATGAACATGGTTGAGCATATGTCCCTGTTGTGTGGTAGAACATTTTCTGGGTATATTCTAAGGAGTGGAATAGCTGGATCTTGAGGAAGCCCTATTACCATTTTTCTGAGAAAGTGCCAGATAGATTTTCATAGTGGTTGTACCAGTTGGCATTCCTACCAGCAATGTAGGAGTGTTCCTCTTTCTCTGCATCCTCGTCAGCATGTGGTGTCACTTGAATTTTTATCTTAGTCATTCTGATGGGTGTAAGATGGAATCTCAGAGTCGTTTTGATTTGCATTTCTCTGATGACTAATGATGTTGAGCATTTCTTTAAGTGTTTCTCAGCCATTCGAAATTCCTCTATTGAGAATTCTCTGTTTAGTTCTGAGCCCCATTTCTTAATTGGGTTATTTGGTTTGGTAGTGTTTAATTTCTTGAGTTCTTTATATATATTTTGGATATTAGACCTTTGTCAGATGTAGGGTTGGTGAAGATCTTTTCCCAGTCTGTAGGCTGTCGCTTTGTTCTGTTGACAGTGTCTCCTGCCTTACAGAAGCTTCTCAGCCTCATGAGGTCCCATTTGTTAATTGTTGACCTTAAGGCCTGGGCTGTTGGTGTTCTGTTCAGGAAGTTGTCCCCTGTGCCAATGTGTTCCAGGCTCTTCCCCACTTTTTCCTCTACCAATTTAATGCCTCTGGTTTTATGTTGAGCAACAGTAATTAAAACAGCATGGTACTGGCACAGCAATAGGCTGGTGGATTAGTGGAATTGAATCGAAGACCCAGAAATGAATCCATACATATTTGGTCACTTGATATTTGACAAAGAAGCTAAATCTATTCAATGGAAAACCAATAGCATCTTCAACAAATGATGCTGGTCTAACTGGATGTCTACGTGTAGAAAAATGCAACTAGACGCATATTTGTCACCATGCACAAAACTCAAGTCCAAGTGGATTAAAGACCTCACTCAACACACACCATTCTTAACTGGCTATGGTTTCATTGAGTTAAAAAGGTTTTGTACAAGGACCTTAAAAATTCCTACTGTCTTAGGTATTTCCTACACTTATTTATTGGTTTTTGTTTGTTTGTTTGTTTTGAGACAGAGTCTCCCGGTTGTAGCCTTGGCTGTCCTAGACTCGCTTTGTAGACCAAGCTGGCCTCGAACTCAGCGATCCTCCTGCCTCTACCTCCTGAGTGCTGGGATTAAAGGCATGTGCCACCAATTCTTTATTGTTATGTATATTTCATGTATACATTTGTGTATGTAAGGAGGTCAGACAGCAACTTTTGGGATTGGATTCTCTCCGCCTTGTGAATACTAGGGATCAAAGTTAAGAGTGTCAGGCTTTGTGGCAAATACCTTTCTACAAGCACTTAATTCTTTTGGGAGTTTTGTTGCTGCACAGAAATTACTACTGGTCTCATCACATCTCTGCAGTGGTCATGTAATTTTGTGGTGGTTTTGTTTATTTCCTTACTGCTGGGTGTGTTACTTTTGCTGCCTAAGTCAGTAATGTTCTGGTTCTGTTTGTTTTGATAAGGGGTCTTGTGGAGCCCAGGCTGGTCTTGAATTTGCCCTGTTCTATGTGGTGCTAGAGACAGAAGCCAGGGCTTTGTGCCTGCTGGGCAAGCACTCTCTCCACTGGAGTCCACCCCACCGAGTATTCCTTTGTGTTCTTAATTTGGAGTTGGGAGTTGCTTCTCTTGGGTGGGTCAGGTCCCCAATCTCCTGGTCTTCATCTCCAGAGCTGGCTCACTCACGTCCTGGCAAGTCGCTGTTGAACTTTGACAAGGGACACGCTTCACTGTGTGATCTGGTGAGGTTTGCCCCCTTACATGATAGTTTGCTTTACTCAGCATGAGGGATCTCAGGAAAGCAAGGCAGAGACACATTCTCTATGACCTCATCCCAAAAGTCCCACTCTGCCAATTCTTTTATCGCCCCCCCCCCACCCTCTGGCCCCGTTTTTTGTTTTTTTTTTTTTTGTTTTTCGAGACAGGGTTTCTCTGTGTTGCCTTGGCTGTCCTGGACTCACTTTGTAGACCAGGCTGGCCTCGAACTCACAGCGATCCACCTGCCTCTGCCTCCCAAGTGCTGGGATTAAAGGCATGCGCCACCACGCCCGGCCCGGCCCCGCCCCGTTTTAAAAAAAGATTTATCAGATCACATCATAGATGGTTGTTGGGGGATGGTCTGATGTATTTTGATGCAAAATCATAAAAAGCTATCACACCTGGGCAGGGCAGAGGAGATAGAGGTGTGGCTAAGGTACCCAGGCTGAGGGGGGGCGGGGGAGAGGAGAGAAGAGAAGGTGGTAGGGGGAATCCTGGGAAAGAAAACCAAACCAGACCAGACCAAACCAAACCAAACCAAAACAAAACAAAACAAACCAAACCAAACCAAAACAAAACAAAACAAAACAAAACAAAACAAAACAAAAAAACTCCATGAGGAGGAAGAAGAGGGTCCCTAGGAGGAAGAAGGCCACCATGGGTTAGATGGAGGAAATGCACATGGGCGGCGTGGATGGAGATTTGGCCCAGATGAAGAACAGTATTTGGGATTATGAATGGGAGGTAGCTTGATAGAAAATATTAGAAGCAGATGGCATGGTATGGTATCCCACACCTGCCCCACTATGGGAAGTAGTTTAGAGGATTACTGTCTGCCCTGCCCCAGGTTAACTAAGGCTATTTTAAAATACCACAAGTGTCAGTGTCTTAATTGATTGCTAGCCAGGCATACTGAAGTACTGATAATACAGATAATTTAAAAACAATAGATGGTTGTGAACCACCATGTGGTTTCTGGGAATTGAACTCATGACCTCTGGAAGAGCAGTCAGTGCTTTTAACCGCTGATCCATCTCTCCAGCCCCTCCTTCCTCCTTTTTAAAACATTTATATTTATTTGTTTAAGTGTATGGGTGTTTGTTTGCAAGTATGCTGAGGCATCATCACATGTGTGTAGTGCCCTTGGAGGCTAGAAGCTGGTGTCGGATCCCCTGGAACTGGAATTACAGACCATTGTGAGCCACCCTGTATATGTTGGGAATAAAACCTCTGGGAGTAAAAAAAGACCCTCTGTAAGAAAGAGCAGCTGGTGCTCCTAACCACTGAGCCACCTCTCCAGCCCTGCACTCTTGTCATTTCTGTAAGTGCATACATTGTAAGAGAGGGCAGGTTGAAGGTGGAAATATAAGGCGCCAAGATTCTTTGGGACTGTCTTGGAATCTGGCTGTCACGATGTCTAATCTTTCTCTTGGTAATCATCAAAATAGCATCATGACATCCGAGTGGGCATTCTGTAAACATGGCTTCTGTATAAATATCCTGAAGGAATTTGCCAAGGCATTTCTTGAGTCCAAATAACCAGCATTGATAGGTAGATTATGAAGCTGTGTTGATTTAGAGTTTGCTAAGCTGAGCACTTGTGTTCATACAGAAATCATGTAGTAGGGTTCCTCCTAAGAGCAGGAAAGTAGCTCTGTGTGGGGAAGTCTTCTGATTAGAAAGATGAGGACATATGAAGCAAAGATGGAGGACGTTAGCAGTTTTTAAAAAATGTTTATTTTTATTTTATGTGTATAAGTGCTTGTCTGTTTGTAATTATGTACACCAATGCACGCAGTGTCGTGGAGGCCATAAGAGGATGTCCGATCCCCTTAACTTAGAGTTGTAGATGGTTGTTAGCTATCAACTAGGAACTGAACCCAGGTCTTCTGCAAGTTTAACCACGGAACCTTCTCTTCAGCCTGCTAACAAATATTTAACAGTTACATACAGAGGTTTAGATTAAATCTTCAGGTTTCTTTCAGCTTATCTGCTTAACACCTTTTTGATTTTTCAAGACAGGGTTTCTCTGTGTAGCTTTGGCTGTCCTGGACTCACTTTGTAGACCAGGCTGGCCTCGAACTTACAGTGATCCGCCTGCCTCTGCCTCCTGAGTACTGGGATTAAAGGCGATCTGCTTAACTCTTAACTACTTTTGTATAATCATTCCTCAAACAGATTTAAAAACACTTTTTAAAAGTTCATCTTTGGGAATCTGGAGTTCCCCCCACCCCCCATAGGAAAAAATGCTAGGAAAAACTTGCGTTCTGAGACTAACCCACAGTTATTAGTGGATTAAAGGCTATTTTGTTTTGAAGTTTAGAAGGAAATCAAAACATTATCATTTTGATATTTAAAGAAACCAAGAAGCTACAGTCTTATAGAATAAGAATTGCCTTAAATTGATGTTTAAGGAAAAACTCTTAGTTTTGTATAGAGAAGATGGTCTTGGAAGCTAGAAAGATTCTGAGAGAGGCTTCTCTGGATTTTCTTTGACTTGTTTGAATTATATGCACATGGGTACACAGCAAGTCCAGCTCTTTCACCCTGTTGACTTGCAGGGACTTTTGTTTTACATATGTGTTCAGGTGATTCTTTAAAGAATACAATGTTTTAGAGGGTTTCTCTCTCTCTCTCTCTCTCTCTCTCTCTCTCTCTCTCTCTCTCTC
>OU015749.1:31638646-31657798 GCA_907169655.1 Acomys percivali | reverse complement strand
CTTTCTTTCTTTCTTTCTTTCTTTCTTTCTTTCTTTCTTTCTTTCTTGTTTTGACAGGGTGTCTCTACAGCTCTCACTGTCCTGGAACACTCCCTTTGTAGAGCAGACTGCTGCAAACTCATACAGTCCTGCCAGGCTGTCTCTCTGTTCCCTTTGTTTGCATTGTCCCTTGGTCTTTTTCTTCCCAGCTCCCAATGCTAGGGCCACAGGTGTACAGGGTTATGCCTGTCCTGCGGTTGTGAGTGGCTTGCTTTGGTCATCAGAGAGAGGACTGACTGTTGCTGTGTCTTTACAAACTTGAGCCTTGGTTCTTACTCTGAAGATAGGAACAATAGTAGTGCCTACCTGTAAGAGTTATGTGCAGAATGCAAAAAGAAGAGAAAGGAAGAAAAAAGAAGGAAGGAAAGTGAGAAAAACAGAAAACCCAAAAAGACATAAAAGACCTAGTGCCTGCCCCACCTAGTGTTCACCTGCCCCACCTAGTGTTCACCTGCCCCACCTAGTGTTCACTCAGGGTTTGTAGCGCTGCTTCCTTTTTTAAAGTTTATAAATACAATTTGGAAAGAAAACACTGTTAACAAACTAATATTGCATACATATGCGTGTTGCAGGATATTTGATCCCATTGTGAACCCTGAGATTATGAACTGTAGAAACCTGTTTCTTGTTTGGTGTGGTTGAGCCCTAACACACACACTTTTAACCCAAGAACTTTCTGTTTATTGTAAACAGGTGATTAAAGTGTGGCTCAGCCAGCTTTAGCACACACCTTTAATCCAAGAGCTTTTTGTATGCAGGATTTAATAAAGTTATCCCTAGGTCAAGAGGCAGTTGACGCAGATTAAAGAGTAGGAGGGACTTGGAATTGAAGGGTATTTAAGACTGTGGATAGGAAGAAGGAGCCTTTTAGGCTTTTGAGCTTTGAGCTAGCAAGCCTTTGGCCTTATGTTGCTGTTAATTTAAAGGTATGGCCTTATAAATATTTATTATTAGGCTAATTATTATTAGGGCAGCATTTTCTAACTTACTAGCAATCAATGAAAACACAGAGATACTATTTTATAATAAGCTTTACCTGGGGCAAAGCAGATATTATCTCTTAAGCTGTCCTGCAGTAACTCCCAGTCTCCATGCCCTTCCATCTGCTTCTAATAGCTTCTGTTTGGGCTACCTCCCATCCACAATCCCAAAATGCTTGCTAAGGTTGTTCATTATGGCTGTGTCTTCCCTTGAGGAACTTGTGACTCTATTCCTATCCCATGGCTATTCTCCTTCTTCCTCTTCCTCCTTCCTGCCTCTTCTCTCCCCAGAGCCCTAGAACCTTCGCTCTGTCCCTTCCTTCTGTCCTGCCCAGATGTATTTATTCAGCCAATCAAGGAGGCCAGCAACTAGCATCAGAATACACCAGACCAATCTCCAACAGTCTTGGTTTTGTTTGTTTGTTTTGTTGGTTTGGTTTGGTTTTTGTTTTTTCTCCTCCTGGGTTAGGCTGAACTAGTGAGCTTTCTGGGCTTTTTCATCTGAGATGTGAGCTGTGTAGGAGGGTCAGCTGGGTGCTTTCTCTGCCTCTCTGAGCTAGCAGGTTTTCACCCCAGCATCTGGCTACCGATTCTTCACTGGTAAAATTGGAATGATTGGGATTTTCACTTTTTTAAAACAACATAGTGTCGTGTTTACAGATTAAACTGAGGATATTGTACAGGTACACACACTGTACCACTGAGCCTGCGCCCCAGCTCACAACACAACACAACACATGTGTGTGACTGACACATTTTGGGATATAGAACATGGCTATCACCCCAAAGATTTCCTTCCTGCACTATGCAGTTGGCTATCACCCCCCCCCCCCCAGACTGCTTTTACACTACTTCTTCCTGTTACTCAGGCTTGTTTGCTTTTGAACTTCATGTGTCTGAAATCATCTCGTATGCATCCTGAGGGGAGGGGATAGCTCAGTGGTTACAGCACTTGTTGCGCAGGACTGGGGACCAGAGCCTAGATTTTCCACATCTCACATAAATGCTTGGTAGGTAGGGCAGCCTGACTGTAATTTCTGCAGAGACAGTGCATTCCCAGAGCAAGCTGGCTGTCGAGGCCAGTCACATTTGTGGGCCCTGGGTTTGTTGAGAGATATTGCCCCAATGAATAAGATAGAAGAACAATTGAGGATGATTCCTGCTGGATCAGGTGGGGGGAATGGGAAGTGCTTGAAATTGAGGTGTTCATGAAGCAAGCATGTGTGTTCAGATAGTGTAAGGCAGGACTTAAGTAGAGCAGGCCTTGAGCCATTGTTCTTGAAGAAACCATGCATCAAAGTCTTTGCAAGGTTGAATCACTGTGCCTTTAGCTAGGTTAACTACTTAACTAGGTTGGAGAATTGTCTGCCGTGTGAAGTTAATGCTAGTAGTTAACAGTTACTTCAAAGTTGTTGCATTGCTGCAGTTTGAGAGTTCACTGTCTTTCCATTGATCGCTGTAGGGCTGATGCAGTATTTAAGCAGAGCTGTCTTGTCTGTCAGGTGTCTGCTTGGATATGGAGTCATTCTACCAAAGGTGTTGGATGCTTTTGCTCCTCTGGTTTTTATCAGAATTCTGACTCTTAAGAAGTAGAAAAAAAGTTGCCCAGTTAAATTTATTCAAAGTTCTAGTAGAACTGTAGGGACAAAATGCTTGTGACTATGCTATACAGAAGAGTTCACTGGAGCAGAGCATTTTGGTTTCTGAATTCTAGTCAGTATTGTCTTGGGATGAGTGTGCTGTAGAGCATTAACTGATTAACACTTGGGAATTTCAGAGATGCTGCCTACGGAAGCTGCAGTTTCTACATTACACTTCTCGACTGTTTCCACGCAGTAAAGAAGGTGAGTGTGTTGGAGATGATGAGACATTCTTCTTCACGGGTCTGTTAGAGTTTCTTCAGAAGAGGTCTATAAGATCAGAAGCATTCCATTCCCACTTTACATTAAAGTGGACCCCAAACCAAGCTTATTCTGAATTTCTGATTGCTTCTATGCATGAATGGGAGGGAAAAGGTACTTACAGACAGGAGACAGGCTAGAGTTGTCACTCAGTTGGGTGAGTGTGTTAGCCTAGCATGTGAGGGGCCAAGGGTGTACTCCCAGCAACACAAAAACAAGGGCAAGTAAGAGAGTTAAGTAATGTGGTTCTAGATACAGCATTTGCTTTGAATGTGTCTCATTTAGAAGGAAAAAAGCTGAATACTTTTTCCTCCAAGTTGTATTTATGTGTATATATAACAGTAACTGTAGGGTGGGGACTATCGATCAGTGGCAGTGTCAGGTTTGCATATGGATTGTCCGAGATCCTATTAACTGTGAGACTCAATTCTGTGTCCAGGCACCAGACTTCTAATTCAGCAGGGGAATTTGGACCAGCACTTAGTTAGTTAGAATGTTTTATATAAAAACAAATGGGTCATAATTGCTTTGTCAGAAAGTTGCAGGACTAGGAATGTGTCATAGGGGCCCAGCAGCAAACAGGCGAACAAAAAAACCCCACAACCTTTGAAAAAGTTCAGTATGTATATAGTGATAATTTCTAGGATTATCTCCTGGTGCTTAACAGAAAATTGGGCAGGAAACTAGCATTTTGTTTATACCTTTGTTCATAAAAGTTTTCTTTCGGATTTCAGGCAATGCTGTATGGCTTCTTTAATTTCAACGCATTTAACCTTGATGAATATGAACACTATGAAGTAAGTTCTGGTTTATTGTTTTCAGTCTCCCTACCCTGCACTTTCCTGAAGTGTCACTGAACATTATCTATACTAGTGTACAAAGTAATGGTTTTAAGTTAGTAGTTGTTTTTTGCATTATTGTTATTGTTGTTGTTATTATTATTATTATGTATATGTATTGATGAATTGGTGAGATCAGAAGGCATCTTTGCAGAGTCAGTTCTATCCACATCTACATGAGTTCTGGGGCTCAAACTCAGGTCTTCAGGTTTATGTGGCAAGTGCTTGACCTGTTACGCTATCTCCCTGGCCCAGATAATGCTTTGATGGGTCTATGCTTGTAAAATGGTTCCCACGGTCAAGCTCATTCAAGTCTGTGTCTCCTCTGGTGTGTGAGCTGGGGACGTCGAGATGCAGGAACAGCCTTCCTGTTAGACCCTGAACTTACTACTGGAAATGTGTGCTCTCATCAGAATTCCACTATTTGCCCACACCCTTCTCCCTCTTTTGTCCTACCTATAAGACTAAGGGAACTGTCTTCTTACACACACACACACACACACACACACACACACACACACACACACACACTCTTCTTCCTTCCCTCCTCCTTCTTCTTCCTCCTTCTCCTCCCTCTTCCTCCTCTTCTTCCTCTTCTTCTCCTTTCTTTCTTCTTCCTCTTCCTTCTTCTTTCTTCTTCTTCCTCTTCTTCCTCTTCTCTTCCTTTCTTCTTCTTTTCTTCTTCTTCCTCCTCTTCCTCCTCCTCCTCCTTCTTCTTCTTATGTGGCTGGGGAGATCCTTCAGTTGAGGAATGGGGTTCAATGCCCAGACCCACAAAAGCACTAGGTGGGCATATTGGCCTATGTATCAATCAACTCTGGCTTCAGCTAAGAGATCCTGCCTTAGTATATGAAGTGGTGAGCAATCAAGGAAGACAGCTGATGTTGGTCTTGGGCTTCCACATGCATATACCACACATCAACACATACACATGCACCCAACACAAAAACATACATGGACATACATGCACATGAGGAAAAAATAAAATGAAACTGTAGGGTAAGAGCCATCACATCTTTAGCCCTTGTCTTGGTTCTCTGCTCCTCATTCTTAGTGGTGGTTTCTGGGTTTGATCAGTGGTTCCCGGGTGGACAGGGGCTTAGTGTAAGTTCTCCTTTTCATGGTGGTAGCCCTTCCTGCACTGATGGGATATATGGTTGAAGTCTTTGGCGTGGCCATAGTAAGGTGATTAGTTGCCATGTCAAATGACTGCTGAGGTGTATTTGGCTGTTACAGCCAATGTGTGTTGTCTGGACACTTCCGTTTCAAGTTATTAACACTCAGCACAAATAGGCAGGCATGGTACAAACACCTGTAATCCCAGCACTCAGAAGGCAGAGGCAGATAGAGCTCTGCAAATTGGAAGCTAACCTGGTCTACACAGTGAGTTGAGGCCAGCCAAGGCTACATAGTGACACCTTATCTTAAAACAAAACAAGCATTTAAAATAAAAGAAATTTTACTGGATTGTGCAAATTAAAAATCCAGGAGCGGAGCTGGAGTGGCTGCATTGTAGATAAAGCAAGAATGAGAACATGAATTCAGGTTCCCCAGCACCCGGGAGCCCAGTGCAGCAGTCAACACTTTTGATGGCAGTGCTGGGTGGTGCAGAGCAGTGTCCCTGGGGCTCACTGCTCACCTATTGTAGCTGAATAGAAGGCTTCAGGCTCAGTGAGAAAAGTTGTTTCAGAAAGTTAGGTGGAGAGGAAGTCTGGCTTATGCACACACCGCGCGCGCATACACACACACACACACGCACGCACGCATGTGCAGGCTGAGTTCTCTGGCTTTGCCGGGAGTTCTGGTCCTGACTTACCTTATCAAATAAAGAAGATGGGGCAGGAAAAAGTATCCAGGTAGGCAAATTGACAAATATTTAGCATAAATATTAAAACAAAAAATCCTTGATTCTAGGGTCCCTTCCTCCAAACATGTGGGTGAGATGCTGTAGTACAGGCCCTTTGTGGGCTATAAAGCTTATGGATGCCACAAGTGCTCCACACTCCATATTTTGAGTGTGAGGAGGTTCTTCAGACAGTGCTCCATGCATTCATATCCCAGACCCAAAGATAACCAGCTTTGGCTGCCAATTCTAAACACCTCTTATTTAAGAATCTATTGATTTTTAAATATATTAGTATATTATTATATATAGTAATAAGTATTATATCATAATAAGGTATTATTGCTTATGTAATAATATATAAGTATAATTGATATCTGAGCTGTTTTTACTACAAAGATAAAACATATCCAGGAGTTCACTTTTGCCACTATAGCTTCCTTTTAATACTACTGTGTTTCTACAATGCAATATTTAACTACCTCCTTCAGTGACTATATAACTAAATTACTAAGATCCTTTTTTCTTTCTTTTTCATAAAATAAAAAACATTGTTTTTATAAAACAGAACATTTAAATAAAATAAACGTTCTTGGGGCTGGATAGAGGGCTGTACAAACATGACAGCCAGACTTTGGATCCCTAGAAGCTACATAAAAATCAGGCAGGCATACATGCCTGAGATGTGTAATCTGAGCACTTTAAAGGAAGAGACAGATGCCCACTGAGTTAGATCAGCCTGAGTGAGAGTCTGCAAGCTCTGGTTTTAGAAACCATGTTCCAATAAATGAAGTGGAAAGTGAACATCAGATGTTAACTTTGGGTGTCCACACAGGTGAACACACACACGTACACCATACACACATACACACTTAAAAATATTTTTCTAGGTATATAAAAAACTAAGAATTGGTACATGAAGCGCTGTGTTTCTTTCACTGCGATTGTTAAAGTGATTTTTCTCTTGGTGCCGCTTCTGTCACAGTCAATTGCCTTTTCTTAAAAGTCTGTGTTATGCTGGGCATGGTGGAACATGTGTGTTATCCCAGCACTTGGAAGTCAGTGGCGGACAGCTCTGTTGAGGTCAAGGGCATCTTAGTCTACATAGCAAGTTCAGACCAGACAAAGTTATATAGTGAGACCCTCCCTCAAAAAAGAGCAAGATAGATAGCACATGAAGAATGACACACGAGGCTGTCCTCTGTCCTCTGCACACATGTACATAGTGTAGAGTGTGGTTTGATATTTGCTCTCTGGAGAAGTTACTTTGTTTTGGATAACGGAGTGCAACTTTCTAGTATCTTCACACATACCAGAAAAGTTTATTCAGATAAAATAACCAGGTGGTTAAAATATAACAGCTGAATACAGAGTATTGAGTACAGAGTATGTTTTCCAGATTAGTGACCTAAGCAAAGAAACACTTTTAAAACAAAGTGATCGACACCAGGAGAGTCAGCCAACCCTTGGCGGATACTCAAAGTAGGGCAGCAGCAGGCATGCTAAAGCTGATGCTTTGAGCTCTCTGAGAACATTGAGAAAGGAGGTTGAAGGAGATGTGGTTCAAAGGTTAACTGTGCTGGTCTCTCTTTTACAGAAAGCAGAAAATGGAGATTTCAACTGGATAATACCAGAGCGCTTTCTTGCCTTCTGTGGACCTCACTCAAGATCCAGGCTTGAAAGTGGTATGTGAAACTAGGGACCAGTACAGCCTTTTTTCTTCTGCATAGACCAGTGAGCTGAGTACAGCAGTGTATGCCTGTTGTCCTAGCTATTTGTCAGTCTGAGTAAGGCAGGAGGATATTTTCCGTGTACTATAAGATTTGGGTGTCTGCGATAGGCTCAACATAGCTGTGGCCACTGCCTGGGCTCCTGCGTTGCTTATGGAGGGTGACCCAGCCCGGGTTGGAGAGACTGAAGAGTTAGTCTAAACTTGAACCCGTCTTTAAGATGTGGCCACTCTTGGTTATTCGAGCACATGCTCTGCCTACATGCTAACTTTTTAAACTTTTGGGGTTTTTTTTTTGTTTTTTTTTTTTTTTTGTTTTTTACAGTTATAACCAAGTTGATACTCAGTCCCCCATCCAGACATTATTTCCACCCACTTTTCAGGTACAACTATTTTCCATTGTTTCCTTCCTGCCTTTTACGAAATGTGGTGCATTTTTTCATGTAGGTTACCACCAGCATTCCCCTGAGACTTACATTCCGTATTTTAAGACTCACAATGTAACTACCATTATCCGTCTGAATAAGAGGATGTATGATGCTAAGCGCTTTACGGATGCCGGTTTCGATCACCACGATCTTTTCTTCCCGGATGGCAGCACCCCTGCTGAGGCAATTGTCCAAGAATTTCTGGATATTTGTGAAAATGTTGAGGGTGCCATTGCAGTGCATTGCAAAGGTAAGCAGCCCGGCTGGGTTCAAGGACAGTGTGTGTGCATGTATGAGTCTATGGGTGGATGTGCGTTGTGTCCGTTTATGTGATAGGGCAAGATGTTGTTTCTGAAAGAATGATTTAAGCTTTTGTATGACATTATTGTGTGTGTCGGTGTCAGAAGAAAACTTGTGGGCATCAGTTCTCAGTCCCTCCTACCCTGTTGTGGTTCCCAGGAATGGAACTCATATCAGATTTGGCAGCAAGTGCATTTACCAGTTGATCCATCTCGCCGGCCGGAAAGAGTGATTTTAAAACCCTTAATTCATATGAAGAACAAAGTTAAGTCACTGTCATGAGTAAGCCTGTGATGGCTTGTCACACTGCAGTGTGAGTTTGTTCAGATGTCTACCTTGTGCTTACGTGGCAAGCCCTCAGGTTGTCAGCAGTAGAGCAAGGTCTCGCTCAGCTTGCTGTGTGGAGAGTAAGATGTGGCAAGATGTGTTTCAGCAGCTGTAACAGTTTCTGGATCTAGGTGTTCCCTGAATGACTGTGATGATGCACCAAGTGAGTATAGCGGAATTCGTTTAGCTTTGGTGTGAGCTAGCTAATTAAGAAAACAAGGGGTGGGGGCTGGAGAGGTGGCTCAGAGGTTAAGGGCACTGACTGCTCCTCCAGAGGTCCTGAGTTCAATTCTCAGCAACCACATGGTGGCTCACAGCTATCTATAATGTGATCTGATGCCCTCTTCTGGCATGTAGGTGTACATGTAGGCAGAGCACTGTATACATAATAATAAATAATGCCGGGTGGTGGTGGCGCACGCCTTTAATCCCAACACTCACTTGGGAGGCAGAGGCAGCGGATCGCTGTGAGTTCGAGGCCAGCCTGGTCTACAAAGCGATTCTAGGTTAGCCAAGGCTACACAGAGAGACCCTGTCTCGAAAAACAAACAAACAAAAAAACTTTTTTAAAAAAGAAAAGGGATATAGTCACTAAGAAAAATTCAATAGCAAGGTAAAAATTTTTTTTGGAGCTAAAACTATATTTGTAGTTAGGAATGTAGTGATAATTACAGTGTTCAAATGTTCAGTTTACAGTGGAAGATGGCAAGGCATACTAAGAAGTAAAGTGGAGGGGGAGCTAGGAAAGTATAAAAACACACAGAAATTATCCTTGACAAGGGTCAGATAGTGTATTTTCTAGACAGATGGTTTAAAACAACTGCCTCAAATGGTACTCACAGTAAAAGAAAATGTGGGAAAAGAAGAAAAAAAAATGTGTGAGCAAAACCTAAGTTTCAGTAGGAGACAAAAGCCATAAAGTAAACTCAAAAGACATTTTTGGAAATGAATTGAAAAACTCACTGGCAGCATTCCAAGGCAGACTTGTGCAGGCAGAAGGAAGAAGCAGAGTCTGTGAAGAGTGGAGCCACTGTAAAGAGTCCCCAGGCCCAAGGAACAAGGGAAAAGAAAGGGTTAAGGGGCTGGAGAGATGGCTCAGAGGTTAAGGGCACAGACTGCCTCTCCAGAGGTCCTGAGTTCAAGTCCCAGCAACCACAAGGTGGCTCACAACCGTCTATAATGTGATCTGATGTGCTCTTCTGGCGTGCAGGTGTACATGCAGGCAGAGTGCTGTATATATAATAATAATAAAAGGCTTATGCCCCCCCACCCCCCAAAAAAAGAAAGGGTTAAGAAGAGAGAGGAGCAGAGTGTAGCAGGGTTTTGGGATGGAACCCAACAGACCAGATGTGCACGGTAGTGCGAGCTCCAGTGGAGGAGAGAGAGAAAGGCAAACTGCCTGGAAAAATTTCCCCGCGTTTATGAAAGACATCATTGTAAACATTCTCAAAACTCAGCAAACTCCAAACAGAACAAACTCAGAAACTCACATGAAGACTCTATAATGTGACTGTCTAAAGCCAGAGATGGGGAACGAAAGAAACGAAGAGGAAACAATAGTAACAGATTTCCCACCAGTGGAGCTTGAAGGCAGTGAACTGGAAATAATCCAGTTGCTGGAGGAAGACCCCTTCCTTCAATAATCAGACGTCCTCTAAGCCTTCTGAATTCCCTCAAAAATAAGGAGAAATTAAACAACCCAGAGATGGCCAGGTGCTGGGGGAGTTGTCACAGCTAGAACATGCACTGTAAGACATGCTGAGGGTCTGTTAGGACCCCAGATGGTGGTGACCAAAGCCATATGAAGAAACGAGTATTTCAGGTAGAGGTAAATGTGCACACAGGCTAAAGATTAGTAATAGCTTGTAAAATATTGTCACTGTTGAAATATAAATATTTTAACACATACAAAATAGAAAACCAAAACAAAAATCACTAAAATCCAGGGTCGGTTCTTCACAAAATCTAACAAAAATCCCAAAGCTTTACTTTTATCGATGAAGATAAAAGAGGGGGGGGAAAGGGCTGAAAGTATTACAGTGAGAAGACAGTGACAGTGACAGGAGACAGTGGGGACAATACGAAACTCAGGAGTCTACAGAAACAGTAACGGGACCTGAACCTGGATCTGCATGTACAAACGTAGGCATGGCTGCAAGCACCCCTAGCCTCAGCAGGAGGATTGCTGGGCTTACTGGCTTGTCCACCTATCCTGAAACCAGTGAGCTGTAGGTCCACTGAGAGGCCCTGTCTAAGGGGATAGGGCCGAGAGTGCTAGGGCTGGACACCGTGTGTATGCACAAGTGTGAGCAGCCAGCAAGACAATGCCAACAGAGTTGGGAGTCACCACGAGGCTATGCAGACGGTGAGTGGAGTCTGAAACAGAGAGGGCTGGGTTGGTAATGAAGCTTCCCAGAGGAGGACAGCACTGGACCTGACACATCACCTCTGACTGACACCAGTTCTCAGAGACCTATTCACATTGAAGGGAGTGGAGGCCCCCATAAGAAGTTGTCCGAAGCCAGGATTGCTTTGCTACCAAGCCTCAGTGAAGAAGCTGTGTGATTCTGTCAACATCGAGAACACCTTGAGCAAAGTGCTTACCAGCGGAATTCAGTAACGAAGTAAAGGAGTGCGGAGCTGGGTCCCCATTGGAGGAGAGCTTGCTTTGCAAGCGTGAGGATTTGGGTTTGATTGACAGCGCTTCACAGCCCAGGTTCTCAAGGTATACTCCTGCACTATAGCACTGGGGATATGGACACAGGAGGATCAGAAATCTAAGATTATCCTAGCAATAGAGTGGGTTTAAAGCAAATCTGTAGTATAGGATACCCTAAGACAATACATTTTTGTTTTATTTCATTTCTTTTCTTTTTTCGAGACAGGGTTTTTCCTTGTAATCCTGACTATCCAGAGCTCGATTGGTAGACCAGGCTAGCCTCACGAACTCACGAGATTTGCCTGCCTTTGCCTCTGCCTCCCAAGTGCTGGGATTACAGGTGTGCCCCACCATGCCCTGCAATACAATAATTTGCTCTAATAAAGTGTTTGTCCTGGAATTACAGAACTAAGGCCACAAAGAAATGTCAGTGTTAAGTCCCCACAGTAGTTGTGAAGTTCAAAAAACCACATAGTTATCTCTGTTAATATAGGAATGGCATTTGACAGAATTCAGCACCTCCCTTTTGTGATAAAACCACTGAGAACAAAGTAGGGCTGCGCGGGAACTACCTGCACACAATTAAAAACCATGTATAAAAAGCCCACAGCCACCGCCATTCTGAGAGGCTGAAACCTTTTCGTTGCTTACTCTCCTCCGGGGTGGTTTTCTTAACAGCTACCTCAATTCTCCCCTATGCAGTTCCAAAGCCACTGCTATGGTTTTATGTATTTGCTTCAGCAGCTTCCCTTTCTAAGTCATGTGCACTGGGGAGGATCCTCTAGAGATTAAAAGCAGTTGCCTGTTTATATATAGAACGGTTAATTAAAAAACAAAACAAAACTGTGGAGTCAGTGAGTCCCTCATCTGTACTTTGAGCTGCTGTTGTGGAGGCAGGGTGCAGGAGGACCTGCTTTGGATGGAAGGCTGGTCTTTTCATTCTGTTCCGGCTTTGAATGGATTAAAAAGTCCAAATTTTGGGAAGCAGTGTGCTTCCTAAAATTGGCACCAGATGAAATGCTGATCTTAACCAAAATTTCCTTCCAGGTTGACACAACATATTAGCCATCATAGGAATTAATTATAATAGTCACCATAAGAGGAGAGAAGAGGGCTTCAGAAAGCGCTTGCCACGTGTGAGAGTGGAGTTCAGATATCCAGAACACGAGTCCTAGGTGGCCATGTAGCTCGCTAAGTCACCGATGGGACAGTTCTGGACCAGACTGGCTCACCAAGCAGCCGTGTGCCAGCTTCAATTCAGAAACCCGGCCTAAGTGAATAAGGCAGAGAACAAAGAAGGAAGACCAAGACATCTGCTTAGGGCTTCCTCATGCATGTGCCCCCCCGACGCACATGCACACATGCACACCACATACAGAGACACACATACAAAAAGAAAGGAAAGTTAAAGAAAAAAGGAGGTTGAGGGTGCAGTAGCTTAAGGCAAAGTGCTTGCCTAATGTGTCCAAGGTTTGGGTTCTGTCCCCAGCACCCCTATCCTAAAGCAGAGTGTGCACAGATACAAATGTTGGGTAGGTAATACTGTTGGATGTGGTAGAAATACAAGGGTCAGGCAGAAAACAGCATAACTTTAAAAAGTGTGTGTGTGTGTGTGTGTGTGTGTGTGTGTTTATGTCTGAATGAATAGTGTACCATGTACATGCAGGTTCCTTTGAGGCCAGAGGGTGTCTGGTCTAGAACCAGAGTCACAAACAGTTATAAGCTCCTGATGGTGGGTGCTGGGAATCGAACCTGGGTCCTCATGTCCTCTGTAAGAGCAATAAGTGCTCTTAACCGCTAGGCCATCTCTCCAGCTCCAAACACCACATTTCTTAGTAATCCATGTTCAGAAAGTGATTCTCAGTCTTTGGCCTCACATCAAATCCTCGGGGTGGGGGATTTTAGAAGGCCCTGGGTCCAGTCTCTGCTCCGAAGCTGCATCCACTTAGACCTTGAGGGTGCGACCTGGTGCTGGCCCTTTACCGCCTCTTCAGGCTGAGTTAGAGAACCTCTGTGAAAGGAGACAGAACCCTGGGAAGGCTCTGGTTTCCTCCTTCCTCCTAGTCAGAAAATTCTGGAGGCTGTGCAATCAGGATTCATTGATTGGTTTGTTTTTCTAGCTGGTCTTGGTCGAACAGGCACTTTGATAGGCTGCTACCTCATGAAGCATTATAGGATGACAGCAGCCGAGTGCATTGCCTGGCTCAGAATCTGTAGACCTGGCTCGGTGATTGGGCCCCAGCAACAGTTTCTGGCCATGTAAGTATACTTAAAACTTACCTTCTGTGACAGCAGGTGTGCGGTGCGGTGGGAGTGCCCTTACAGAAAGCTGTGTTTTTGGTGTTGTTTAAACACTCTAGGAAACAGTCAAGCCTCTGGCTGGAAGGCGATTATTTCCGTCAAAGGTTGAGAGGGCAGGAGAATGGACCCATCAGAGAAGCCTTTTCCAAACAGCTTTCGGATGTTGATGACATTTCGATAAATGGGCTTGAAAATCAAGACAGGGAAGAGCCTGAGCCGGTAATGGAACGATCCCGATCACGCTGTTGTTATCGCTGTAAATGCTGTTGAGATCCTTGTAGGGCATGGAGAAAACTATAGGTAAAGATCGTAAAGTGGCTGTGCAGGGCCTGGCACCACACAGCCATAGTTACTTTATTTACAACCTTCTGTAGAAATGTTTGACTGAAGAGAAAGTTGTGTGCTCACAGAACGCTGCTTTTCCTAAACACAGATGGAAATTCTCTCTTAAGATGGATCTAGTTACTCCCCCGCCCAAGTGCCCCCCCAACCCCCTTCATCTCAGCCGCTTTAGTACTTCAAATGTAGAACTTTCAAAGAACCAGTTTTAGCAGGTTACAAGGTTAAGCAGTAATGAATTCACGTTCAAACTTTAGCAAATTCTAAAACCAAAAGCCCATTATGTATCTTTTATAAAGAGAGGGCATTGGGTTCGGTGACCCTGAAAGTTAGCTTCAATTGTCTTGAAATAATGACTGGTAGCTTGATTTTAAAAACTATTGTAGCATTCCAAAGAGACTTAAAAGTGTGTCTCTGAATGTGTGTGTGTGTGTGTATGTGTGTACATGTGTGTATAAATGGATGCATGCTTTTGTTTGTGTGTGTGTGTGTGTGTGTGTGTACATGCCTGAATGTGTCTGAGTAAGTAGGCACCTAGCTGCAATAGCAACCTAAGTTAGCTCAGTCTTTATCTGCTTTCTTGTTATTGTTGTGGTCCTTGTTTTAACTCACACAGTACAGTGATGACGATGAAATCAATGGAGTCACACAAGGAGACAGACTTCGGGCCCTGAAAAGCCGGAGACAATCAAAAGCCAACGCCATACCCCTCACGTGAGTGGTTTCCCTTACTGTGGGCACACTTCCCTACATGTGTGGGTCCCCCGTGGGCTTTCCTCCATAGCTACACACTCGTGTAGCAATGATCACTTGTGTGATTTAAAACCTAGAGGTGCTTCCCTGGGAAGCATTTGGCTATTCGTTTATCTGTGTTCTGCTGTAAACTTGAGAGCCATGATAGGTTAAAAAAAGAAAAAAAAAAAAAAAGCGATATTAGGGAAGTTTTGTCCATAGACAGTCAGGAGAGTGACGGCAGATGTCAGGAGAGTGACGGCAGATGTCAGGACCAGGTTGACAGACTTGTCCATGGTTATGAAGATGGCTACTGTGGCAGTCCACTCCCTTACATGTCAGTCTCCAGTCTGTATGCAGGAGAGTGCAGCCCGTTGTCGTGATTTAGTTTTCGAGACAGGGTCTCTCTGTGTGGCCCTGGGTGTCCTGAACTCATTTTTTAGACCAGGCTGGCCTCAAACTCACAGCGATTTGCCTGCCTCTGGCTCCCTGAGTGCTGGGATTACAGGCGTGTGCCACCATGCCTGGCTGATGTTTTAAAATCTCTTTGTTGTTGTTGTTTTAAAATCTTATATCATCTCATTATATATAATGAGAATGATAAACTCATCCCTGAATTCGTTTATATATATATATGTATATATATATTTGTGTGTGTGTGTGTATGTATGTGTATATATATATACACATAGTGTTTTTTTTTTTTTTTTGTCTAGAGAATTGAGTTTCAAACACAGACAAAAAAAATGAGAAGTTTCCCAGTTAGTGGGTGTCTTTATTCCCACATGAAATTCGTAAGCACATGTGTTAATTTGGGTCAACTAAAGGGGACATCCACGGTTGGCATACAAACACAGAGACGCAGAGCATAAAGCTGCTGTGCCTTTTTCCAGGCTTTTCCTCGGTAGGTGACCGTCCCCCGGGCCAGTGCTCCTGCCCTTGCGTCACTGTGGCCCCGTGTGTCCAGCCTTTCTGTAAGGAAGCACTACTGGAGATGCTTGTCTTTACCCTCACTGTCTGCAGTGCAGCAAGAAGCTAACACTGTGGGTCTTCAGCATGCCTTGGGGTTCAGTGCTGCTTTGGGGCGGGGGTGAGGGTGGGGAAGAGTGGGAGGGGTCTTCACACAAAGTCAAGTGTCAACACAAAGTCCTGTGGGAATTTACAATGTCAATCCTGATACTAGGCACCTATTAAGAATTCTTCTTCTGGCCAGGTGTGGTGACACACACCTTTAATCCAGTACTCAATAGGCAGAGGCAGGTGGATCTCTGTGAGTTCGAGGCCAGCCTGGTCTACAGAGCAAGTTCCAGGACAGCCAAGGCTACACAGAGAAACTCTGTCTGAAAAAAAAAAAAGATTACTCATCTTTACAAATGGTGCTTTTTATATAATATATTTCATATAAATAAGTAGATATAAATATAGTATATGAGGTATGTTAACTCCAAGTGCCATTTGTTTTTAATTTTGTTAATGTTTTTTACTTGAGGCCTTTCTAGTTATTTTTATTCACACAATAATTATCTTGAAACTAATTCTAGGCCTGATGGAAGAAGCCAGGTTATGCCCTGCAGCAGCCCTCCACAGACCTAGCTGAGCTTTTCAGTCATGTGGGGAGCTTACCATATAATGCAGCTTCTTGTTAGAACTTCTGGGGTAGAGTTTGGGGTGTTTGTTTCTAGCAAGCCTCCTTGCCTGCCCCTTGCTGCTGCTGGTGGCAGAAGGAGACAACACACAACACACAACACACACCTACAGCCTTAAAAAAAAAATTTTTTTTTTTAAGTTCTTGTCAAATAGATCTTTCAGGAATTATATCTCCTCCACTATATTCAGAAATGTGATTTCTGGAACTCAGTCATTTAGTGACTTCTCAGGAAAGCTGAGATTATACAATTCACAGCCTGTGGGAATATGGTAGCAGGCAAGCAATCGAAGACTAAGACCTTTGGAGCTTGCAGGTGACTTCAGATGTTCCACCTTTCAGCAGGCTGTGTGAGGCTATCTGGGCCAGAAGTCAGATCTCTCAGAAATGGCTGACTAAGAGCAGTTGGGAGGTTTGGGTAGAGTCGGTGGGAGAGAGCTTGCTGACCGACTGGGGTTTAATTCTCTTCACTGCTAGAAAAGGAAGGGAGGGGAGGAAGAAAGGAGAGCGAGGGCGAGGAGGCAGGTGGAAAAGACTGAGCGAAGAGACTGGCCTTCTGCCGTAGGCATTTGTTTCTTTATACCCTGAAAAAAGGTGGTGGGCGCTTCAGCACCTTCAGCCCTCAGACTGCCCTCCTCTCCACCTTTTAGCCTCAAGGGTTCCTCCTCTGCCCTGTGGACATTAGAAAACTAAACTGGGATCTTTTGGGCTTAGTGAGGTAAATCAGTTTCTACCTCCCCACCTGAATCATTTGTTGCTATTGGTAAACTATTTGTCTCCATATTGATACATAGATATAGGAAAACACTCAAAGAACTGAATGACAAGTGCCCTAGAAAATCCTAGAAGGAGGTTACAGGGAGATATCAAAGCCCCCCTCCCCCCAAGCGATTGGTTTCTCTTTAGAGAAAGACAATATTGGGGAGAAGTCTGTTTTGTTAGAAGTTGTAAAAGTGACCCTCTCAGTGGAGAGCTGCCTGATGCTGACTTCCCTGAGGACCACTCACAGCACCATGGCATTCGTCTGACCTTCAGGTCTGGATGGCAAGTGTGTTGTCCATGGTACAATTGACTTAATGGTTCGTATCGGTTACTTTCCTGATGCTATGGTTACAATCCTGGAGGGGGTGGGATTTACTTAGGCCGATCATGGTAGAAGAGTTCAGGCAGCAGGAGAGTGAGGTGCCTGGTCACACCTCACCGCAGGCAGGAAGCAGAGAGAGAGGTGCCTGGGTATACTCAGCCGTCTTTCTCCTTTTTGGGATGATGCCACTCACGTTAAGGTGGATCTTCTATCTGTTAATCTAATCTTAGACAACCCCTCACAGACAAGGCCTGTCTCTTGGATAATCTGTATTCTGTCATGTTGACAGTATTTAAAAAAAATAATTTATTTAATTTTATTTCATGTCCATTGGTATGGGGGCAAGGGTGTCAGATCCCTTGGAACTGGAATTACAGACAGTTGTGAGTTGCCGTGTGGGTGCTGGGAATTGAACCCAGGTCCTTTGGAAGAGCAGACAGTACTCTTAATCACTTAAGCCATCTCTCCAGCCCCCATGTTGACAGTATTAATCACCAAACTGCCACATCACTCTGCCGCTGTGTGTCTTAGATTACAGGAAAGGATGGACGGAGGGTGGGATTGTGGTTATTATCCTACATGGCCCTATTGTAGAAATATATAATTACTTCAGAAAAATCTCTTAAATCCAACAGTACAGAAGAGACGAGTGAGCATTGCAACAAAGAGAAGTAACTCTTAGGCTTTGAGTTTTACCAGAGGATCAAATAAAAATCTATAGTGCAGACCCCCCATGTGCGTGCCACTCCCAGCTAAGATGTCAATGTAGTTAGCAATTATAAATGAAAGTAGGGTGGAGAACAATTAAGGAAGACACCTGGCATTGACCTGGCCTCTTATCTTCCATATACACCTACACATATATGTGCTCACATGTGAATACATACAGCACACACACAAGAAACACCAAGCCAAAACTGGGTATATGGCGCACGTGTGTAACTCTAGCACTTGGAAGGTAACAGCAAGAAGATCAGAAGTTCAGGGCATTCTAAAAGCACATGGTAAGGTCAAAGGCCGCCTGGGCAATAGGATACCCTGTCTTAAGAAAGAAGGAACAGGAGGAGTAACAAGTAAATACCAAGTTTTGAATGTATTAGTTTTTCTGTTCACCATTCACTGAGGCAGCTGATAGAAGGGATGTTCCTTTGTGCTTAACGGCTCCCGGGGGTTGGAGTGCACCACTGTCACAGGGAAGCGAAAGCACGCATGGCAGCTGGAGCGGAAGGTGAAAAGGCAAATTCTGAGCTGCAGGCAGAAAGCACAGAGAGCCAAGACACTTGGAAATTTCAGAGCCAACGCACAGTAACAGATTTCCCCCAGCAGGGAGGCCACATGTCCTATAGTTACCCAAACCACCTCGCCAACTGGGGCTAAGTGTTTAAATGCCCAAGGCTATAAGGGCCACCTCTTCCTATTACCTCAGGTTGTGTAAGGAAAAAAAGGAGACATCCGTGGTATGAGCACAGTAGTGGAATGGATAGCTTACTCGGGTGTACGTCTGTAATCCACAGCTCACTGGAATGCCTAACTGACTGAGGAGTTGTTTTGTTTCTGTTTAGAGGGATTCAGTTCATTGCCGTGTCTCATCTGATCGTATTAGACAGTCTGTGGGTTGTTTCTGCCACCTTAGCTCGCTGTGCTCAGGTGTAGTGTTCTGTATGAACAGACTAGTGTATTTGACTATGGCCAGCTCAAGTATTGTCAGTCAGTATGGTGGGGTGGTTATCCAAACCAGAGATGGTGTCTCTCCATTTGTTCCTGTGTGTTGAACCTGTTTAAACTAAAGTCAGCATTTTTGTCTCAACAGAAATTGGACCACCACCACCACCACCACCACCACCACCCTTGCTCCCGCCCCTTTGCCATCACAGTTGCTGCTCTGGGCCTGTTAGGGTGTCTTAAATCCACAGGTGGCTCTATGTATTTTATTACTGATTTATTTTGGCTTTCCCCTTTCCAGATGTCCCCTAGCTGTGCTGACCTCTGCACTGTGTAGTGTTGCC
>OU015749.1:31606838-31638636 GCA_907169655.1 Acomys percivali | reverse complement strand
AAGCTTCAGGTTAACGTGTACTAAATTTCCTTCTGAGTTTCAAAGCTCCACAGAAATTAGTAACCACTAATTTCATTATTTTACATTTGTTTACATGTTTTATAGAAAAATAAATACCCTATAAAAATATATTGGTGACGCATGCCTTTAATCCCAGCACTTGGGAGGCAGAGGCAGGAAGATCTCTGTGAGTTCAAGTCCAGGACAGCCAAGGCTACACAGAGAAACCCTGTCTTGAAAAACCAAAAAAAGAAAAAAAAATTTTTTTCACTCAGCCTAAGAAATACTTAGTAGTTCTTTGTTCTGTGTAGAATTTATACTTTGGGTAGGGGCTAGGGTGTTTATTTGTTTGGTATTTGGTTTTTCGAGACAGGGTTTCTCTGGGCCCTGGCTGTCCTGGAAAACTCTATATAGACTAGGCTGGCTTTAGACTCAAAGAGATCAGCCTGCCTCTGCCTCCCGAGTGCTGGCAAGAAAGGTGTGCCCAGCTTGTGTAATTTAAGAAGTCAGGAGCAGATCCCTTGAGCAGGCCTTGCCCTGGTTTATCTGGTTCTTTTGGTTTTTGTTTTGTGTGTGTTAGAGACCTTACAGAATGGGAGTTACCTATGCTTTTGACCTCAAACGATCTGATAGTTCAGAAAAGCCCAGTCTCGTTTTCCTCCCTGGTAAAGAAACAGCAGAGGAGACTCAGGTACACACACTGCTCAGAAAGCCTGGAAAAACCAGCAGGTTGATTTGGTTACCTTTATTCTTAAGAGAGATAAATAAATGTTTTCTCCTTGATTTGTGTTAGCAGAAAGAAATGTTAGCAGTTGGATAAGAGTAATGTTAATCTGTAGAGCCAGCGCAGGGTAGCTGTGATTGACAGCTGACAGAGTTTTTTAAGGAGAGAGGGCCTTGGCGCACGCCTTTAATCCCAGCACTTGGGAGGCAGAGGCAGGTGGATCGCTGTGAGTTCGAGGCCAGCCTAGACTACAAAGTGAGTCCAGGACAGTCAAGGCTACACAGAGAAACCCTGTCTCGAAAAAACAAAAACAAACAAACAAACAAACAAAAAAGGAAGGTTCCGAACACTGAGGGATGATACACGAGGCCTTGGCAGAGCCAGCTATTCCATCTTTGGTTTTTCGAGACAAAATTTCTCTGTGTAGCCGTGGATATCCTGGACTAGCTTGGTAGACCAGGCTGGCCTTGAACTCACAGAGATCTGCCTGCCTCTGCCTCCCAAGTGCTAGACTTACAGGTGTGTGTCACTATGCCTGACTTTTTATAAGTCATTTTTAAAGAAGATTTATTTATCATTTATACAGTATTCTGCCTGCGTGTGTGCTAGCACACCAGAAGAGGGCACCAGATCTCATTATAGATAGTTGTGAACCACTATATGGTTTCTGGGAACAGAACTCAGGACCTTTGGAAGAACAGACAGTGCTCTTAACCTCTGAGCCCGTCTCTCCAGCCCTTATAGGTCATTTTTAAAAAAAGAACTCTTCAATAAATCCTGTTTGTGAGAGCAGAGTTCATGCATTAGGGCAGTTGGTTCTTCCTGAATCACATTTGTTTATGTGTCTACTGTTATTTCTATTTAGAGTATCTGAGATCAGCTTTGAGAGATGGGCAGATAGATGCACCAGGGCTAGGTTGCCTATGAAGTTGCAGGGCTTTCAGAACAGTGGTGGCTTACAGCTCTGCCTCCTCTTGGACAGCTGCGGGGGCCTTTGGCTTCCTTTGCTGTGGATAACTCCACCATCACCTGAATTTAGGAACCTTTTCTGCATTAGAAGGACCAGTTTTTTTGTCCTCAGGTGAAATGACTTCTTTATACTCTCTGAGCTGGGCTCTTACAGCTTGCCCGCCCCCCATTGTAGTTTGAATCTGGAAGGAGGAGGCTTTTAAGTCTTTCTCCTTCCTCTAGCAAACTTTGGTGAAAATATGTGAGTGCATGTGGTTATGAAACAAAGACTTACTTGCCAACATCTTTTGACATTTTCTGCTATTTTTCCTCTGACAGTTTAATGAGAATTACTTATAGAGAGTGCTCTCTGCAGCCTGTTCTTTCTGATTCATGATTTGTCCCTCCTGGGCAGTCTTCTGCTGTGAGAAGACTTTTAGATTTTAATTACGATAAGTTTCACAGCATTTAAGTAATTGTAGTTTTGTTAGGATAATTGAAGATTTAGCAAATAGTTATGATGCAGACAAAACTGAAAATTTGCTTGAACATTTTAAAACTTTCATTGGAACATAGTTATTTCTTTATTATATTTTCTTTCTGCTCTGGCCAGTGAATATTATATAGCTATTTTGCTAAATTTATATTCAAACACTTTAATATTTGGGATTTGTGACTTGTCTTTGAAATCCGAGACTCTTCTCTGACAGGTTTGACTAACAGATTTCTTTGATTTGTGAATTGTACAAAATGCCAGGTCATTCATTTCTCCAAAACAAAGCATACTGCTTACTTTTGCATTATCTTCAAAGAGAAATGAGATGCTTGGTATAAAAATGTTCTTCGAGGTGTTTATTGTGTGTAAACGGCAAACGTGATTGTGGAAAAGTCTGTCGATTTGCAAAACAAATAATTATACCAAAGTACAAAACTGCCTTCCTTTTTCAACTATTTAAAAGTTGTTTTAGTGAATATAATATTACCTTTTTCCAACTGTTTTCAGAGTAATTCTTCAGTCCAGTGTTCAGAGCTGTAAAACCCCTGAACCTAACATTTCTGGCAGTGCAGGCATTACTAAACGAACCACCAGATCTGCTTCGGGGAAAAGCAGTCTTAAAAGGTGAGAAAAGAATCCTGTTCTGGAAAGCCCCATGTTTGTTTCCAGTTCACTGTTTTGGACCCTGCTTCTAGAGACTAAAATGAAAATAGGAAAGTGGAGCCTCTGTGGTGAGAATGGAGGCGTCTGTCCTTCTGGCTGTCCACAGGAAATTCTTCTTTTTGGAAGTGTGGTCTCTGGCATGGTTTGCTATGGAGAAGCTGAAAACATACCCCTAGAACTACCAAAGTGCTCTGTTGGGCTTGGAGGAAGCCTCTTCTGCGCCAGATACAGCTCAGTGCATCATAGCGGAGCCTCGGGGCTCTTGAGCTGGTGAGACTGGATGCTGCTTCCTTTTTTGTCTCCTCAGTTTTTACTTCTCCACTTACTTACCCTAGGCTCTGAGAAGATTCTTCATTGTCATAACCAAAGGCAAACATGTATGTAATTCTTAGCCCATGGAAAGCAGGTTCGGGCACCATCACTTGACAGTGGAGATACTTCACTTTTTTCCCCCTGAAACAGGTTTTCTCTTTGTGCCCTTGACTGTCCTGGAATTTACTCTATAGACCAGGCTGGCCTTGAACTCATCTAGAGATTCACCTACCTGTGCCTCCTAAGTGCTGGGATTAGAGGCATGCACCATCACCACCCAGCAGTACTTCACTTTAAAATAGATGGCTCTGCGGATCATCAGGGCCAGGTTCTACATTCTCATTGCCTCTTTTATCAGTTCCTGTCCTGTTCGTCGGAAGCTTTCTCACCTTCCTTAGGTCATTGTCAGGTCATTCCTGGTGTGGTCCACTGTCGCTGTCTCTCCTAGGAGCTATGTACTCAGGGTTCTAAGGAATGCTTTTGAGTTTTGTTGTTTTTCCTTGTTGCTGAATCCTCTGTAAAACTTCACTTACAGAGTTAGAGTCTCCTGAGAACAGGACAAAGAACCAACGTGGATACTTGAAAATCGTCAGGCAGGCACTCCGAAAGTTCAGGATTTTATATATATGTTGAGTGTTGGTGCCCACAGAAGCCAGGAGGCACTGGACTCCCAGGGTTGGGTCCAGGTGACTGATGGCTGCCTGATATGGCTGCTGAGATACAAAGACCTGGGATACAAAGTCCTGTAGAAGAGAAGCAAGCACTCTTTATCATTGAGTGCTGGGATTAAGGCATGTCTCCAGCCCCCATTTTAAATTTTTTGTTATATATTTACTAAGTATTCATGTTTCTTTTATTCTGTGTCTCCAGCTTGTCAAGAAAATTAGAGTGAAAGGTCAGATTTAGGTACATCATAACGTATGTTCCGAGTTTTGGTAGAAAAATAGGAGATGGGCCTAGTAGTGCTCATTTAATTTTAATTAACTAACGGTTAACCAGGAACCATCTGTTCACTGATTGGTTGAATGATTGATAGTGCTGGTGCTGGGACTCGGTTTCGTGTGGACTACACAAGTGCTTTACTACTGAGAAATTCCCAACCCAAGTCCTGTCGTAAAAGAAAATTTAATGACTTGGATAAATGCTTCTGAGAGAAGTAAGAAAATAAATAAAAGTCCCATGTAAAACTTCTGAGCTGTAACTCAAATTTGTAATTATACATTATGCCATATATAGAGAAGTGTGTTGTCATGTAATTATTTATAACATGCAAATTTCTAAGCATACATGCAAGTGAGGCATGAGAAACCTGCCCCCCCCCCCATGCTTCTTGATTCTGATTGGTAGGACAGTTGAAGTTTTAGATTCCAGCTTTTCCGTTATGTTTCAGGAAATGAGAGTTCCTTTTGTGTCCAGTCAGACTGTCAGAAGTACCGTGGGGAGTGGTGGCCTTTAATCCCAGCCCCCAGGAAGCAGGGAGCCTGCTCTACATAGCAAGATCCAGACCAGTTAGGGCTATGTAGTGATACCTTGTCTCAAAACAGCAACAGCAGCCCTGTCAGAAGGCATGGTGTTCATGTCGAAGGGCTCAAGCCTTTTGGTGCAGTCCAGCAAGATGTGCTCATTTGATTTGAGAAGTAGAGTTTAACCCAAGCTTTGAACCACATCATGCCTATTCCACTAAGGAGGTTTTCTGTCTAGGTCTCTCGGCTTCACCAGTCTCCTGTGACCTCCACTTGTCCTCCCTGGATAGTAGTTTCTGATTTTTTCAGCTGCTCCTGAGGCCTAGACTGGATGCTCTGATGATTCTAAGCAGATTTCAGACCAAATGAGCTGGGTTAAATGAACTAGCCCAAAGTGCCTTTCAGGAATTTGGGTAGTGTTCAAGCCAAGGAGATTTGGAGATGGGGGCTGGGGGTGCTGTGGCCAGCGTCACACCACCTCAACTAGTATCACCTTCAGCTTACAGAAGGCAGGCACACAACTGTGTGTGGCGTTCCAGCACTGCTAGGAAGTCAGGGGAATCACAGAACTT
The DNA here is from genome assembly GCA_907169655.1 of Acomys percivali. Classification (NCBI taxonomy): domain Eukaryota; kingdom Metazoa; phylum Chordata; class Mammalia; order Rodentia; family Muridae; genus Acomys; species Acomys percivali. The sequence continues at coordinate 31,633,458 of OU015749.1, read as the reverse complement.
GCAGTCTCCAGCCTTGGGTTTATCCTGATGATGGTGTTTAGCTTTTGGTTGGCGGTAACTAACATTGCTGTATAATCTAGCCCAGGATAAATGTCTCAGCCAAGATGGTTGGGTAATTCTAACGTACTTTATCGAAGTACTGCCACCCCCTCCCCCCAAAGGCACATCCAAAGGAAAACTGAACTTTCTTTCACTTTCAATGTCCATCCGCCTACCTTGAGGAGAGACCCTCTCTGTTGCAGGTCCATGCCCTCACACGTCTCCTGCGCTGGCCCATGGGAACTGGCTCATTCATTCACACATCCCCACTTGTCTTTTGGGGCTTCCAGGATGTAGATTCTCCCCAGCCTCACCTCGCTCTGAGCTGACTCCTGAGTTCTGACACTATATCAGGAGACATTGCAACTTCAGACACTTTGCCCCAACAGAACCTCTTAAAAGGACAGTTACTTGAGCTGAGAATATGGGCGGGCTGTCATAGAGGTGTGTGTGGTTGGAGGAGAAACACCATTGTGCCGCTCACGTCAGGTGGCCTTCTGTGGTGTGGAGATGTTTGGTTCCTGCACTTAGGATGCCCTGTGTATGTGGCTCCTTTTCATTTGTCAGGTTCAGAAGGAAGTCTGTGGGTTTTCACACTGTTCACTTTCTGTTAGGACCATAAATCCATCATAACAGCTCATAATTGACTTAATAAATTGGCTCTTTTCCCCCAGTGTTCCCATATTAACTATGAAATGCTCTCTCAGAGTGAGGACTTGCAGATGGTCATTTGGACCATTTGCCTTGAGGTTCACACATCTTCATATAGCTCTTTACTGTGGTGCGTTTCTAGAAGCTTATAAAGTTTCTTTTGGATAGTCTTTTCTTTCTCCATTATTTTATCCCACTTTCTTAAGATCTCTCATGTCCAAATGACCTTTATATTTAAGGATGCATCTTTGGAACCATCGCTCTGCTCCTGCCACCAAACCATCCTAATGCCTCTGGCTCAGGGGAGTTTGAACTTACAGGGTGTGATGATCAGGGTCCTTCACTACTCATCCAAAAATGTGTCCGTGAGCATCTTACCTGGGAGCATCTGTGTGTGCTTTGTGGACTTTTTAAAAATCTTTTCTGTGAAATGTATGGCTACCTTGCCTGTCACAGTGTCACAACTCTCCAGGCCTCAGCTCCTGGTTCCCGTTCCATTGCTTCGGGGATTTCATATTTCATCTGCCTGTATCTCCAGGAGCCCAGGGATGTTCTCTTTCTATTCCTTTTTAAGTGCGTAGTTCCCTCTGCACTTTAAAACGGTTAATGTCCTTTGGAGTGCCAGATGTATGCCCATCCAGTTCGACCCACCAGCCGTCTTTGTACTCAGCACCCTGCCCATGTCTCTAAAAGCTGAGTGAGGGGCATCTCCAGGTCAGAGGTAGTTTTGTGGTGGGTTTGCTTTTCTTTTTTCTTTCACTCTCTTCTTTTCCTTTTTCTCTGAAAGTTGCTGATGAGTGTAAGGTATACCAGCACATTGTGGAAGGAAGGTAGAGAGAGGGTGAACCAGGTTGATTTCAGGTGAGGCCAGAAGGCTCCTTGGCTATCCCTGCCCAGATCTCCTTACAGAAGGGCCCAAGTGTTTTGAGAAGGTGGAGCCAAAACTAGAAACTGCTTGACGAACGAGCTGGAGCTCTTTCTGTGACTAAATTCTGGCTTGAAAGCACTCGGTAACCCCTCTTTCTCTTTTCATTCTTTCCTCTTTCCTCACAGCCTAGCTTCTTGGAGGGGCAGGAGGAGAAGGAGCGCTTTGCAGCAAGTGCCTGCACTGCCGTTATGGTACCTTGCCTTGCTCTGCTGCCCACACCTGCTTGTCTTGGTTTATTTTGATCACTTTTTTTTTTCTTTAAATGAAATTTGAACTTTACTCCGCCCTGCCTTTCTTTCTCTCATGTTCGTCTTTGTGGTGGATGTTGTACTGTCTCTTCCAAATAATGTCATTAAATATTACATTCTTAGCATGTCAGTGTTCTCATTATGTTGCCTCCCTTGTCTTTGAAAACTCCCTCTGGAACATTTTTAGAATCTTCATGGTAAATCTCTTTCTTTTTTTTCTCCTCAGTCCAGCCATTTCAAGGACTAAGACAGTCTTGCGTTAAAGTAAAAAACCGGTGACCAGCACTCCAGGGACGACTAGGAGCAGAGACCCCACCGGGGCTCAGCCAGCCGGTCTGAGAACAAGCAGACACTGCAATGGCCTTAGTTTCTTTCCACATGAGAAGTTCATTCAATGAAGATAACGTCACTGGCCTCTCTACCACGCATTGGCCATGGGGTGTGGTTGAACCATTTGAGGGCCTGACTCTCCCTTTTGCAATCTCAAGTTGGACAAAAGCTGCTGTTGTGAATTTAGTCTCAGGTGTCAATACCCTGCCCTCTGCCACCGAGAGCTGACTGGTGAGTGTGGTACGTGTGTGTCCCTGTGATGGCAATCGTGTTCGCTGCTGGCCTTCAGAAGAGTGGAGGATCTGATGGAGGCCTCTTAGGTATTTATTTTCTGTTCAGCCTGTGACCCTGTCTTGCAGTTTATGAAGATGAAAAGAGAGATGAACATCCCTCCAGTGGTACCCTCCATCTTAAGATATGATTTGGTACAATCAGCTTCACTTTACTCTTGTTAATACTGTTGTGATGTTCACTATGTGAAGTACCCAAGCTGCTTGTCTTTCACCAAAGAGTGCTTTACTAACAATCTGTGAACACCACATCTAAACACTGTTGTGTGTTGTTGTGGTTACCTAAAACCTGCCAGAGACTGTTGATGAGAGCGTTTGAACCCTTTCTCAGTTAACAGGTTCCTGTAAGTCCTCCTTTGTTGTGTCATTTAGGATGTAGATTTCAGGGCTGGGATGTTGTTGGGTTGCTCAGTCACATTTATAATTGTGTTTCCTCCATTACATTAAAACCAAATAGCAATGCTAATGTTTGTCTTTGAAAAGCACCCTAAATAATGGTGACTTTAAAAACAAAATTGTTAACCCTTTATAGAAACTTTCTCTGTAATGCTGTGGAATTTTTTTTCTTGTGATTCACAGTTTGATTTTAGCGACAATCACTTGCTTCTGGAGTTAGGCTGTTTGTGTAAGAGAACTCACTGTTGCCTTTGGTTAGGGAATATGACTAGAAACTGTAGCGTGCCTTCTCTCTTCACCCCTGCTGGAAGCCAGCAGCACCTGTGCCATGAAGCAATCGCAAAATTAGAATTTAACTGCTGCCAAAAAAAAAAAAAAAAAAGACAGACCCTATAATTAGAAAAGACTTTATGGTTTGTCTCGGTTACTTCCACAATAGAAGGGTAATGTTTTTACTCTTCCAGTTTGGAGACTGGAGAATTGCAATATTGAAAGCCATTGAAAGCCAACGCCTTCCTAAGACAGATGAATGTGTCAGGTCAATCCCACTTGGAAAGCTGCTTTCCTTCTCGTTGGGATGGACAGATATAAATGTAAAAAAAGTTGAAAGTCAGTGAATCCCTCTTTCAGTGTTCTACCTTCAGTGTGTTGGCTAGCCGTGGGTTGGGGCCTGAGGATGGTGCTAGTGCCAATCCACACAGAAGCCCCTTCCTAGACAGCTTTCAAACATGGGAGGAGGCCGTTGGGGTCAGGTTTGTTATCCCTGGAGGTGAACAGACTTGAGATCTAGGTAGGAGGACAAACATTTCATTTACAGATAATGCTAAGTCAGACTGTGCCCGAGTCTGAGTTTAGCGATTTCTCAGGGTGGTCCTTCCTCCCCTGAACAAGCTAGGCCAGATACTTGGGACACTCAGCTCTATCTGAACCAAACTGGATTTGTCCTCGTGTGAGGATGAGTGAACAGGGCCTGCTCACTATGGCTGGTGGTCAGCGGTTTTGGAAGTAAACCACCTGGGCTTCCATGATGACCACAGTGCTTTTTAAAAATCACCGCTTCATGTGGGCACCTCCATTCAGCCAGAATTGCTGCCACAGTGGCTCTTGCTAAGATTCCCTGTATTTAACTCTCTTGCTGAAGTTACTTAGGAATCGAGTTGGTGGGGACATGTTCTCAGGAAAACTTTTGCTCTACGCTGTGACAATGCTGGGGTGGACTGCATGACCTCCTGACTGGTAACATCCAGGATCCAGGAAACGTGTGGGTCAGACTAATGGAAAACCCTTCTCAAACACAACCACCCAGAAACTTGTGGCATATAAGAACCTGTTGGTACAGAGCATGGATCAGTGGGTATTGGATGGAGGAGCCCTTTAACCTAAGAACTTTCAATAGCCTAGTAAGTACATCAAGTCTTCTTCCAACAGAATTAAAATTAGAAAAGCATATTTAGAGGTGCCCTTGAAGCTTTTTGGGGACTCAGACCATCCAGAGTCCAAGAGAAGAATGTTTGCAAAGCTGGGCTTCAGGACATACAGATAAATACAATTCTGAGTCCCAACTAGGACTCTCTTGCCTTGAGGCGAGACTGATGGGCTGTGAGTGGCGCCACATTCAAGGGTAGCAGTATTTGTCTAGCATGGCTGCATGCTGCTGCTGCTCCTCCTCCTCAGAACTTCCCAGCTTTAACCTCATACCCCAGACCTAGCCCCTTGTCCATCGTCCTGCCCTGCCCTAGTGCCCCTATCTCAGGGTGGCTTCTACCTCTTGGCTCGGGCCCTGACAGGTCACAGAGGCTTTCCCAAGTGTTCTCATGAGGCTCTTTGAGCATAATCAGGTCTGGAAGACCTTTTCAGATTTCTGGGTAATCTGTGCCTGGAATTCCTTAGGCCTCTGTTAGCTTGAACAACTGTCTGTGGCAAGTGAGTATTTCTTCATGTGGTGTGTGTTCTAGAAGTAACAGCTGCTTTTCTTCATATATTTTCTTAAAAGTTCTTACTGCATTGAAAAGCAGTTGGTTTAAAAAAAAACCTTAAAACCTATTTTTTTAGTGAGGTGGTGGTGGCATGTGGACCTTTGTGAGTTCAAGGCCAGCCTGGTCTATAGAACAAGTTACAAATAACAAACAAACAAAACTATTTTCTTTAAGATTTCTCTCCCACTGAAATGTCCTAGTGAGGTTAGCCACTGTTTGTGCACTTCTCCTTAAATCTGAGTGCTTCTCACGTCACCAAGTGGGTATACTACAGATGTGTTTAATAGACTTGTCTATACCATATAAGAAATTACCTCCTTACTGACTCAATAGAACTCACTGTGGAGAGACATGTCCTGCAGTTTTACACCATTGTTTGAAGACTTTACTGTAATCTCATGTACAGATTAAGGGAAGTTTTAAAATGTAACTGATGAGTTAGTATTTGCTCAGTCGTTGTCTTGATACTTTATTAAATTGTATATTTCTAATCATTTTTTAAAGCTGAGAGAACTGGTTGGATGTTTATTCTCCTGAAGGTATTTTTAAGATAAAGCTTCACCGTAGCTTGTAAACTTGGCACATATGTAGTTTTTGATACTTCTTGTTGCATTTGTGTATTGTAAAAATGGTTTTATACTAAATAGTTAGAAATTGTATAATTTACAATCATATAATTAAAAATAATTAAACTGTCTTTTGGCTTATTGTATTCACTTACTGAGCATGGCACGTGTAAGGAAAATATGTTCCCTCTAAGTGCCAGAAGCATGGAGCTCAAGGCGCAGGTGTCCAGAGTGAGTTTCTCTTAGCTCACTGATGGACCCTTCGCTGGACTTCACATGGCCTTTCCTCAGTACCTGCCCATCCCTGGATGTAGACGGTCACCAGTGAGCATGACTCAGGGCCACCCTGACGTTCTCATTTTACCTTTGCCTCAGTAAAGGTCCTGGCTCCAGATGTAGCCAGCTGTAGGGTAGAGAGGGGTTAAGGCTTCAGCAGCCTGGCTGTCTACTTTTATGTGGCCCAGCACCACACTCTCAGGTCCTATCACCTGGCAAATACTTTGTTTACCCATCACCTCCCAAGTACTTGTCTGTACTTCTGCTTGCTTCTAAGTGGGCATAAAAACAGCTCTCCCCTTAGAAGTTAGTGAGCCGAGTGAAACAATGTGCAGAGCGGCATACAGACTAAGTTACTTTGTATCTTTTAGCAGAGGTAAATGTCTTAATAATGTCAAGACTAATTTGGGTACATTATGGCCTCATTTCTGATATTTTTGGTATGCAGTCTCAAACGCCTGAGTGTGATTAGCTCACATTGTATTTGCTGTGTCCTAGAACCCGCATAAAGGTAGAAAGACTTGACCCCACAAAACTGTTCTCAGCCCTCCACAGGATGCATGTGGCCCCATCCCAATACACACATAAAAATTTTCTTTTAAAAAAGCAAAGCCAGTTTTTGAGCCTGTGTTGTATCTTGCATGGAAGAGCATTTTGATAGAATCATCCAGAGCCCAGACTATCTTGTACAAAACTTGGCTCTGACCACATGTACTTACTGATTGGGGCTGAATCAGCCTACCTAGATCTGTTTCCACTTCAGTAAGATGGGGATGGCAGTATTCCTGCTGGGATATATGAGTTAATGTCATGAGCTACTCAGTACAAGAGCCTGGCATGTACTAATATATTTGTAATACTCAATTAGAAATGAAAATATTGCTATAATGTCTTTCAAATGGATGGTGACCCCTCCTATTAGCAGCTGTGAGGGCATGGATGAGCTAGTTAGTGAAACAAGACAACACTGGCCACCAGCACTGAGGTCATGGGGTCTCTTCCTTCTTCCATTATCCAGACTTGAGGTGTTTCAGTGGTGGTGGATGGCACAGTATGACCCTGTTTCTGTCGTGTTTGTTGTGGGAGGAAAATGGACCCTTCTGAGCAATCTGTACGGTCTCTCTTCCTCCCCAGCACCCTTTTTGAAGGGACTGGCTTTCGTGTGTTTATAAGCCCCTGTGTGCCACCCTGTGCCACACCTGCTGCCATGCTGTGTTTCTAACCGAGTCTCATCTTTTTGTTAGCAAGTCTGCATGGCTTTGACGAGCTCATGGATGACCAGTGTTCCGTCGAAACGGAAATGGCCAGGTGAGAGACCCTTTGGCCTGGAGGGGCAGATCTCAGGGCAGCCTGCCACCAGTGCTCACCAGTGCCTCGAGGCTCTGAGTGGGAAAAGAAGGCAGAGGAGGAGGAGATGCTAGCTGGGCATGGTGCTTATGGAACTGATCTTCTCAGATAGGACAGTTCTTCCTTGTGTAGGGCTCTCGAGAAAGCAGGGTGTCTGGCATAGCTCCACCCACACCTCAGTGCCAGCCAGGCTCCCAGCCATTGGACAGCACCATTCCCCTCCCCCATTTATGCCAAATTCTGGGCAGCCTGCTACCCCCACTGCGCATAGAGCTTTTGTTAGAAGTATCTAAAGAAGCGGCCCAAGCACTCTAGGCCTCCATTTCTGCTCTGGCTTCAGACCACGGAAGTCAGTGGAGAAGCAGAGTTTCTAAGGGCTGGGGGTCCAACGTGGGCCTCGGGTTGTCTAGCCTACCGCCTTGCCTGACAGAGGTGTTTTTCTTCACATAGAACACCTCAGGCAGTCCTGGGGTTGGCAAGTCCTCCAGCGTTGTGGATTGGAAGGATGGGTGGGGAAGGAGAGCTGGTGGCCTGCCACTGTAATGCTTTACTTTTTCTGGAGCGACAGTTCTGCAAAGGCCATGCCTTCCCATGAGCACAGTGGCTGGCCCTGGGCTGGGGATGAGAACAGATTTGAGAAGTGCTTAACTGTCTCCTTCCTTTTTCAGTGATGGCTGGCTGTCCCGGGCTGTGACCTTTCTAGACCGGCTCTTGATGTGGCTTGGGGTCCGTAGGTCCTAGCCCTCTGGAAGTCTCTCCTGTCTACAGTGCTGCTCTCCCCACTGGGAATCCTCGCCCTGTGCAATGTAAGCCTGCCTTTTCAGGCTGGTGCCTCAGCTACCCAACAATTGTGTTTGTCTTATTCTTGTAGTATTTCCACTGGGTGTCACGTAAGCGCGTTTGGTGAGAAGGGGGCCAGGTTGAAGCCCTGGGGGTAGCTGCCCAAAGACTTTCACCTTCACCAGCAGTACACAGCACCTACCTACCTGCTGCCCCAAGGCACTACAAGGATGTTCAGTGAACATTCTCAACTGTTTTCCCGTCAGTCACGGCTCACCTCCTTCGCAGGCTGACTTGGTACTCTTACTTCTTCTTCCCTTTTTTGCCTTCTGAAACCTCCGTTCTTTACCAACAACATTTTCTGTTGCTGTAATATTATTAGGCCATCGGCTAGTGTCTCAGTGGGCCACTCTCAGCAATGCCCTCGGAGTCTGTGTACAGCTGATGCTGCTGTGTTCCCGGGTACACAGCCACCAGGAACTGGGCATTCTTGGAAAGTGCTTTGGAGGCATCTGTCACTCCGCCGTGTTGCTTAGACCTGCTAGGCCCACAGGGTAGTTTCTGGCACCTGTATGCTTTGATTAGGGACATTTCCTTGTTACCAGGTTACTGGAAGCCTTGTGGCCTCACCAAAAGTTCAGGAGGCAAAGACTGATGGCTGGGGCAGAGGTCGTGAGGAGCAGAGCTTGGCCCCTAGTCTACCCCTGTACCTCTCTAGTGGTAGCCCTTGGGGTGGCTAACACTCTCTCTCTCTCTTTCTCTCTCTCTCTCTCCCTCTCCCTCTGGGATTTCTGTCCCGTGAGGTTCTCATGAACCTTTGTCTCTCAATTATAGTACCTAGGACACTGGGCCCAGGTACAGGCCTTTTATCTGCCTTGTCCTCTTCCCATTTCTGGTTATGTATCTGTGAGTGACAAGGTACCTACAGGGCAGATGACCTCCGTCAAGACACCCACACTCCTGCCACAGGTGGAAGGGCCATCCTTCAGACTTCAAAGGTGCCCAAGAGAAGGTCCATCTGGAGCACGGTGGGGGTGCCCATGCCTGTGCGTTTGAGTTGCTGCTTGCTTTCAGTAGTACTTCTGACGGGTCAGGTTAGGGAGGTAGGCCCTGAGGGAAAGAAAAAGCCCCAGTTCTGCACTTCCGTGGACCTAGTTTTCCTTATTCATTACCTTACCATATAAACATAGGTGATGACAGGACAGGGCCCAGTCAAGCTTTCAATGCTGTGGTCCACTGAGGGTTGACCACACAGGTTTGCTAGCAGCTTGACCCTCACAGGAAGCTGTGTGGGTAGCAGCAGTAACAAGAGAAACAAGGGCAGACCTTACCTCTCCTCACAGTCTGGCACGGTAAGCCTGCAGTGGACAGCACTTGTTCACAAGAGGGTGTGACCTGTTCCCACCTTGCTCACGCATCACGAGGGACTGAATAGTGTCAGGACAGTGTGTGTGCCTGGCCTGCTGGAAACAGCCGAGATGTCAGGCTGCATTTACATCACAGCACAGCCTGGCCAAGTGTCCAGACCTGCTGAAGCTCTGCAGCAGAATCACCAGCACAGCAGCTTCTGGAAACATCTGTGCCTATCTAGATGTGTCTCAGCTGGGCATGCATAAGCCTTTGGAGGGACATGTCTGACAGCCCATGGGCCTTCAATTCAGATACCTGCAGCCCTCTGGTTCAGAAGTGACACAGTCAGGCCACCCCTGCCTGGCCTCCCACCTCTAACACTAGTCTTCTTTGGTGTGGATAATCTTTGGTGGGTTTTAAGTTACCCGACAGAAGCACAGGCTCATGGCACCTCTAGGAATCTGGCAGGGAAGTTTGAGTTTAGGTCTTGGTTTTCGTGTCTGTCCATGCAGGATGAGCTTGCTAATGGCTCTTTGCCCTTGACTTCTGTCCTTCTGTCTTCTCTGGAACACTCAGGCTCTTTGTCCCATCAGATCAGCAAGGTGGCCCCTGTATAAAAGCCTACTGCCAGGTTGCCTGCTGCTTGACAATATGACTCAAGGTAGCATTGGACAATTGTTTTTCAAGGCAGGGTTTCTCTGTGTATCAGAGTCCTGGCTGTCCTGGACACCTAGGTGCTGAGACTAAAGGCACGTGCTACCACGCCCAGCTGGGGATGCTCTTAAGATGAAGACTTGCTTTGTCGACCTTCAAAGGCAAGGGAGGCAGAATGGCTCCATGGGCCAGCCCTCAACACTGCCCCAGTATCAGGCCTCCAACTCACGCAGTGTGCCAGCCCCAGGGAAAAGGAACAAGGCAGTCAGTCATAGGCCTTTGTGCTCGTTTGTTTAATAAATATGGGATCAGAAGCAGGTCACTCAAAGCAATCATCCTCAGTAGGAATGTGTCTAGTTCACCTTGACTCAACCAAACCCCAACAGGTCAGTTTGTATACAGACTTCGGAGGGAATCCAAACCTTCATTTACACTTGGGTTCCAGTTCAGCACCATTCTCAGACTATGTGGCCACATGGAGAGAACAACAGGCTTTGGGAGCAAGGTTCCATTGCAAGCACAACAGGCCAGCTGCGGTCCCCATCTCTGTAGCTGTCCAACATGGTGGCTGGTTCCTCCCACACAGTGAATATTACATAATTTTGTGAGTGTGTGGGTGGCTTGGCCCTAGGCCTCAAGGTGCTTGGGGTGGGATTCCAGGTGAGTGAATGGGCCTCTGAGGCGGTCCCTAACCCTAAACCTCCATCACAGGTGGTAAGAACACAGGACTGGGGCACAGCCCAGGGAAGGAACCTGTCCATGTTCCCAGTAGGAAATGGGATTGAGTTACAAGTCAGTCTGCTCAGAGTACACAGTGCTGAATTTTGACAGTAGTTCTGAGGGGGAAAAATACACATTTACCAGGAAGCCTTTTCGTTTGATTAGTGAGTTAAATAACATGATTTTAAGTCATAATAATACTTAACAACCACCTGAACACTAGGTGTGCATGAGGGTGTGTGCACAGACACAGACCACGAGGTAGTTTAAATCACCACTGAAAGCCACTACTTCCTCTGTGTCAGAGTGGTTGTCACTGGTGCGCGATTATCAGTCTAAAGTTGGTGTCTGGATAAAAACCACAACTCAGGAAGTTTCTCGGACGGAGCGATTACCGGTGAATGGTATGAAAACCAGCTATGGCTGCTTTCAATGAGCAGCTCCAGCTCTCCATGTCTCCCTGTGTCTGGACAACTACATAAGTCATCTCAATGGGTGTTTCATCTTCTGTTTGTAGAGACTCCCTCTGTAGACCAGGCTGGCCTCGAGCTCACAGAGGTCCACCTGCCTCTGCCTCCCGAGTGCTGGGTTTAAAGGTGTGCGCCTCCATGCCCAGCTTTTCTATTTTCTTTACTCTGTACTTCTGTGGTAGAATTGCTAGAATCTATGTACACATTTTAAACAGTATTCCTTACAGAAATCTCCATTCATCTGGGTAAGTGTATGATCTCAGGGGAACCTGCACCCCACATCCCAGAGCAAGAAAGAACAGCCCACAGGACACGGGAAAAGCAACATCTATTGTTCTTAGAGTCTGACTCTTCTCGCGGCAAGGAAAGTCTCTTCATAGTGCTGCTCTGTTGCAGGGGAGTGGCTGTTAGGCCAGGGCGGGGAAGTCCTCAGGGTCATCCGGGTTGGGAGCGATATCTTGGGTCTAAAGAAAAGAGAGTTTTAATTTTTATTTATTTTTTATTTTTTTTAAAAAGATTTATTTACTTATTTACTATGTATACAGTGTTCTGCCTGCTTGTACTCCTGCATGCCAAAAGAGGGCAACAGATCTCATTATAGATGGTTGTGAGCCACCATGTGGTTGCTGGGAATTGATCTCAGGACCTCTGGAAAAGCAGTCAGTGCTCTTAACTTCTGAGCCATCTCTCCAGCCTGAAGTTTTTATTTTTGTTTATGTGCATTGATGTTTTGCCTATATGTATACGTAGGGGTGTCAGAATCCGTGACAGTTGCGAGCCACCATGTGGGTGCTTGGGAATTGAACCTGGGTTCTCTAGAAGAATAGCCAGCATTCTTAACCACCGAGCCATCTATTCCTCCAGCTCCTAAAAAGGGGTTTTTAATTGACTGCCCTTCCCCCACCCAGCCATGGCCAGCATTAGACAGCTTAAATGCATGTGACACACGCGCTAGCACAGCCTTGTGATGGGATGGACTGACAGCCACAGTGAAAAGAACACTGTACCTGCTTGAGGGCCCATGCCAGGAGCTGTCTCGGCCCACTGAACACCTGTTTGGGTCTGGAGAGTTGGCTCAAGGTTAACAGTGGCTGCCCTTCCAGGGGATCTAATGTCTTCTGGCCTTCACAGGTACCAGTCATGTATGTGGTGCACACATGCATACATACAAGCAAAACACTTGTATACATAAACCTAAAAAATAGCTTTATTACAAGCTAGGTACCCAAGGTAAGCAAGAATGAATTCACACAGCTTCTCACGGAGAGCAAGTTTTAAGGAAAGACAAAAAGTGGGGAATTTAAGTCACAGAAGTCCAGTGTCAAGCAAGGTCTTCTGTAAAGAATTCTCTCTGAGCTGAGCCACCTCAGTGCAGAGGCCAGATGTGGCTCCCGGGGCCTACATGAAGGAGTGGAGTAGTGTGGAGTAGCATGGGCTTGTGGTGGGGTTGCCAGGGCTGCACTGTAGCTTATGTTACTCAGCAAGAATGGACAATTTTTTTTGTACCTGACTTGAAGTGTATATGGAAGAAATCTAGTCTTTGCATTTGTGTGTAAACAAGCTTTAGGCCCTTATTTCCAGAATAGCAGAGGCCGGTGGCCAGAGGATGGTTTCTGAGATCAGCTACAGCCATCTTGAGGTAAAAGATTTATGGAGTCCCCGCACAAGTTCAGAAGCCAGCACTAGGCAAATGCAGGTGTTTGCTTCCACTAGCTGGCCAGAGAGCAGCACGGATGGGTAGTCACACAGCAGGCGACACGGCAGGAAGAAATGATTCAGAAGTGGGAAGAGCCTTCGCTCAAAGACCCTGACTATTCTAGAAAAGTACCAGAGGCTGAGAAGAGCTACTGATTGGCAGGTGGGGAAAAAACAGTGCAAAGCAAAGCACATGGCTGAAGGCCTGGGGTGCGGCTTTTCTGTGTAAACAACAGCAGTGTAAGGCAGGGGGCAGCTGGAGGTGGGAGTACTGTCCTGACAGGATTATTCAGCAGAGGGCACACAGACGGTTAGAGTAAGCAGCTGTCCAACCGCCTGATTCCACCTCAAGCCCAGGGATCTTGTTTTGTACAGAATCAGTCACTGGCCAGGACTATAGGAATCACGTGGCTGATATCCCTAAGGTGACACTGTTCCATTCGCCTCAGACCAGACCACCCTTTCCTCCAGCAAGCCACCGGACTCACAGTGCAGCCACTTACCACCACTTCTGCTCGGGGGCAATAGTTCTCTGGTCTTCTGATCCTTCCTCTGCCTCCCCGGGTACTGCCTCTGGCTCCCCGTCCAGGACGAGGGAGGCTACCAAAGTTAATCTCCAGCTGTGATGTGATGTCATTGGCGGCTTTCCGGAAGACATGAGACTCATCCTCACAGTCATCCTTCACCATCTGAAAAGGCCATAGGCCAAAGGCATGCTCATCCATTTCCACAGAAACACAGCCTGGGTCCCAGCAATGAGCAGATGTAATGTGCTGTGCTGGTGGCCTGTGTGACCACCACCTGTGTGTCCAGCATCTGGGCTGGACACAAAGAAAATGGTCTAATACAAGCAAAACTGTACCTCAGGCTGGCCTCAAACTGATGATCCTCTTGCCCTGAGCCTCCCCAGTGCTGAGGACATGGGCATGAGATCCGAGTTAGTCTTAATCCAAGTACCTTTGAATTCATTGTTCAAGTAGAATCAAATCCTGCTGAGTGTGGTGGTGCATGCCTTTAATCCCGGCATTCAGGGGACAGATCTCTAAATTTGAGGCCATCCTGGCCTACAGTGAACTTATGGACAACCAGAGCTACATAGCAAGACCCTGTCTCCAAAATAACTCCCAGGCGGTACGAGTTATTGATATGTTTCAGGTGTATTTTGTTGAGGTTTAAAAGTTTTAGTTTCTATCTTCTGTTTTACTAGCTCATAGATGTTATTTACACAAGGAAAATATTGCCTTCCAGGAATCAAACTTGATGGAGAAACTCTGTTCAGTGTGGGTGTGGATGCTGCCACCCACATGCCATGTGTGGGAATTCCACAGAGCAGAGTAGTCATCTACGCCCCACTACCAAGCTGCACAAAGAGCTCAAGCCAGGATTTCGCTGTGTAGCCCTGGCTGGCCTGGAACTCACTGTGTAGACCAGGCTGGCCTCTGCCTACAGGTGCTGGGACTAAAGAACACCTTTAACGGTGGCTCTTTTTAAAATTCTTTGGAATTTAAGGAGCCCAACTAGTTCTTTTGATTAAAAGAAAATGACGATAAATAAGTCTTATGACTTCAACCCCTAAGCACAGATAAACCAAAACCCCTTGAGTAAAATCTAACCCTTCAGAAGTGAAGACAGGATCGGTGGTCAGGTGACTTGGGAAGCAGGCAATTCCCAAAGTACTTGTGCAGGTGTGAGGGCCCAAGTTCAGAGCCTGATAACCCACACAGCTGTGAACTGAGAACTGCAGGGGTAGAGGAAGACCTGGAGTTCACTGGTTGGCCAGTCTAGCCGAATTGGCAAGCCCCAAGTTCAGTGAGAGGCCCTGTCCAAAAGGACAAAAGGTGGACGGTGGAGAGTGGCTGAGGAAGAAGACACTCAACTTCAACCTCTGGCCTCCACACACACGTGTACAACACCCACTCCCACACATGCACAAATGCAGACCAGAGCTAAATATTCCTATGAATTGCCCAGAAAATAGAAAACTTTCCTTGGCTACTTCAGTTCCTTTAAGCTATATGTTCATTACAGAATCAAAAACCTGTGTCCCCTTCAAACTTACTGATTAAAAGCAGACTGAGGTAAATGGACTCCTGAAGCCAAATGGTGAAGGAAAGAGCGTGTGGGACATACAAAGACAGTAAACGGCCGAATAATTCACTCTGGGCCCAGTTTGGGCTATCAGCATGTCCTAGAAGGAAGCAGCTGAGGTCCAAGGCTCCCCCACATGTATCCAGTCTGAGGCCTGGGTTCCTCTCCCAGCTCTGATCCTGGCCAAGTGGTCATTGCTAAGTTGCTTTAGGTTGGAATTTTCACACACACACACACACACAAACACACATTCTAGGACTTTTTGGTAGGGGTCTCTTAAGGCACCAAAACCAAAGTAAATTAGCAACCCTAAGATTTGGCTCATGGCCAGGCAGTTATGGAACATGCCTTTAATCCTAGCACTTGGGAGGCAGAGGCAGGTAGATCTCTAAATTTGAGGACAGTCTGGTCTACAGGGCGAGTTCCAGGACCTGCAACAACACACAGAGAAACTCGGTCTGCAATGCCACAAGATTACAAACTAATCAGGCTCAGTGACTCAGATATTCCAATAGAGCTCTGGGGCAGGGAAAGGAATTTGATGTGTCTATTTTTACCTGTCTCCCACTGGCAGCACAGTGGTTTCACAGGAAGCTTCATTTCTAATGTTCATAACAACAAAAAGATACTCTGCCTACTTAGCTAGCTCTGGCCTCCATGTCTATAAAAACTATCTCTGGCAGAACATCCCAAAGTGAATTAGTAAAGTGTCTGAGAGCGTGAACTGACCACATAGGAGGAGAGTCGGCACACTGTGCCATCAGCAACCTTCCAAATAAAGCAGTCAAGGAACAGAGCTGACA
The DNA here is from genome assembly GCA_907169655.1 of Acomys percivali. Lineage (NCBI taxonomy): Eukaryota > Metazoa > Chordata > Mammalia > Rodentia > Muridae > Acomys > Acomys percivali. Next base: position 31,617,851 of record OU015749.1, on the reverse strand, counting down.
AATGTGCCTGTGAAGGCGGCTATGCCATGATCTCCAAGGCCTGTGCAGGTCTTGGCAGGTGATAGAATCCTTAGGCGGTGGGTATGGGAAGAGGAAGTGGGTCATTAGGTTGTGTCCTGGATTGGGACACCAGGGCTTTGGCTCCTGCCTGTCTTTTGACCACAGTCCAACAAGCAAATATGGCTTTCTGCCATCTGTTTGCATTCTGATATGATAGGTCCAAAGCCACAGGGCCACACAACTTAATACTGAACCAAAGCCTTTCTCATTATAAGTGATCTCAGGCACTTTGTAACAGCATTAGAAATCTAACAAATACAGACAAAACCACGCAGTATTCTAAACTTGTGACTGGACCTCTAGGAGTAAGATCCATCAGGGAAGATAGTTTTGCTCATGACAACCATCTGTACTGTTTCCTGATGGGGCTGGACAACAGGATGTCCAAATTCTAGGCCTGGGAGCTTCAGTGTTCCCTTAGGTTCAGAACCAAGAAGAGAAGGTAACTGAGTGATTGGCCTTGTTATTACAGACAGCCTGGTGCTAGTCTAAGGAACTAAACGACATTGATACGGTGATTGTACAAGTGTGAGGACTTGAGTTTGGATCCCCAACAACTCACGTACAAAGCTGACTGTGGCAGTCTGCATCCAGGACCGTGAGACCAGGGAGGCAGAGACAGGATTCAGGGAGCTTTCCAGTGGGTGTGCTGAGTCCTAGCTTCACTGAAAGCTTGTCTCAGAAAATTAAGTGGAGAGCGATAGGCACACGAGTGTGCCTATGAGTATGTGCACACACAGGGATAGAGGCACATGAGCAACTATGAGCATGTGCACACACATGCACATACACTGGGATAGAGAGGTACATGAGCAACTGTAAGTATACACACACACACACAGCTATAGAGAAGCCATGAAGAGTGACACCAGGGATACTGTCCTCAGAACAGCTGGTTGTAGTGTGGTGCCTGACCATGCCATCAGCAATCCCGGAGCTTCCCTGCAGAGGGAGAGTATGAAGGGATCACACAATGTAAGCTCCCAGCTATTGCTGCAGCTGAAAAACATACTTAGTGGTGGTGCACACCTCTAATCATAGCCCTCAGGACGCTGAAGCAAGAGGATGGCGACCAGACCAGACAACATACTAAAGACTTTGTCTAAAACAAAAGAATCTGCGAGGACTGCATTCTACCAAATTCAGAGTAAGTAGTGTACGGAACGTCTCCTCTGTGCTTCTCTCACTAAGACACCAAACTTCCAAGGTTCGCAGACCATGTGCAGTAATCTAGTGTCCACACACCAAGTCCCACTCCTTGATGATGCTTGAGCAGAACAAGAATGCCAAGTGGCCGGCCAGCAGGATGGCTCAGTGGGTACCACACCTGACAACTTCAGTTTTATCCCTAAGAACCACAAATTGTCCTCCAACCTCTGCATGCACACCCCACACAAAATAAATGCTTGGGGTGGGGTGATGGATGACAGACAAGAATGCCAAATGGCAAGGCCCTGTTTTCACACCCATGTGCCTGATGAGGTACACAGTACAGACTGCCCTGAGGCAGGAGGCTTACATCGTCTCTGTATCTGGCCTTGTGAATCACCACTGCCTTGGAAGGAACGGTGGACTCTGGCTTCCGGATATTGAACTCGGGCTTTGGTCTGGTTTGCTCTTGAAGGTTTTTCCACTCATCTAAGGTCATCTCTTGGACTTGATTTTCCTCTTCTACCTCCGACTCAGGAACTCTATAAAGATACATAATCATAAGAAAGAAAATTTTTTAGCTGATGGGACCAAATGGCTACTTTAGAAAAAAAAAGTTATACTTTGTAGCGCTGCATCAGAAATGTAAATAAGGTTAAAAGTAACCCCAAGCCCTTGGAATTACATCTTGTGAGTTAGCTTCACCATTCTCTGCCTTCACTGCAAACTGAAGACGCATTCTGTGTTCCACGGCAGTCTGTGAAAATGATGTCATCACCCATGTCATTTTCACCACACAGTGCCCCACGCACCTTCCTAAAGGCAGATGGACAATAGGATAATTGTGGAAGAAGATAGGAGACACTATGGACACAAAGTAATAGGAAACCATGGACAGAAGTCTTAAAACTATGGGTCACAAATGCATACTTTTATGAATACTCTCTTCAGTTGGTTCTAAAGATTTATTATGAATACAGTGCTCTGCCTGCATGTGTGCTTGCAGGCCAGAAGAGGGCACCAGATCTCACTATAGATAGTTGTGAGCCACCATGTGGTTGCTGGGAATTGAATTCAGGACCTTTAGAAGCGCAGCCAGTGCTGAGCCACCTCTCCAACCCCTTCGATTGGCTCTAAAAGCACAAGAGTTATTATTTCAAACTCTCTCCAGGCCTATGCTCAAACCCTCTTCCTCATCGTGCCAAAACTGTTTTTGGTTACATTCTAAGTATGGCTTTCTTGTGGACCTCATATTTTTACACTTGTCTGATAACTTCATGAGAACCTGTTGAAGACTGTTTCAAGGTTTGCTCTTTTCTGTGACTCATGGCTTTGAGTGAGGTTTTGACTGTAGACTGTTTTTGGTGTGCTACAGGTGAAGCAAGTGCTCTGTTCCCCACCAGCAGGTATGGTGGATGGCTCAGGGAAGTGAGCACAGGAACTGGGTCTCAATCCCCAGGGCACCTACACCTCCAGTTCCAGGGGATCTTGAGCCCTCTTCTGGCATCTGTGGGTACTGCATGCACATACATGCAGTCAAAATATTCACGTAAGCTACAAACTTTTCAAATGTCCACTGTTGTTAGTTATCAGAGAACTATGGCTCAAACCACAAGGAGTCACAACACTCCACACTCAATAGGACAGACAGTATCAAAGTGCATTTATGGGCTGGAGAGATGGTTCATTGGTTAAGGCCACAAGCTGCCTAAAACCAGCTGTAGCTTTGGCTCAAACGAATCTAGTGACCCCACAGGCACCAGGCACTTATGTGGTACACATACATACATGGAGGTAAAGCACTCATACATACAAAAAGAATTTTTTAAGAGTTAAAGGGAAAAATATATCTTTAAATGCATTTAACAAGTGCTGACAAGGTTGTAAAAAACTGGAACCAAGGTATACTGCTAGAGGAATGTTGTGTGTCAATTTAGAAAACAGTCTAGGGGATCTTCAAAAAAAATTAAGATTTATTTATTTATTACTTATACAGTATTCAGCCTGCAGGCCAAAGGAAGGCACAAGATCTCATTATAGATGGTTGTGAGCCACCATGTGGTTGTTGGGAATTGAACTCAGGACCTTTTGGAGAACAGGCAGTGCTCTTAACCTCTGAGCCATCTCTCTATCCCTAAGGATCTTCAAAACTTTACAGAGTCAAGTGTGCTGCTCATGTCTTGAATCCCAGCACTCAGGAGGCAGAGGCAGGTGGGTCTCTGTGAGCTCGAGGCCAGCCTGGTCTACATACCAGGTTCCAGGACAGTTGGGACTATATGGCACGTTCTGAGATAGCCAACATAGACAGCCTGTCTCAAAAATTTTTTTCTGACAGAGTTCATATATGATCCAGTAATTTCACATGTGAGAGGAATGAGAGCATGCATCCATCTCAGAGCACACACGTGAGTGTTTACAGTGGCACACACACAGAGCAGCTGCAAACTAGAAATGGCCAGTGTGACTGTCAACTGACAAATAACCAAAATATGGGATTTTTAAAAGTATAAAGTATTAACATAGGTGACAGGAATTTGGAAACATGATGACAAGTGAAATAAGTCAATGTCTTCTCTTTTCTGTGTAAGATTCCATATACATGAACTCTTTGGAAGAGTTAATTCAAACACCAAGCACGTCAGTCTAGCAGAGTCCCTCAGATACCAGAACACTGGTGAGGAACGCTTCAGCTGCTGCCGTGGAAAAGGGAAGGAAGGGCGTCCCACACCAGCCAACTGGCTAACTTGGAAGGGTAAGTGTATTTTAGGTTGTTCACTACACTGCTGGCAAACAGGACTTTAAACTCTTCCACCAAGAAGTTTTAAGCCTGAGAGGTGAACGGAAAAGGGAAAGCTGCAACGTCAGTTCAGACACGGCAGATCTCCCAGCTCACCAAAGAATGCTATTTTCTTTTCTTGGCTAACATCTGTATCATTTATTTGTTTGACAGTGGAGTTTCTTCTGTGGTTCAGGTCATGACCCTGGCACTGAGGATACAGATAAATCCTGGCTTTCAAGGAGCTCACAGTCTAGTGGGGTAACACACACAAAAATGCATATACTGCGATGTAACTAGAGTACACAAAGGAACTACCAGGAAAGCAATGAACAGAGGCATCTAGGTCTTATGTGAGTGTCTGCAGGCGAGAAGCGGCCTCTAGAGGACGTTTTCATAAGGACTAGATGAGGCAACGGCTTGCAAAGGCTCACTAATTGCCCAGAGCACACACTAAATTGTAGGCTCCCAGTGCTTTGTGCAGGCTTTGATTCAGCAGGTCAGGGTCCAGGATCTGCATTTTAAAGTGCTTCTAAATGAGTCCACGGTAACTCAAGTTGCGAATCAGTGAGATCGGAGTTGTTGTTTAAACTGAAACAAAGAGTGATCTGTACATCTGAAATGCTGACTCAACTTTCTCCCTGTCCGGTGCTGGGAGCTCAGGGCCTGACATGTGCTGGGCAAGTGCTCCACCACTGAGCTATATTCCTAGCCCCTGTGTGGGTCTAATGAAGAGAGGAGGAGGAAGGGACGCAGCACGTACTAAAGTCTATGGTGGTCTGTATGAAAGCTAACTGAAGCCCCACAGTAATCCTATGAGGTAGATAACATCCCCATGTCCAGAAGAAAAGAAGAATTAGAGTTAAGTAATTTCTCATTGACAAGCTAATGAAAGTAACGATGATATCCGAGCCTAGTTCACTGAGCACCTCAGCCTATCAGTGTCTTGGAAACGCCGTGCTGGAGCTAAGGATGGAATGTTCAAACCATCAAGATGACACAGCTGCTATGAGAGAAATCTCTGATTTTAAAGTCTGGCAGGGCCGGAGAAACAAGAGCACTCCCTGAATATTCCCACGTAACTCACTTCCCAGCTCATAGAAATCAATGTGTCTGTTTCCTTAGTTAACACACTCTGTAAATAGGCACATTGACTATGAATCCTATTTTTAAAACATTCTTAGTTGTTTTGAGCAGTAAATTCATAGCTGTCACAACTGCCAGTCACTGCCACTCCTGTAAGAAGCAGAGATGACACTGGCAGATACTTACATAGCAGCCAAGCTCTGGGCCCCACTCTAGGTGCCCCCTCCCTCTCTCTCCCACTTGCGATCTGAACGTAGCTGTGCACAAAGCACTGTCCTCAAACCTCCATGGTGCAGGCAGCTGGTTACCCCCATTTCCCAAACAAGGGCAGATTAAATAACTGCATTGCATGGGCTCAGCCCACTCTGGTGATGAGTGAGAGAACCAGCCGCAGGGTAAGGAACCGAGAATTCAGCAAACACTGAAGCGGTCTGTGACTGCCAGTGGGGGGAGGGTAAGTGAAGGGCTGCACAATGAATGCCAGGACAGTGCAAGAGTGGTCAAACTTGAGGGTCCTTCCTTCAGGGGCCAGGACATCCAGGACTGTGCACATCAGGATAAGAGCAGAGCAGAGACAGGAAGCCACTGGGGGATCTTAATGGGCCGGAGAATGGGACACTCAGAATGCCAGTGTTAAGAGCCACTCTGTGCAGATGAGAATGCATTCTCATCTGCATCGGGAGCTGCAGTGACAACCAGATGTCACAAGTTTAGGCTGTGCTGGTGACAGAGATGGTGAACAGGGGCAGAGTGAAGGCCTGGATTTGGGGGTAGAGGAGGACTAAAAACAGGACTTCCCAGGGAGACTTGTAAGTTTCTGCTCACAGGAGCTGATAGGTGATAATGCCGTCCCAGGACATAGAGATACCTGCTGAGGCCCAGAGGTTTGTGGGAAAGCAAGCATGCTGAGCATTGAGAAGCATTGGGGATGCTGGCATAGGTATGCAAGACATAGATACACAGACCTACGATCTGTGATCTGTATTCTGGTGTCAACACGTGCATGACAATTTAAGCAGCAGGGCACGTAAGATCATATGAAGATTGAGAAAGAGAAGAGGCCTTGAGGTACAAAGGAACCAGGCAGGGTGGTGCACGCCTGCAGTCTCAGCAAAGGCAGGCAGATCGCTGTGAATTCGAGGCCAGCCTGGTCTACAAAGAGTGAGTCCAAGGCAGCCAGGGCTTGTTACACAGAGAAACCCTGTCTGCGGGGATCGGGGGAGGGGAGTTGCAAAGCAAATGTGCAAGGCTGGGGGAAACCGGAGTGCAATGAGCCAAAGAGCTAAGCTGAAACCAACCCAGATCCAGACTGAAGTGCCCATCAGCCTGACGCGGGGATAGTATCAGAGGGTAGCGGTAACAGGAAGCAGGCCTGCAGTTAAGGGAAAAGTGAGAGGGCACGGGGTTGAGGGGAGACTTCAGTATGAGACTGCACACTTAAAACGCCCAGAGACCAGAGTTGAGAAAGAAGAAATGAACAAACTAACAGTGTGAATGGACCCAAAGATGGAAGAGGTGTGAGAAGAGATGGCACTGTGTCTGCCCAGAGCAAAGAGGCTCAGAGTCAGCAGATGCAGCTAAGTTATGTCCTGGAAGCTGAGAAGGCCATCGGCTTCCCAGCTGGGGACTCTGAATTTCTCCAAGGCGTGGCAGTGATGTGAAGGTGCTGGTAACACAAGTCTAGTGACCTGAGGTCGGCTGATTCCTGGAACCCACATAAAGCTGAAACCGAGCATGAGAAGCACTGGGGATGCTGGCATAGGGATGCAGGACACAGATACACAGACCGAGGCCTCATAATGTATGTATACATGTAGTAATCATAAAAACACAAACAAAACCAACAGCCTTTACAAAAGTTCCAAGCACCCTGCCTGTGACTTGCTGGGCTGTGGATGGGGAGAAGGCTGAATGAAGTTATCCAGGAGGTGGTTTTGCCTTAAGAGACCAAGCCAGGCCAGGCGTGGTGGCACATGCCTTTAATCCCAGCACTAAGGAGGGAGAGGCAGGTGGATCTTTGTGAGTTCGAGGCCAGCCTGGCCTACAAAGCAAGTTCAGGACAGTTAAGGATACACAGAGAGACCCTGTCTTGAAAAACCAAAAGAGAGAGAGAGAGAGAGAGAGCGAGAGAGAGAGAGAGAGAGAGCGAGCGCAAGCGCCAGGGCATAGGAGGATCCTAAGAGTTCACTGGCCTGCGCACTTAGCTAAGATAGTAAGCTTCATTTTGTGAGGGGCCCTGGCCCATTCCTAGGGAAAGGAGGCCTGGCTTAGAGCTTAAATGTGCTAGATGTGGACCAGAGACTCAGACTTCATGAGAAAATGGATGACAAGAGAATAAAGGGGACAAGAGCAAGACAGAAGAGCTGAGGGGCAGAGAACACAATACTTCCTTTTAATATACTCTTATTAAAAACAAAGAACAAAAACAACAACAACAACAACAAAAAAAAAACCAAGCAAAACCACCCTATCAGATTACTTAATTAGTTTGATTGTTATCCATTAGCATATAAAAAGATCAACTCAGTGTGATTTTAGAAAGGATTCAGCTTGGGCTGGAGAGATGGCTCAGTGTTGAGAGCACTGGCTGCTCCTCCAGAGGTCCTGAGTTCAAGTCCTACCAACCACACAGTGGCTCACAACCATCTGTAATGTGACCTGATGCCCTCTTCTGGCCTGCAGGTGTACATGCAGACACAACATTGTATACATAATGTATAAATCTTTTTTTAAAAAAGAAAGGATTCAGCTTTTAAAACACTAGGCTAGGGAGATGGCTTGGTGAGTTAAGAATGCTTGCTCCAGGGCTGGAGAGATGGCTCAGTGGTTGAGAACACTGGCTTCTCTTTCAGAGGACCCAAGTTCAATGCCCAGCACCCACATGGCAACTCAACTGTCTGTAATTCCAGTTCCAGGGGATTAGACACCCTCATACAGAGACACATGCAGATAAAACATTAATGCACATAAAATGATAAATAAAAAAAACAAAGCAAAGAATGCTTGCTCCAGCTGGGTATAGTGGTGCAGCCTTTCATCCTAGCACTAGTGAGGCAGAGGAAAGTGGAGCTCTGTGAGTTCAAGGACAGCCTGATCTCATTTTGAGAGTTATAGGACAGCCAGGGTTACAAAGAAAGACTGCCATTTTTGAGAATACTTGCACTGGAAGCATAAGGAACAGAGTGGAATGTCCAACACTCACATAAAAAGCCAGGCTTGGCTGGGTACACCTAGGAATTCCAGCACTGGGGAGTGGACAGAGGCGCCTAAGAGCTCACACGATAGCTGAGATCCTTTCATTCAGTGAGGGGCCCTGTCTCAAGGCAGCAAGGTACAGAACCATAGAGGAGATACAAGATACCTGCTCTGGCATCCACTCTCACAAAAGCACTCACACATTTTTACACACACACACACACACACACACACACACACACACACAACTTCATGCTCGTAAACATAATGTCCAATCTTAAAAGAGAGAGGACAGATCATTAAGAATTTGGTACAAGCCCGGCATGGTGGCACACACCTTTAATCCCAGCATTTGGGAGGCAGAGGCAGGTGGTTGTCTGTAAGTCTGAAGCCAGCCTGGTCTACAAAGTCCAGGACAGCCAGGGCTCTGTTAGACTGAGAAACCCTCTCTCTCTCTCTCTCTCTCTCTCTCTCTCTCTCTCTCTCTCTCTCTCTCTCTGTGTGTGTGTGTGTGTGTGTGTGTGTAAGAATCTTTACACGAGACAACCCACAGGCATGAGAAGCGGCCCCTACCTGGCTGGAGACTCCTCATCCAGGACGCCCTGGCACTCCTCCATCATCGAGGTCTCTTCCGTGGACGCAGGTGGCTCCGTGTCACTGAAAAGCAGCAACAACAACATCACACAACCCATCACGCCCACCAAAGCCTTGTCTAGTTAAGGGAACACATTTCAGGCCCATTTCTTAGGGCATGCCCTTGAAGCGAGGACTTCCACATTACAGTGGGAGGCAGCAAGTAGTCAGAGCTGCTTAAAAATACATTATTTCAAAACTATCAGAGTAAACGTCCATGAATGCTCTAAAATTAAGAACAGAAACTATAATGATCAGAAAAAAAACATCCAAACTCTTACTATACTGGAGAATTCCAGCTCTTTTAAAAAACTTTTTATGTGGGTCATGGGGTCCCGCTCAAACTAAGGCCCTAGCCAAGGACAATACAGGCGGAAAAATTTAAACCCCTACCCTGATCTAGCCCACGGACAAGACAGTCTCCACACTTGAGTGGAGAGAGGGATTTGACTTTCTCAAGTACTCTGGTGCCTCACATCTGACTATGTCCCCTGGCGGGGGAGACCTAGTGGCACTCAGAGGAAGGACAGCAGGTCACTGAGAAGAGACTTGATACCCTATGAGCATATACAGAGGGAGGTAATCCCTCTGAGGAACAGTCATAGGGGAGGGGAATAAGGGGAAAATGGGAGGGAGGGGAGAATGGGAGGATACAAGGAATGGGATAACCATAGAAATGTAACAAGAATAAATTAATTAAAAAAAAATAAAATAAATAAAATAAAATAAAATAAAAAAATAAAAAACTTTTTATGTATTTTACTTTTGAGGAAAGGTCTCAATGTGTAGCCCTGGCTGGCTTAGAACTCACTGTATAGACCAGGCTGGCCTCAAACTCACGGAGATCCACCTGCCTCTGCAGTGCTTCCTCCCTCCAAGTGCTGGAGGTCAAAGGTGTGTGCTACCATGCCTGGCAAGAATTCCGTCTTTTAACTTTCTTAAGGTGTGTGTGTGTGTGTGTGTGTGTGTGTGTGTGTGTGTGTGTGTGTGTGTGTGTGTGTGTGTGTGTGTGTGTGTTTGTGTATGCCGGTATGTGCACCACCTGGGTGCAGTGCCCACTGAAGCCAGAAGAGGGATTTAAAATTCCTGAAACTCAGGTTCTTTACAAGAGCAGTAAGTGCTCAGTTTGAGCCAAGGCTTCATGTTTACCAGCCTTTTCTGCTATGTTGCTGAGGATAATCTTGTTCAGAAACTGGGCTGCAGGCATTCACCACCTCTCCCAATTTACGAAGTGCTGGGGCTCAGACCCAGAGCTTGTGCACGCTAGGCAAGTACACGTGCTGACCTAAGGAGGGTTTTACCAAATAAACATCTATGAGAATTGTGGTAACATACAGAAAAATAAAATGCAGGTTGGTGTGATGCATATGTCTGTAACCCCAGCACCTGGGAAGCTGAGGCAGAGTGATTAATTAGTTCAATGACAGGATGGGCCAAATAGTGAGACCCTGTCTCAAATATAAATAAATAAATTAATTAAGAGATGTGCAAATGTGCCACACCATATGCTTAAAATGTATGAACAAATACATGGTCACCTGTCAAGTATTACTCAGAAAAAATTAAGATTAAAATAATAGACCTTTAGGGGGCCAGGTATGGTGGCATATGCTTTTTTTTTTTTTTTTTTTTGGCATATGCTTTTTGATTGGGAGGCAGAGGCAGGAGGATTTCCATGAATTCTAGACCAGTATATATAATGATTTCCAGGCCAGGTAGGGCTACACCATGGGACTCTGTTTCAGATAAAATGTAAACAAACTTTTAAAAGCAGTTTTGAGTCTAAATGCAACATAACATCTATGCTTTCAAAAGTTTTCCCCTGGTGCAGTCAATCCCAGGAACATATATACATACTCTCCTCCCTCCCTCCTGTCCCCTTCCCTCCCCCTCTTTCTCCCTCCCTCCCTCCCTCCCTCCCTCCCTGCCTCCCTCCCTCCCTCTCTTTTAGGGATGAAGGGAGAAGAGTCACCATCCACTCTCTTTTGTGGAACACTGCGCAGGGCTGAGGCATATTGACAAGCTCCAGTCCTGTATGAGCAGTAGATGACAGGTGGGACCCAAGCTACCCTCACAGGAGAGATAAGCCACCAGGACAGTGGGGGAGACACAGC
>OU015749.1:31577535-31606738 GCA_907169655.1 Acomys percivali | reverse complement strand
GTCTGTCTGTCTGTCTGTCTGTCTCTCTCTCTCTCTCTCTCTCTCTCACACACACACACACACACACACACACACACACAGCCTCACTAAACCACAGCCCATATCAACTTCTACTTGGCAAACGCAATCTAGAGAGCATCATTTTTAAAGAATCGGTGACTCCCGCCCACTGCAGGCTCCAAGGAAACATCCTTGCATCTTACCTAGTGTCTTTACCTGATCCCCACAGGCGAACACCACAGCCACCTAGGCTGTCCTCCAGTCTGTTTGCTCTGGAGAAACAAAGAATATTCATATTAACTTGAGGTGGAGGCTGCTTCTCATCAGTCAGTCAGTCTCCTAGTCAGAAAACCCTGCCCTGAGGTCTGCAGAGAAGGATTGGTGCACACTGCTCTTAGAGAGGACCTGAGTTTAATTTCCAGTATTCACATCAGACAGCATACAACTGTCTAGCACCAAGGGATCTGACATCATCTCTGGCCTCTGCAGGCACTGCACTCATGTATGTTACAGATTGCAGTCACCCATGCACCCACTCACCCACCTGCACACATCACACACAGATACACATACTTTTTTTAAAAAGTAAATCTGTTTTTTAAAGCAAATCTTTAAAAAAATAAAATAAAATCCTGGGGCTGGAGAGATGGCTCAGCAGTTAAGAGCACTGACTGCTCTTCCAGAGGACACAGGTTCAAATCCCATGTGGTAGCTTACAATTGTCAGTAACTCCAAAATCTGACACCTGCACACAGACATATATGCAGACAAAACACCGATGCACATAAAAAATGAATATTAAATAAGCAAGCGATGTCCTGCCCCACAGGACTGACAGCACACTCATATAAAGCTGGCCATCAAGAGACACAAAATCCAGAGTGGAATCAGCACAGACAAAGGAGCTTACACTTTATCATTGCTACCGTATCTTTCAAAATCTCGTCTTCCTCTTTGGTCAAAGGAGTCAAAAGTTCTATTCCCGGGACCGCCTCGGCCTCTGCTCCTCAGGCCTCCTCTGGGGCCTCCACGTCCTCTCAGTGGTCTGTCTTGATCAAACCTGTCAACTGGTCTAGGAAGAGATGGTAAAATGAAAAGGAAGAAACAGACTTAAAAGGTCTGAAGCCCCTTTGAAAACATACAAAAACAAAAAACAAACTAGAAGGCAGTCACGGTTGTGGTTTACTAGAAAGCATGTTGGCTTCACTAAACTATCAGGTCACCACTGACTACATGGTCCCTGGCATGCTCCGACCATGGAGCACTTTAATTCTCACAGCAGAACTGCCACCAAAGAGGTGGGACCTGAAGCAGCACGGAAGGGGCTTTGCCACAGGCCACACAGCCGCCAGGCAGGGAGCCAGGTCCTGGTTCTCACCGGGTGGGGCACGGCTCTCTCTCTCTGTAGATCCAATTTCCTCATTTATATACAAAGACTGTGTTAGTTAAATATGAAGGTTCTTTCCTGTCTAACCATTACATTTGGAATATCTTTTGCTTTAAATCCTGTTTCTCACAGCCAGGCGGTGGTGGCGCACGTCTTTAATCCCAGCACTCGGGAGGCAGAGGCAGGTGGATCTCTGTGAGTTCAAGGCCAGCCTGGTCTACAAATGAGTCCAGGACAGCCAAGACTACACAGAGAAACCCTGTCTCGAAAAACCAAAAAATAAAAAAATAAAAAAATCTTGTTTTTCCAAATCTCTCTTGTAAACACACAGCTACAAGGTGGTATTTAGAGCTGAAATAACTAACACACTGGCCCTTCTTGTGTCCCGTGACTTCATACAGAAGCCCAAAGACAGTGAAGACTTCGGTGTTTTTAAAGATTTATTTTATTTTTACTTATATGTATGCCTGTATGAGTCTATCTGTATGTAAACATGCCTGTGTATGCCTTTGGAGTCCAGGACAGGGTGTCAGATTCCCTGGAGCTGGAGTGACAGGCAGTTGTACGTTGCTTGAGAAGTGTGCTGGAAACCAAACTCAGGTCTCTGGAAGAATAGCAAGTTCTCTTAAAAGCAATCTCTCCAGCCTGGCACACTAATTTCTTCTTGTTTTTGTTTTTGTTTTTCAAGACAGTTTCTCTGTGTAGCCCTGGCTGTCCTGGATTCACTTTGTAGACCAGGCTGGCCTCGAACTCACAGAGATCCACCTGCCTCTGCCACCTGAGTGCTGGGATTACAAGTGTGTGCCACTGTGTCTGGCCACACCGATTTCTTAATAAGTCTATGTGCAGAGAGTTCAGTTAAGTTCATAGAGGCCTAAGGGAAAGCTAGTGCTTTGCTGAAAGGAATATCTGCATCCCAGATCCACACACGCCAACATGGCATGACTGATCCTGGCTCAGTCAACCCCTCACACTCAGAATGCCACTTCTGAGGGAAAACACATGTTCTGCCTGGACACAGTCAACATCCTTGTCAACTAGCTGAGACCAGAGTCACTCCAACTCTTGGTCTCTGTTGAAAGGGCTGGATTTACACTTTTAAGATAACAAAGATGGGCTGGAGAGATGGCTCAGAGGTTAAGAACACTGACTGCTCTTTTAAAGGTTCTGAGTTCAATTCCCAGCAAACTACATGGTGGCTTGCGACCATCTGTAATGAGACCTGGTGCTTTCTTGTGGCAGGCAGGCACATGTGTGGGCAGAATACTGTATAAATAGTAAATAAATCTCTTAAAAATAGCAAAGATTAGCTGGGGCAGTGGTGCACACCTGTAATCTCAGCACTCAGAGAGGCAGAAGCAGATGGATCTCTATGGGTTTGAGACCAGCCTGGTCTACAAAGTGAGTCCAGGACAGACAAGGCTACACAGAGAACTTGTCTCAAAACAACAACAACAACAACAATTGTTTAAAGACAAAAAAAAAAAAAAAAGCAGGGTGTGATGGCACATGCCTATAATCCCAGCACTTGGGGAGGTGGCAGAGGCAGCTGGATCTATGTGAGTTCGAGGCTAGCCTGGTCTACAGAGTGAGTCCAGGACAGTCAAGGCTACACAGAAAAACCTTGTCTTGAAAAACCACACACACACACACACACAATCAATTTAAAGTAAATGTACTTTAATTCAAATAAGGAAAAAGAAATCTACCTAGATTACATCCCAGTTTGCAGAAAATGTGGGAGATGCTGTAACAGATCAGTGGCAAACTAAACTGATAGGTTGCTGCATCAGTGGTTTGTCACCGTGGGTCTATAATCCCACTGGCCCCAATTTTGTATGTTTTTATACCATCTGTACCCATCTAACTTTGCACAGAAGCCAGTGGCAGAAATGGGTCACCTGCCCAAGCGTCACAGTTTTACAATCCAGACTGGCACTCTTAATATCAGGACTCCACTAAGAAAACCCCTTACACAAACCGGAAGCTGCTTTTGCTCCCAGGCATCACTTACGAAGCCTAGTGCTGACCAAGCACAGGTCCTGTAGCATAAGCAAGTAGAAATATATGACACACCCAAATAATGGGTCACTATCTAGCCACCCGGTACAGGTCTTCCATCACGTGCATTAACACACACCAAAACCACACAGCACACAGTGCTGACCACATGGGAAGCCTCATGTGTGTCAGAAGAAATGAGAAGTATGGAGCGGTCAGCATGTACGCACTGCCATCTGTGGAGCAGGAATGAGAATGGCCCATGGCGTCATGTTTGAATGCCTGGCCCTGAGTTGGTGGAACTGTTCCTGTGCGAAGGATTAGAAGATGTGGCCTTCGGCTGGAGAGATGGCTCAGTGGTTAAGAGCGCCACCTGCTCTTCCAAAGGTCCTGAGTTCAAGTCCCAGCAACTACATGGTGGGTCACAACTATCTGTAATGTGATCTGATGCCCTCTTCTGGCGTACAGGTGTATAGGCAGGCAGAATACTTTATATATATATATATATATATATATATATATATATATATATATATATATATATAATAAATCTTTAAAAAAAAAAAAAAGAGGAAGATGTGACCTTGTTGAAGGAGGTGTGTCATGGGGGTGGGCTTCGAGGTTTTGAAAGCCCTCACTATCCCATAGCGTTTCACTTAGATCAGTCTCAGCCTTGTGGTTATGGTCAGGTGTGAGCTCTCTGCTAGTGCCCCAGCACCACGCCTACCTGCCTGCTGCCACCACACTCCCCAGCAGGACAGTCATCAACTCATACTCTGAAACTTTAGGGCCCAAATCAAATGCCTTTTTTTTTTTTAAGTTGCCTTGGTCATGTTGTCTCTTCACAGCAATAGAAAAATAACTAAGACACCATTTGCCACCTCAGTAGATGAACAGATGGGAAATGGGCCAAAAGCTGAAAAGTATCATCTCAGACAGCAAGATGGGTTGGGTGTGTTTTTTATTTTGTTTTCTTTTCTTACATTTGTTTGTTTGTTTGTTTACTGTGTGGCCACAGACTCATGCGCCACTGCTAAATCTCATCATAATTATATCCCTAAGGCTAAAGTTAGTTTCCTAATCTAACTTAAAATCAATTTTTAATCTGTTCAACATACTTGTATGTGAGTGATTTTGTTTTGTTTTTTGTTTTTAGATTTATTTATTTATTATGTACACAAGAACAGGGCACCAGATCTCATTATAGATGGTTTGTGAGCCACTGTATGGTTGCTGGGAATTGAACTCAGGACCTCTGGAAGAGCAGCCAGTGCTCTTAACCTCTGAGCCATCTCTCCAGCCCCATGAGCATGTTTTTGAATGTGAGTGCATTTTTATTCCTTTTATTTATTTATTTATTTTGAGACAGGGTTTCTCTGTGTAGCCTTGGCTGTCCTGGACTCACTTTGTAGACTAGGCTGGCCTCGAACTCAAAGCAATCTGCCTGCCTCTGCCTCCCAAGTGCTGGTGAGTGTGTTTTTAAATGAGGGTTTTTCAGGGCCTGGAGAATGGCTCAGTGGTTAAGAGCACTGGCTACTCTTCCAGATGACCTGGGTTTGATTTCTAGCATCCACATGGTGGCTTACAACCACCTATAACTCTAGTTTCAGGGGATCTGACACCCTCTTCAGGCCTCCATGGGCACCAGGCACACATGTGGCACACATATACACAAGCAGGCAAAATACCCACATACATAAAATAAAAACAAAGAAGGCTTCTCACACATACCCTGAACACACTTTCTGTTCTTCTGACTTTGTGCAGGGCAGGCAGGTGCTCAGCCACAGAGCTGTACCCCAAGCCCACAGCCAGCTAAGCTTTAATTGTATAATCATTTCCTGAGCTAAAAATAAGTCAGATCCTTCTGAGTCTACAGAAGGTAACATGGCCTGTAACTTACTTGACAAATTATCCGTAGGACTGCCACCACAGAAATGTCACAAAGCCTAGTACTTACCAGGAACTCCTGGGGCCCCCGGCCACCCTCACGGAAGGCTAAGGTACATACTTTTCACTTGGAAACTTCTCTGCTGTCAAGTCTGCCTGCCTCTCAGTGTCATAGGGCCGGTATTCTCTGTAGGACCTTCGCTCTGCTCTATCAAGCACCACGTCTGTCCCCCGGTTGTCACTCCATCCCTGCTGCTCCCCTCTTCTAGGAATCCGCTTCTGGCCTGCCAGGAGAAGCAAAACAAAGCTGGAACGCGGCATCCGTGGCATCACTGTTCAGGGTGGACACGAGTTTTCTACTAGAAACCAAAGTCACTGGAAAGTGGGAGTTTCAGAGAGAAACAGTTACTGCCTACTGATGCCTTGTCTGCTAATTATCAACCCACGTCATCGTTAAGCCCTAGAAATAACAGGGTCAAGCCATACGGGCTCCACATTTACAGAATGTGACGACGGAGCCTAGGCCAGCCTTCATCTGATGTTGTCTCAGGTGTGCCACCGTGCCTGGCTGGCTTTACGTTTGTCATCAGTGCCCAGGGGGCTGTTCCTAGGTATCTTTTTACTGGATGGATAAAACCTACACCGCAGACTACACTTTTAGAATCCCAGCTGCAGCTGAGCGTGGTGGCCCAGGCTTTTCATCCCAGCACTCAGGAGGTAGAGGTAGGTGGATCTCTGCGTGAGTTCTAGGACAGTCAGGACTAGAGAGAAACCTTGTGAAAAACCAGAATAAAAAAGAATCCCAGGTGCAAACAAACCAAGGGCACCTAGGGTCTGTCATCTGACATAAAGGGGTTTGCTTTTTACACAGAGGTGTCTGTGGTGATTTAGATCTTCCTGCTTTTTATAGGGTGTGTGTGTGTGGCACCACTCACTCCACACATATTCCCTGACCCTTTTAAGAGGCAGCCACTACTCACACAGGGCGTCTTTTGTTCACTAAGGACCCAGAGCCCAGCTGGGGCAGAGGCTACTGCTTTCTCCCCCACCTCCACCATTTTTTTCTTCTGTTCTCTACTTTTTCTTTTCTTTCTTTCTCTTTTATCCAAGACAGGGTAGCCCTTGTCTTTATGTAGCCCTGGCTGTTCTGGAACTGCTTATGTAGACCAGGCTGGCCTCAGATTCAGAGCTCTACCTGCTTGTGTCGTCCCCGTCCGTCCCATGTCCCCCTCCCCCCCCAACTGCCTGGCCCTGTTCTCTACTTCTTATGCTTACCTTTGTGACTCATGAGGTCTGCGCTAACATCATAATACGCTGTGCAGAGCCTCACCACTTCTTATGGTCCCTAGGACACTATGTATAACTAACTCCTATCCTAATGCCTTTTGCTTTTCTTAGCAGAAATTAATCTTCACATTGATTGCATAGCTATAATTTCTTCAAGTAGGCACATTTTAGCTGTTAAATTCCTCTCATAGACAACATATATATGTATATTTGTATATATAGGCATATATACATACATTTTAAGACATTCAGGTGTATATGTTTTTCACAGAATTTCCTACCTATTAAAGTCTAACACTTGCAAAAATTATCAGTTCTTATTTTGAAGCAAAGATCTGTGATATCGCTAACATAAGACCGTACAGCTTTTTGTGGTTGGAAAGATGGCTCAGAGGTTAAGAGCACTGGCTGCTCTTTCAAAGGTCCTGAGTTCAATTCCCAGCAACCACATGGTGGCTCACAACCATCTAGAATGAGATGATGCCCCCTTCTGGCGTGCAGGTATACATGCAGGCAGAATACTGTAAATATAATAACAAAAATTATTTAAAAAAAAGACTGTACAGCTTTTCACATAGTTTTTGATGTGGCTGTGGTGGTGTATGCCTTTAATCCTAGCACTTGGAAGGCAGAGGCAGGCGGGTCGATGTGAGTTCAAGGTTAGCCTGGTCAACAAAGTGAGTCCAGGACAGCGAAAATAACACATAGAAACCTCTGTCTGGAAAAAAATTAAAAAAAAAAAAAAAAAGTAGTTTTTGAGTGTGATGAACTATACCACAAACCTAAGCTCAGTCTCTGTCTTTGAGAGACCCTTGCTGGCCTGGAACTCCCTATGTAGACCAGGCTGACTGGCCTCAAACTCACAAGAAATTTACCTGCCTTTTGTGTGTGTGTGTGCATGTGTGTGTGTGTGTGTGTGTGTGCGTGTGTGTGTGTGTGTGTGTGATGGGTTCACAGATGTACACCATCATGCCAAGAAGCCTAATGTTTTCAATGTCCCATGACTAGAAATACGTAAATAGGACATGCATCACTCAGTGAGTTCACAACCTAAATTTGTGGTATGCTCAGAACATGGAAAAATATCACAAATAGAGCTTTTATTGTAAAAATTTGCATTACTAAGAAATCAAGATTGGGTGCGAGAGAGATGGCTCAGTGGGCAAAGTGTTTGCCATGCAAGGGTGCTGACCCAAGTTCAGAGCCTCAGGACATACAGAAAAGCCAAGGGTGGTGAAGGATGCCTGTGACAGCAACATGGGGGAGGGAGAGAATGCTTGGCCAGCTAGTCAAGATCCATGTTGAGTTCTGGGTCTCTAGGGGCCTGTAAAGATGGCTCAGCAGTTAGGAGCACTGGCTGCTCTTTCTGGGTTCAATTCCCAGCACCCAAATGGCAGCTCACAACTGTCTGTAACTCCAGTTCCAGGGGATCTGACACGCTCACATAGACATATATGCAAGCAAAACACCAATGCACATAAAATAAAAATTTTTTTGAATTGTTAAAGATTCTGTCTTAGGAAAATAAGGTGAAAAGTGACAGAAGATGAGTAACATTGCCCTCTTGATTCTACAGGCACACGTGTGTGCACATGCACACACACATGCACGCATTCAAAACTAGAAGCGGTGACCCCCTATAGCTAAGGCTAAGGGAGCGTTACAGAAGAGGTGGAAAGGTTGTAAGCCAGAGAATCGGGGTGTCTGCTGCAAAATAGCGTCTTCCAGACCAAACAGGAATGTTGTACCCATGAGAGCTACACCACAGCTGCATGACACCAGCTGGCACGCCAGTGTGAACAGGGACACCTCGGAAGCCCCACCCCTAAATGAACTGTAGGCCTCTGAGAGAGAAGAAATCCATCTTCTCCTGGGACAAGCCCTCTTGATAGATTACTCAATCCTAAGTAGCCAGCCCTAAATACTTGTACATTTGAGCAACGATAAATGAATTTAGGAGAGAGAGAGAGAGAGAGAGAGAGAGAGAGAGAGAGAGAGAGAGTGAGTGTGTGTGTGTGTGTGTGTGTATGTGCCAATAATATAGAAGCGGTCATGAGTCTTAGAGGGGGTAGAGGCACAGGAAGAGTTGGGAGGAAGGGAAAAGGGAAATGATGTAAATATGGTACTCATATATGGAATTCTCAAAAAATGTAATCTAAGAAGTTGGAAGAAGTGTTTGAAATATAAGAGATAAGTTATCATTATGAAAATCAACAAGCTGAAATTTACTTTTTCCTTTTACTATTTTTTTGTTTTGATTTGTTTTGGTTTTTAGAGACAGGGTCTCATTATGTACCCTAGTTGTCCTGAAACTCACTTCGTAAACCAGGCAGTCTTTAAACTCACAGAGATCTGCCTGCCTCTGCCTCCCAAGTGCTAGGATTAAAGGTGTGTGCCACCACTCCTGGCTAACAAGCCGGAAAAAAATTTTTTTTTTTTTAGATTTTATTTATTGCATATGAGTGCTTTATCTGCAGAAGAGGGTATCAGATCACATTATAGATGGTTGTGAGCCACCATGTGGTTCCTGGGAATTGAACTCAGGACCTCTGGAAGAGCAGGCGGAGCTCTTAACCACTGAGCTATCTCTCCAGCCCCCAACAAGTTGAAATTTTAAAAAGGCCTATTCATGACATCCCCGTTCCTACTTTTCCTCAATATAAAAAGAACTACTGGGGCTGGAGAAATGGCTCAGTACTTAAGCACACTTGATGCTCTGCTGAGAACTTGAGTTGGGTTACCAGCAACCACGCGGCAGCTCACAACCATCTGTAACTTCTGGTCTGGGGATCTGTTGCCCTCTTCTGGCCTCTCTGGGCATTGCATGCATGTACATTGCCCACATACTCGCATGCAAGCAAACATGTTAACACATGAAAAACAATATTTTAATCAGCTTCTGGTTTCCTACTTGCAACTCATAGATTGTTTTTAAATTATGTAATTCATTGTAACTCACAGATTTTTAAAAACTATGTATCTCCATTCAGCTACAGAACTGCTTAGGTGCTTACTCTCACTTCTTTCTGCTTCCTCTTATTTCTATTATAACAAGTAAACTCTCTGCCAGCCAGGGTTCCTCTGTATAAACTGAAACTGATTTCTTCAGATTTATAAACTTACCGTATTTACATAATTATGAGTACAACATTACATTTTCTTTAATTTATTTACTTTTATTGATGTGCATTGGTGTTTAGCCTGCATGTATGTCTATGTGACTGTGTCAGCTCTGAGAGTCAGACAGTTATGAGCTGCCATGTGGGTGCTGGGAATTGAACCCTGGTTCTCTGGAAGAACAGTCAGTGCTCTTAACTGCTGAGCCATCTCTCCAGCCCACATTACATTTTTCTAAAACCCCCAAGACAAAGAAATCAGGGACAGATTTTTTCTTTTCGCACAACTTTGTTCGAGGAGATCAAGATGCAGCTGGACATAGCTTGCAGCTCTGTGCTGGATCAGCAGCTTGGAGCAGGCAATGCAGGCGCTGCCCTTCCAGCCCTTTCCAATAAAGATCTGATCAGTTCTCTAAACTAAAGCCCAGAGAGTAAATGGGATACAGTAAAATTTACAGTAAGATTTCCTATAAAACAAAGCTGAATGTTGGTTTATGGACCATAACCCTGAAAGTTCAGGAAAATAAAAATGAAACTGGTGATTCAAGAGTGAATTTATTCTTGGGCAAGGCTCATCCACGGATTATCATTAGACAGACAAGGACTCTACAAATATATATTTCCATGGGGAAAATGACTTCCACATCATTTTGAGATCAGCAACTGATTCTGTTACACAAAAAATGTGCATGGTATTTGTCCACACTATTCATTCACTCAGGACATTCAAAGTTTAATTTTTTGAGTGCAGGAAAGTATGCTCTTTCATGTTAATTAGTGCTAACATGATATATAGAGTCACTCTCTGTAGCCCACCAGATATATTTAGAACACATGTAGAAATCATGTACACTTGAAAAAGGAATTCTTAGCAGGGCATGGTGGCGCGCGCCTGTAATCTCAGCACTTGGGAGGCAGAGGCAGGTGGATCACTGTGAGTTCGTGGACAGCCTGGTCTACAGAGCAAGTCCAGGACAACCAGGGTGACAAAGAGAAACCTGTCTTAAAAAAAAAACAACACCAAAAAAAACAAACAAACAAAAACAAAACAACAACAAAAAAAGGAATTCTCAGGCTGGAGAGATGGCTCAGAGGTTAAGAGCACCGCCTGCTCTTCCAGAGGACCTGAGTTCAAGTCCCAGCAATCACATGGTGGCTCATAACCATCTATAATGAGATCTGGTGCCCTCTTCTGGCCTGCAGGTATAAAGCACTTATATACATTAAATAAATAAATAAATAAATAAATAAATAAATAAATAAATAAATAAATAAATCTTTAAAAGAAAAAAGGAATTCTCATTACAAAATTTCCATTCTAACATCAACTAGGTCTCAAAGGCCAGAAAGCCAAGACTGTGAACTGAAAAAGAAATAACATGCTAAGTATACTAGCTTACTGAATCAGGTGGGAAAGTTATGAAACCCTGTTCCTGTGCACATGCATGTATGTGTGTGCAAGTGTGCATGTGCGTCCTGGGTGTTCACCTCAGGAAGATCTCACCTCACTTTCTAAGACCAGGTCTCTCTTCGAGTTGGGGATCATAAATTCAGTCAGGGATGGGACTCACATCTTCATGTTTTCAAGACATTTTCTGAGTAATCTATCTCTCCATCCCCACACTGTGCTTTTATTATATAAATATATGTATATAAATGCACGCTGTTATTCATAAGAAAAATAAGGGATCCTTCTGCTAACTTCATACATTTTTGAGATTGTTTAAATTTTCTGTAACAAGAGCTGAAGGGTTCAAGCTTAGTAATAGATCATTTGCTCAACATGAATGAAACTCTGGGTTCACCAAAACAAATATATTTTTAATTTTCAAAAGGCTAAAAATTCGGGGGCTGGAGTGATGGCTCAGTGCTTAAGAGCACTGACTGTTCTTCCAGAGGACCCAAGTTCCGCTCCCAGCATTTACACGGCAGCTCACAACTGTCTGTAACTCCAAGATCTGACACCCTCACACAGAGGGTGCAAAACATCAATGCACATAAAACAAAACAAAACCAAAAACCAAAAGGCTAAAAATTCAACATTAACATTTAATCTCAGCGCTAGGGAGACAGAGCTAGGCAGATCTCTGAGTTTGAGGCTCAATTGGTCTACAAATAGAGTTCCAAGACAACCAGGACTGTGACACAGAAAAATCCTGTCTCAAAACACACACACACACACACACACACACACACACACACACACACACACACCAAACAAAAAAAAGAAAAGTAAAAATTTTTTTTAAAAACCAACATTTTAACAGCAGTAACTGGTACCCCCCCCAAAGGCTAGTGTATTTTAACTTGATTAAAAAAGTAAATATAAAAAAACCCAGCCTTTCTTAATTCTTTTCCTCCCATTTTTCTAAATACAACTAAGAGAAACACAATACAAAATGTACCGTGTGGTGCATTTCCATCTTTAAAGGAGCCCTAACTTCACTGATGTATCCATCTTCATTAATGGTTTCTGACTCTCAAATAAACTTTACAGATAAAGGTAAGCATTACCCAGCTGTATCAGGCAAAGTCTCAAACGTAAAGCCAGAAGTGGAAAGACAATTTTTCTCAAGCAAGAACGAGGCAATGATGCCCACACGAACACACCTGCCTACCCCATGGTTCAAACCACACTCTAATTCTTGCCAACCTTAGGGTCATAACCTTATGACAAAAACGGGGCGTTCAGGTGGCGAGAGCGTGGCTGCAAACGCCTTGACGCAGCTCAGGTGACAGCAGCAGCCTCCTACGCAGACAGCACACCCAGCGGAGGGCTGACCCCTCTTCTAACCAGGAAGGGTAACTTTGAGCATTCCGCTTGCAAAGGTTAAAACCGCTTCTACAAAAACGCAGTATTGACAGAGAGACCCTGTCTCAAAAAACCCAAACAAAACAGTATTGAATCAATCACAAGTTACACTCCCCACCTACACAGTATGCTCCGCCTGCAATGGATGCCAGCTAACAGCTGGAGGCTATGATTGATTGGGAAATGAGGAAAAGGGCTAAGGCGCAGAAGAGCCGGGACCCCAAGCCCACCCCACTCACCCTGGGCTCTGGTCTGTCGTCTTGGGGCTCCCACACCCGAGGATGCCCAGGCCTCCCTGAATCTCGAGGCCCAGAATCTGGGATCCCTGAAGGATTCAACAGTGAATCCCGCAGAGGCCGGACGGGAGGATGAAGGATGCAGGCAGGGGCAGATCTGGGGCTCCACCGAACCAGGACTGCCAGGTGGGTGACTCCGAAAGAGTCACCCCCGGGGCCTTCTTGTCCATCAGGAACCTCCAGCTCAGCCCACTCTACTCCCGACCCGGAACGGGTCCAATTGGATAGGACAGACAACCCCCCCCCTTCCCCTACCCAGAGTGACTCCGGACCCCTCCTCGTGGATAGGAACCTCGGGAGAGTGACCAAGTGGCCTCTGCCCATCAAAATTCACAGGTCTTGCTCATTCTTCACTAACTGGGACGAGCCCCTGAGACCCTCCCCACTGAGACAGGGTGACCCGGGAAAGTGACCACTCAGGAGGGTCATGATCCTGCAAGAGTGGCCCCGAAAGAGTGACCCCGGGCCCTGAGCCCATCAGGACACCCTGTTCTAATTCGCCCACGCGGGACTGGTCCCCGTACCTAGCGGCAAGAGGGGTGACCTCGGTGCCCACGGCGTACCTGGCGGCTGCGGGCCCCCGGGGCTGTCCGGCTGCTGTGCGCCGGACGCCGCGAGGTTCTTGCGCTCCTTCTGCGACTCCCTGCGGCCGGCCGCGCCGGGCCTGTGTCCTGAGGCCACCGCCGGGCTCCTGCCGCCACGGTGCCCGGCCCCACTGGCCGCCGTTGCCTCGTCGCGCCGCTTGCGCTGCAGCTGCTGCTGGCGCCGGTGCTCGGCCTCTCGCAGGATGTCGAACGGGTCCGACTCGTCATCTAGCAGCTGATGGAAGCGGTTGGCCACGACGCAGCCGAAAGTCTCCTGCATCGCGGCGCCCGCGGCGGCTACCGGGCTCCCAATGGCCCCCTTCATGACGCCGCCGCTGCGGGCGCCGCGGGCAGCCCAGGCCAGAGAGACTCAGCGAAGCCGGGGGCGAGGACCCATGCTGCCGCCCGCTGCCGCCGCACTCCGGGCCCCGCGGTCGGCTCCTCCCGCCGGCGCGCCCCAGCCAATCAGCGCTGGCGGACACGCCCTCCGGTCCCGGGGCGCACGAACACCCAATGGGTGGCCGGCGTCTGTGACGCCATGACCCACTTTACCCCTCCCCCCCTGGCCTGTGGGCGTGGTGAGGCGGGGCGGGGGCGGAGCTAGCACGAGGAACCGCAGGGAAAGCTGTTAGGGTTTTCTCGTCCTTTTGCGCCTGTAGGAGTCTTCGCCGCCGAGGTGACCTATCACTAGCCCTTCAGAGCTGTAGAGGGAGGGAGAGAAAGTGCCTAGAGGAGAGGAAGCGTTCTCCTCTGCCCTCCAGAGCGACTTGAGCCACAAGAAGAGGGTGACAGGGGCCAGGAGACCAAAACAGCCCATTCAAGCTCAAAGAAACAACCCTTAGATCCAAGGTTGATGAGGTGATGAGCTCGGGCATGGACGGGGTGAAGTTTAGATAATAGTTGTTTTTCTTTTGAGACATCGAGGCCTGGTTTCTGGGGATCACACTTCTAACTCGATGTCAGACTTGCTGACAAGTGCCATCTCTCTGTCCTGAAAATTAATTTCGTAAGTTAGCATACAAAGTAATGGTTCTTATAGTATTATATATGTCATATATAGATCATTACACTTTTTCCTGTATTATTCCCCTTTCTCATTGCTCCTCTTCATAACTCCACCCCTGCTGCTGGCTACCTTCTTGTCTTCCAAGTAGTTTTCACTTTATATCATATGTAAAAGGAATAATTAAATACAGGCGTTAAAAGGTCTGAATTTTACTGGTATTCTACTTATTTGTGCAAAGAAATAAGTGATTTTTGTCTCAAATTGTAATTTCTGGGCTTGCCATTCAGGCAGCTGATAGGTTCTCAGTAAATGTCAGATGGCTAGAGATTGTTAAAATCGTCGACCAGCTCCTTCTTTGGAGCAATGTCTATATTTTCTAGCAAAATTGAAAACAGGTATTTAAACAAAAATTTGCATTATTCTCAGAGGTGCTATTCACAGTAACCAGAAAGTAGAAGCAACTCAAATGCTCACTAGCTGGGTGATGGATAAATAAGGTGTGGGTACAGCAGCAGCTTGGTTTGGGGGGGGGCAGAAAAAGAAGCATCGCTACACTACAGCACACATTGGTCAAAGAAGGGTCAGGTGATGTCAGGGATGGATAAATCCATAGGTTTTAGTTATCTTTGCATTGCTGCATCCACAACAATGAACGGAAACAACTGTAGAAGAATGTTAATTCAGAACATGGCTGCTTTGGCAAGAGATCACATTCATAGATCTTTTAGGTCTGTGGGATCTGACTGGAATACAAACATGCCTTTAATCCAGGAGACAGAGGCAAACATCTGAGTTCAAGGCCAGCCTGGTACAGAGCAAGTATCAGGTAAATAAAAACTTAGGTCCAGGCATGGTGATACATGTCATTAATCCCAAATGAAGGTAAAGTTAGTTTGCAAAAGGAGGCTCCCATGTTTGAAAGTGATGTTTAATTGAGTGACAGAAAAAGTGACGAATCAGAGAAGATTTGACAGAATAGGAAATGCCCAACTCTCACAAGAAGAGAGAGGAAAAGGAAGCTACTTAAGAAGCAGTTTTTCAGAGAGAGGAGGCAGTCTTACCAGGAGAGTAACAGAGAGATGGGTTGCAGAGAGAGAACTCAGGTGAAGACGGAATGAGCCAGAAAATGAGAAGCCACTTTAGAGCAGATTTCTGAGTTAATTTGAGGCCAAGCAGAGCAATTCTGGGCCAAGAGAGAAGGCAGATTAAGTAAGTCAGCTGGGAGAAGAGTTTGAGCCACAACAGCTGAGCTGAGCCAGCCAGCCCAGAGCTCAGGAAGAACAAGGAAGGGCGAGCTTATTAAGCAGCAGGTCTCAGAGGCTGAAAACATTCTAGGCCTAGGTGAGATTGTACGGAGGCTGGAAGCTTCCAGTTCTAGGCCTACGTTAGCAGGCAGAGGCAGATAGCCTCCCGGACAACAATTGGGTCAGGAGAATAAAAGTTACTTTTACACACAACTTGAGGGGGCAAAAAAGTAATTTTGGCACCCAGTATCAGAGGCATTCAGTCCATTTTGGCAAGGAAGGCATGGCTCGGTTCATGTTGGGAGCCCAGGGGTGGAGGCTGTTCTCATCACGGTGGACCACAAAGCAGGGATCAAAACAGGAGTCAGGCAGGGGTAACATAACCTCTGTCTAGCTCCTCTCCTAAATACCCCCATAGACTCACCAGTCAGCACTACCAGCTGAAGAACAAGACTCCAGCTGTTACAGAGAGCAGGTTAGGAGTCCCTTCTTTCCCACTGATATATTCAATGATTTGTTACACAGTGTAGATTCATAGCATTTACTTTATACTGTGAGTGCAATTCTGTTGCTCACATCGCTGCAACTTTAGACACAGGAGCTTTTTCATTGGCTTCTATGAATGCGCTGTGTGTGTGTGTGTGTACATGTGTGTGCTCACGTGCACACATGTTAGCACTCCCATACTTTCTGGAAGTAAAGGTAGTCATTTACTCCTGGCAGATCTTGTTCATTTTTCTGGACTGGTCTTGGCGGCAGTCGTTTCTCCACAGACTTGGTTCCTATTACTGAAGATTGATTTTAGAGACCAAAACTGTGGGAAGGCGATAACTTTGTAAATATGACATCAAATGCAGAAGCATGTCATACTTCATCAAATCTAGGATCCAGTCATCGAAGGAAACTGAAGAAATCTAAAAACAACCCATAGAATAGAAGAAAATATTTGTAAATCTTATTATCAATAGGGTTAGTATTTAGAATATATGAAATTCAATAAAAAGCCCAACTAAAACCAATTACAGAGTTTCCCCAGTCATTTCTCACAGGTTTACAAATGGATAAAAACCACATTCTTTTGTGGAGCCCGCCCTCCCAGTGTCTGTTTTAGTCATCTCTGAGGCTGTTTGAAGAGACACCATGACCACAACAACTTCTTTTTTTTTTTTTTTTTTTTGTTGTTGTTAATTCTTTTTTTTTTTTTAATTAATTTATTCTTGTTACATCTCTATGGTTATCCCATCCCTTGTATCCTCCCATTCTCCCCTCCCTCCCATTTTCCCCTTATTCTCCTCCCCTATGACTGTTCCTCAGAGGGATTGCCTCCCTCTGTATATGCTCATAGGGTATCAAGTCTCTTCTCAGTGACCTGCTGTCCTTCCTCTGAGTGCCACTAGGTCTCCCCCACCAGGGGACATAGTCAAATGTGAGGCACCAGAGTACTTGAGAAAGTCAAATCCCTCTCTCCACTCAAGTGTGGAGACTGTCCTGTCCATGGGCTAGATCAGGGTAGGGGTTTAAATTTTACCGCCTGTATTGTCCTTGGCTAGGGCCTTAGTTTGAGCGGGACCCCATGACCCAAATCTGCCTATCATAATGTTCTACTTGTAGGTTTCTAGGACCCACTGGATCCTTCTACATTGCTATTCTCCCATTGTTCTCTCATCTAGAGTCCCAATAGGATGTCCTCCCCTCGGTCCCAGTTTCCTGGTAAGGGAAGGCTTTCATGGGACCACAACAACTTCTAAAAGAAAGCATTTAGTTGGGGCTTGCTTACAGTTTCAGAGGTTTAGTCTGTTGTCATCATGGTGGATACTGACCACAAATTCTATACAAGTTTGTTGAGTCCTAACCCAAAAGCTGCTTCTTGGCACTGGAGAGATGGGTCAGCAGTTAAGACCGTTGACTGCTTTTCCAGAAGACCCAGGTTCTATTCACAGCACCCACATGACAGCTCACAACTGTCTTTAGCTTCAGTTCCAGAGGGCCTGGCATCCTTGCACAGACATACATGCAGGCAAAAACATCAATTTTAAAAAAGTTGCTTCTTGATCTAAGGATTCTGCCTTGTACATTAATGTTGTAATATGAACAATGTTCAAGATTCCTCCCTGTTATTGTGATAAGATCACAAGTTGTTGTGATAAAAAAAAAAAAACTTAGGGTAGGCTGAAGACATGGCTCAGCAGTTAAGAACACTGGCTGCTCTTCCAGAGGTCCTGAGTTCAATTCCCAGCAACCACATGGTGGCTCATAACCATCTATAATGTGATCTAGTACACACTGTATAAGTAAATCTTAAAAAAAAAAAAAACAAACAACTTAGGGGAGGAAAAGATTTACTTCATCGTATATTCCCAGGTCATACTCTATCACTGAGAGAACTCAGGACAAGACTTCAAGGCAATAGCCTGAAAGCAAAACCTGGGGAGGAATGCTGCTTGCTGGCTCACTCACAGACTGCTGTTTTGCTAGCCTCCTTAGACAGTCCAGGAACACCTGCCCAGGGAACGGTGCTTCTCACAGTGGGCTGGGCCGCGCCCTACATCAGTTAAACTAAACTTCCACAGCATTACTGCAGGCAATGTGATCTGGACACTCAATTATTGGGACTCCTGCTGTGGAAGTTTTGGTTTCTTTAAAAAACTCAGTTGTGTTATGTAAATGTGGTTTTGTTTTAATCCCAAGGGTAGGGGTATTGGGCTGTTTTAGTTTGTCCACAGTTTATAATTGCCTTGTGTGGGGCGCGGTCTATGTCAGCTGGAGCTGGTGGAATTCTGAGGACTCTTGGAGAAGATAAATACTGGAGCCCAGAGAGAGGAAGGAGCTCCGAGGAGAGGGATGGAAGAGGAAGAGAGGTACTTGGCTGTCCTGCTGCATTTGCTGTTTGCTATTGCTGCACTGCTAGATATCCTGACGACTTAGATTACTGTTTTCCTAAAGAACTCAACAACCCAAACCAGCCGGAACTAAGTCCAAAGAGGTCTACATGCCCTGTCCCTTCTAACCTTCTTTCTCTCCTACCTATGGTCAGGAGATTGGAAGGAAGGTAGAGGCATTAAGAAACCCCAATAAAATAGAGTAAAAAGTAGTGCCTACAGCTCCCTTCTCAGGTGCCCCTAGCTCATGTCAAGTTGATAGTTAAAGCTAATCAGGACAGATAGCATTGTTTCTTTTATCTCCCTTCTCCCGCTTATTCTTTCCCTATTCTTTGCTTTCAAATTGTGACCTCCCAGATCTTCCCAGAAAACAAAATTTTAGTTGTTAGCCTATAACCCTTTTACTGGATGCTTCGTTAGCTGTATTGGACCAGCCTATAAAAACAGGCCTTGCATGCTGTTCTTCAGAGCCTCTTGGCTAAGGTAGGTCATAGTCTAGCTAGACAGGAGGTGGTGACTTCATTTCTGTAGCTATAAGTATATAAAGTGTCATGTCTCTCATCCTACTTGATTTCCATGTCCCCATCTCCTAAAGAGCTCACAGATGTGGTGGTACTTTGTTAGCCTTTACTCAACATGCCTTTAAATATCACCAACATAAACTGTTAATTACACGAACTGTGCAGTATTTTAAAGCAGAGGATAGTATTTGTTGTAAACTAGACAATTGCTTTAAAATGGGTCTTTTAATCTAGGGATTTGATTAGGATCTGGTAAGGAGCAGATAAAATTGTTCAGGATTAGTGAAAACAAGAAGAGTGCTTGTAGACTGGGGACTCGATGAATGTCAGGCATATATATTTATGTATATGCTGGTGTCCCAGGGTCCAGGAGGATATAGATCCCTTGAAACTAGAGTTTCAAGCAGTTATGAGCCACCAGGCATTCATGCTGAGAATCAAACCAAGGTCCTTTTCAGGAGCAGCAAGTGTTGCTGAGCCATTTCTCCAGCCCTTCAGCTTCCATTTTCAAAGATGCTTCATGTACATTTTCATATATGACAATAAACTACTTTATGTAGTTTTTAAAAAATTAGTGTCTCACACTTAGAATATTTTGTATTGATAGCAATAAAGTAGACTCATTCTTCTTGATATATTACATATTCAAGTTGAAAAACCTTTTATACTTCCATTTTGAGGCTTTAAGATACATTGTAAACAGGCTTGGCATATAAACTTTTATCAGGGAGATTTTTTTTTTTCATTGTCAGTGCTTCCAAAGCCTTACACGCATGTCTAGCTGCACCACTAAGCCACACTCCCAGCCCCTGGGAACTACATTTTGAATTCTGAGATGGTTTTTTGTTCAATTTTGCTTTTTGGAGAAAGGATTTCTCTGCGAGTTGGGGTTATCTTTTATACTTTGTGAGGGTGTTTTTATATTCAGTTGTTAATTCTGTACTGGCAGAGAGCTAGTACTTTCCTGACTTTGGCATTGTTACTTTTTTTTTTTTAAGATTTATTTATTTATTGCATATGAGTGTTTTATCTGCAGAAGAGGGTATCAGATTACATTATAGATGGTTGTAAGCCACCATGTAGTTGTTGGGAATTGAACTCCAGGACCTCTGGAAGAGCAGGCGGTGCTCTTAACCACTGAGCCATCTCTCCAGCCTGGCATTGTTATTCTTATGGCTCAGCACCTGCATCATATTTTGTAAACATTCTTCCTTCACAAGAGAAATCACACACACACACACACACACACACACACACACACACAGGAGAGAGGAGGGAGAGGGAGGAAGGGAGAGAGAGAGAGAGAGAGAGAGAGAGAGAGAGAGAGAGAGAGAGAGAGAGAGAGAGAGAGAGAATGTGTGTATCCTAGGTTGGAGCGGTGAGAATAGAGGGTGAGGTGTGCCAACCATGCCCCATAACAAGAAGAGACTGAGGGACGCTTTGGCTAAAAAGGCACCCCAGCTGCTTGTCCCAGGTCTGAATCCCAACAAATTATGTCAAGGACAGACTATAGACATCAGAGATATACGCACACATTTCATATAGTCTCCTGGTGGCATGAAAGTGAAGTCAGAAGCAGCTCTCAGCGTGACCTCAGTTCTCCCATAATCACACACAGGCAGATCCCCATAATTCCTGTTTTTGCTTGAGTATATTTTATTAATTTATTCATATTACATCTCGATTGTTATCCCATCTCTTGTATCCTCCCATTCTTCCCTCCCTCCCATTTTCCCCCTACTCCCCTCCCCTATGACTGTGACTGAAGGGGACTTCCTCCCCCTGTATATGCTCATAGGGTATCAAGTCTCTTCTTGGTTGTTTGTTTTTGTTCTCTTGTGGCTGGAAGCAAGTGGAGTTGCCAGGTTACCCTTGATCAAGGGTAATTTTTAGAAGCATTGTCACTGTTCTGTTTTCTGGGTGATTCATCTCGGGTATGGGTGAGTTGTGAATACTGAGTAGTAACTATTGGCCAGTGTTTAACCTGTTGGCTCTCAACCAGACCTTCATTTTTAAACTTTCACTATCAAACAGATGACCTTTAGTTCCCTCTCAGTGGATTCCAATGAAGTATGGTTGGTTTTGTTGTTTTACAATTCTATTCCATTAAGGGAGACAAAAGCTGAACTTTCAGTTTTTAGATTATTAAAATATCAAACTGGACTTGTCCCACATATATACAGTAGATATAAGCTGTGGTAGCCAGCCAGTTTCCAGGAAAGAAATACAATTAAAAAATTTAACTGTGTCTGGGTGTTTTGCTTTCTTAAATGTATGTGCATTGAGTACATACATTGTCGGAAGAAAATGAGGGAATCGGATCCCCTGAGACTGGAGTCACATGCTGCCATGATTGGGTGCTGGGAACAGAACGAGATCTCCTGGAAAAGTAGTAAATGCTGTATGAAGACCACGGGGCCATCTCTCTGGCCGCCCTGATCTTTATCTTCTGAAAGGATATTTTTCACTTGTCTCACTTCAAAGACAGAAATTGTTCAGTATCGGTTTGAAGTATTTTCACTTCTGTTCCCAAGTTACTTTGTCTCTATGAAGTCAAACAATTTAGTTTATGTATCTTGCCAGGTACTGTTTATTTACCCAAAAATAAAGATGTAGTGTCTCCACTTAAAAAAAAAAAAAAGTAAAAAATTATAAAGTCCACAGTATTGGCTGCTTTGTTAACTTAGGCAGTCTTTTAAAAAACAAAAAAGTCTTGTGGCTAAATTAATTTAGGCATAGCTTTGTATTGGTGCAGTTTTCTACAGCTTAACCACTGGCTATCCATTCATATATTAAAAACCTTTACTGAACCGCTATTAAGATCAGGCCACCTGGAAAATACAGCAAGCAAATGAGCACCAGCAGTTACCAATTCTATCCTCTAGCCGATACATAATTTATTCGATTCAAAAATCTTTACTTTGAACCGCTACAGTACGAGACTACCTGGAAAACACTGCAAGTGAGCCCCAGTCACCACGGCACTTTACAGTGAGGAAGCTGGACTTTGATTTGCCGCTGTTCCGAGGGAAAGCCCGGAGTCGCTTCTTGAGCACACGGTCGCTCGATCGCCCCACCGCGGCGACCAGAGCCAGGAGTCAGAGAAAGCTGTAGGACCCATCCTAGGCTGCCCATGCCCTTAGGCGGGAGTGGTGGCCTACGCCTTTAGTGCCAGTACTGGGTGTGTTCGAGGCCATCCTGGTCTACACAGGTAGTTTCAGGACTATGTAGAGTCCGCGTCTCAAACAAAACAAAAGAACCGCTGCCCTGCTGACTCCGAGCTCGGCGGAGGGCGCGGCGCAGCGCAGCATCATCCCTTTAAACTGGCTGCGCGCGGGAACCACAGCCCTACAGCCACAGGCAGGAGGGGGCGAACTGGGTGGGGGAGACGGGGGTGACGGGACACCTCCTGGCCAGCCGTGACCACCACGACCCTCCCGCAACTTCTCCAATCAGCGGTCTCCCGCCGCTCCCTGTACCCGCTCTGCTTCTCGGAGGGGCGGGACGGAGGATGCTCGCCCCGCCCGCTCCTCCAATCAGCAGCCTCCTTTCCTCTCCCCGCTTTCCCCGCCACCTCTGCTGGACCCGTCGGTCCGTCCAGGGTGGGGCTCCCGACGGGTGTGTCAGGACGAGAGGCGCGCTCCTCCAGACTTTCGAACGCAGTTGGCTCTCTAGACAAAAAAAAAAAGTATGCGAGCGGCGGCCAATGACGTGGCAGGGAGGACCCGCGCTCGCACTCGGTTCCGCCCCCCTGCGGACGGAACGCAGCCTGGACCCGGCTATTGGCCCGCGCGACCTGCCACTCGTCGCGGTGGCCAGCCGCAGGGGCCTCGCGGTGACTGGTTCCGCCCAGGCGCGAAATGTAACGCGGGAAAAGCCGGAGCGGGGACCGCGGCAGCAGGTTGTTATTCTCGGGGGCTTGGCGCCGCGCGTCCCGCTTCCCTGTCAGCGACGCTGCTGCTGCTGCTGCTACTGCAACCTGGGCGTCCGCGGCCGCCTGCCATGAGCCGGCGGCTCTGAGGCACCGAGACGTAGCAGCGCGGGCGGACGGGCGGGCGAGCGGGCGGACGGGCTAGCAAGCCGGGCACGGGCCGAGAGCGCGAGGGCTGCAGTCAGCCAGCATGATCCGCGGCGTCCCGGCACCAATGGCGGAGCCGCCGCCGGTCATCTTCTGCCACGACTCCCCGAAGCGCGTCCTGGTATCGGTCATCAGGACCACGCCGGCGACGCCTCCGTGCAGCAACAGCGCAGGGGAGCCCGAGCCGCCACCGCCGCTCGTCCCCACCAGCCCCGGCTTCAGCGACTTCATGGTGTACCCGTGGCGCTGGGGCGAGAACGCGCATAACGTGACGCTCAGCCCGGGGGCGGCGGGCGGCGTCGTCTCGGCCGGACTGCCCGCGGCGGCCGAGCTCCCGACGCTGCGGGGTGCAGCGCCGTCCTCCGCCTCGGTGGCCGCCGCCTCGGGCGGGGAGGACGAAGAGGAGGCGAGCAGCCCAGACAGCGGCCACCTCAAGGTGAGCGGCGGCGCGGGTAGCCGGGGCGCGGGGCCGCCCGGGGCCCGTTAACGGCGCGGCTCGGCTCGGCTCGGCGGCGGGGCGGGGCGGGGCCGGGGAGGAAAAGCGGGGCGGCGGGGGCGGTGGCTGACAGGACGCTGACGTCACTGCCGCGCGCCAAAACCGGACCTTTGGGGGCGGGGGGTCACGTGACGGGCGCGGCGCGAGGGGCCGGGCAGCAGGTGCAGCGGGGTGAAGAAGGGGAGGCTCGCCTGTGTCCTGATTCCCCCGCGCTGCTGCTGGGCTGTAGCCTCCAGCCTCGGCCTTCTTAAATCTGGGAAGAAAGGATGTGAGCATCTCGCTCCAGCTCACGTTCGGGTGGCGGCAAGGTGCCACTCTGTGTCCCGGGCTGGCCTCGATCTCTGAGAGCTCCCCATCCGAGTGTTGGAATTCAAGGCTAGGTACACCACGTCCCTGTATATACTTTTACTCACATCCGGAGCAGCTGAGGCTCAGGGGGTTGTTCACGCGTCTTCATCAAGATCTCAAAGCTAGCTGGTGGGAGTGTTGGCACACTGTGACTGTGTCTGTGCGGCTGTCGGGCCAGGCTTAATACTTCACGTTCATCAGCGCCCAGAAAGGTATCGGTAAAGGTGTATGCTCAGCGCCCGAATCACGTACTTTGCTACAGGTGTAGCTAGCAAATTGCCCAGCGGAATAAGGGCCGCTTTGTTTATAAACTGAAGCAGGTTTGGTGACATTATGGGCAGTAGCTGCATGTTGAGACTTGTTTTTAGCTAAGAACTTTACTAGTGGCATTATTATAGAGCACTAAAAGTTGTAAGACTGCTTGGACACGACGCTTCAAGTATTGAAACTGCATATCAGCGCGCAGTTGTGGCGTTTTAAATTTTTCTTATGTGTATGAGTGTTTTGGTTGCATGTATGTCCTGTGCATGCGTATGCCTGGAACTGGAGTGATAAATAGTTATAAGCCATCATGTGGGGGCTAGGAATCTAGCTCAAGTCCTTTGGAAGACCAACCAGTGCTCTTAACCACTGACTCATGTCTCTGCCACCTTCCCCCATGACTTAATCTTAATTTTGACTCAGTTTTATTTTGGATTATCAAAGAAAAATGTAAGTCACTGGTTCTCAAATTTCCGAATGCTGCAACCCTTCACCTCCTGTTGTGGGGACCCCCACCCATAAAACTATTTTCGTTGCTACTTCATAACTATAATTTTGCTACTGTTATGAATTGTAATGTAAATATCTGTTTCCCAATGGTCTTAGGAGACCCCTGTGAAGGAGGTATTTGACCCCTCCCCCCAGTGTATGTGTTTTGTGTGTATGTATAAACAATCTTCTCACAGAACATTTGTAGTTTTAAAAAAGTATTTGATAACAGATTCTAGTTTTTCTTTTTAATTAATGAAGGGTTCAAAGTGCAGCTCCAGAATTTTATTTAGGATTCTAAACTTAAGAGAGAAAGTGACCTTCTTTGGTTTCTGGTCAAGACTTTGTTGAAGAACGAGTCCAGCCTTCTCATGCTGTTTTGCCTCTAAAGGTCTGCAGCGATGATCTATCTCCCCAGGCTTTGAGTGAATGATGACGCTTGGTTGAGTCCGCCTGCTTTCCAGGAGGATGGAGATGAGTCCCTAGAGCAGCCAGTGTCAGTAGTCCTCCCACCACCCTTCATTATGCCGCTCTGAGGCGCTGACAGCTGTTGAGTGAGAGGAGCATTTATTTTCCGTTTGTTGCTATGACTCCCAGGGGAGGTATTAACATCTGAGCTGCACACACCCGGTGTCAGCTTTCTGTTGTCCTTTTGTTTGTCCCTACCCTACACTGCTCCCCTGGGGGTGAAGAGCACCTATCACTAGCCAGCGTGTTCTGGTCCCTCATTACAAGATAACTTAGCACTATTGGTGTGTTAACATTACCTGTTAACATCATCTTCTGGTGGTTGAATTTTGGGAAAGACCAAGAACAGGTTTAGCATCCTTATTTTCTGGGATATGGTATCCTCCTTTCTGCGCCCCTGTTCAGACTGCATTCATGATGGATGCTGTGGGTCTGGCTTCTCAGATACTGTTCACCCCTGACAGCCTGCCCCTGCCCATCCAGGATCCACTTTTAATATCTAAACATCTAGGTTGCATGTAGTCTTGCATGTGCAGTAATTTTTAATCACCGAATAAAAACCTGTTAGCATAGTAGCCACCATTTATTACCTGGCATGGAGTGGGCACTCTGTAGTGTTAGGAGTAAGCTACCAGGCCCTCTGTTGAGCACTCTGGTATTGTCTACCTGCTGAGGAGTGAGAAAAAGCCTCCAGGGCTAAGGTCATGTGAGGGTAGCAGACCGTCAGAGACTAGCCAGAACTCTTTGTTTTTACTCTCTATGTCATATTGCTCCCATATGTATCACATACAAATGGACTTTTAGGGGTTAATTTTTTAAAAGTATTAAGCTGATGTAATCAAACACAACTTACTTATAGCTTATCAAGATCAATTGAGATGCTTTATATAGTAGTACACAATTTGACAGATGAATTGCAGTGCAGACTTGGGGAGTTGTGACAGCAGATCCAGTAAGCAGATTTGAGCATCATAGGGAGTTGGGATCCAGACCCAAATGTGAGAAGGGATTTATGATTCATTACATTCCCTCATCAAGGCTCACAAACATCGTTCAAGATCTGACTTTCTTTTTCTTGTTTATCATGCCTTGTCTTAGATAGGTTTCTGTTGCTATGATAAAACACCGTGACCAAAAGCTGCTTGGAAGGAACAACTCTGAGGTCATACTCCATCATGGGGTGGGGGGCGTGGCAGGGGGTGAGGAACTGATGCAGAAGCCTTGAGCGTTGCTTCCTGTCTTGATTCTATGGCTTTGGGGTCTTATTACACAATAGAACCCCTAAGACGAGCCTTTTATTTGAACTTGTCTAAAACAGTCAAGGACTAGGTTTTCTGTCTTCATAACTATAATGAGAATTCTTCATCTGCCTTTTAGAGGTTGGGAGATTCTGTATGCAAAAGTTTTTAGTGATGTAATCATTCAGAGTTTCATGTTGACATTGTTTTTTTCTTTGAGTCACCAATAGTCTTAACAAAATTTGCCCTTTGGGCTACAGACACAATTGGCTGCTGATAAGTGTGCCTTGAAGCATGGTTTTCTTATTGTTAAGATCAAAATGAAAAAGGCCTATCCAAGTAATATTGGTTATTTTAATGTATGTGTTTGGGGCTGGCAAGATGGCTCAGGGTGCAAATGCGTGCAGCCTAAGCACAAGGCTCTGTGTCTAGACCTCTAGCCCCATGTAAAGGCACATGAAGTACACAGTATAAACACAGTGATGGAAGGAGTGAGGGTGCAGAGAGGCAGGCAGGTCCCGGGGCCTCTGGCCAGCCAGCCTAGTGGACATGGTAAGCTTCAGGTTCAGAGAGACTCTGTCTCAAAAAATACAGTGGAGAGGGACAGAGGAAGACACCTGGACACTGACCTCTGGCTGTCAGATGTGCACACTCGTGTGTGGCCAGTAGATGCTACTCACTCATTTGAGGCATTATTTCCTATCTTATTTCCCTAATTAAAAGACTGCGTTTATTAAACTACTATCTATGTGTGGCAAGTGTGCTATATTTATGTACCTGTTTTAAATGGGCATGTTTTAATTTTCTCTAGTAGCAAAGAAAATAGTAGTGGATATTTTAATCTTTCTTTTCATTTTTTCCTTTTTGGTTATTTGAGACAGGGTTTCTCTGTGTAGCCCTGGATATCCTGGAACTAGCTCTGTAAACCAGGCTGGCCTTGAACTCACAGATAGATCTAAAGTACTGGAATTAACTTCTCTTTCAAAGTGAAAATTTAAAAAGACATGCTTGTTTTAGATTAGGGAAGATAGTGCAGACGTCTCATGAACATTACTGTTTCCTCTTTTGTAGGCATGCTAAATTAGAGTAACACACTTGTGACAGTGTTGATATGCTGTTAACTGTTCAAGTGGTCTTGCTTTCTTTGTTTTGTTTTGTTTGCTTGTTTTTTGAGACGAGGTCTCACTGTGTAGCCCAGGTAGGCCTCAGAATCACTTGAAATCATCCTGCCTCAGCTCCTGAGAGCAAGGATTACAAGTATGTGCCTTTATAGCTTCTTTATTTCCTTTTACCCCCCTCTTTTTGAGACAGAGTCTCTGCTATGTAGTCTTGGCTGGCCTTAAACTCACAAAGCTTCACCTACCTCTGCCTCTCAAGTACTGGGAGCAAAGGCTTGCACCACCATATGTGGCCTTCTTGTGGTGTGTGTGTGTGTGTGTGTGTGTGTGTGTGTGTGTGTGTGTGTGTGTGGTGACTGGTTTTGGTTTTGCTTTTTTTGAGACAGGGTTCCTCTGTGTGGCCTTGGCTTTGTCCTGCAGACCAGCTTTGGGATCAGAGAAGAGAAAGTATTGGTGGTTCCTACCTAGGGAAAATTGACCAGGTGGGGAACAGCTGGCCAGAGATGAATGATTAGTTAAAGTAACTAATTGTTGAGAGATTGAGGAACTAAAGAGAAAAGAAATATTGAGGCCCAGGCGTAAATTGTGATGCAAACTGAAAGGTCTTCTTTCTAGCCCAGGAGAACTTTGTTTTTTCCTTTGCTGTCTCCTTTGGGCCAACCCCGTACTTTATTCAAAGTGAAGTTCAATTATTTTCGTTATAGAGTACATCATGATTTTTTCTTATCTTTTATAATCAATAGAGCATTTAAAAACCAAGAGAGCAAGAAAACAATCTAACAAAAAATATAAACAGTTGTGTATACGCTGTAATAAAGCATTTGGCAAGATTCAATCAATATCCAAGCAATGGTCAGCATGACCTGATTATTATTTCTTAAACAATACTCTGGAAAGTTTAGTCATAAATTTCCCTGGGCTAAAGCCATTGTGTTTACATGATTGTCATAGCAACATAGCTTGAAATTAAATGTCCTTAACACAGAAACCTGATTTACTTCTAGTCCCACACCAACTGACATGCTATCCAAGCCTAGGCTAACTGCCAAGGGGTCCTCTATTGTGAAATATCTCTAAAGCATGACCTTCCAAGCCCACCTTCTAGTGCTCTCAAAGCAGATTCTAAAGAAACAAGGTTTACTTTTCTATAGCTAACAATATCGGTCTCAAGCCTTTGGCCAGATGCCTTCTTTCAATATTCTCTGTGGGAAAAAGTTTTCAGTGTAAATTTTATTAGAGCTGAGAAATATTTTTTTGTTTGTTTGTTTGTTTGTTTGTTTGTTTGTTTTTTGAGACAGGGTCTCTCTGTGTAGCCTTGGCTGTCCTGGACTCGCTTTGTAGACCAGGCTGGCCTTGAACTCACAGCGATCCACCTGCCTCTGCCTCCCGAGTGCTGGGATTAAAGGCGTGCACTAGAGCCAAAGGCAGTTTTAGGAGAAAAAAGTAAATTTCAAAGTAGTTTTTAGGCAAAATTACACCTGGACCATAGACAGTATTTAAGGGCAGTAGTGGTCAACCAGAGATCTTTAGAACTCTGCCAAGCAAAGCCTGAACAGCTGTTCTTCTAGATGTCTAAAGGTCATGGGGGGGGGCAGTCAGAGGTCTTTGGAACTTTGTCAGGCAAAGCCCCTATGACTTGCCCTCATGTCTGTGACAGCTGTCTGGGGGTACACTGTGCCCTCAT
>OU015749.1:31537080-31577525 GCA_907169655.1 Acomys percivali | reverse complement strand
TATATACTGAAATCATATTTTAGATAATTTTGACTTACATAGATTAGCTTTAACTTTTTTCTTTTCCTTTTATTTTACTTAGTTTAGTTTTGAGACAGGACTTCTCTGTTGCTGTGGCCATTCTGGAACTCACTATGTAGACCAGGCTGGCTTCGAACTCACAGAGACCTGCCTGGCTCTGCCTCCTGAGTGCTGGGATTAAAGGTGTGCACCACTGGGTCCCTGGTTTGTTTTTACTTTTTCAAACAAGGCTCCTATAGTTCTTCACACAGTTTGTTTATCTTTTCTTTCATTCTTTTTTTTTTTTTTTTTTTTTTTGATTTTATTTTGTGTGTATGTATATTTTGCCTGCATGTATGTATGTGCACTGTATGTGTGCCTGGTGCCCCAGGAGGTCAAAAGAAGGCATTGGATCCCCTGGAACTGGAGTTAGGGCTGATTCTCTAATCACCATGTGGCTGCTAGCACTTGAACCTCAATCCTGAAAGAGCAGCAGTTTCTCCTAACTGCTGAGCCAAGTCCCCAGCGCCCACAGTGCGTTTTCACTGGGCAGTGCTCATCTAGAGCTGTTGACGCTTACTTGTTGTCTCCCAGCCTCCCTCCCTCACATACACACTCTGGTCATGATTTGCTTATTTTCTTTTTTGAAGAGACAATGTAATCTGATAGAACCTTTTTTTTTTTTTTCCAAGTTAAATCCTTAAAAGGAGTGTGGTTTTAACTTTGAATTACTATAAGGTAGCTAAACTGGAAGGTTTGACTTTGGATGTCATCAGTAAAACTATTGCTTCATGAAATAATACAATTTTGCCAGGCATGGTGGCGCATGCCTTTAATCCCAGCACTCAGGAGGCAGAGGCAGGCGGATCTCTGTGAGTCCGAGGCCAGCCTGGTCTACAAGTGAGTCCAGGACAGCCACGGCTACACAGAGAGACCCTGTGTCCAAACCACTGCAGAGCTCTTGTTGCCAGTGTAGGGGTCAGTTAAGGTCTTGGGATTTAATGAAGAAAGCCCCATGTTCCTGTCTGAATCTGCTACTCCTTTGCTGTATGTCCCAGATACTTCTGTACTTCGGCCTGCTACAGGGACATAAAAAGCAAACGCCCCAAGAAATAGTTAAGTCCGATAGCACAGACTGGAGTTCTGACGTGTTTAAAGCGGTTCTCTTCCTACCCCTCCTTGCCCAGCTGCCGTGGGTCTGATTGTGATGTCTGTCTTCTTAGGTGAGAGGCCTTATCTGTGTGACTATCCAGACTGTGGGAAAGCCTTTGTTCAAAGTGGACAGCTCAAAACACACCAACGTCTTCATACCGGAGAGAAGCCTTTTGTCTGTTCAGAAAATGGTATGGTGTTAGAAGTGATATTTCAGGAATAGCTAGTAACCAGCTAGTAGTTAAAATAAGCTTTACTTAGTTTTTTAGTAATCAGCTGATAGTTTAACTTAAAATTTTTGAGGAGAAAATTTCTGATAAGCTTTTCTAAAACATCATAAATTACCACCCCAACCCAAGTTCCTTTGCACAGGCTAGACAGGTACTCTATCTAGCACTGAGCTACATGCCCAGCTTAAGCTTTGAGAAGTAGAAAATGCATAACGAATGTAGCCTTTGAAGTGGGCTTCTATGTTGGTTCCTAAACTATTAAACTAGAGTAAGTGTATTTGTCTGTTTTTTTCGAGACAGGGTTTCTCTTTGTAGCTTTGGCTGTCCTAGACTCGTAGACCAGAATTTCTGTTCTGGAACTCAAAGAAATCCACCTGCTGCTGCCTCCCTGAGTGCTGGGATAAAAGGAATGTGCCACTGTGCTCGGCTTAAGTCTTATACTCTTAGAAATGTTTATAGACTATTTATTTGCAGTTCCACATTTGAGAAGAAAATTTTTCCCTTTTTGAGACAGGGTTTCATTGTGTAGCATTGCGCGGCCTAGAACTCCCTATATAAACCAGGCTGGCTTCAAATTCAAAGAATCCACTTGCCTTTGCTTGCTAAGTTCTGGAATCAAAGGTGTGCAACACTATGTCTGACTTATTAGAAGATCCTTATTTTATTGTTTTTTTTTTTTTATGTATTTTTTGAGTGTGTGTTTACCTGAATGTATCCATGGTCAGAAGAGGGCATGGGGGCCCATGGATGTAGCGTAGGAGCTTGTTTGGTTAGAGAGTTGGGCATCTCTTGGCCTTCCTCAATGTATACATTGACGTTGGACATGCGTAGTGTGCCTGAATGTTCAGTCTAGCAAGCATTTCCTCTTGTGTTTTAAAGGCTGCCTGAGCAGATTCACCCATGCAAACCGTCACTGTCCAAAGCACCCTTATGCCAGGCTGAGGAGAGAAGAGCCAACGGACACACTCAGCAAACATCAGTCTCCTGACAACAAGGCTGCTGCCGAGTGGCTGGCAAGGTGAGGCCTGCTGTGTGAGGTCTCCCACAAAGATGCCTCTGGGGCTTGGGGTTATGTCAAAGTTTTGAGAATTCTCTCATTTTAAATCAATTACCTATACTTTATAAAATAGTTCAGAATAACCATTAGTTTCCTGTAGAGTTGTTATGAGTGTGTGTGTGTGTGTTCTCCAAGCGTTTTCTTTGTTTTACTGTTGAATAATATGGACTGCTCATGAATTTGCAGGTCATGGCAACAAGGTCAGTATAAAAGTCTTTCTCTGATACTTGACTTACTGACTCGTCTGTTGCTGGCATCACAGCCGTTTCTCTGCTGTGCCGCTGTGTCCCTTACTGTGCTGCTGCAGCTCCTCCCCTGCTGTGCCACAGTGGGCTGCTGTTGATTGACAACCATGCCACTCTTCTTTCCTGGCCTCTGTTCTTGGCTGAGGCTCACTTCTTCTTCATTCCTCATTGAGGAAAGGTTTACTTGACCTACCAGGAGCTCCAGGACAAACAGGCTGGGGCCTGCTTCATAGTTGCTACTTTCTAAGAGGCTGGCATCCTCCTGGGTGTGGAGCCGTTACTCAGCCCCAGTGACCTATCATCACTCTCCTGTTCTAGTCCTTAAGTTGTACTGAACTAATGTTCTTTTAGTGTGTCTTATGCACTGCGGGCATTACTAGTATGAGAAGATAGATGACAGAGTTGTATTTTATTTATTTATAAACAGGGTCTCACAGTGTAGAACTGGCAGGTCTGGAGCTTGCTGTGTAGACCAGGCTGCCTTGGAACTCACAAAAATTCATCTGCCTTTGCCTCTGATGTGATGATAGGCAACTGAATAAACAGTGTTCACTCCTTAGTTTAACTTTCTGTGTACTACCTCTGAATAGTCACAGAAAAGTAATACTAAGGAGCCTCTTTAACAAAATTTCATTTTTATTACTGTATATTTATTGTATATTATAATGGGTTCCATAAAATACATACACGTCTATCAAGTACTTTGGTTGTAGTAGTTTCTCTGTGAGTGTTTTCTCCTCCTTGTCCCCTTCAGTCCCTCAGTCTTGTTCCTACTTCCTTGACATATAAG
Source organism: Acomys percivali (assembly GCA_907169655.1). Taxonomy (NCBI): domain Eukaryota; kingdom Metazoa; phylum Chordata; class Mammalia; order Rodentia; family Muridae; genus Acomys; species Acomys percivali. The sequence continues at coordinate 31,574,051 of OU015749.1, read as the reverse complement.
TGATTTAATGAGGCTATATAAAGTCTGAGATCCACAGTGAAAGAAAATGTGATATTTTGTTTTTCAGTGTCTACATAGTTGTTCTTTGTGGCTGAATAAAATCCATTATGTGTTTAATGTGATGGGACCCAGGAGAATGGAACCAATAAATGTGGGTGACTGAATTCTCATCCAATCGTCAACTTTATTCAGAGCATCAGACAGTTTATACTCTGATGGTTAAGAGTAAAGTGTACAGGCACAAGGGCAATATAAACAAAGAACAACAGCTAGCTGTAACGAACAATGTGAAGTGAGCTCACTGCAATCCTGTACACCCAGGAGCTGCACAAAGGCATGGTCCAAGAATACCTACGTGTAGTTGAAGAAACTGAGATCACAAGACTCTTGATTTCCTGAAGTTTTCTCACAAGCACTCAGAAATCTCACAGGAGTCCATTCTTGGACCACATTCTGTTTTTTTGTTTGTTTTTTCTTTTGAGACAGGGTTTCTCTGTGTAGCCTTGGCTGGCCTGGACTTACTTTGTAGACCAGGCCTTGAACTCACAGAGATCCGCCTGCCTCTGCCTCCCCAGTGCTGCACCTGGCTATGTTCTGAAATTTTTAAATGCAGGATATCCAGAGTAGTTTTGATTTGAAATGTGGTAGATGAATTGTCATTTGACGCATGATTATCCTTTAAGCAAGCAAATTATAAACATAATAACACTAGAAGAATGAAAGCATTGTATTTAATACTCTGCTATCGAGAGTACTGATCAAAACTGTTTAGTGCTATTGGTCACATTATTATATTGATGAGAAATCTAGAGACCCATGTGGTTAGTGGTTTTGGACTCTTGTGGAAAGGAAGCTGGTGTTTGCCCTTTAGTAGGGAGACAAATGGTATGGTGTCTGATGCAAATGGGAAGGGGTTGAAATACCAAGGAAAACTTAAACCCACTTCCTTCTTCATATGAGTGAATGAGTCTGTTGTGGTTCCAAGGTCAAGCGTAAACACAGGTGCATTACTAAAGATGACAGGAGCTGGACCCATCCAGTCTACACGTTGAAGCAAAGGAGGATGAGGAACAGCAGCAGTGCACATGCTCAGGAGGACCCACTGCATGTGCAGTGACGTGGGCTCTGTGTACTTACTTCTCCTTTGCCACACAGGGCCTTATCTTGGTCCCAGGTGGGCAGAGTTCACGTCTGATGATATGGTTGATCCTGCTTTTGCTATCTTTCTGGTGACTTCCACTGTCTCCTCACTTCCCACCACCATCCTTGATGACCTGGGGCTGGAGGAGCCAAAGAGAGATCCACAGTGCTTCAGTGGATCCGTCTGCAGTGACAGATGCACCTCCCCGTTGTCTTCTGGAGAAGTAGAAATAGAGCAGGTTAATGCATCGGCTGCTTATTTCCTTCTGCAGTAAGACCAGGGAGGCTGGCATGTGCACGAGAATGTGCCTATTGCTGGAAATAACCCTACAACACAAGCAGAATTTGAAATGATGTTTTTGAGTTTATGAGTTAACCATACTAGATGAGTCAAACCTGCCACTTCCACCTGTTAGGCTAAAGAAAAGGAAGTATTAATAGATTGACTATTGGGACAATGCAATCCCTCTGTCCCATTAGCTGAGCCATCAATAAAATGAGTATTTGCCTGTGGCATGGGAGAAGGTTGGACAACTTTTGTGATCACAAATTCTGTTCATATGAGAAAATTCCATAGTAACATGCAAATGAAATGGGAAAACTGCTGGGTGATGGAACACATTTCTTTAATCCCAATATTCAAGAGGCAGGGGCAGATAGATCTCCAAGTTAGTGGCCAGTCTGGTCTACAGGGCTAGTTCCAAGGATAGCCAGGGCTACACAGAGAAACCCTGTCTCCAAAACAACAAAACTCCATAGAAAACTCCATAGTGCTCTTAAGCACTGTTTAGTTGGTTGAGAGTAATAGAGTACAAGGATCAAATTCATGTATTGTTGACATTGGGATTGGATCCTCCCTGATTTACTAATTGAGCAAGAATAGGAAGGTAAGCAATTAGTATTTTATGTCTCTTATGGTGTAAATAAATCCAACCCAAAGGTTTATCCTCTTGTGCTATAATCCTTGTGGAGACAATTTAGTGGGAAAATACTTAGTTTAAAGGCGGTAAAGGATCCACAGTGCTGCTTTTGGTCTGAATTCAAATAGTTATTTTCTTACCTCTTGGGATACTATGCAAGGACTCTCCAACACTGACTTTGCTTCTAGAGTTTTTAGTAGGTTGGCTAGTGCATTGGAAATACAGCAAGCACAGCTCACGGAAGAATTGGTAAATGAATTTCATTTCCAAAGTTAGGTTTTTCACAGGCTCTCCTGAATCCTCATCAAAAAATGGAGAGAATTCAAGACTAAATGGATTATCAAATTCCTCACCCCATGCTTCTCGGTCATGTCAGGCAATAGATGATACGTATTTAAAGGGGAGGCTCCAGTAAGGGAGCTGAGGGAATTGGCACAGACACCTAGGCTGTTGTATAACGTGCCTATGTGAACAGTGCTGGAGTAAGCCCACATGAGCAAGGATCTCCATAGTCTGCTGACTTGAGATAGCTGGGTCACATGGCAGCTGCACCTTGAGTATGAACCTCCACAAAATTTCAGGAGTGCCTGAGCCATTTATATTCCCGTCAGTATGTAATGGGTCTGATTGGGGCAAGGTGGGATATAAATGTAATCTTAATTTTCCTGGTCGTTGAGGATGTTGATTTTTTTTTTAACATATTTATGTTTGTGTTTCATCTTTAAGAACTAAGAACTATTTATTAAAAATACTTTATGTGTGTATACCTGAGTATATGTGTGTGCAGGAGTTCATAGGGCCTGAAGAGGGCATCAAACAGGTGTGAGCTGTTACATGGGTCCTCTGGAAGAGCAGCTAGTGCTCTTAACTGCTGAGCCATCTCCAGCTCCACTAAGAAAATATGTGACAATCTGATACCTACCATATAAATAATATGTCTGCCTTTTGCACAGGTACTGGGAGATGAGAGAGCAGCGCACCCCTACCCTGAAAGGCAAGCTAGTTCAAAAGGCTGATCAAGAGCAGCAAGACCCTCTGGAGTATCTCCAGTCTGACGAGGAAGACGATGAAAAGAGTGGCGCCCAGCGCCGGCTGCAGGAACAACGAGAGAGGCTGCATGGAGCCCTGGCACTTATTGAGCTGGCCAATCTGACAGGGGCGCCACTCCGCCAGTAGCCCCACACTTGACTCTTCACTGTACAAAAGTACTGCCCAGCATACTTACAAAGTAGATCCTTGGGCATAAGCTAAGCACCTTATTTGCTTATCATAGGCTGCTATTCTGTAGAAACTTATGAAGAATGTTGTTGCCTCAGACGAGGTGAGAGAGAATTGCACTTTTTTTTTTATATATGGAAATGGATTTGATGTAAAGTTTAAAATATTTTGTAAATATGGACTGCAGTTACAGGGTAGAAGCTGCATGTGTGGGAAGCTAGGTTTTGCAAGTTTGATGCATTCATCGGAAGCAGTTCTCACAGGAAGCACTTTGTGAATAAGACATTTGTATGAAAAAAACAGATTGGTACAAATAGCCAAAGAAGGTTGAAATAGATTATTTATAAGATCATTTTTAACAGTGTATGTTAGTATGTGTGACAGTACTGTAAACACTGAAGCAAGGCAGTGTGAGACATATGTATAAGATACATATTTTTTAAATTGCAAAATAGCATGCCCAATAAGGCTAGAGAAATGGGAGGCCAACTATTTGGAAAGATGCTATAAGTTATGGACATGGAAGAAAATAGGTATGTGAGGATCTTGGTAAGATGGGTAGGAGTTGAGTTTTTCAATTGATGTAAAATGAGTCTTATCCCATCTTTCTGGGCTCTTTAGCTCACTGTATTGCTGATGCTTATAAAGCACTCGTCACTCAGCTTCTTGACTGAGGACTTTTGCACACTGCTCAGCTGCTGGACCTGAGTGATTCATCTTGCAAAGTCTGTAACCTGGCAACTGGTGCGTGTGTGTGCACACCAGTGAGATCTGTTATGGGCCCTGTAGTGAGATTGGCACTTGTGTTTGTACTAATAAAAGGGACATCTGCAGGGTCGTTTTGTAGTGAAATGTTTTAGGTCTTTTGATAGTAAACACTAAATTTTAATTGTTCTGCTTGTTTAGCGTTATTAGTGGATGGAAGCCTCCGTATTTATATTTTCAGTGCATATTGCCACCTTTCTGCTTCACTTGAGAATAACACGCCAAGCTATTTTGTGTTCACTAAATTTAACTATCAGTTAAACACTTGAGCAAATATTGGCTACTCAAACATGCAAGCTTCTGAAATAGTTTTAACTGCAAGTGCGTGTTGTTTGGTGGTTCAAAACCATTTTCTCCAAATAGATAAAGTCATTGAACATGCTTTGTGTACTGAGGTGTGAACAGAATCCCAGGGGCCACGCAGCCACCTCTCTCGTGGAGTCAGGAGTCTATCACTTGAGCTTTTCTTCAAAGGTGAATAGAATTATATGCAGAGCATGGTAATTTGTAGACTCCTTGATTGGAGACTTAAAGTAATAGGAGGAAAGATGGGCTCCCCAGTGCCTTTTTCTTTGAGTTTTGGTAGCACCCTACAAGTGTAGATTACACATTATTGAGAATGTAGGCTTTGTTATAAAAAACCTCAGCAGTTGCAGTACACAGGTAGTTAAGTTGTGTAGCCTTGGAGAGAGGATGTGAGGAAATGTCCTGGGAAGCACCAGTGTGAAACTGAAGATGTGGTAGTTAATAATGTGTATGACGAGGACATACTTTAAAATGGAATTCCTCTGTACAGTCAATTACAGATTTGTAGGAGCTTTTTGTAATAAGAGAATTTCTATTTGTAATGGTCTAAGAATTTTATCTGTAATCTGGTATGTAGAATTTTAACTTGGAGCACTTGTTGTAAGTACAGTAAGACCATACATAGCATCTGAATATTCTTGGCTTGGGGTTCAACATTTTCTCTAGAATTTTTCCTTAGATGAATGGGAGTGTATAAACCAAAATGCAACACTCATCAGTCTTGGGAAATTTAAAATCTGATAAACTCACCTTAAGCAGTAGTTTGAAAAATACAATTAGCCAGTTCACAGATGACAAGATTTAAGGCCTTCAAAAACTAAAGGTGTTGTTTGTTTCTCTAGTTGACTTTTGTCAACCATTGTAGTTAATATTCACAAGTATTTTTTTATTTTTATGATTAGGCAGTTTAAGAAATTATTCCAACTGTGTACCATTGGCCATGTTTTAAAGGGTTTTTAAAAAAAATAAGCTATGTACTTGGACTAAATATATTGGCATCTAAAATTTGAGGTGTGTTATGACTGCTTTTTGTTTTAAAAATGTGGTTACATTCAGATTTTTGAAGTGTTTTATGCTTCATATGGCTGAGTTGTAGTTTGGCAGAGTTAACAGCATATTAATAAACATGCTGTAATTTTAAAAGATGCTTTGAATAAAAATTTATTTTAATTTAAAGCTTAAAGTACATGGGTCATTCTTGCAGTTTTTATAATTTGTTTCTATATCAAAAATTATACACACATATGTGTTTGTGTGTGTGTGTCCTAAAAACGGAAACAACCCACAACCTGACATCCTTCATCTCACTTGTCTCAGCTTTAAGGTGGTGGGGACTGACTTCAGGGCTTCGTACACACTAGGTAAGCATGCTGCCACTGAGCTACATGACGTACCTAGCCTTCAGGCATATATGTTTACTTACTTATACATATATACATGCATGCATGCATACATACATACATAGTATGAATTACTGTTTCTTTAAAATTATGGTTTGAGACAGGGTTTCACTTTGTATCCTTGGCTGGCCTGGATTGTGGATGTTAATTCCTTACCTCATTCAATATCACAGTGCTAAAATTATGCTGGGGCTGGGGAGATGGCCCAGTGGGCCAAGTACTCACTGCATACACATGAGGACTGGAGTTTGATTTCCAGCACCCACATACAATCTGGGCGTGGTGGTATAGACCTCTAACCCCAGTACTGGGGACAGAAATAACACTGGCTTATTAGCAGCTGGCCTACCCATCAACCTCTGGCTTCCATACGTGCTGGGACAAGTGAGTGCACCTGTGCACATGTATGTGCGCATATGCATGTGCTGATGTTAGATCTCAGACTGGGATATGGCTAACTTGAGATGCCTAGTAGCATATCAAAGCAGACTCTGGCCACCAGGTTCCTCCAGCACCCTTCAGTCCCTACCTGTTACACAGTCCTCCCGGCTGCCATACCCTGCTCCCTACCCTGAACTCTCCAGCCCAGAGCTTGGGCTTCCCTTTCCCTGGCTGCTTTTCCCTATATAACCCAGCCATTTTGGTCCTTTTGCCTCTTTGTCTCCTGCCTTTGCCCTCTTAACCCCCCCCCCCCTTACATGACCTGGTTCAGGGGCATGTTCACTCTGCCTGCATCTTCCCTTTTATCCAGAATAAACTTTCACTTATTACCTGAGAGCACTCATCTCCTTTTTATTTTTTTCATTCAACTATATTAGTGGAATTAATTAGGGAAAAAACATCTTGCTCATGTGTGGAGGCCAGGGATAGCTTTTGGAGTTGGTTCTCTCCTTCCAACACGTGGGTTCTGGGGATCAAACTAGGGTCGCCAGGCTTGGCAGCAGTGTCTTTTATCTGCTTTGCTAACTTGGAGGTTCTGGTGTAGTTAAATATTAACTATTGCCAGTCCTATCTCAGGCCTTAAATTAGGGTAATAAGGAGTAGAGACTTCCTTTTACTCAAAGGTGTGTTGAGTTAGGAATCATCCTTCCAAAAGCCGCCCCCACTAGGTTTCCTTTTTCACCTGCATTATTTTCTATTGATCTTCAGTTGAGTACTTGAAATGATCAAGGTTACCCTGTCCTGGGTGTACCCCAATCCCCCTCAAATGGGCAGGCTCACTGACTTGTCCAAAATTGAGTCTACTAGGTCCAACTCAACCTGGACTGTGGGAGGATTTTGGCAGTTAAATAAAAGCCAGCATTCCCTGGGAACTTGGGAAACTGGTTCCTATCTGCCAAAAGGAGTAATTTCCCTTACCTCTGGCAGAGGGATTTATGGCTCTGTTGACAGGTACCTGTGGCTGCATATCACAGGCCGGCTGAGCATCCAGGCTCCTTCAGTCCTTATTACAAGTACTTGTTAACACATTTCAAAGCCCCTACCCCAGTTTCCGGCCCCTCCCCGCAGCCACGCACCCTCCTTATAACCTGCTGTCCTGCTATCCTTACCACTCTCTTGCCATGGTCTGGCTCTCCATGCTCCAGTCTCTTGCTATCTCCATCTCCCCCACTCCACCCCCTTCCCTTCCCTAGCCATGGCCATGTTCAGTCCTCTTCCTGCCCATAGAATACTTTTACATACAATACAAACCTTAACTATGCAATGGAGCAGTCTTCTTGGTGGCTTCTTTACTGTGCCCCTCCAGTACATCTGGTGCCAAACACCCAGATGAGGCACAAGTGGACCAGCGGACCGTCCCATCCAGACGAAGCTGCTGATTCTCCTAAGGCGTGGGTTATTTGTGTCTGCTGGCTTTTATCCAACCGCCAGGAATCTTCCTATAGTCCAGCTTGCGTCGGGCCTACACTCAGTCTTGAACCAAGTCAGTGGGCCTGCCCTTTTGCTGGACCTCACACTGGTGTGTGCAGACGGAACTCACAACACTAGTGAGGCTGTGGAATAGTAGTTAATACTGGTGAAAAGACCTATGCCTCGGAATGTGAGAGCAAATGTGAAGATGGTTGAGAGTGCCTAAGTGCAGGCTTTGGCTAGGAGTAGTACCTGGCTTAATAATTAAAAAATAAGATTCCAGGTGACAGATACTAGATGGAGAAGTTTATTCAATGAGCATGGGGAGAGAAGGAAATGGGGGGGGTACCCCAGAGAGATCAGGATAGAGGAAGAAAGAGAGATAAGAGGGAGGGGGAGAGAGAGAAGAGGAAGGGGAAAAGGAGGGGGGTTGGGGGGGGGAGAGGAGGATTTGGCCTTTTATAATCTTGGGTAAGGCCACGCCCAGTGGGAGGTAGACAGTGACGTCACAGGCAGGCTGACGCAGAATCCTAACACCTGGGGCTGTAAACATGACTTTAAAGTGCCGCTTTGCAAAGTTAATGTGCGCAGAGCCCAGAAACAACAGGTCTTTTGGAGGAAATCAGCAAAGTGACTGAATTTAGAGTTTTCTTTTAAGATTTATTTTAGGAAAGATTTGTTTTGTAGTTAATTCTGGGCATGTTTGTGTGTATCTGTATACACTGAGTACCCATGTCTGCACCAGCCAGAGGCATCAGGTCTTCGTGGAGCTGCGTGTTACAGGTAGTTGTGAGCCTCCTGGTGTGCGAGCTAGAACAGCCTGCATCCTCAAAATCAACTAGAGCTCTCTGCCCCATCTCTGCAGGCGCAATTCAGATGCTAAAGTCTTATGTACGTGCTTTCGTTTTCTTTCCCTGGACTGATTTGGGCTCTTCTGGCCAAAATTTTCAGTGCTAGGCCACTTCCCAAAAATTCAGCTCAGCTTCCCATCCGGCTATTGGCAGACAGTTTTGGCCTTCATACAGCTGGGCTTCAGCCTTAATTAACAGGAAAGCTTAAGCATGTCTAAAAGGCTATATTTTCAGATTTAAAAGATTATTATTTACAATTAAAAATATGAGACACTTAGCTGGAAATAATGCTGCAGCCATTCTGAGCGCAGCTCTGAGCCTTTATTCAGGAGAACCAGGTACCTTGGTCTGTGCTGCCCTGGGGAGAAGTGAGCCCTGGCTGAAGGAGGCCTGAATTTACCCAAGTGTCCAGAGCTAGGGAAGCTGAATGCTTGCCACCCCACCCCGCACCCCCACCCCCCCGCCTGCCGCTCCAGTCCCAGGCATCTATGAGGAAGACACAGAAGCGTTCCGCACAAGCGCTTGCTTTGCAGTGTGTCTGGATTGATTTTTAGTCATCGCCATAAGCTGGGAACTACCATCATGCCATCAACTGGTCAGAGCGATGCAGCGGTTTAAAGGGGCGCTTCGGAGCACCGAACCTACGAGGGAGCGTTTGCCCTTTGTGGGGATGTTGAGCTCGGACTTGCTCCGTTGTATCTATTTGTCAAAAACGCACCTGAGATTCGCGGCTCGTCCCGTAACGTGTAAGTTATACTTTTTAAAACAAATTTTAAAAAAGCGGAAACGAACCTCAGCCTTGCTGGGCGTGTGACCCCGAGAGCTGTCTGCTGGACGGCCGGCTCTGCAGGCTCTAAAGCCAGTCCCCGGTGGCGGGCGCCTCCGTGGAGAGAGCGTTCTAGGGGTGCGGGCGGGCGCCGGGTGGGGCGGGCGCGATTTGGGTTCGCTCCCCGGCTCTTCCTGTTCCTGCCGCACCCTCTTCCCGGCTCGCTGGGGACGGGGACCGCGGGCTGGGTTAGGGCCGGGCGGCGGAGGACAGAAATGGGAGAGCCCGACGCGGTGCGGCTGCCCTCTCGCCTGGCCAGGCTGCTGTCGCTTCTAACGGGGACATGCTCCTTCCTCATCGTGCTGGTCAGCAAGGCGCTGCTGACCACCTACGGGTACGGGTGAGGCTGAGGCTGGTTGTGCGGGGCGCGGGGTGGCCGGGGCCTGGAATGGCAAGTGTGCTCTGCCTTCACCGAGTCCCCCACCCAACAAAGTCTACTTGCACGCACCAGCGAACTTGGGAAGTCAAGCTTTAAATAAGTCCACAAACTGAGAGAAAATGACTTTAAGGGCTACTTAATTTATAGACAGTCATCAGGAAGCTCACTCTGGCCTCGAACTCACATCTTCATGACCGAGCCTCTCTAGTGCTGGCATTACAGGTGTGCACCATCATAAACAAGTGTATTTTGAGCAAATTATTACTTTTTAATATTTGTGGTGTTTTTGAGACAGGGTTTCATGCATCCCTAGTGGTTTTCCTGTACCCACCTCCAGTGTGTAATACCACACCTGTTTTATACAGTGCTAGGGAAGCAACTCAAGAAAAATCAACACAACACAACACAACACAACAAAACAAATGCATGTTCCACAGATTACATCTGTCCATATGGGTTAATTAGCCATTCTTTCTTTCGGCTTTTTTTGGAGTCAGGGTTTCTCTGTGTAGCCTTGGCTATCCTGCACTCACTATGTAGACCAGGCTGGCCTTGAACTCACAGCGATCTGCCCACCTCTGCCTCCCAAGTACTGGGATTAAAGGGGTGTGCCACCACGCCCAGCCAATTAGCCATTGTTATATACCCGGCATATTTATGGAGGACCAGAACAAACAAATTTACAAGGCAAGGTTCCCCCCCCCTTGGATTAGAGTGGAGTGCACTGTAAACGGCTTCTTTGAACCTATTTCTAAAGACTATAACAATATCCTATTTAATTCCACTGTGTGCTAGCAATCCTGAGAGAACTGTGGGTTTAAATCCAGCCCCAGGCATGAGTGCTCTGCCTCCCCACCCCCTAGCCCATACTTAGCACTTTCCTTAGATGCAAAACCTAGCTGACTAAGCATGGCGCTGACCTCCCAGGGCCTTGCCTGAGCCACAAAGGAAGGTTCTTTGTAAACTCCATGGGAAAACTCAGACCCACGCCTTGTCCACAGGTTGTAAGTCCAGCAGGTATTACTGAGCACCTGGTAGGCGCGGGGCCCATGGTGAGCACTGGTGAAATGGTGTGGGCCATGAGAAACATCTTCAAAGGAGGTTCTGTAGGCAGTAGGCAATCAGGCTCAGGAATAGAAAAAGCATATCAGATGTGGCCTGAGAAAGAAGAGGCTGAGAGGTCAGTGCCAGAACATCAGAGGAGACCGCAAGACCTCATGCCGGGAAGGGAGTGGGCAAGTACCACAGTGATAGGAGACCTCAGAACTCTAGGGGAGGGGGAGCCAGAGCCTTCATCCACTCAGGGATGCTGTGTGCCCAGGATGTGCCAGCCATGGACCTAGGCATATAGGTAACTGAGGTGAACAGACCAGGTTAAAAAACCTTTAAGTCTCACATCCTAGTGTACCAATAATAAACTAGTACATTGAAAGTGTGTGTGTGAGTGTGTAGGTCAGAGGACAATGTTCAGACAGTCACATGTGACCTACACTCAACAAACACATGGATAAAAATGAATCTTAAAACAAACAAACAAACAAACCCACCCAAAATCCATAGGGACTGGAGAGATGGCTCAGCAATTAAGAGCACTGTCTACTCTTCCAGAGGTCCTGAATTCAATTCCCAACAACCACATGTGGCTCCAACCACGTGATCTCATGTTCTCTTCTGATACGAGGGTGTACATGCAAATAAACCACTCAGATACATAAGATAAATAAACAATTCTTTAAAAAACAAAAAACCCAAACACAAACTGCATTAAAAAAAAAAAAAAAAAGCCAGGCACGGTGGCGCATGCCTGTAATCCTAACATTCAGGTAGGTAGAGGCAGGCAGATTGCTGTGAGTTCAAGGCCAGCTTGGTCTACAAAGTGAGTTCAGGACAGCCAGAGCTACACAAAGAAACCCTGCCATGAAAAAAACAAAACAAAACACAGAAGTCTGGAGTTTCATCTCTTTCTTCTTTTTTTTTCTTTTTTAGTTTTTTGTTTGTTTGCTTGCTTTTTTTTGAGGCAGGATTTCTCTGTGTAGCCTTGGCTGTCCTGGACTTTGTAGACCAGGCTGGCTTCAAACTCACAGAGATCCACCCGCCTCTGCCTCCCTGAGTTCTGGGATCACAGGCGTGCGCCATCACACCTGAAGTAAGTTTCATGTCTTCACTGAGTCGGGGTTGAGATTTCTACAATTGAAGTTTTTACCTCAGGAAGGCTAAATACACATGCCCTGCCCCCACCCCCTCACTTCTGACGTGTGACATCACACATCTGGACTCTGTTGAAATACCAATATTCGAGATTCTCGAGGCACACACTGTTGAAAAGGAGGTTGGGGTGACTTAGTTACCACGACCCATAGCAACTTGACCTTAGAAAGCTGTCTGAGCAGAGTATGTGCTAGAGGTTAGAAAAAAAGTGTTTTGTTTGTTTGGTTTTTTTTTTTGGTTTTCCAGACTGGGTTTCTCTGTGTTGCCTTGGCTGTCCTGGACTCACTTTGTAGGCCTGGCTGGCCTCATTGTGGCCTGACTCACAACGATCTGCCTGCCTCTGCCTCCCTGAGTGCTGGGATTAAAGGCGTGCTCCACCACACCCGGCCCCAAAGAAGCTTTTAATATCCTAAAGATTCTTTGACAACAAGACAGGCAACACCCAGCCCACCTCAAGAAGGTGATGAGCAGGGTCTCACTAACTTGCTCAGGCTGGCCATGCACTTGGGATCTTTCTGCCTAACCTTGCAGTTAGCCAGGATAAAGAGGCTTGCCTGCACAAATAAAGTGAATCCTTTAACTTTTAATTTTAGTTTATAGTTTTCTATGAGAGGTGTCTTAGTCAGTGTTCTATTGCTGTTAAGAAGACACTGTGACCATGGCAACTCTTTTTTAAAGAATTATTATTATTTATTAATTTATTCATATTACATCTCAATTGTTATCCCATCCATTGTATTCTCCCATTCCTCCCTCCCTCCCTCCCTCCTTTCCTTCCTCCTTCCCACTTTCACTCTACTCCCCTCCCCTGTGACTGTGACTGCGGGGGGGACCTCCTCCCCCGTATATGCTCATAGGGTATAAAGTCTCTTCTTGGTAGCCTGCTATCCTTCCTCTGAGTGCCACCGAGCCTCCCCATCCAGGGGACGTGGTCAAATATGGGGCACCAGAGTTCATATGAAAGTCAGTCCCCTCTCTTCACTCATCTGTGAAGAATGTTCTGTCCATAGGCTAGATTCTGGGTAGGGGTTCGATGTTTACTGCACGTATTGTCCTTGGCTGGTGCCATAGTTTGAGCAGGACCCCTGGGCCCAGATCTGCCCATCATAGTGTTCTTCTTGTAGGTTTCTAGGACCCTCTGGATCCTTCTATTTCCCCATTCTCCCATACTTCTCTCCCCTAGAGTCCCAATAGGATGTCCTCCCCTCTGTCCCACTTTCCTGGTAGGTGAAGACTTTCATGGGACATGCCACTTGGGCTAGTGTCTAGTTATAAGTGAGTATATACCATTTGAGTCTTTCTGCTTCTGTGTTAACTCACTCATTATGATCACTTGTAGTTCAATCCATTTGTCCAAAAAATTTTTGAATTCCTTGTTTTTGATAGCTGAATAGTATTCCATAGTGTAAATGTACCACAGTTTCTTTATCCATTCTTCTACTGAGGGACACTTAGGCTGTTTCCATGTTCTGGCAATTATGAATAAGGCCACTATGAACATGGTTGAGCATATGTCCTTGTTGTGTGCTGGTGCATCTTCTGGGTATATTCCAAGGAGTGGAATAGCTAGGTCTTGAGAAAGCCCTATTCCCAGTTTTCTGAGATAGCGGACCATGGCAACTCTTATAAAGGAAAGCATGTTCTTTGGGCTGGCTTACAGTTTCAGACGTTTAGTCTATTGTCATGGTAGGGAACACGGCAGCGTTCAGGCAGACATGGTGCTGGAGAAGGAGCTGAGAGTTCTATGTTCTGATTCATAGGCACAGAGAGACAGTGGCTGCACTTGGTGTGGGCTTTCAAAACTTCAAAGCCCACCTCCAGCAACACATTTCCTCCATCAAGGCCACACCTCCTAATAATTCTAATTTCTTCAAATAGTGCCACTCCCTGGTGACATATGAGCCTATGGGGGCCATTATTATTCAAACTACTGCAAGAAGTCTTCTTGTATATGGTATTTTTAAATTTATATTTATTAATTTTAATTATTGTGTTACTCTGCTTTTTCTTATGTACACAGTTATGCCTATTTTACTTTCACGGAACAAAGGAAAACTGCCAAGTTTAGCAGCCATCAGATTTTTTTTTTTAAATGAAAAAGAAATGGACAAAAGAAAACAAATTAAAGTCCCCATTGTTAAATCTCTGAAATGGCTTTTGGTCTACATATTCTCTTCAAAATGTTCTATGTTGCTAAACTGATTTGTTATTCTACATTTATTGCAGTTTCCCCTCACCAATTGTTCTTGGAATTGGACAGGCCAGTTATAAAATATGAGAGCCTTAACTAGCCATTGACATACAAGCTTTTTTAAGTGCGTTTGTTTAAGACTGATTGGCACAAGTTGTCTCAACCTACACACACTCAACCTGTGTCACACCAGTGCCACCTTACAGATAAACAAGAGTCAAGGTTTAGGATAGTTATATTGACACAGGTCTTAAACTTTTACATTCTCATATGAAGAAAATTGAGTAAGTTATACAATTGGCCCAGGAGATGACTTTATTTAAAAAACAATAAGATGGATTATTTGTAATGCACCTATCACTTTCTAGGTTTATAAGATTGTCAAGACTATTTGTGTGTGTGTGTGTGTGTGTGTGTGTGTGTGAGTGTGTCTATGTGTGTGTGTTTGTGTATGAGTATGTGTGAATTGTGTGTATGTGTATGTATGTGTGTATGAATGTGAGTGTGTGTGTATGTGTGTGTGAGTGTGTATGTGTGTGTATGTATGTGTTTACGTGAGCAAAGTTGTCCATGGAGTCCAGAGGGCATTGGATTCCCTATAACTGGCTACAGCTGGTTGTTAGCCCACAACATGGGTGCTGGAAACCAAGTTTGAGTTCTCTGAAAGAGCAAAAAGTACTCTTAACTGTTGAGCCAGCTCTCTCCGAGGCTCACAATTTATAAGGGTTAAATGAGACAATTTTGTTGTGCTAACTAAATTGAAAAAAAAAAGTAAAATATTTTTATTTATTTATTTCCTTTTTTGAGACAGTGTTGTGTAGCGTTGGCTGTCCTGGACTTGCTTTGTAGACCACACTGGCCTCAAAATTACAGAGATCCACTTGCTTCTGCCTCTGCCTGCTGGGATTGAAGGTGTGCACCACCATGCCCCACAATTTTTGTTTTTTGAGACAAGGTCTTACAATGTATCCCTGGCTGGTCTGGAACTCACTATATAGACCTGACTGTCTTTGAACTCTCAGAGATCAGGCTGCCTCTGCTTTCACAGTGCTGGGATTAAAGGTGTACATCGCTACACCCAGCTAAGATTTATTTTATTCTTAATTATATATGTTTGTGTGTGTTTCTGTGTGGGTAATAAGGTGTGAGTACAGTTGCCCAAAGGCCAGAAGAAGTCATAGGATCCCCTGAAGCTAGAGTTTCAGGGATTTTTGGACGTGAACTACACTCAAATCCTGCAGAGGGGCAGCAGGTGCTCGTAGCTGCTAAACTGTCTCCAGACCATGAGAAGAAAAATCTTAATGCTGTTTTTACACACACACACACACACACACACACACACACACACACACACACACAAAATGGCACTTTGACTTTTCTTTGGACGTTTTTATTACCTTGTATTAATTGTACAAAATAATGAGTCATGATATTTTCAGTGCGCATAATGCACTTTAGTCACACTCTCTCCCCCTTTCTCTTTCAAAAAGTCCCTGTGTGTCTTCGTCTCTTTAACGGGTACATGTGTTTGCAGTCTGTGCCTTCCCACCCTCTTTTCAGACAGAGTCTCTCTCTATGAAGACCAAGCTGGCCTCAAACTCACAGAGATCCACCTGCCTCTCCTAGGATTAAAGGTGTGTGTCACCGTACCTGCCTAGGAGTTTTTCCTGTGTAAAAACTGTTTTCTTGCTCTCCGGCCTTTAGGAGGAGAAGCTGACAGGTCACGCTTTGTTTTTAGAGCCCCTGAGATAATGTGCACACGTGAATGCACTTGACTACACATTGGGCTTGTTGCTCTGATGGAACCTGTCCAGTGGTGCGAATTTTATCTTCACGAAGTTCCTCCCTGCAGCCTGGAAAGTGGACTTTTTTAGACTGTCTTTCTGATAGATATTTGCTTCTGCTTATGCCAGGGAACTTCAGACTGTCTTTCCAGACTACAGTGGCCTATGAAACAGACCCTGTCTGGTTATAGCATTTAGCGGTATTTGTGAAAAAGGGTGGTAACAGCCAAATTACAGGAGCCTGATGACATTGCTAAAGGAACTTCCATGGTCTACATTTGTAGGAAGCAAACAGGACTCAGCCAGTACCATGCAGTACCCTGCAGGGCACTCTGGGGGACAGCCTGGGGAATGAACAGGTTGTAGGTTCTCTGCATGCATTGTCCTTGGTTGGTACATCAGTTTTTGCAGGCCCCCTGGATCCAGATGCACCAGCCTTGATGGTCTTTTTGTGGAGCTCCTGACCTCTCTTGGTCCTTCCATCCACGCACTCTTCCACATCACTCTTCCCAGAGTCCAGCTGCAAGCCTCAGGCATCTGTCCTGATCGCCCAATGGCTGGAGTCTCTCAGAGGACAAATATATTCAGAATTTCAATGGGCAACTGAAAAGGCAGATTCTATACTTTCATCATTTATTAAAAGTTATGGCTATTATTTATTACACCACACCCTTTTGGTCCAATTTCCCCCTCTACATTAATAAACGATATACAATGAGAAAAATCATGAGAACTAACAGGTAAAATTACATTTATAATTTGCATTTGGCAACATTGAAGAACATATTTCACTATCTTATTTTGGTGAGCCCAACGTTCTGAACTTAAATCATTTCCTGATCATTATTAATGTTTTATATATTCTAACTTTCATAACTTGCATTTACTGACCTTAAATCATCTTCTTAGACACCAAAGCATACTCTTAGATCCTAAAACCTTAATCTGTTATTTCTTTAATAATAAAAGAAATAACAGGCAGGCATGGTGGCGTATGCCTTTAATCCCAGCACTCGGGAGGCAGAGGCAGGCGGATCGCTGTGAGTTCAAGGCCAGCCTGGTCTACAAAGTGAGTCTAGGACAGCCAAGGCTACACAGAGAAACCCTGTCTCGAAAAACAAAACAAAACTACAACAACAACAAACCAAACAAACAAACAAACAAAAAGAAAGAAATAAGACTATAATATATGGTCTTCAACCCCATCAGATCTCCTCCTCCTCCTCCTCCTCCTTCTGCAAGTCCTTTTGCTCCACTTGACCCAAATTTGTATCTTTCATTCTATTTTAATATCTGTCATATTTTCTGTGTGTGTCTCTGCTTTTCTTTCCACTGCTACTTTTCCTTTTGCCTTTTCTCCACACGTTTCTTCATTCCTGTGTTCTCGATGTATATATCTGTATCTCTCCTCTCTGATTTTTTTTTTTTTTTTTTTGGTTTTTCAAGACAGGGTCTCTCTGTGTATCCTTGGCTGTCTTGGACTCGCTTTGTAGACCAGGCTGGCCTCGAACTCACAGCGATCCGCCTGCCTCTGCCTCCCGAGTGCTAGGATTAAAGGCGTGCGCCTTCTGGCCCAATATATAGGACATATTTGTGAGGCTGGAACTACTAAGGACTTGCTTACCCTGTCTTGGCAGAGTTTGGCAGTCGACTCTGCCTGCATCCAGGCTTGCCCCTTTTTAGGCAGAATTCTGTCTGTGGTAGAAACAAGGAGATATTTTTCACAGTGGTTTGTTTGCCATATTTGAAGCCATCTCCATAAGGAGGTTCTTTAATGCTCATCATCCTCTTTGAAGTAAGCTGGGTGTTGCCAGGAGTTAACCTGTCTCATTGTCAGTGAATCTTATCTCTTCTTCTTCTTTCTCCTGCTCTTTTCTTCTTCTCCTCCTTCTCTTTCTCCTTCCTCATCCTCTTTCTTCTTTCTTCATCCTCTTCTTTTTTTCTTTCTTTTCCTCTCCTTTCTTCTCTTCTTTCTTTTCCTTTTTTCTTCTTCTCCCCCTCTTTCTCTTCCTCCTTCTTCTTCCTCTTCTTCTTTTTCTCCTCCTCCAAGTCCTTGTGCTCCAAATTTGTATATTTTATTCTATTTGAATATCTGATGAGAATAAGTAAACAAACACAATGTTTGATAGGTGAGTCTATATGAAAAATAAATATATATAAGAATAAATAAACCTGATGTGTAAAGGGAGAGAATATATGAAAAATAAAATATATATTAATAAATACAGATTTGTTATGTGAAAGGACAATGTATATGAAAAAATTATATATGAAGAAATAAATGTAGTGTATGAGAGGAGAGTATATATGAAAATATATATACATAAGAATAAATAAACAGATGTGACATGTGAGAGGAGAGTCAATATGAAAAAATATATATCTAATAAACAAAAAAGACATGTGAGAGGAGAATCTATATAAAAATAAATATACATACATAAGAATAAATAAATAAATGTGACATGTGAGAAGAGAGTCTATATGAAAAATAAATATACATATATAAGAATGAATAAATAAGTGTAACATATAAGAGAAGAGTATATATGAAAAAATATGTATATATAAGAATAAATAAACCAACATGATGAGTGAGAGGATAGTCTATATACAAATTAATATATATATAAGAATAATTAAACAAATGATACATGTAAGAGGAGAGTCTATATGAAAGTTAAATATATATATAAGAATGAATAAAGAAATGTAATGTGTGAGAGGAGAGTCTATGTGAAATATACATACAATTATATATAAGAATAAATAAACCTGACATGAGTGAGGAGAGTATATATGAAAAATAAATGTTTATATAAGAATAGATATTTTAAAAAATAAGAATAATTAAAAAGACATGACCTATTAGGGGAAAGAATATATGAAAAATAAATGTATACATTTATGAATAAATAAGCAGATGTGACATGAGAGAGAAGAGTGTATATGAAAAACAAATATATATATGAGAATAAATAAACAAACCTGAGGTGTTAAAGAAGAGTATATATGAAAAATAAATATACATATGAAAAAATGAATGTAATGTGTGAAAGGATAGTCTATATGAAAAAACATATACAAATAAATAAATAAATAAGTTAATAAATAAATAAATAAATATAAGGAGAAGGGGAGGCTCCCCATGGGAACCAACCTACCCTGGCACATCAAGTCACAGCAGGACTAAGTGTGTCCTCTCCCACTGAGGCCAGACAAGACAGGCTAGCTAGGGGAAAGGGATCCGAAGGCAGGCCTCAGAGTCAGAGACAGCCCCCCACTCCAATTGTTAGGGGATCCTCATGAAGACCAAGCTGCATATCTTCTATATCTGTTAGGGGGCCTAAGTCCAGCCCATGCATGCTCTTTGGTTGGTGGGTGAGTCCCCATGGATTTGCCCACATTTTCTTGCAACAGCAGTTAGGAGTGTGCATACAGCCTTGCACACAGTAGGTGCTCAGTGAATACTCATTAGCTTGATTCAGTTTCATTGTCCAGGCAATCCTAATAAGCTTCTATTGCAACCTCAAGCCAATGTAGAACTCAGTAGCTCACAAAGATCAAGCTAATCCAAAACTAATCCAGATGCAGGGGATTAGCAAGAGGGAGTCAGGCTAGGACAGCAGTGCAGGGCTGCAGTAGTCAAGAGCAGGGTCTCAGGCTCTTCAGCAAGGGCAGACACCACTCTGGGTATTGGCCTCAGCTCTAGGAAATTGCCTGGAGCACACTCATTTATACTCAAAGTTTCTCCCGGAAGGCTTGAGAGTTCCTAAGATTATCCCAGGGGCTAGAATTAAACTTCTGCTCACCCCGGTGGGTGAGCAAACAGCTGGACCATCCCATCAGCCTCAGCCCCCTGACTTTTCACTGTCATGATTTGGTCATACTTGGGAACAAATGAACAGCTTGGGGAATGCTGTTCATGCATTTTGATTGGCAGGCTGGGCTATTTCCCCAGCACGTGCGTGTGCACGCGCATGTACACACACACACACACACAGAGAGAGAGAAAGAGAGAATGTGTATATGTATACGTTTATTTATATTAAATATATGTATTTAAGCATAGAAGGGCAATAAATAAGAATTTTTTTATGCTTAAATATGGCAGGTGGCTGGAGGTTAGGAGCATTGGCTGCTTCTCCAGAGGTCCCGAGTTTGATTCCCAGCGCCCACAAGATGACTCGGAACTGTCTATAACTGCAGTTCCAGGAAATCCAACACCTTCTTCAGGCCCCCAGGGGCACTACATGTATATGGTGCACAAACATGTATGCAGAGAAAACACCCATTACACCTAAAATACAGACCTAGAAGACAGCTGCAAAAGGAAGAATAAAAAGACAGCCCAAAGCATGCTCTGGGATGTAACGGTAAGGCTTCTTCCTGCTGAGACATGTCTTGACTCCCCTCCGCTGGTCCAGATTGCTGCGTCATCCCCAATGCTGCCACCCCACAGGACGGCTGTTATGCTCTGCTGTGTCGCTGTGTCGAAAACACTCAAAGCCAATTCACCTTTATATTTTTGTAGACGTTGGTTCAACCTCAGGGAAAGCCGCCTTCCCAACTTAGATGTCTCTCTCTGAAACTCAAGTGAAAACCCCTCTGATACTGATGACAGGGTCCACTGGCTAAACTGCCAGGCTACACTGTCTCCTCTTTCATTGCTTCCTCCTTCAGTCACTCATTCCTGCAGCGCCTGCTTCGGGACCTGTGGGCCAGATGTGGAAGAACAGAGAACGTGCTACTAAACTGACATTGTGCGCAGTACGGATTTTCCCATTTTGCCTTTGGTATATCTTCGCTATGGAAATGGCTCCACCAAGTGGCGTAGCTGAGGAATTACATGCCATCTTCCCATTTTTCAGCTGTCTGCTTTAGGCAGATGGACAGATATGAGTTGCTAATTATTTCATAGCATTCAATTAATTGATTTCCATGATGATTTATTAACACTAATATTTACTTCATCATCCCAAACTCCATAGGAAACTTCTATAAATATCATGATGTCTATCTTATCAGGGTAGAGTCAGTACTGAGTTATAGCAGTAACTATGGGATGGAAACCCCTTTGGCAAACCTCTGTCTCCAAAAAACAAAAGAAAACAAAACACAAAAACACCGTACATTACAATTCATAACAGTGGCAAAATTACAGTTCTACAGTAGCAACTAAAATAATTTTAGGGCTGGGGGGGGGGTCACCACAACATGAGGAACTGTATTAAAGGGTTGTAGCATTGGGAAGGTTGAGACCTACTGAATTATAGGAAGAAAAGTCAAAGCCAGATTTATACCTAATTAAAATGAAGTGTATTTGCCTCCTTGAAGTGTGTTTGTGTGTGTGTGTGTGTGTGTGTGTGTGTGTGTGTGCACACTCAGCATGCATGCAGGTATAGAGCTCAGAGGTCTATGTCAGTGCCTTTCTCAATTGCTAATTTTAAAATAATTTTTTATTAATTTATTCTTTGACAATTTCATACATGCGTATAATACATTTTGGACACACTCATTCCTTCACTCTTTCTTATTCTCCTCCTATCTCACCAGCCCCCCCCACCACCACCACTTTCACGTCTGGTTTTTGCTTTGTGATCCTCCAGGTCCAATGAGAGCCATGAGCCTGGCTTGAGTGTGAAGGACCCACTAGCTCATGGATAACTCTTAAGTAGCTACATCACTGAAGACAGTGCTTTCCTCTGTCCCTGCACTGCCAGCCACTCGCTGGGTGAGGAGGGGTCCCATGATCCTCTTCCCCATCTATGACTGAATGTTTGGGAGCCCAAACTTGTGCAGAGAACAGTAGCTATTGTGAGTTCACAAGTGTCCCAGCCATGCCATGCCCATATAACAGCATCTTATGCCCCTCCTCCCTATCATCCAGCCCTTGCACTCTTTCTCCTCCTTCCACAGTGTTCTCCCAGGCTTGGAGGAGATAGTATGGGTGTCCTGGGTAAGGCTGGTTCTCAGCATTGTCACCAACCATGAGTTATATTAACCAACGTTCCTTACAAAGACAAACTTCTTTGAACAAAACTGAGGATAACACTAGTCTATAGGTCAAACAAATAATTTAAGATGCATTTTGACAATATGTCTACTTAGTAAAATAAGCTTAGTTAGATGTACCCCTAGAGCCAATGGCTTCCCTACCCACAGATCTTTGACTAAATCCACAGGACTGGGCACGATCTCCCTCCTACAAAGTGGGCCTCATAGTTAACTAAAAACTCAGTTGGTTGCCCCTATAACAGTTGCATCACTACTGCATCAGTGGCACCTTTGAAATTAAATTCTTATCTCTCACCATGCACAAAACTCTTCATTTGGTTGAGAGGGTCTTTGCTGTATAGGAGCCTTTAGTTTCGTGAGATCCACTTATAAATTATTTATCTGATTCCCTGTGCTACCAGATCTTGCCTGGGCCCACAGGTGGAAGTCAATCTGGCAATTTTTCATAAAATTGGCAATAGTGTTACCTCTGGACCCAGCTACACCACTCCTGGGCATATACCTGAAAGATGCCCCACCATACAACAAGGACATTTGCTCAACTATGTTCATAGTAGCTTTATTCGTAATAGCCAGAATCTGGAAACAACCTAGATGTCCCTCAACTGAAGAATGGATAAAGAAACTGTGGTACATTTACACAATGGAATACTACTCAATTATTAAAAACAAGGAAATCATGAAATCTGTAGGCAAATGAATGGAACTAGAAAAGATCATCGTGAGTGAGGTAACCCAGATCCAGAAAGATACGCATGGTATGTGCTCACTTATAAGTGGATATTACCCATATAATACAGGATAACCATGCTATAATCCACAGACCAAAAGAAGCTAAGTAACAAGGAGGACCCTAGGGAGGATGTTTAGTTCTCATTCAGAAGGGCAAATAGAACAGACACCAGAAGCAGTTGAAGAGAAGGAACAGGACAGGAGCCTAGCACAGAGGTCCTCAGAAAGACCCCACCCAGCAGGGGACTGAAGCAGATGCTGAGACTCTCAGCCAAACTTTGGGGCATAGCTCAGGGTAACTTAGGGAAGAGTCGAGGGATAGAAGGAGCTCGAGGTGACAGGAGATCCACAAGGAGAACAACAGAGGCAACAGATCTGTACCGCAGGGGACCTACAGACACTGACGCACCAACCAAGGACCATGCACGGAGAGGATCTAGACCCCCTGCTCAGGTGTGGTCCATAGGCAGCGCAGTCTCCAGGTGAGCCCCATAACATGGGCAGTAGGAGCTGCCTCTGACATGGACCCTGTTGCCCACTCATGGATCACTTCCCCATGGCGGGGTGGCCATGCCAGCCCACAGAGGAAGAGGATGCAGGCTGTCCTGATGAGACTTGATAGGCTGGGGTCAGATGGTAGGAGAGGAGGACTCTCCGTTTCTGTTGTCTAGGGGAAGTGGGGGGGGGGGGGGAAGAGGGGAGGAGGGGGGGAGGGCAGGACTGAGAGGAGTCGAGGGAGAAGGCTACAGTCAGGGCATAAAATGACTAAATTAAAAAATAAACTTAATTAAAAAAAAAAAGAAAAAGAATGGAATTGTTTCCTAGTTGTTTTTTTTTTTTCCAATGCATTTGCCATTTGTATATAATAGAAAGGCTAGTGGTTTGTGTTGGCTAATTTTGTAACCTGCCACGTTGTTGAGCAGATCCCACGGGCTCTCCCACACTCCTTCTGCCCACATGCTTATGAATCTTCGGAGCTGCTTCACTGCAAGGAAGAAGCTGATCCTTGAAGCCTCTGCTTAAGGGCTAGGCAGGGTGAGGACCAGCCAGCAGGGGAGGGCTGTGCAATCAGGATGCCTAAGCAAGTAGTTGCTCCAACAAGGCAGGAGCGGGATGGAGAAGGAAGCACCTACCTACTTGCTACAGTGTTGTGGGGTCCAGGGTTCTGCTCAGAGAGTGTTCACTCCCCGAACCTTACAACCAACCTCCCCTAGACACTGCCACTCCTCTCCCTGGTCAAGTTATAAGTTTCACAAACCAGAGGAGCCTGGAGGAAGTCCCAGGAGCAGGCTGCATCTGGTTTCCATGGCAATTAAGGGAAAAGCAGGTCAGGCCAAGAAGCTATGAATTGTGCATAAAGGTTTCTGAGTCTCTGTGACCTAAAGATTCCACTCCCTGCTGTATCTTGGAAAAGAAAACCCTCATGGATCACAAGAAAACGTGTGATGGAATTTATCGCTGCACTGCTATGTAGGAGTAAAGGAGGCATGGACAATGAGCATCTGTTCAAAGTGTGGAGAGCCCAACACAAGCTTTCGGAAGAAGAGCTGCTCTCAGACACCACATGCACGTCGTTGTACCACAAATGCAGCCTTAGAAAAAAAGGTCTCAAATAACAACTGGATGTAAGACCCAGAAGGATTTGAAACAGTGCCTCAGACCAACCTTAGCATCTTAGGGGAGATGTGCTATAACGCTGACCGCCAGGCAGAGTACAGAGGTGCCCACCTCACAAGAACATCTGCCCTGTGTGGGGGATGGTACCGTATGGTGTATAGGAGGCTGTGCAGCCATGTAAAAGCTGTGGGCTAAGTTGGCATGGCAGAAGGAAAGGGCGTCTCTAGGCCTTTGCTCATCTCGGGGGACAGAGGCTGGCATGACCACATAGCTAGGAATACAGGGAATTGTTGTGTAAAGTGAAGGATAACTGAAAGTCCAGCAAAGAGCCGCTCTCAGGGCAGCACTGATAAAACGTAATAAATTAAACTGGACACATACACCTGGCTGCACTTCAGAGTAACTAGGGAAAATGATTCGTGTGGGACCCCTTATTACACTCACTTATTCACCTCTCACATCCTGTTCTCCTAGAAGCTGCATGCTGGGATTCAGGGTCACCATGGAAACGGGTCTCTGCACACGACTGTGTGGCATTCCCTACATTAGGTTAATTGAGCTGGAAAGACCCCTCCACCCTCGATGTGGACGGTACCAGTCCATGGCTGGGGTCCCAAACAATAAAACGGGGAGAACGTGAGTTGAGTGCAGGCATGGTTTCTTTGCGTTTCCTGAGTTTGAATGCAATTTTGACAGTTTCCTCAAGCTCCTACCTCCATCACTTCCCACCATGGTGGGCAACACCTGGGAACTGGGAGCTAAAATAAACACTCCGTTGAGTTGCTCTTTTTTGGATACTTTATCACGGCAGTGAGACAAGTAACTAATACAGCACATAACTGCCATTTGCCATTTGCAAGAACCAGAAAGCAGTACCCACAGCTCCTACCATGCCTGGGCCTGCTAACTTCTAATCAAAGTTAGTACTTAGTTAAGTACTTAGTACTTAGTACTTAGTACATAGTACTTAGTTAAGAAAAAGGCTAGGTACACCTTCTGTATGGGAGGAGGGAGTGGTGGCCGCAGCAAAGCCTGGGGACACTCAGGTTACTCCTCATCTCCATTCAGCTGGCTCCACATGTACCACAACAAAAATGAGGTAAAGGGAGGACTGGCCACTTCCACAAAAGAGTGTTCTTTCTGAACACCTCCTGTTAGAGTGGAGAGGCTATTCTGTGAGGAAGACCAACATGTACACAAAAGGGCCATGTGGAAAACACAGCCACCAGCAGTCACCGAGCCAGGGCCCCAGTTGACAGCCAGTACCACACTCGGCAATGGCCGGGGCTGAGGAAAAGCCGTGTTGGACATGCCCATCCATGTGATTGCAGCTGAGCCAAAATGATGTGGAGCGGGCACCTCTCCCAATGGAGGCTTCTCAACATCTTCTAGAACTGCGGAAGAATACAAGATGTGTATTCTTTTAAATTTCCAAGTCTGATGGTGTTTTGCTGCTAACTTTGGGTGATGAAAACTGACTAAAACGCTACACGGGGCAGATCTCTGTGAAGCAGTTGTGTGCATTTGATCTCAAAGAGCGTGATTTTAAGCTTGCTTGCACTAATTGTCTAATACTCTCTTGGATATAATTGCAAATCATCTGAGCCATGCTTTCAGGGGGATAAGAGAGGGAAGAAATGATCTTAATTTGATTAACCACCAATTCATCTACATCAATCTGATTCTCAAGCAGCCTTTATTTTAATGCGTCCTCAGACGTGGAGAAGACGAAAACACAAAGCCCAAGGTCAAAAACCATCAAACAGAATCTAAGGAGCACTCAGTTCATTTTGAGTTGCGACTTCCTGCAGTCAGGGATGTTTTCCTGTGCTGAGACCAGAAGACCAGAGGTCCCTCTGTTTTCACAGTAAAATGTAAATGCAGGCCAGGCTCCAGGGTTGGTGAGCTGAACTAAGCTTTCACGTCCTGAGAATCACTTCCTTAAGTCGCACACAACTCAGCATCCTCAGGCTCACTTATGCAAGTCCCCTGGGCTGTATGCAGAGACAGCTTGAATGCTGGGGGGCCTGTGGTTCTAATGTTCCAAATCTTCCATGCTCACCACCCTCCCTGATGCCTGCTGTCACTGTCCTGACCTTGGACTGTTCCTTTATACTCCCAACATCCATAATTGGGAGCTTCTGTCCAACCCTGATGTCCACTCTCAGAAAATTCCATAGTCCCATTGTATGAGTCCCTGAGAAAAATCATGTCTTCCTTTCCACTGATGTCACCCTTCAGGGAACTACAGCCCAGACACCACACAACACGGTCCTCTCTCATCTTCACTCTAGTTCCTGCTGTTTTGTCCTGTGCACCTGCCCTTCTGCACAGCCCATCACTATCTGACACTGTCTGTGTGTTTAGTCATCTGCATCCTCCTGCCCATCATATCTCCTGGGCCACAGAGATGATGCAGCACCTTGTGTGTGGTCTCAAGCCTCCATCACTATGTAGATGTTCCGTAAGTATGTGGCTAAGCCATTGCCATTTCTTTCTGCTGAGTTTCTTATGGGATTTTGACGTTTCAATCTCACTGGCCATCAGAGAACAGCCAGTCCGAAATCCAGGGGTAAGAACGCCCTGCCCTCGCCTGCCTATAGCTGTCCTACCTGAGACCTCAACAGGAGCAACCTTGGTGCCTGATGATAACCTGTAATTACTAGAATGCTCCATGAAGAAACACAAGATTGCTGTGTTGATGGAATTCAACTTGTCACCCCAATCCATGCCATACCAGTTACAGCAGAGGAACCGTGGCAGCGTGGGCCTGGGAGGAGCTGTGCATGATCCCCTGGGTCTGGTGAAAGGTAAGTATTCCACGTGGCATCTTAACTCCTCCCTGGAATTCCCACCTGTCACGAAGTACATCACACACGTACATGCACACCTGTACTCACCACACAGGAGAAGAGAAATTTCCACCTGTCTTACATAGGCTAAAACCTGTGGAAAGTATGTTGCTTTGGTTGTGGCTTTTTGTTGTTGTTGTTGTTGTTTAGAGGCTTACACCATGCTAACACTACTGGCTCCACAAAATACACACAAGACAGAAGTTGCTTAGTTAGGGAACATTTTGGGGACAAGCCGCAAGCAAGCTAAGCCAAGAAGGGTGGATGATATCTAAGAGTGGGCCTGGGAAGGGACAGAGCTTCTTGGGGCTAATCTTGCTTGTTGCCATTTGAGGAGGGCAGGGAGAGGCAAATCTAGAAAGGCCAAGTTGCCTATTGTAACACACCGTGGAAATGTGAACTTGACTCTGTTGCCCTTGGAGAGCCTTGAAGGTTTCTGGCAGGATGTCTTAGTTAGGGTTTTATTGCTGTGAAGAGACACAAGGCAACTCTTGTACAGGAAAATATTTCACTGGGGCTGGCTGGCTTACAGTTTCAGAGGTTTAGTCCATTATCATCTCAGTGGGAGGCATGGTAGTGTGCAGGCAGACATGGTGCTGAGGAGATGAGAGTTCTACATCTTGATCCTAAGGCAGCCAGGAAAAGACTACCTTCCATACTGGGTGGAGCCTGAGCATAGGAGAGCTCAAAGCCTGTCCATACAATGACACACTTCTTTCAACAAGGCCACACCTACCCCCAACAAGGTCATATCTCCTAATAGTGTGACTCCCTGTGGGTCAAGCATTCAAACACATGAGTATATGGGGGCCAGCAAACCTATCCAAACCACCACCACACAGGATGATACAACAAAGGCCATTTTGTATAGAGCCAAATTGAGCCAAATTAAAGTATAAAAGCAGGCTTATTGGCGGCAGCTCTCAGGCGGTTTCACCAGTCCTAAGAAGGTCATCATGCAGACAGGGAAACAGAGAAGTGGGAGAAGAAGAGAGAAAGAGCATGGAGAGAGAGAGAGAGAGAGAGAGAGAGAGAGAGAGAGCACACGCGCGTGCCGAAATGTCTGGATTATATAGTGAAGAGCCTTTGGGGGGAGGGGAAGCCCAGCCCCTGGGCTGGAAAGTTCAGGTAGGGACTGAAGGATTCTGGGAGAACTTGGAGGCCAATTCCATTTGGTATGTCAACTAGGCACCTCATCCCCTTGTCCTGGGTCTGAAAGCCAACAAAGGGGTCACCATTGCTTCCTGGAAGGGGGCTGATTGGCAGGAGGGCTGTCTACACAAGGGTCCAACATCTTGCTGTGGCAAACTAGGTCCCTGCTAAAGTACACCAGCTCCCCAGTGATTTTTCATTTACGTGTGGGACTCATGGGTACGGTGTATGTGAAATGGGCACACCCATGCCTCCACTTGTATGTGACACATGTGGAGGTCAGGGATTAATGCTAAATGCCTTCTATCATGCTGGTTATTATTTTTTGAGGCAGGGTCTCACCATGGGCCTGGAGCTCTCCCATTGCCTAGCCTGGCAGCCAGCAACTCCCTGGGACTCTCCTGTTTGTGCCTCCCTATCCCTGGGGTACAGAGAAGCATTGCTATCCCCAGCTGTTTACACAGGTGCCTAGGATTTGAACTTGGGTCCTATGCTTGTGGAGCAGTACTTTATCTGCCGACTCATCCTCCACATTTTAGTTTTTGGGGGGAGATTGTTAGTGTAAAAGCAAACATCAGCCAGTATCAGCCAGGGAAAGTTATCAGGAGGACACAGCAGAGATAGCAAACCTGGCTTCCCAAGTTATATCCCAACAATGAGTTGCCTGCTTCCCAAGACTGACAACAGCAGCATAACAGAACAAAGACGGCATCTTCATTGTCACTGTATTTCAATATCTAATTTATTGAACACTGTTGGTGTTCTTTTCAATTTGCATTTCAAGGTACGGGTTCTCCTCCATTCTGCCAAAAGCCTCCATTTGCTTGTAAGAGGATTTAAATAATTAGCTCAGAAAAGCATGAAAAGCATGTTGATTTTCAGCTTTCACTAGGGGAAAAAAATGCATTTTGAGCTCCCTAGAAATAGGATGGTTTTGACACGTCTGTGAGTGTCTAAGCCAGACTTGTTACACAAAGAATGGGAGATGCTTCAGCGGAGCTCTGGAACGCACAAAGGAGAACAGCCTCTTCTGCCTCTGCAGGGACATGGAAAGGGAAATGTGGTTGTTGGGTCTAACTGTCAGGGCGACACAGTCTAGTACCACATGGGAAGAGACCTGGGGAATTGTTCAGAGGGGTCCTCCTGAGCTTGTCTGGAAGGGGTTATCTTTGTGCGTGTTAACTGGCGTGAGAAAGGAGCCTTCACCATTCCCTTGGCTTGGCTCCTGGATTGTGTAGGAGCAGAGAAAGCAAGCTAAGCAGAAGATGCACATGTGCGTGCATGTGTGTGTGTGTGTGTGTGTGTGTGTGTGTG
The DNA here is from genome assembly GCA_907169655.1 of Acomys percivali. Classification (NCBI taxonomy): domain Eukaryota; kingdom Metazoa; phylum Chordata; class Mammalia; order Rodentia; family Muridae; genus Acomys; species Acomys percivali. Next base: position 31,544,527 of record OU015749.1, on the reverse strand, counting down.
TGTGTGTATGTGCGTGTGTGCACATGCGCGCGTGTGTGTGTGTGCATGTACATTCTCTCTGCTCTCGACTGTGGATACGCCTAGCTGCTTCAAGCTCCTGCTTCGATTCCTCTGCAGTGACGGACTGACCTGCTCTGTGACTGAAAACGAACCTTTCTTCCCTAAGTTGCTTTTCCTCAGGATCTTTTATGACAGCATCAGCAGAGTGACAACTCCACACCCATGAGTCCCACACATAAATGAAAAATCACTGGGGAGCAGAAGGTGTTGAGGGAAGACTGAAGAAGCCCTCAGCAGGTGACCTAGACATCTATCTGCCATGCGCAACTCTCCAGCTGTAGAAGGATTATGGAGGAGCGCTCTCAGGCATATTTGGGGAAATCAGATCTTTAGGTACTCATCATGAGATCCTGGAGTCCCCTGTATGCATGAGTGCCATGAGGAAGCTCAGAGAATAGCATAGCTAGCCCACCTGCAAGCACAGATATGGAGGGAGGGTGAGGGAACCCCAAATCTACTCCCTTCTATGCCAAGGTTGTGTCAATTTTCTCATTTAGCTGGAAGCTCTCTGGGGATGGAGAAACCTCAAGAAAGAATCTGAAATGCTGTGGGCTGTGTAACCCTTCCCAGGAAAACCAAGAAATGCCCATTTGCCCCAGATAGGACACTGAGGCCAATGAAACAAGTCCAATGTGATGAAACCAGGAGCCTATGGAGGTTCCCCAGGGAAGCACAGATGGAAGAAGGTCATTTATAGGAGCACGGTGACACAACTTCACCAACAGAAAGTTCTGCCCAAGCATGGATGACAAGAGTCCCGCCTCCAGCCCACTTTCCATCTCCTGTCTGTCTTAGCACATCCAAGACCATGTTCACCTGGGAAACAAAAGGTAGTAGTAGCCAGAGACTCAGGGAGACACCCAGGGGACACCCACAATTCTTTTTAATATTGAATGTTAATGGGCCCGACCCTAACGCATGGACCCAATGAGATGGTTAGTTGCCGCTGTCAACATGACTAGATTTAGGATCACCCAGGGGGTTGAGATACACTTCTGGGAGGAAGTGGGACACATATGAAGATTCCCTGTCACCACGGGCAGGAGATGGTCCTGCCACTACACCTTCCTGGCCAAGATGGGCTATACCTTCAGACCCTAAGACAAAATAAACCCTTCCTCCCGCTGTCCACAGCTGTGGGCAAAACGACACCTTGTGTTTTCACTGTGTCCTCTGGCTTATTCTGTGACTAAGACTGTGAAGCTGGGCGCCCTGTGCATGTCCATGGCCTCTCTAATCAAGAGGGCTGAGGGCCATGCCATACCTAGGGGAAACAGCCTTATTATGATACAAAGACAGTGGGACACAGGCGCATCTGTTTTCTTTCTCTTCTCTAAGGCTTGGGAGGTTTGTAAGGATATTCAGTGACGTGAAACTGTAAAATCTGCATTTTCTTCCTACTATAGACTGTACTCATGGGATAGATGTTCCAAGATTTCCAGTGGATGCTTGAACCTTGAATGCTACCAAACCCTTACATACCAGGTTTTCTTGGTATGAATATGACTTATTTTCCTGAAAGGGATAAGACAATATCAGAATGATAACGGACTGCAAGAAGCTGAGGAAGAAAAGGCAGACCTGCAAATGAGACTGGCCACCCAACATTTCTTTTTTTACTTCCTCTGTGTTTGATTCTTTTGGCTCATGAGAAAAACATTGTCATCCTCTTTCTTTTATAAAACTGTATGTACCTGCTGTCTGTAACATAATGTTTTAAAGAATTTATGTACTATGGAGTGACTAACCTGGCTAATTAACATGCATGGTGCCTTGTGTCACTTTGTATCTGTAGCAAAAACATGTGACACCCAGTTCCTTAGCATTTTCCAAGAACATCTTACAGGGTTGGGTACAGCTCCGCAGTGGAGAAAATTAGCATATTCACCTCTAACTTTTCTTTCTTTTCTTTTTTCTTTTCCTTTTTTTTTTTGTTGGCTACTATGTTTATTGAAAACACAGAGGACAAATGGTGACATGTTTACACAAATGTCAAACTGAAGATACTTAGAATAAACATCACAATGCAATGTCCAGATTGATTCAAAGAGTGGGGTGGAGAAATCAACATTTGAATGAATAAGGGTAACTGTACACATTCCGCAAAAATATTATGCCAACACCATCTCAACATAATCACTGCTGCTAAATTCCTGCTCATAGGAACTAGTAATTCACTACATGACAATACTCCTTTTTAAAATTATTTATTTACTTATTTGACATATACATTTATATTACTATACATAAGTAGAAAAATTACATACAGAAAGAAGAACCACGAAACAATCAGGGATCATATGAATGCTACATTCATGGTGTTTTGGCTAATTGCATTTGGCAACCTTATAGAAAACATCTTTCCTATCTTGGTGAGTTCTAAAATTCTGAATAAGAATCAGTATCTATCCTCTCTCATTTCTGCCAACTCAAAACCTCTATACCTAAAAACATCTTAACCCCTAAACAGCTAGGTTAATTGTAAGACTAAACTATCAGGAGTTCAACTTCATCAGAGACTTGAGAAGGAATGAAAGTTAATTACTTGAGTGAACCGGAAGTGCAGGTTAACAGCTTCAAGAATGAGAAGGAAACAGAAAAAGAGAAAAGAAAGAAAGAAAGAAAGAAAGAAAGAAAGAAAGAAAGAAAGAAAGAAGACAGTTCATTGCCTGAACAGTCACCCAAAACTTTCTAAAACGTTGGAACATCATCTTCAGCTTTCTGGCCCAATATAGCTGACAGACATATTTGTGAGACAGGAACTATTGAGGACTTGCTTACCCTATCTTGGCAGAATTTGGCCATTGACTATGTGTGTATCCAAACTTGCCTATTTTTAGTCAGAATTCTGTCTGTGGCATAAATGAGGACATTTTCCCCAGTGGTTTGTTTGCCACATTTGAAGCCAACTCCATAGGGAGGATCTCTGATGCTCATCATCTTCTTGAGGTAGGCTGGGTGTTGCCAGGAGTTACTTGTCTTGTTGTCAAAGAATCTTTAAGTTATTAAAAAGCTTCTTTCGGGCTGGAGAGATGGCTCAGAGGTTAAGAGCACTGGCTGCTCTTCCAGAGGTCCTGAGTTCAATTCCCAGCAACCACATGGTGGCTCACAACCATCTATAATGGGATCTGGTACCCTCTTCTGGTGTGTATATGTAACAAATAAAATTTTAAAAACACTCTATACACTCTATATACACATATATACACTCTAATATGAGGCACTGAACCCATACAACTCAAGTATAAGTTTTACTTCCAATACCTGGGAAATGCTATTGCAGGCTGACTAGAATAACTAAGTATTACAAGCCATTTGTTAGTTGATCAAATTATGGTCGTGTCAACTACCAGCATATTTTTAATCACAAGAATATACATCCTAGGTTTAACAGATAGATATGATCCTATAGATAGATAAGGTAAAACAGTTAGATAAAGTCTTCAAAGCCTCAGAGACCTACAGAATATGACATTTAAGAAGCTTTTACTATCTTAAAAGATTCTTTGACCACCTCCAGTTTCTAATGCAGTTGTTGACCATAAGATGGGGCCAAAGAGCTATGAAGTGCTGCAGCTCTCTGGAAGAGCCAGCCTGCATCAGGGGCTAAATTTCTGAAATAAATGATGGGGTGAAATGGGGTGCTGTACACCTGGGCATGGCTCACACAGGTTCTGTCTTTAGTGTTTCTACCACCCAGAACCAACTGACAGTTCATGAAGGTGGAAATGGACACAGAAATTGCTTAGCCTGGAGGGATTTCTGCCAGTTTTAAAAAAAAATACAGATACATAGTGAAAGTAAAGGAAAAGGCTCCGAAGGATGAACGGCTGCCAGTGGTATTTACGAGGGAATAAAGCTTCAGCCATCACAAAAGTCCAGATTGCCAGAGCTCTTGATGGTGGATTTTAATCAACATGCAGCCAGCTGCCTGCATTTAATTGTTGAGCTCTCGATCTCAGCCAATCACTGCTCTTCTGAGCTGGCACCATGACAGCAGCAACAGAGACACAAAACCTCTCTTCTTGACTCATTTGGCTAGGGTGGGCTTGGCTGAGGTGGGCTGGGGTGGGCTGGGCTGGGCGGGGGTGGGGTGGGGTGGGGTGGGGTGTGAATCCCTTCTAGGTCTGCTCAGTCTTGGTATGAAGGACTTTGCTGGGTTTGTCTATGTCTGGAAATCAGTTAGAAATCTACAAAACCCTCCCCATTTCTGCCACCAAAAAGCAGTGTAGCATCTTCATGAGATGGTGTTTTTTGTTGTGGTTCACTATGAGTGTGGCCCCAGAGAAGCCACTTTACTTAGTAGCTCTCTCGGCTCCCCGACCTGGGTTGGGTTCAACAGTTGAGCCAAGTTCCTCTTTTCTTTCAGCATGCTTAATGCTCCAAGCACTCCAGCCAATCCCACCCCCCATCCACACCCCGAGGGATGGATACTTCCAGACTGGAAGTAAGTAAGGCAGCTGTGACAGGGTGAATAGAAATGCTTAGGAAGAAAACACCCCCCCCCCCCCCCCCCCCCCCCCCCAATTTCTCATCATCCCTCTCCCTGAATCTCCAAAACTGGTTGGTAAAATGGAAGTCTTCATGACAGTGCCTAAAGGGGCAGGCATGGGGTGGGGGCGGGTGGTCACAGTGCAATCTTCCACAGTCAACATGACCTTGAACCAGTGCAAAGACAGTGTCAATGATTGACCGTGGTGCTTAGCAACAAGTTTTTGTCCCTCTCTAGTCTTTTACATATAGATGGCAGTTAATATTCAAACAAGTGTAAGCAAACCCACAGGTTGATTAAATTAAATCTTCTCCAGCTTGATTTACATAACTTGCCATAATCAGAACTGAGAGTGAAAGTGGAACTGAACTGAGAACCGCAGACCGAGGCTATTCGGAATTAGGCGTAATTGCACTGAGCTCGTTACTGAATGCCCAGTTGGCTGAGGCTAACTGTAATTTCAAAATATTAACAGATGTGAGCTGGCAAGTCCATTAAAGTCTTAGATAAACAAGAAGAAAAAGTATAAACAGAAGGAAAGAAAAGCTGGGTCAATGACCGGAAAACCTCATGGAGATTCACCGTGCCACTGTGTTCCAGTCAACCTCATGGAGATTCACCGTGCCACTGTGTTCCAGTCTGGTCCCGGGATGTACAACCCTTTAGCCAGTGCTTGACTCTCTTTAAGACACCCCCTGTCAAATGCACACACACCTCATTCTCATCCTTTATGACAACACATAACCCCCCACCTCCAACACAGCCCATCATGCCTTGAGGCCAACCCAACACACAGGGCAACACCAGGCAGCAGCACACGCCTTAGTTTTCTTAAATGTCCCTTTCTGTGCTGTCCCTATCACCTGGGGTGTCGAGCCAGGAGGCTCACCCAGGGTCACTGCAGGGCACTTCTTCTCCTAGTCCTATTTCCCAGGACCTTTTCAAAAACAGAAACACAATTAGACCTAAATGACGCACCTGGCTGGGGTGAGGGGATGGCTGTCGCCGTCATTGATAGCAGCTTCACATTTGAGTGGGCTCAGGATGGTTGCAGCCGAAGACTGGGGCGGTTGATAGTTACAGAAGCAATTTCTCATCCAGCATAGCCTGCTGTCCCAGCAGCCCCCAGTGGGCAGCCTTCGTCTCCAGTTTCTCTATCGCAGGAAAGAAGGGGAGTCTGCCTACGGCAATGCCCTAGAGTTGTTGTTCAAATTAATATCACAAACTATGGTTAAGACATTCGAGGTTGAGCCAGGCCTAGTGATACAGACCTGTGATCCCAGCACTTAGGACAGGAAAGCAGGAGGTTCAAGAGGTCAAAGTCACAAAGCCATGGCCCTGGGGAGACGCTCGGCAGCCAAGAGCGTCAGCTGCTCTTCCAGAGGACCCAGGCTTGGTTCTCAGCACCCACATTGGTGTATCAGTGGCTTGCAACTCTAGGGGATCCACTGCCCCTGGCTCCTGAGGGTACCTGTTCTCACTTGCAAACACACACACACACACACACACACACACACACACACACACATCCCATACACAACAATTAAATGAAGCTTTTTTCTAAAAAACACTTCAAGGTCAATTTATATTTAAAAATTAAAACTTAAAAACAATTAAACAACAAGACCAGAGAAAGGTTGAGGGTACTCATTCTTGCGGAGGACCCAGGTTCAAGTCCCATCACCCTCACAATAGTTCACAACTATAACCCTTCCAGAACTCCTGTCTCAACACCCTCGTCCAGCCTCCCTGGACACTGTATGCACGTGCTGCACAACACACACGGATGTGAAACACTCATACACATAAAATAATCGAGACAGAAAAAACTTAAACAGCAAGTTTGACCTAGTTTGCATCTCTGTTGCTGTGATAAAACATTGACCAAAAGCAGCTTGGGGAAGAAAGGGCATGTTTCATCTTACAGCTTACAGGCCATCATCCAGAGAAATCTAGGCAGGAGCTGATGCAGAGGCCATGGAGGAATGCCACCTACTGCCTTGCTCCTCACTGCCTTGCTCAGCCTGCTTTATTATGCAAGCCAGGACCACCTGCCCTGGAGTGGCACCACCCACAGTGAGCTGGGCCTTCCTACATCAATCCACAGTTAAGACAATTTCCCATAGACATATCCACAGGATTTCAAGAGCATCCATAGCTACATGTTGAGTTTGGGGTCAGCCTGGGCTACATGAGGTCCTGTCTCAACTATAAGAGTATTCTAGGATTTTACAACAATGTGGCTAAGGATTCTGTGGCCTGACAACAGCCAGGCGCGTTGATCTGACCTTGTCCCCCTCAAGGAGACAGGAAGAGTCTCTCTGCTTCTCACAGCAGGTGCCGTAATCAGCCCAAGTGCTCACTGCTAGAAAGAAGCCTGCGAAATCCAGCTACAGAATGAATCTGCTCTTAATTTCCATGCTGCATTCCCCTTCTGGCATGCAGTGGCTGGATACCTAGAAATTGTTTTCACTGACAAGGTGGAAAAATAGTGGCTTATGCAAGTTTAGTAGTGTTAACTTTGACTTGACGTTACCTTCCTGCATACTTTGTTTGGTCTAAAAATTCCTCTACACCAGACAATTTGTAACCTACGTTTATTTGTATTGTAACCTACAGTTAGTTAGGCTGAGTCTCAGCCCATCAAAACCATGTTCAAATAAGACAAACAAGAGCTACTACCAGCCAGGCCATTTCTGTATCTTCCTGTATTCTCTGTACGAAACTTACTTCCCTCTGCCCAGAATGGGACTTGCCCAGATGGCAGCATCAGCATTTGCAACTGTTGTTAGTTCTAACAGTCAGTTATGGATGCAAAATTCATTCTAAGGTCTTCAGGCATGCGCGTGAGAGAGAGAGAGAGAGAGAGAGAGAGAGAGAGAGAGAGAGAGAGAG
>OU015749.1:31514479-31537070 GCA_907169655.1 Acomys percivali | reverse complement strand
AGACAGACAGACAGACAGACAGAGAGACAGAGAGAGAGAGACAGAGAGAGAGAGAGAGAGAGACAGAGAGAGAGACAGAGAGAGAGACAGAGAGAGAGAGAGAGAGAGAGAGAGAGAGAGAGAGAGAATGTGTGTGTGTGTCTGGGTATTTGTCTGGAGCAAAAATAAAAAGGAGTGAAGATGAAGGAAAGGAGCTGGGAAAACAGCTTGGCTGTGAAGAGTGCTTGCTGCTCCCCCAAAAGACTCGAATTGAGCTCCCAGAACCCATGTTGAAAGGCATACAACACCTAGAACTCCAGCTTTGGGGAGTAATTTTTAACAGGCTAAAGAAGATGTAGAATTTTTGTAACAGGTTGGTAGAGTTTGTAACATCAGAGAAAAAGAAAAAAACCTCAAAGATGACCCAGGGCTTCTAGTCTGAGAGGCAGCAGTGGTCAGCGCTCATTGCATGGAAAGGAAAGTCTGTGTGGTGTCAAAGGCCAACATGTACTCTCATGGCAGCCAAAGGTGCAAATGAAAACAGTGATGCAGCTAAAAGGGGTGCTGGGACATGGTGCTTCTGAACCCCTCCTCCCCCAGAAGAGAGCACGCACGTAAGGACAGAAGCAAAGGAATGTGGCTACAGCAAGCAAGGGAAGGTCTGTAGATTGTCCCAAGCAAGGGGCAGGTGTGAGACAATGGTTGTCCCTCTGTCTTCATGGAGTTAGCTCTGAGACCTAGAAGAATAAAACTGGAAGGTGTACCCACCACCGTGTTAAAGGGCCCAGTGCTACTTTAAAGCTTTTTCCGGTCCCGCAAACCAGTTCTGGACAGCTTAGAATGCCCCGTACAGTAGATAGGAGTCATTATGCGGGCTTCAGACACAATGACCGGACTTAGGAAGGGGGCGGACTTGGTGTGGCATAGCACTTGCCTTGACAACCCAAGCACATGAGTTCAGATCCCTGGCACCAATCCCACAAGCCTGGCACGAGTCTGCAACCCCGGCGGTGGTGTGGAAGAGTGCAAGGATGGGAAGGCTCCAGCTTTGGTGAAGAGGCAAGCCAGGAGTCAGTAAGACGCCCTGTCTCAGAAAGCGAGGTGGAGAGTTACGCAGGAAGGCAACCACATCTAGTTCTGGCCTTTACACATGCATCCACACCTGTGCACACACACAAGGGGAGGGGACCTGTACTCACTCAGAGCACAGGTATCGAGGGTTGTCACACCAATGCTTAGCTGAATCTGTGACTGCGGAACTTAAGGAGGAGGAGCTCAGCTGTGTTCAGGAGCAGGTGTGATGGGGGCTGCAGAAAGCAGCCAAAGGTCATGCAGACTGCTGAGGGCATGGCTGCTCTGCTTCTCGACATCGCTAAAGTCCAGCACCGACAACCTTTCACCCTCTGCTGACTTTGGTTGGAAGCATAAGCCCTTGCTGGTTGTACCCAGAGTGTCCATCCACCATGAGGTGAGGCAGCCCAAGGGAACCCACAAAGCTCAGTCCTCTGAGCTCCAAACTCCAAACATTAGCAGCCTTAAGTATTTCAGGTAATGACAAAAAGCCAATTAACACATTGCCCTGTGGTGTGGAAGGCAGGCTCTCTGCAGCCTAGGCTGACCCCTCCTCCCCTCCCCCACCAAACAAACAAAAACCACCAGAGAACAGAGAACCATCTGCTGACTGACTTCTAGCAGCACCTGCAGCCAATTCTCTCAGAACAGGGGTGTAGGAGGACAGTGTGGTGTGAATCCTGGGGTTTTGGATATAACAAGAGAAGCTTGGTACTCTTCTAGAAGGCCTGGGTTCAGTTCTAAAGAGTCAGCAGCCGGGCTGCCATCCTCGGGTTGTATGTTTTGGCCATTAACTTAGGCCATATTTGGCAAGTACAGCTCAACCTTTCCTGGAATCTTGTCTTTAGAAGGCAGCAGGACTCCTGGCAAGCTCACTGTATGCACTGGGCAGGGCAAATGAAATTGCCCAAGTTTGTCAACAATCCCAGGCTGCATGATCTGGGACAGAGGGAGCTGCTGGCTCAGCAGGGTGGGTGAGTGGGAGGGAGCCTGAGCCCTGGGAGGGCTGAGATGAACTAGGCTTGACAAGCACTCAGGTCATGTCTGGACTTGCACAGATGGAATTTTAAGCACATAAAACGCTGTCGTGCTGGTGCCGGGAAGCTAGCTTCCGCAGCAGAGCTCTGTGAGTTCTGCAAAGACAAGAACACATGAGCCTGTGTCTCAGCAAAAGGAAGCCTGGCTGTTCTGACAGCCAGGATGATGAGGCTCCTCAGAAGACAGCCACGGAAGCTTCCTGCTGAGACAAGTGCGTGAAAAGTAGGAGCAGGGGCTGATGAGCTCTGTGCACGCACGTGTGTGTGTGTGTGTGTGTGTGTGTGTGTGTGTGTGTGTGTGTGGTGTTTCGTGTGTATGTGTGTATGTATGTGGATATGAGTGTGTGTGCAGGAACCTGCATGTGGAAACTTGTAAATCAACACCAAGTATCTTCTTCATCTTCTTCAGTCATTATCTACCATCTACATCCATCTATCCATCCATCCATCTATCCATCCATCCATCTATCCATCCATCTATCTATCTATCTATCTATCTATCATCTATCTCTACCTATCTATATACCTATCTATGTATCTATCTATCATATATCTGTCTGTCTATCTATCTATCTATCTTTCCATCCATCTATTTTTCTATGATTTATTTTCTTTTTACTTACGTGAAGAAAAGGCGCAGCAGTGTGTGCACACAGTGCAATGCCTAAAGAGTCCAGAAGAGGGCATCAGATCCTCTGCAGAGCAGTCAACAACTCTTAATTGCTGAGTCCTGAACCTTGTTTTTTTCCAGCTAAGGTCTCTCATGGAACTTGTAACTCACCAATTTGGCTTGCTGGCTGGACACGGAGCCCCAAGACTAGGCTGTGTCTCTCCCAGCATGCTTCTCTAGCATGTGCCTCTGCCCACCTTTTGCATGGACACTGTCAGTGAGAAATGTAACCAGATGCCTGCAGATGCCTCCTACCCCCTACATCTGTACGAGTCACTAAAGGTGGTGGGGCCCTACTGTATCACCTATTACTTTGCAAACCAAGGGAAACCAGAGGCTTTTTCTAGAGGAAAGAAGTGAGGGAAAGCTTTGTTCTCATGCCATTGTGTTCTGCCAAACCTTGATTGTGTATGGTTTGCAAGAGGATTTTTCATTGTATTTGTCGTATATGCAAACACTTGAAAGAGGGGGTGAGGAGGAGCTGCATTCTGATTCCTTCTTGCTCCCAGCTCACTTTTCCACGGAGGTTTCTCAGCATAGGAAACAGGAGGGAACAGGCCCATAGAAACAGGGACCTTTGTTTTGTTTTTGTTTTTGTTTTTCCGAAACAGAGTTTCTCTGTGTAGCCTTGGCTGTCCTAGACTCACTTTGTAGACCAGGCTGGCCTCAAACTCACAGCCATCCACCTGCCTCTGCCTCCCGAGTGCTAGGATTAAAGATGTGCGCCACCACGCCTGGCTCGAAACAAGGACCTTTGAAGAACGATTTCAGTTAATACTTTGAAAATGTATCGGAAACAGCCCAAAAGCCTGCTTGAAGAACCCAAAGTTAATGATCATGCCAGGGCTCAATAGTTAGTGTTGATTGTCTACTGGCTGGAATCTACCACCAGCTGAGAGCTGGGCCTGTGAGCATGCCTGGTGGTGGGGGTGGGGTACCGCTGACTGTATTAATTGAGGTAGAAGACTGTGCCCACTGTGGGCAGCAGTACTATCCCCTGGATGGGATCCTGGACTGTTCATCTCTCTCTCTCTGCCTCCTAATTGTGGATATAATGTGACTAGATCAGAGGTAGTCTGTCTGACTTCCTGCTATGATGGACTGCACTCTTGAACTATGAGCCAGCACAGGCCTTTCTTGTAAGTTGACCCTGCCAGAGTATCGCATCCCAGCGACAGCAGAGGAAGCTAAAACACAGGGCATGTAAGACCTTCTCCACAGGGTCTGTCTCAGTCCAAGGAGAACCTATGAGAAGGTCACTATGGCAACTGGCTAGCATCCTGAAGGTATTTCACCATGGAGTCTTCTGTGTCAGGTGTGGTTTGACAAGGTTGGTACCACTGACATTGGTGTCCTGTCATGAAGAAGTGGTTCCATTGGGAGGTGGCCAGTGATACCTGGCCTTGGTCACAGACCCGACAGTGTAACAGAGAACAAATTAAAATTAGTTTATAAAAGACAAAAAACAAAACAAAAACAAAAGCAAAAAAACCCCAAAACCAGACTGGAAACCTCTCCCCACCAAGGCTTCCCTAAAACAGAGCACATCCCAAAACTAGTGTGCACTGTACAAATGAGCCCAAAACTGAGGGTGCTGGGGTATAAAAGTCCCAATTAGTTGTATAGTGTTTGGCATTGATCTGCTGACATTTCTTGCAGCTCTGGCCCATTTCCCGCCTTGGAAGTGTTTCCCCCCCTTCTTAATAAGCTGTCTGCTTCTACCGCTATTCATTTGTTTCTGTCCAATTCTTTGTTTTGGAATGGAGGATCCTAGCATCACAGTAAGCTCCTGGGGACTCCGGTCCCCATTTACAGCAACAACGTCACAGCAGGGCTCTCTCTTTCCCCAGCCAGATACCATGCAATCTCTTTTCTTTGCATTAAGAGTTGCAACTATGAAGAAAACCAAAGCCGTGTGTGTTAGCAAGTGTGCAGCCTCAGCTGACCTGAGAGGCAGAGTTTGACTCTACTTTAGCCCTGGCTACGTTGCTTTAACTTTGTGTCTTCCTCTCCAAATAGGGCTGCTAAGATCTGCCCAGTGGACTCAATCCAAGCAGTAAACGCAGGGCTGGCTCCTCTCCCCCACGCAGATGGGAGAGGACGCATGGGTTGTTCTGTCAGACCAATGACTCTTAAATTAACCAGTCACCAACTGCTGCCCTACTTTAAGTGGAACAATGCCATCCACCCACACCATCAGTCCTTGGAGGGCAAGCTTGAACCACAGCAAAGCTTACAAGCCAAGAAATGGTGCCTGGTTCTTTTTCCAGACTTAAAAGAAAAAAGGAAAGAAGGAAAGAAAAGAAATTACAGGCTTTCTTCCTGTCCCGCATTTCACAGACTGGGCACGATGCTGCTCCTCTCAGCTGCTTTGCCTCCCCCCTTCCTTGCTCTCCCAGGCCAGCCCCTGCCTCTGCCCAGGTCTCTGTTTGAGATGGTTCCTATATTCCCTAAACTGCAGCATGTGGATATGCTGGGAGCAGGAGTGCAGTCCTTTGTGCCACACTAAGTGCCCAGAACAATCTAGAGAACTTAAGTTACACGAACAAGTAAGCACCCAAAATGCCTAACCCTGGTTCTGCGGAAAGATTTATGTAGAAATCCCCGCAGGATCCTGTCTCACACCCTGCTGCACCCTGACAGTGCAGACACACAGACGCTCCAGCCACACAGGCAAGCATGCACAGGAATTTGTCAGCATGAAAAGCCATCTCAGCATCTACCTCAAGAGATCCCTCGAAGTCTCTGTTACAGCATTGCCTAGTTACAGTTATGAGATATCCCCTCTGGGATTTGGGGTACCCATGTCCCCGAGGGCGGGCGTGGCATCCCATTCACCTTTGCATTCCTCTTCCCTGCACAGGGATGCTGTACTCTGAGCACATCAACATGGGGTTTGCTGAACAAGCCACAGGCTGCAGTGCACCTTAGAATGCTCACCTGAGGGTGAAGAGCTGAGCACCACTGACACCAAGCCTGTCATCGCTTTCCTACCAAGGGCCACTGCTAGTGGCCAGACGGAGAGGCTGTGACTGTGCTGTCACTTTTAAAATAGGAAAAGTCTGAAGAAGAATGGAAAAGGAAGTGGGAGTGGCAGATGGTTACAAATACAGGGGAGCCACATAACAGAGAAGACACGGTCTCAGGAGTGTGATTGGCAAAGTAAACATCCCTTTTCTAGACCTCTTTGGAATGTCAGCATTGCTCAGTCTCTGGAAGAATGGAGCCTGAGGTTTCTCTGATCATAATGCTTAATATTGATTCTAAAGTTCAATTGTTTTGAGTTCCCAGAATGGAGTCCTGTGTGAGCACTACACACCAGTGAGCCCCAGTGTCCACCTGTCTTCATCTTGACATCACATGCCACTACTGCAGACATTTTTAGGGGACTCTTTTGGCTCAGATTCTAAGAGAAGAGAGCACTCCTCCGTTGTGGCATCAAAGCGCTGGCAGGTTGGGGGTGTCTCTGCCCCAGGCAGCAGGGGCTTGCAGTTGGGGCTTATTGCACTTTGGTAGATTGGGAAGCAGAGACCTCAGCCCAGAACCAGAAGGCCATAGCATCTTCAAGGCCTGACCCTAGTAACCCACTCCTGCCACTGGGGGCCATAATCTCTTAGACTCTACAGCTTGCTGCACAGCATCACCTGCTGGGGATGGGAGGGTCCAGACACGTGAGCTAGTGAGGGTCTTTACAAGAGGAAGAAATAAGGCAAAGGCATTTCCTTTAGCATGTGAAGGTACAGTGGAAAGGGAACCATCTGTAAGCGGCACAGAAGCCTGCACTGGAGAGCCAGGTCCTCAGGCAGCTTGATCGTGAGCTTCTGAAACTGGAGAACAAGGCCTAATAAGTAGTAGCTGTCGTTGTTTTGTTTATTTTATGGTGTTGTTATGATCACCTGTGCTGACCACAACCCATACATTGTAACACAAGAAAATCTCTATCCACCATCAGAGTGATTGCAAGCCACCTGAGCAATTTTCTTCTCATCTCATTGGTCTCTTCATCTCCCTGGAGGGCTCCATGACTCCACGCCCAGTGACGGTGTATCTGTGCGTGTGTTCTAAAACTTACGCATTGAATGTGAGATCCAAACTAGCTCAACTTTAAGACACAACCTTATTTACATTTTTAGAATGGATGATTTTTTTTTTTTTAATTGGTTAAGGCTTACGGGTCCTTTCTATTTTGTGGAATTGGGAAAAAACAATCTGTCTTTACTTTTAAAAGTCCAATACAAAGAATGCTCCCTAAGGGTTTCATCAGGGCGTCTGCTATGGGTGAAAGACCCTTAAGGAAATTCTCAGTGTTAGCGTATTTAGAGAATTAAGAACTGAAAAGGAAAATGAACATTCTGGGTTTTGTGGGGTTTGTGACAAGTTGGAAACAAAGCAGGTGAACCAGATGTTCTTTCTCAGTGCCCATTGGTCCGGCAGACCCACAAAACTGCTGGACAATTGTGTATATCTTTCTGATATTCTCAGGGCAGGGATCACAATGTGGCGGCGGGTCCAACCTTTTCCCTGTGTGCAGCCAGGGAAAGAGATACACATCTATTTTTTTTTCCCCAAGAAAGTCCAGAATCATTGCAGCCATGTATGCTCTTCCTCGACTTTCCACAGGAAGAATCGTTAGTGCTTAGTAAGTAAGACGTCTGTCACTTCATGTTTCCAGTTCCAGGACTCTTGTCTAACAATACATGACACCTGTCAGCTTAACAGACAAACCGTCAGAGGTACAGACAGCCCAGACATGGCAGGAGAGCGGGTTCGGGAGGGAGAAGACATGTGGAGGAAGGAAAGAGTCCTCGGTGTTCCAGAAGCACGTGGTCTACGTGCAGAGACAACCATGGGAGTATCTGGGGCAGTTCCACGGTCGTCACACACTCTAATTCCTTTAAAACGCTCACCGAGGACTGTCAGGATGGCTCACTAGGTGGAAGCATTTGCTGTGAAACCTTAAGGACCTGAGTTCAAATCCCCACGACCCAAGTAAAAAGCTGGCTGTGGCCCTGTGCCTGTAACCCCAGTGCTGTGAGGGGCAGAGACAGGAAGGTGGCTGGGGCTCTTCTCCAGTGTCTGGTAGAATTTTGTAGAACCTGGCTAGTCCTAGGCTTTGCTTTCTTGGGGGCCTCTTTTCCTGCTTCTACCTCACTGCTTGTTTTGTATATGTTTAAGATGTTTATTTCCTTTACAATTTAATTTTTGTAGATAATATATGTCTAAGAATTTCCTTCTCTCTCTCTCTCTCTCTCTCTCTCTCTCTCTCTCTCTCTCTCTTCTATTTTTGGAAAAGGTTTTCTTTTTTTAATTTTTAATTTTAATTTTATTAATTTATTCAGATTACAACTCAATTGTTATCCCATCACTTGTATCCTCCCGTTCCTCCCTCCCTCCCGCTTTCACCCTATTCCCCTCCCCTAGGTCTATGAAAGACGGGGACTTGCTCCCCCACTATATGGCCATAGGCTATTAAGTCTTGGAAGATAGGTTTTCAAAGCAATCCTTAATGCTTCTCTAGATTTCTTTGTTATATGATATAATAGCCACATTTTTAAAAGTCTCTATGTGTATGAGCGTGGGTGGCTTGCCTGTGCATGTGATGTACATCTGTGCATCACATACATGCAGTGAGTGGTGCCTGCAGAGGCCAGAAGAGGGTGTCCAGTTCTCTGGATCAGGAATTACAGCTGGTTATGAGGCAACATGTGGGTTCTGGGAACCGAATCCTGGTCCTCTGCAAGAGCAGCCAGTGCTCTAAAGCTTTGAGACATCTCTTTAGCCCTGACATTTGTTGTATTTTTGATGAGTTGTTTCTTTTATTAATATTTACTGATTTCCCTTATTTCCTCTGACTAATTTTAGCCTAAAGCTTCCATTGTGAAATATCAAAGTAGCTGCATTGCTTGTTTTTTTATCTCCTGCTTATTTGATAAATTGACTCCATTCTTTGACTCACAGTCTGTGAATGTCTTTGTCAGTGAAATATGCCTCCGAGAGACAACAAATGGACGGGCATGTCTTATAACTCTGTCAGCTAGTCTGTGCCTTTAATTCAAGAGTTGGGACCGCTTATATTACAGTTATTTAGAGAGATTTGTGCACCCCCCAAATTTTACTGGTTGTTCTTATCGTTGGTTGAGTTGTTCCTTCTTTCTTCCTTATTCGTACTAAAGATTTGCTGGCGTGTTGTGTGGGACACGATGAAGTCTTTCCCAACGCTTCACTTCTCATCTCTTTCTCTCATGAAATTTAATTTTTCGTGTGCTTTTATGAGTGTGTTACCCGAGGCCTCTGGTATTTGTTTTCTATCTCTGCACTCACTGCCCTTCATTACCAAATGTTAACCTGTTACTAGGGCCATGTAAAAAATGTTTCATCTAATTGTCACGATATTTCACATTGGAAGAAACGCCCATCCTTGCCACCACCTCATCTTAACTAGAAGCCGTGCACCCCAGTCTCCTTCCACGTAGCCTTAGGAGCCACACAAAGCAAACCAAACATTAACTCCTGCAACTTAAAATACGAATAACAAATAAACGATAAATATCAAGCCCAAGACATGCTGGCAAATGTGCTTGTAAGGTCCTGTTACCTTTAGCCTTGTAAGGCAGACAATCCTAACTGGGGCAGTGCTCTGCCCGCACGCTCAGTGTATTCTCCTTGTGGACAGGAACTATAATGGAACTAAACAGCAATGCTTTTTGTTATCCGTCAGCTTCCCGGCTTTCATATTTTGATAACAATGGCAAAGATCAGAAACTGCATTTAACTCGAATTTGAAACACACAAATCAGGACTTCTCAGAGCTAGGGATACTGTCAATTATCTCTCAGCTTAAGGCTTAGAACATTTTGTTATAAATACCTCCCATTCTCTCAGGACCCAGTAAGGAGCCGAAGTACAGAGGGGACTGGAAGGCAGGCTTTTCCTCCTGCATTTTTGACGGTTAGGCTCACCCAACACTTGCCTCTAGCCATTCCACCACTCTGTCCCCCACACCTACTCCCGTTGCTCAAGAAACAGCAGCTAAAAACAAGCTTCCCTTTCATTGCCTTCTACAAAAATCAATAAGAATGTAATTTGAACAAGGTATGATTTTAATCAGTGCTGCCTTAGGTGTTAGTATCAGAGCAACACTCAAGCCAAAGAGATGGAACTTGCCCAGGGCCCCCACCATGATCTTGTGCTCTTGGGATGCAGATTTAAACAGCTTGCAAAGCTAAAACAAGGTCAAGAGTGTTTCCTCCCTGAAGGAGAAAGGAGGTGTAGGGAGGCAGGTTGGACTCAGTGCTTGCTTCTGTCTGGGCATGGAGCACACAGAGGCTAAGCTGGCTCACTGTGTCAGGTCCTCGGTGTTTGAAATTTATCCAGTGACCAGGTCCAGTGGAGACAGATATGAAGGAGCAGCGAAAGGCCAAGTAGGGCCCAAGTGAGGCAGACAGGTGACCTTGGCAGGTGCAAGAAAGTGGCTGGTTTCAAAAGCAGGGTTGGGGACAAGGGCCTGGGCTGGTTCATAGTTCACTTTGCCAGCTCTTGTCACTCCCTCATTACTTGACTTGGGACACAGGTAGAAGTGTTCTGTCTCTGCAGGGCGTCTCCTGCATTGCAGTCATCTGTTCATTATTATTATTATTATTATTATTATTATTATTATTATTGTTGTTGTTGTTGTTGTTGTTGTTATTGTTGTTGTTATTACATCTGTTTATTATTGTTGTTATTATTATTGTTATTATTACATTTATTTATTTAGTGGAGGAGTGAGGGGAGGTCAGATGACAACTTTCAGGAATTGGTTTGTTTTTTTCCCTGTCCCTTGTGGATTTCAGAAATCAAATTTAAGTCATCAAGCATTGCCGCCCCACACTTATCTGCTGAGGCATCTTGCTGCCCTTTCATCTGTTCTTCATCTTAGGGAAAGGGTACAAATCAACTGGCATCCGCAGAAAGAAAGCCAGCTTGTACAGTTAAGTGGGGTGCAGAATGTCACCCTCAAGTAACAGAAAGGAGGAAGATCAAAAAAGTCACTGCAGTCAAGGGAAAGAACT
The DNA here is from genome assembly GCA_907169655.1 of Acomys percivali. Taxonomy (NCBI): domain Eukaryota; kingdom Metazoa; phylum Chordata; class Mammalia; order Rodentia; family Muridae; genus Acomys; species Acomys percivali. The sequence continues at coordinate 31,526,262 of OU015749.1, read as the reverse complement.
GGCAGAATATCATCAGTGTTGCAAGAAATTAGCTAGCAGGGCATGAGAAGACGAAGGAAACGTCAGTGTACATTCCTACGTGAAGCAATCTAAAAAGACTGCATCTTCATGTTTTCTTACTTACTCTGTAACGCTGCCTTTTCATGAGGCTAAGCACTACATAGAGGATGTAAAGATCACTGGTTGCCCAAGACGGAAGGAGAAGCAGAGGAATAGTGAGGCACAGAGGGTCAAGGGCAGGAACACGTCTCTGAATGCCCCTACAATGGAGGGCACATAGCATCACACATTGGTCCAAACTCATACCATGAGCCCACATCCTGTGCTGTGCCTACGCAAACCCTAATCTGGACCACGGAGTTGGGTCATGATTGGCCACTGTCGGTTTGATTGTGATTAAATATATGTTGTGTAATTGGGAAGTTTGTGCCCCGTGGAAGCAACAAGCATATGAAAACTTTCAGTACTTTCAATTTTCTGTGAATATAAAACTGCTATAAGGAAAATAATAATAATAAAGTCACTGCAGTGCATCAGACCAATGGCGCAGATGGCTTTTCACATTCTAGAGTGCTCCTGCTGTGAGCTTTGTGAGAGTCCTAAGTTAGCGGTAACATGTTGACATTGTAAACTAAGGCTCTGGGCTATGAGAGCGCAGACTCCTTCCACTTCCTCCAACACCCACCTTCCACAGAGAAAGAGCCTCTCGAACCACTCTCTAATGTTTTCCGAAGTTTTACACCACTGCTTTACCGGGTGCCGGTTGTGGATGTGTGGTTAATAGGTAACACGGGGGAGAAAGGCAGTGCGGGATAAAATGTAACTCTGGTGACCTATAAACAGCACACACTAGCCTGAGGCGCCCTTCATGAAATCAGGGAGAGTGAACCGAGGTCATGATCCCAGATCTGTCTGGCAGCCAGACCACTGAGTACATTCCACGAGACAGACCCAGCCGAGCATTCAGCGTTCGACCCTGCGCCCCCCCCCCCCCCCCACCCCCCGCGCCCGCCAATCAAAAACCAGGAAGATCTGAAGTCAAATGTGAACAATAAGGCTGCCCGGAGCTGTCAGCCTTCGAGGGGAAATGACTGGAAATGATTCCAGAATGACAGCACTCTAAAAGGGACATGGGAAGCTTCAGTTCGAGCCGCTGATATTCTACGTAGGAGGGAATTGCAAGCCTACCTCCTCCTGCTAAGTATTGTGTTATACGTTATAAATCTATCTTTCTCACATGGTCCTCAAGAGGGGACTAAGTGAGGGAAAAATGCAGCCAGTGAGAAGAGATGTAAATAGAAGAAGTGAGATCCGCGTGTCCTCGGTTGCTTTTTCTTGGCGTGATGACGTGTACCAATGCCGACTTAGGGAGGAAAGGGTTTCACAATGCATCATGGAGGAAAGGCGGGACAGGAGCTTATGGCAGGAACCTGGAGGCAGGAGCTGATGCAGAGACCATGGGCGAGTGCTGCTTACTGGCTTGCTCTCTGTGGCTTGCTCAGCCTGCCTTTTGATGCAACCCAGGCCCACCAGCGCAGGGCTGACACCACTCACAGGGGACTGCGCCCCCTGCATCTATTATAAAATAAGGAAGTACCTCACAAGCCAGTCTGATGGTGGTAATTCCTGAACCGAGGATCTCTCTGCCCACGTGACTCCGCTTTGTGTCAAAATGACACAAGGTAACAGCACAGCGTGCAACATAGTATCTGACTTTAGAGATCAGAAAGCGTAGGTCAGGAATCAGGGAGCCGATCCATTCCAAGCTCCAGCTGCACCGCGCTTGAACATATTCTCAGAGGACTTTTCATCCTACTCCAAGAGTCTTGCTCATTTGTGTTCATTGCTGCTCTACTCATAATATTCGGAAACTGAAAATAGCCTAAATGTTCATCAACTAATCAGTAGATATGAAAATATGGTACATTTATGCAATGAAATATTATTCAGCTATTAAGGAAAAAAAATTGCAGGTAAATGAATAGAGCTAGAAAAATCATCCTGACTCGGGTAACCTAAACTCCAAAAGACAAGTAATGTATATTTTCTCTAATATGTAGTTGTTAGTTTATAAGCTGTTGGTATGTGATATGTATGCTACAGTTAAATACACACAGAGGTTAAGTAGCTATTAATGAGCTTGAGGGGGGTACATCTCCCAGGAAACAGGAAATAGAATATATTGTTCTGAAAAGAGGTAGAGGAAGCAAGAATAAGAGGATTAATGGCCAGGGTAGTACAAAAAGGGTAAAGGGGGAGGATGGGGAGAGGCAACTGCACTAAAGGACATTTGAAAAACCATGGACCAAATACCACTATAGAGGCTTCCTAAAATACACACGTATATGAAATGAATCTAAATTGAGCTACCAAAATAATAGGGGAGAATTGCTCCCACCTAGACATCTTATGGCACCAAATAAACCCACCTCCAGTGCCAGGAATGAGTTCCATCTTGTTGAGTCTTTGGCCAAAGGGGCCCCATGGAAACCCACAAACATTACAGGCTATTGTTTACTCTCCAGAACCTACCATAAGGTCTCTTTCCAAAGGCAACACCTAATAGTGCCTGGCTAGGAGCTTCACCTCTACTGACTAGCATCTCTGGTACTGGAAGGTACTTTTCTTTCATGCTACCACAGGAGAAGAGTAATCACGAATGTCTACCAACTACAAACCCTGCGGCCTACAACACTGACCTGCCTGAAGAGCTACTGGTGCAATAGTGGTACAAATGCTATGGGAGTAACCAACAACTTTCTATTGGGTTTAAGGCTCACGTCATGAGATGGAACCTATATCTGAAACTGTTAAAGTGGCCAAGAATCGACGGCGTTGGATCCCCTCAGGCTGGAGTTACAGATGGTTGTAAGCAGCCTAACAGGTTTGCTAGGAACCAAACTCAGGTCATCTGAGAGAACAGCGAGTGTGTTTTTTGTTTTGTTTTATATTTTATTCTTCTTTTATATAATATATCCCAGCATTAGTTTCTCATGCCCCCACTCCTCCCAGACTCCCCCCCCCCCCCCCCCCCCCCCCCCCCCCCCCCCCCGGCCCTTTCCCCCAGATGTCCTCCTCTTCTGTTTTCCCTCAGAAAGAACAGGGTTACCAGAGACATCAATTGAACAAGGCATAACAAGATCCAATAAGACTAGGCACAAACCCTCACTTCAAAGCTGGGTGAGGAAACCCAATAGAGGAAAAGGGCTTCCAAGGACAGGTGAAAGAGTCAGAGACACCCCACTCCAAATACTAGGAGTCCCACAATAACGCCAAGCTACCCAACTATGACACATACACACACAGAGGATCCAGTGCAGGCCTCATAACTGTCACTTCAGTCTCTGTGAGCCCTTATGAGCCCCTCTTAGTTGATCCTGTGGACTGTGTTCTCCTGGTGTCCTTGACCTTTCTGGATCCTACAACTCTTCCTTCTTCTCCTCGGAATTCCCTGAGCTCCAAGCGGAGGGTCTTATGGAGAGCTCCAATTTGGACTCTCTCTACCTACTGCCTGGTTGTGGGTCTCTGCATCTGTTCCCATTAGCTGTATAAGGAAGTTTCTCTGATGATGATCGGGCTAGGCACCAGTTTATGAATATAGTAGCATATCATTCAGAACCATTTTATTGATTTTTTTTTCCATCCTAGGTCTCTGCGCTATCCAGCTACTGGTTCCTGGTCATCCAGTCAGTGTTGGGCATGGGCTTTCTTTCATGAAGTGGCCCTCAAATTATACCAGTCATTGGCTGGCCGTTCCCACAAGTTCTGGGTTCCATTGCCCAGCACATCTTGCAGGCAAGCGATCGTAGACTGAAGGTTTGTGATTGGCTTGGTGTTCTAGTCCCACCACTGGAAGCCTTGCCTAGTTACAGAATATGGCTGGTTCTGGCTCTGTATCCTCCATTGCTAGGAGTCCTCACTGGGGTTACCCTCATAGAACCCTGGGAGTTTCTCCTGCACTAGGTTTCCACACCACTCCCCCCCCAATGCCTTCCAATTTCAGTCATCTTTCAGTGTATTCCCTCCCTTCATCCTCTATCCCACCTGTTCCCATCCTACCTGCCCCCAGTCTAGCCACAAAATCTCTTCTATTTGCTCTTCTCAGGGAAATCTATGCAGCCCCTTACAGTTTCCCTTGTTACTTAGCCTTTCTGGGTCTGGGGATTGTAGCAGGATTATCATTTACTTAAAAGCTAATGTCTACTTATAAATGAATATATACAATGTTTGTCTTTCTGGGTTTGGGTTACCTCACTCAGGATGATTTTTTTTTTTTTATAGTTTCATCCATTTGCATGAAAATGTCATGATATGATTTTTTTTTAAACAGCTGAGTCATACTCCATTGTGTAAATGTACCATTATTCTTTACCTATTCTTTGGTTGAGAGACATCTAGGTTGTTTCCAGTTTCTGGTAGTTATGAATAAATCTACTGTGAACATAATTGAGCAAATCTCTTTGTGGTAAGATAAAATCCTTTGAGTGTATGCCCAAGAGTGATATATTTGAGTCTTGAGGTAAATAAATTCCTAGTTTTCTGAGGAATTACCATATTGATTTCCCCAGTGGTTGTACAAGTTTGTACTGCCACCAGCAATGGAGGAGTGTCCATCTCAGCAAGTGTTTTAACAACTGAGATATTTCTCCAGTCTTATTTATTTGTATAGGTCAGAGTGAAATGACCAAGGTAACATCATCTTATTCTGACTCTATTTTGTGTTTACATAGACAATTCTCAGCCCTGTCTTCCCTTTCTCATAATGGTCACATCTACCTTGGCAATACATTTGAGATTTCCATGGCTTTGATCAAGGTCCTGATGTCCTAACCAAGATAATTAAACTAAAATAACTAAAAAAAAAAAAAAAAAAAAAAAAAAAAAAAAAATTTAAAAACTGAAAGTAATTGGCATGCTATGTCTAAAATAATTAATATACTCTGCCAAGGATGAACATTTCAAGGTTACTCTGACCTTCATCTAATGTTGATGTTAATTATTGTTTTTTTGCTTTTTGCCTTTAAAAACTGTAGTTCTGAGATTGGAAATGAGGAGACTTCTCAAGAGCATAAGCCCACTCTTGGTCTGACCATTCATAGAAAGGGCTTGGAACTTGGCTTACTCAGAATGGTTGTCAATAACTATTTCACACTGATAATTTCAAGAGGATAACTTTGGTTGGTTTGTTTTTCTCCCTCATGTTGTTAAGACAGGGCTTGCTCCTTCCCTTACCAGGAAACTGGGACCGAGGGGAGGACATCCTATTGGGACTCTAGATGAGAGAACAATGGGAGAATAGCAATGTAGAAGGATCCAGTGGGTCCTAGAAACCTACAAGTAGAACATTATGATAGGCAGATTTGGGTCATGGGGACCCGCTCAAACTAAGGCCCTAGCCAAGGACAATACAGGCGGTAAAATTTAAACCCCTACCCTGATCTAGCCCATGGACAGGACAGTCTCCACACTTGAGTGGAGAGAGGGATTTGACTTTCTCAAGTACTCTGGTGCCTCACATTTGACTATGTCCCCTGGTGGGGGAGACCTAGTGGCACTCAGAGGAAGGACAGCAGGTCACTGAGAAGAGACTTGATACCCTATGAGCATATACAGAGGGAGGTAATCCCTCTGAGGAACAGTCATAGGGGAGGGGAATAAGGGGAAAATGGGAGGGAGGGGAGAATGGGAGGATACAAGGGATGGGATAACCATAGAGATGTAACAAGAATAAATTAATTAAAAAAAAAAAGACAGGGCTTGCTTGTTTCTGCTGCTGTGCTTTGTACTCCAGGCTAGCCCTTCCACTGCTGCTTCTGCTGCTGTGCTTTGTACTCCAGGCTAGCCCTCCCATTCCTGCTGTAGGAGTTCTGGGATTACAAATGTGGGCTACCAGGTCCAGCTTTGTAATTGGGTTCTGGGAATAAAAATTAAGTCTTCAGAACTGCTAGGATAGCACTTTTGAACAGTGAGCCATTTCTCTATTCTTACAGAAATCCACCTTTTGATCCACACACTGACTCACCTCTCCATCCACACACTGGCCCACCTCTCCATCCACACCCTGACCCACCTCTCCATCCACACACTGACCCACCTCTCCATCCAAGGAGCTGACCACTGGTGGGGTGCAGAGAAGAAGCCCCTCCTGAGGCAGAGTGTGACTTCAAAACTGGAATACAACACGCTCTGCTCTCATGGCAACCTCAAGATTAAGATCAATCGTTGACAATGTATAGGGAAGGCCTGCCTTTGCAGTGGTATTCAGGTCAGTATTGCTCTTTCCAAAGTATTTTAGAATAAACACACCAGAGGCAAGTGAAGACCTGTGAGCAAATAGACAAAATATTGGAGATATATCAACAAGGTTGAAATATAACTTGGGCTTCAGACTCGATTGTCTTCAGAGTCTGTGAAGGAACGTAAATATACACACAATACTTGAACAGTGAAGAACAGAGAGACGTGTGCCAGCAGGCAAGCAGCAAAAGCCTTCAAATTCTAGTTATTCTAAGACCATATTTGGACACACCTGCAGACGGCAGTGCTTGGGGTGTGGTGTCAAAGCCTGGGGCCTCTTGGCTCTGTCCTGCCATTAGAACATTGCTCCCTCTAGAGTTTCATGGCTATTGTAGTTACCTGTCAATTGCTGTGACAAAACACTATGATCAAAGCAACATATAAAAGGAAGAGTTTACTAGGGGTTTATAGTTCCAGACAGTGAGTCCATGACCATCATGGCGGGGAGCATGGCAGCAGGTATGCGTGCCTGCATGGTGCTTGCTGAGAACTCCCATCCATGTCCACATTTAGGAGGCAATGGCATAGACTTTTAAAACCTCAAAGCTCACTCCCAGTGACACACCTCCTCCCACAGGCCACACCTCCCAATCCTTCCCAAACAGTTCCATCAACTGGAAACCAAGTATTAAAAATATGAGACTATGGAGGCAATTCTCACTCACAGTACCAAAGCAGGTCACCCAATTATCATCAGAGTTCATCAGCCTTTGTTGAATCCGGTATGGGGTGAGGATCCAGAAAAATTTTATTACTTCACTCCCACCACCATACAGATGCAAAATTCAAGACTCCCTCTAGAAGCTAAGGAGCAAAGAGGGAAACAAGGTTTGTAAATGCAGGTTGTAAAACAGATTAAGTTCTGGGCCAATAAGCCTGCTACATGTAAAATACTCCACCGAGCTACAGGATGTGTTCAAGTGGAAGAGTGTTACGGGATTTAGGTAGTGCTTGAAGAGTTATCAGGGTTAGGGTAGACAGGAAGTAAGAGATCAGCCTTCTCACTAACTTCAAAAATCATCTCTTCTGGGATTAAAATTGCAAGCAGACATTTATATTGTCTCTGAAACCAACTGAGTCCATCTGTGGCTCTTGGTAAAGATGGGGAACAGATTTTGGCAAAAACTCCTGATGTCTAGGAGAGAATCCAGAAATGGGTTCTAGAAGCACAAATGGTTGAGATCATAGTAAAAAAAACATAGGGCTGTGTGGACAGCTTCTCTCTCACTGTGGGATCTGCCAGAGTCCCGACAGCCCTTCTCATCACTCAGCCACGGCACAACCACCAACATCTTGGGTAACTAATTTCAAGGACAGCATCAATTCCAGGAAGGATAGACCTGTCACAATATTTGTGTGAGGCCAGCAATTTCAAGCTGCTCATTAATATGGCTTCTTGCAACTCAGTTTTCTGTGCAAGATCCATAATTAATCTTCTAACACTTATTTATCTATCTATCTATCTATCCATCATCCATTATCTATCATCTATCATGTATCATCTATCTATCCATCTACCTATCTATCATCTATCTATCTACCTACCTACCTGGAGCTGAGAGGCTGTGCAACACATGCACATTTCAGGTGTTGGTCCTCTCCTTCTATTTTGGGTCCTATAGATTGAGCTCAGGTTGTGAGGCTTGGAGACAAGCACCTTAAGTCACCAAGCCATCTTGCCCATCCTAATAATCCACCTTAAGTGAGTTGAAAGTCTTTATAAAATAAAGGATTCCTGGTACAGCTATCATCTAACCAACTAATGGGAAACACCCTGCTTTTATGCAGTTGTAAACAACCAAGTGAGACCAAATTAATTTAGATTAAATTGAAGTTTATTGGTGTTTATTGGCCCACAGAATGAGAAGCAGGACTAAAGAAACAGATGTCATGGTGATAATGTTGGTCTTTCTGGTCTTTCATTTGCCTTTAGCTCAGTCAGTGTGGAGGGAAGGAACTAACCTGTGTTCTTTCAGTTAAAACAGGAGAAAATGTCAGTGCCTCTGAGTACTGGTCACAACAGCTGAGTTTCAGAATTTCCCTTGATGTCCATCAGGAGGAATGGATTAAAAAAAATGTAGACACGCATCTATTCTGCCATAAAGAAGAGTAAAATTATGCTGTTTTCAGGATATTATCCAAATGCATTATATGCCTCTATAAAATTCTCAAAGAATAAATAAAATGATATTTTAGAAATAAAACTGTTTTTATGAAAGCTATTATTATATATAGTAAATACTTGCCAATTAAAAATCAACAACAAAATGTGGGTCATGCTACCTTCAGGTCTGTTTCCACGCTGAGCTTCTGTCACTCTATAACCCCCATTGCCAATGTGGATCCTCAAAGTTCAACCAAATAGTCAGCGACAAGGCTGTGCACAGAAGGTATAATCTGTCCCTGTTAATGCCAGAGGAGATAAGTAGCTTGGATTTGTGAAGACTGTTAAGTAATGAAAATAGGATGGTTACCTTTCTCACAAGACACTTTGTAATTTTTGGTCCCGTTCTTAAGCACCTGGTGCCAGTGATTCAGCCAAAGCTAAGATTTTTACATGGAAAATGACCTACCAGTCAGTGGGCTTCTAAGTCTTTATTTCTACGGCTCCACTGCAGCAGAAGAGCAGGACAGTATACCGAGGTAGACCAGTTGGTCTAAAGCAGATATCATTCCAGACTAGTGAAGATGGATGGGGAATGTAAAAGATGTATCAGATCATCAAAGCCACAAAGGGAAGGCTCACAAAACTTATTAAAAGTCAAAGTATAATGGTTTAGTGATAAAGTATCTTTTAATGGGTAAAATGAAGAGTGCATTCTAAATGAACTGCCGTGTGAACAAAACTGCAGCAAAGGAGTCTGAGGTTTCTTTAGCTGTCAAGCTGGTAGCTCAAGAGCTTGAGGAGTCAAAACCCTTAAGCTACTAGGTCTTCAAAAGGTTTTCAAGTGTTTAAACAATGAAGGACACTTAAAAGTGCCAATAAGGACTATTTAAAACAAAACAAAACAAAAAGTCCAAAGCCGGGTGTGGTGGTGCATGCCTTTAATTCCAGCTCTCGAGAGTCAGAGGCAGGTGGATTGCTGTGAGTTCAAGGACAGCCTGGACAACAAAGTGAATCTAGGACAGTCAAGGCTACACAGAGAAACCCTGTCTCGAAAAACCAACCAACCCCAACCAACCAACCCCAACCAACCAACCAAACAAACAAACAAAAATGTTCTGCAGCTGGAAAGATGGTTCAGTGATTAAAACACTTGCCGCTCTTGCAGAGGACCAGGGTTCAGGATCCAGCACCCACATAGCAGTTCATAACCATTTGTAGCTCCTGTTTAAGGAAAATGACACCTCTTCTAGCAACCACAGGCACCAGGGTGCACATGCATACAGGTAAACACTTGTGCACATAAAATAAAAGTAGATATTGTAAAATAATCTTGATCTAGACATTCGTCAGCATTCATGGAGTACGCAAATGCTGGAGGCCTGTTTTCTATTCTGAACATTTTCTTCCCTCCCCTCCTTGCTTACTAAGAATGTCGTCTAAGTTCTGGGGAGTGAAGTGTCAAAGAATTCAGGCAAGGGAGGGCAGTGGCAGCAGACTTTCTACATCAGACCATGGAGACATCTGTAGAGATATGCAGTGTACTGCCTGGCCATTATGTCAGATGCACACAGGTCTGCGCATCAAGTCTAGGAGACTGTCCAGGAGCCCAAAGTAAATAAACCTCATCACTTCCCCGTGGCCTTCTCCTTCTCCTCCTGAGTTCCCTCACTGTCCCGTTCCTGGGGGCAGGAAGCCTCAGTGTCCCTCATACTGACTCCTGACAGGTCTCCTGGCCGTGTCCTTCCCCCTGCCCTGATCGTCTGTTCAAACTCAAACTCCAATATTTCTTTTTATCCTTTGACCTTTTGTTCCCTTGCACAAGAATCCCACATAAACAAGATGCTGGGCTGAGCCCCAGAAACACTGATGGGTTCCATCTGGGGGTGAGGCCAGATAGGGGGAGCCTGGTAAGCTTCCAGATGATTCTAATTCACAGTGAGCTTAACAACTTGAGAACGCTTAGTTAACAGGAAGTTCTTTAGAAAGAAAAAAAAAAAAAAAAAAAAGGAAAAGAAAATTTGGTTAATGTTTCATGTTATTTCCCAATCACACATAAACAGTGGAGGTTAGGCAAGTCCTTGGAAGCCAATCTGTATCTAACTAAGCCTGAAAGAGAGGGTTGAAGAAAACTATAAAAATATTTTATAGCATGGTAAATGCCTACTAATTTTTGTGGGAATGGGAAGTGGAGTTCAGATATCTGAATGCCACCCAGGTGGGACACTGGAAAGCCTCACTTTCTATCTTGAACTTTTAATTGTCTTGGTTTTCTTGTTTTGTTTTGTTTTCATTTCATTTTATTTTTTTTTTCTGGAGGGCATCCAGTTAGGACCAGGATCTATGGGATTTTTATGTGAAAAAACTGAATCTAACTTGACTGCAACCGGTGACCAATAAGACAACCCAAGACAGAATCAAACCCTGACATAGCCATCAAGGAAAGGGTACTCACCCCAATCCAAACCACCCTTGCTGTCTCTGATGCGCGCAGGCTCTGCCGGGTGGCATGAAGCCATACCCAGCTTCCCACTCAGCTGCCCTGGGAGCTGCCTAGAATACGGGTCCTCAGGAGATGCCAAGCTTTCTGTAAGGGTGAAGGCTTTAAGCGCATTGCATTTCAAATCAGAATGAGTCACTGGGTTGTGAGATTATTACTGTAGCAATGAAATCTCATGACCAGGAGGGATACCACAATAGTAGACAAATATACCGAAATAAATAATTTACAAAGAAAAGACAGTGGTGCTCACTCTAAGGCCAATGTTTAGAACATGAGGCCTAGAATCAGACCCAAATCCTGCCTCTACCTCCCGTCAGCTGTGTGCTCTTCAGGAAGTTGCAGGCCCTTTCTGTGCTTCACTGGTCACATGATCAAGGCAAGACTATTATAAAACTTTCCTTGCCACAGTCTTTACAAAAACTGAATCCAAAAAATATTGATTAAAGTTCTCGGCAAATGATGCGTAAGACAGACTTTCTGTTCATTCCATGGATGAATCTCTTCTATGGAGAGATGGAGATCACTCTGAAGAGTGTAAATGCTGAGACGAAAGTGTAAAAACAAGAAAGTGAAAAACACAGGCGGCCATGTGATGGTGTCCAACAGCTAACTTTTAGAATGGTTTTCAAAACATTTCTCATATGCACATGCATATGCATGTGTGCCACATGTGTTCAGTGCCCATGGAGGCAAGAAGAGGGCATTAGGTTCCCTGGAAATGTAATGTAATTACAATCAGTTGTGAGGCACCATGTGGGCAAGGGAAGCTGAACCGGGATCCTCTGCAAGAGCAGCAAGCAATCTTAACCATCTCTCCAGCTATTTGATATGATCTCTCTCTCTCTCTCTCTCTCTCTCTCTCTCTCTCTCTCTCTCTCT
>OU015749.1:31491786-31505114 GCA_907169655.1 Acomys percivali | reverse complement strand
TTCCTTCCTTCCTTCCTTCCTTCCTTCCTTCCTTCCTTCCTTCCTTCCCTTTCCCCCTTCCTTTTCTTCCCTCCCTCCCTCCCTCCTCCCATCCTTCTTATGTCTGCAGAAAAAAATCTGATGTTGGGTCATGCCATATTTTCGATGATGCAGCGTAGTAAGGCCCTCAGCGATTCACCCTGAAGCGGAAAAAACGCTACTGTCAGTGTCAGAATGCAGCTGGCCTCCCCTCTATACGCCTATTATTTGTGCTCAAAAATTTCATATCAATTTCTCCCCTTGAGGAGATTTCCTGTGGAACCCTAGACTTTCTACTTTATTTCTCCTGCTTCCTTGGGAACCAATCACCCTTTTTACTGGGTTAGAATTCCCATGCGTTGTGTCCCTGTCACAAGTTACCTTTACAAACACATGTCTTTGATCCCATCACTCAGGGAGGCAGAGCCCAAAGGATCTCCATGAGTCAAGCCTCTATGATTTACATAGAGAGTTCCAGAACAGCCAGAGAGAGAAACTGTCTTAAAGAATAATTAGGGGCGGGGATCACAATTTGTATGTATTTAACCTCTAAAACAAGGTTCAATTGTGTGTGTGTGTGGTTTTTTTAAGGATTTGTAAGAACCATAATTAAACAATCAGTTAATAAAGAAGCTAATTTTAAATTACTTAATACTGTGTGCATGTTGAACACTGTTTGCTGTCAGCTAAAGATGAATCGGTTAACACTGTATTTTAAACCAGGCTTAGTGGTACACACCTTTAATCCCCGCACTTGGGAGACAGAAGCAGATGGATCTCTGTGAGTTTGAGACCAGCTGGGTTTACATAGTGAGTTCCAGGACAGTCAGGGCTATATAGTGAAACTGTCTCAAAGCAAAACAGAACAGAACAGATAGATGATACATATGTGTATATACATATATATATATATACACATATACATATGTATATATATCTGTATATATACACACACTATATATGATAGATGATAGACTATTTTATAAAATTACCAATGAATTCCATTATTCTCTCTTTCCTTACTCTCCCCTGACTCCAACCCATGACCCAGAAAATATCAAAATCTTCTGGAAGTCACTAATAAGATGCCAGAAGGTCCTTTTATTAACTTCTCGATGGTTCCTATTGTCCCCGAGGAAAGTACAATGTCCCCAAGATGAGTGCCTCAAACTATCTGGCCTCATGTCTATCACCTCAGCTACAACCTATGCCTTTGATCTTTCAGATCCCGGACACTCGGCCTTATCCAAAGGTACCACCAACGTCTGTTTCAACTTTGGCAGCTTTAGAAACAGCCAGTGCTGAGTCTGAAGAGTTGGCTCTACAGCTAAGATCACTGGGCATTCTGGCAAAGACCCAGGTTCAATACCCAGCAATACCAACAAGATAGCTCACAGCCAGTTGTAACTCCGATCACAGGATGTCTGATATCTCTGCTGCCTCTGCTGCACACACATAGTACACAGGCAAGCATTCAGACAAAACACTCTTACACATAAAATAAACTCAGAAAGGAAAAAAAAGTTCAGTGTTACCTTGTGCCCACCTCTGTTTCTCTCTTCCCAGGCATCTGGGTTCACCAGAGTTTTAGGTTTCCATATCCCATCCACCCCCACCCAGACTATCTGTATACTTAGCAATGAAGGAATAGAAGCTACATGGGTCCTAGAGTCACCGTTTGCAAGAGAGTTATGCAGGAAGAGCTGTCTTGTCTATCTTGGACTTTATTTGCCATCCCTGAGATGTGGGGGAGCCTGCTTACTGTGGCAGCAGTCATCCAATGAGCCAAAGTCTACAAAAGTGTCTTCCCTTCATCTTTCCACAACCACCTTTCACCTTGCTGCCATTTCCTCTCCAAGTTTCTGGACAGATATCTCCAGGGTTCCTCACCATTCACAGCAAGGTTCATATGTCACTGAATTCACTCATCATCGTCCATTAAAATGTCTCAGCTACAGCTCTTTGACCTGCATAGACTTCAGATCTCAAGAGAGCCTCATAAACACTAAGCTTCCTTGTCTCCAACTATGTCCCCAGTGCCAGCATTGAATGTGCCGTAGAACATGCGGAGCCAGTATTTGAGAACAAATGAACCAAAAGGGACATAGTTTTTGCCATTGTAATTGCCAATATGATTTTCCTTATTTACGTGTGTTTCTTTTAGGTATATGAGCATTTTGCCTCCATGCATGTCTGTGCACTGTGTGCCTGGTGTCCTCAGAGGCCAGAAGAAAACACTGGGTCCCCTGGAGCTGGAGTACAGACAGCTGTGAGCTACCATGTGAGTACTGAGAATTAAGACCTAGGTCCTCTGGAAGAACAGCCAGTGCTCTTAACTGCTGAGCCATTTCTCCAGCCTGAATTTCCTTTATTTTTATTTTTTTTTTTATTTTTTGGACAAGAAACTTCCTTTAAGGGAAATTTGAGAAAAACTCCATATGCAAATAAACCATCAGATAAATCCTAAGTAAGAAAGCTATTCACAGCCCAACAATTCACAGTTGAAAACTGTGTCAATCAACTAATCAACTTACAGGAAGTCAGATCATGTTCTCAAGCAATCAGCTGAAGCCAATCAATCCTATCGTTGGCCCCCGAAGTAAGTAATAACTCACAATTTCCCTGTGTTTGTCCCCAACTTCAACTGGAAAGCCAAGTGTGTCCCCAGATCGCTCATACAGGGTGTCTGCTAGCCCACCTCCCAGTTCCCTATAGGAGCCTCTGATGACACTACTCCAGAAGCAAGCCTGATCTTCCTATGTATGGCTTTTCTGTTTCTCTGTCTGCCTTTTTGTCTCTGCCAAAATGCAGTGACGGTGGCCAACCCCCTTGTCGCAAGAAGTGAACAAAGAGGAGGAGATGCAGTCTGGTGGCGTCTTGGTGACAGAACAAGCACCGCCAGGGAAGTTACTCAGGGTGTAAAGTCTCAAGCTCTAATGCAGAGTCGCTGAGTCAGAAGTCCTGGGGCCTCTGTGCGGAAACCTGCTTGACAGCAGTGTAACCAGGTCTGAATTACTTAGAGTCTCACAGGCATTTTTATCTTTGGGGATGTATTCGTAAGTGGAACCAGAAGGCTCTTTCCCTACCACTAGGTTCTACCAATCTGTTATTCCCCCAGTTACTGCTACCAAGTGCCAGACAAACCCCAGCTGAAGAGTAGGGAAGGCACATGCCCTCCACTGGGATCCATGCCTTTTGCATAACACAACAACTCTCTTTGAAACCCGCTGCTTTCCTCCCCTCTCTGTGCCACCTGGTGTTATGATCTGTTAGAAGACAAACACCAGTTTTGGCTGTACCTAGTAACTAACTGTTCCCAAGAACCAGCCAAATTATCCCTATGACACAGCATTCTTACTGGAGGCATTTATGGAGATTTGCAAGCAGTGGTCTAGTGGGTGGAAAATGCATGCCCCCACTGGGAATCTTAGTCTGTAGAAACTCTAAGCATGGAGTCACAAAAGATGTCTCTAGTGCTTACTGACTTTCCTTGGGCACAAATGTGTAATTTCCAGCCCTTGAGTTGAAATTCTCTACATAAGCCAGGCATGATGGTACAAGTCTTTAGTCTCAGCACTTGGGAGGCCGAGGTAAGGAGCTATCTTCCAGTCTGAGGCCAGTCTGGTCTACATAGTGAGTTCTAGAATAGCCAGGACTGCATGGTGAGGTCCTGTCTCAAAAAAGAAAAGATAGGAGGGAAGAAAGGAAGGAAGGAAGACAGAAAGAGAAAGAATAAAAGAAAGGAAGGAAGGAAAGAAGGAAGGAAGGAAAGAAGGAAGGAAGGATGGTAAGTTTGTTGTGTCAAAGAACTCAGCGACTGTAGGCTAGGAGGTGGGTATAGTACTTTTGGTGGAGACCATTTAACCTATGTATTAAGACGCTGTTGTTGAAAAGCTTTGCTAAATAAATTATTTTTACAGAAGCATCTTAGTAGTTTCAACTTCTATGTCACTTGGAACCAGGGACAGATCTATCAGCTGGCTCTAAATCTTAAGTGGTTTCCGGGTCCCATTTTATTCATCTTTTTAAAGATGAAAAATTGGGAACAGATAATAGAGGAAAAAAACCCACAACAGAATATGAAACTGTGAGCACTGAGAAATATTGCTAACATCATAAGCTGCAGGGAAGCTAAAATAAAAATAAATGAAATACAAAAGCAAATGTGCATTGACGGCCTGAGCTATTGCAGCACTGTTTCCATCCTGTAGTGTCAGCTGTGCGGTGTGACAAGGGTGTTGTAACATGGAAAACAAGATCAGACATCTTTCTTCTAACACAGTTGATAGAATTTTTAAATTGACTGTGTAAAAAGTTCTTTCAGCATCTCACCCTTTATGTACGATGTTATAAAAATTGTCTGGATGGTGATCACGCTTAGGAAATTTTCTTTATGTGAGTTTTCAGTTTTAAAGCTCTTCCAGTTTGCTGGATTGAGGTCATGTGGCTTTTAAAGATGGGGCTCCTCCTGAAACACACTACAAAAAAAGCATCTTCAGTAAATGGTGCCGGTCAAACTGGACAGCTGCATGTAGAAAAATACAAATAAATCCATATTTATCACCCTGCCTACATGGATCAGAGACCTCAACATGAAGCCAGATACACTGAACCTGGTAGGAGAGAAAGTGGGGAATAGCTTTGAACTCACCGGCACAGGAGATTTTCTGAACAGAACTCTGCTAGCACAGGTACTTAGATCAACAACTAATACATGGGACCTCATGAACTAAAAACCTGTTCAGCAAAGGACACTGTTATCCAGACAGAATGACAGTTTACAGAAAGGGAAAAAATTTTTCCCCACTCCACATATAATAGAGGACTAATATTCAAGAAATATAAGGAACTAAGAAAATAGATAACAAGAAAACAAATAACTCAAACTTTAAAAATGGGGCACAGGCCAGGCATGGTGGCGCATGCCTGTAATCCCAGCATTCGGGAGGCAGAGGCGGGTGGATCTCTGTGAGTTCCAGGCCAGCCTGGTCTACAAAGTGAGTCCAGGACAGCCAGGGCTATTACACAGAGAAATCCTGTCTTAAAAACAAAAAAATGGGGCACAGATCTGAATAGAAAATTCTCAAAAGAGAAAACTCAGTGGCAGAGAAACACTTGAAATGTGCAACATCCTTGGCCATCAGGGAAACGCAAATAAAAACTACTTTGAGATTTTATCTTATATCTGTCAGAATGTCTGAGATCCATAAAACGGGTGACAGCTCGTGACGGTGAGGATCTAAAACAAGGAGACCTCTCCTCCATTGCTTGTGGAAGTGCAAGCTAGTACAGATGCTATGTAAATCAGTGTGGCAGTTCCTCAGAAAGGTGGGAATCGCTCTACCTCAAGATCCAGCCTTATCACTCTTGGGCACACACCTGAAAGTCACTTTATCCTACCACAGAGACTTTATTTGATCAACCATGTTCATTGATGCTCTCTATTCATAATGGCCAGAAATTGGAAACAACCTAGGTGTCCCACAACAGAAAATGGATAAAGAAAATGTGGTACATTTATACAATGGAGTGTTACTCAACCATTTTTTTAAATTATGAAAATTGCAAATAAATAAAGGGAACTAAAAATATCATTCTCAGTGGAGTAATCCAGACCCAGAAAGACAAATACGGTATGTATTATATTATAGATGTATGTTAGCATTAAGTCAATGGTAACCAAGGTACAATCCATAGGACCACAGAGGTTAGGTATGGAGTGAAGGACTGAGGAGGGGGCGGGTAGACAGATCTCCCTAGGATCAGAAGATAGAGTAGACAGTCATATACGGATGAGGTGGGAGCTGAAATGACATCAAATGGAGAGGGAAGGAAAAAGGCAGGACAAAGAAGGGAATGTCAGGAGAGATAGATAAAATTAAGGGCCACTTGAGGGATAGCATGGACACCTAATATAGTAGCTTCTTAAAATATATACACAAATGAAAGCTATCTACGTGAAATTGCTAAATAATAGGTAAACAGAGACCCAACTGACCATCTTTTGTCACCAAATGAAGCTTCCAGAACCAGGATTGGGTTATATCTGAGTCATTAGCCAAAGGAGTCTTATGGAACCCCCCCCCCCCCAAACAACCCAGATGGTTGCCAAGACCACAGGTTACTCTCCACAAACTGACAGCAAGGCCCCATTGCTGAAGCCAACACCCACCCACCAACTCATTGAACATGGAGAAGTCAAGCTTGTGCCTACACAGAGTCTTCATCTCTACAGGCTAGTGTTTTGGGTACAGGGAGGCACTCTCCTTCCTTCTTTCCTTCCTTCTTTCCTTCCTTCCTTCCTTCCTTTCTCCCTCCCTCCCTCCCTCCCTCTCTCCCTCCCTCCCTCTCTTCCTTCCTTCCTTCCTTCCTTCCTTCCTTCCTTCCTCCTTCCTTCCCTTGATACATACTATCAAAGGGGAAACATCAACCCCACCCAGCCACAAGCCCTTTGATCTACAATGCTGTCCTGCCTGTTAGATCTGCTAGTACAGTGGTGGCACAAAACTCATGGGAGTGACCAATCTGTATCTGATTCAACTGAAAACCCAAGGCCCATTCTACAAGATGGCACCCAGACCTGACACTGCTTGGGTGCGTAAGAGCATGAGACTAAATAGCCGGAGGACCTAGGGTAAAACCAAATACTACTGGTCTAACAAAAAACGAAACAAAACAAATAAACAAACAAACAAACAAAAAAACAAAAGAAAAAAAGAAAATGGCAATAAAATTACTCCTAATAACATTCTACTATATGCAAAGATCAATGCCTTGCTCAGCCATCATCAGAGAAGCTTTCTCCTCCAGCAGATGAAAACAAATACAGAGACCCACAGCCAGACATTATGCTTAGAGTGAGAGATCTTGGAGCGTTCAGCCCTGAACTGGATGTCTCTATCAAATTCCTCCCCCCAGGGATCAGCGAACCCCACAGAACAGTGCCTTTATTTACAAATATATTATGGCTTCAAGTTTAGTAGTTGTTTTCTTTTTTTCTTTTTTTTTACAAGATTCTTGAGTGCGTGAATGAGTGGGTCTCTTTGTTTGTTTTTGTCCAATTTCAATGTGTCAGGGTTTTAAAATCTGATTATATTATATTACTATATTTTATTATTATGCCTTAAGTGCCTATTTGTTTTCTACCAAGGCAGAAAGGGGATGGATTCAAACAGGAGGGAAAGAAGGGAGGAGCTAGGAGGAGTAGAGAGAGGAGGAACCATAATCAGGATATATTATGTGATGGGGGAAAGCTATTTTCAGTAAGAGAGGGGGAAAGATGGTACTTCTCAGAGTTAGGGTTCCAGTACCAAAGAGACCCACTTACTTTACAGTGACATTCCAGGTTGCCCCTTTATGTCTGTAGACCTGGACAGCATTACTGTGGGAGGGTGGAGATGGAGAGCCTTTCTCCATGGGGAGAGTTAGCAGGAGCAGACACTTTGCACAGTCCCAATTCCATGTGAACCCAGTTCGATCCCTGGGGTCCTCTCAAAGATCCACAGCTACATGATGCCCAAATACGAGAGGAGGAAGCTTTTTGTCAAAAGATGCTGTAGAAGAGATGAGGCTACATACTTGGCACACCTGAGCTTCACAGTAAGTGACCAATGGACAGCTTCCAGGACCTGAGCAGGCGATGGCCCTGCAGCTGCCTTGCTCGGGCCACCTCTGTGACTTCTGGCAGGTGAAGGAAGGGTTGGATCTATGTGTTTAGGTGACCAGGAAGGTTAAGGGAGTGAACCGAAGGTGGCAGAGGCGTGCTGTAGAGAAAGTCAAGAGAAAAACAGTGGTGAGTGGGGGCTTTGTGTGTGTGTGTGTGTGTGTGTGTGTGTGTGTGTGTAGGTGGGTGGGTGGGGCGTGAATTAGGCCAGAGCGTCCACACAGCTCTTCAAGCGAATTTCCAACTCAAAGCACAAAGATCAGCTAAGTAAAGTGGCCATAAATGATTAACTTCTAGAAAAGAGATCATTTACACATGTGGGCACCGCTGCCTGCAAGAGCCTCAGGCCAGGATCCTGCAGCACTGGGCACATTCTGTTGCCAGATCCTCAAGAACTGGAAAGAATGACATTCCTTTACCTCAAGGACCGGAATCGCTTAGGTCGAAGCTGTGGGCCTCAGAGGCTGGTCTCGCTGCAGCTTTGAAAATGTGGCAGATTTATCAAAAGGATTCCAAAGCTGGGACACCAGAAAGGAAGCAAAACAAAAAGGAAGATAGCACAACAGCGACAGAAGCGGCCGAGTGACTACATGTTTCTCAGCCACCAGAAATGATTCCAAAGCAGCTTTAATTGGAAGGGCTGATTGAGATACAGATTGTGGATGCACAGCACATTAGCCCCAGTCCCCTGCTTCCAAACAGCTTTGTATCACAAACGTATTTTCCAATTGGATCACAGCCCCTTTCCCTGGGGAGTTCTTGTTTCATCCAGACAAAGCCCAGCCTGGTCTTCAACAAATAAAATGCAAATGAGAATGGAGAAAATTAATTAGAAACAAAGATCAGAATTTCTTTTCATTAAAAAAAAAAAAAAATCCTTGCCCCCGCCCCCTTCTCCCCCTCAAAGTAGCCTTGAAGCAAGCTCATTTGCTCAAAGTAAAATGCAATTCAGCACGTGTTTTCTTTGCGGCGACCTTGCCGTCCTAAAATTAATGAACTGGTCAGCCCAGAGATTATGGCTTAAAAGGCATTTTCCCCTCCAAAGCAGAAGGTCAGGATTATGTTAGAAAGCATGTGCCTGATCCACGGTCGTAAAATATTCTTCCCTTAGGATGTGGGAAGCAAGGGCACACTGAGCAAGAAGCCTGTTCTTTGCATGGTTGCTGATCTCTGCGCGACAGGCATCAAGTGCGTGGTGATGGATACATGCAGAATAAGTATTGTCTTTTTACTTTACACTGCGTCCATATGGATACAGACTCGGGGTCCTGTGAAGGGTATCCTCCCTGCCCGCCTAAGGTAGGCTTTCATGTAGTCCACCTGCCGCAGACTCATGGCCCAGAACTCCTCATCTCTTCTTGTGTGCTCTGGGTTCCCAGTGTCACAGAAACCCACATGGTGGCATGGTGGCACATGCCTGCAATCCCAGTGGACTGTTAATTATTCTAGGTCTCTTAAAAATGCATTTAATGCTACTTGGTTGAGGTGGAGCATACCTGGAATCCTAGACACTCTGGGACCTGAGCAGGATTGCAGGTTCAAGGCCAAGTTAGGGAGGTTTGGCCAAGATAAAGTAAGGACTCAGTGCACAGCACTTGCCTGGTAATGGCAAATTGTTGCACTTGCATTTATAGAGACATACAAGCATTTCTTTCTATTTTCCTTTTGCCTTGCTGGGGATGGAGAGTTCACACAAGTTCTCTATCACTGTACACAGCTAATCTTTATACGCAAATTTTCCTGGATAGTTTTAGGTCAACTTGACACAGGCTAAAGTGATCTGAGAGGAAGAAAGTCAATTAAGAAAACGCCTCCATAAGATTGGGCTGTAGACAAACCTGTAAGGCATTTTCTTAATTTGTGATTGATGTGGGAGTACCCAGCCCATCGTGGGTGGTGCCGTCCCTGGGCTGCTGGTTCTGCCTCTGTAAGAAAGCAGGCTGAGCAAGCCATGAGGAGCAAGCCAGTGAGCAGCACCCATCCATGGCTCTGTATCAGCTCCTCCTTTCAGGTTCCATCCCTGCTTAACTTCCTGTCCTGACTTCCTCCAGCGATGGACTGTGATGTGGAAGTGTGAGCCAAACAAACCCTTTCCTCCCCAACTTGCTTTGATCATAGTGTTTCATTGAAGCAATAGTAACCCTAATTAAAACACAAATATTTCTTTTTTAAAAATGTTTAATTTTGGGGGGAGTGTTTTGTCTGAAGTTATATATGTATGTATATATATATGTATATATGAAGTTATGTATGTATGTATGTATGTATGTATGTATGTATGTATGTATGTATGTATAACACGGTCTTGTGCTGTCAGAGACCAGAAGAGGGCATCAGATCCCCAGGAACTGGAGTCACAGACAATCACGAACCACTTTGTAGGGGCTGGGAACTAGGCTTGGGTCCTCTGGAAGAGCAGTCAGTGATCTTATTATCCACAGAGTTTTGTGGGTTGGACTGGTGCTGTGTGTTCTAATGCTAATTATTGGCCCCCAAGATCTGTACATCCTCACACATACTGGTCTCTACGGTGTATACCTCCCTCTACCTAATTTAAAGTTGTTAGGTTAATAATGTTGCCGAAGCCTGTAACTGGGCAGAAGGGACGTAGGCAGAGCTTAGGTTCTCAGTCTTGGGGTCTGAGAGGAAGCACGAGGCCATGTGGAAAAGGAAGGGGGAGAGGAAGATGAAGATGTAGAGGGAGGAAAGGAAGCTGGAGAGAAGGAAGTCGCCATGGGGCAGTGTGGACCGTGAGCAGAAGCAGCCCAGGCAGGAACTATTAAGGCAAGTAACATGGGATGTGTAGCTGGGAAACAGCAAAATGGCTTAGAGGGTTGATACCTGCTCAGTTATTGTGCCTTAAAGCTTTTTATAAACCCAAGAGGTCTCCGTTTAATTATTTGGGAAGTAGCTGGGGCGGAGAAGCCCTCCAGCACCATCTCTTCAGTTCCTCCAAATATTTCTTTAGATAAACTCTTGGATGCAGAAGTCCTTGACCTAAGGAATTAAAATGTGGTAATCTATTTTTCTAAGGACTGTCAATCTGTGCTCTGACCAATACCGGGTATGCTTCCTGTTTCATACCCCTGTCCTGTAGTTACAAACGGTTGCTATGACTTCCACTCCTCTGATATGATCAAAGTTAAACATCTTTTCTTGCATGCGTAGGAACAACTCTGGTTTCAAAAGTCCCCTTTCCATGTGATGGTTTCTAGGTCCCAAGAATTTTCAAGGAAGACATCTGGATTTCTGATCTCCTGGGTATCATAGGGCCTCCGTTTTGCATCAGGTTTCCATGGAAACAACTTATGAACCTCCCAATTCAAACAGAACCAGCAGAAAGAAGGACTATATCCTCATATCTTTATATGTGAAGGGACAAATGCCAAGGACTAGTGGCTGAATCATCAGGAGCACATTTCTGCCACCACTTCCTGGTTACTCTGGTTCATCTAATAAATTAGATTCCCACTGTCTTTGGGAGCACATGGAAGAGCAGGAGGGTTTTTAAAGTTTCACAACTGACTCTCAGATGTCTTATTTTTCTGTGCAAAGATCTGAGCTGGGTTCACAGTGGTTAGAAGGGTGCTGGAAGCCCCCCGCCCCCGAGAAAAGTTTAGGGGCTGTGGAGATGGCTCAGTGAGTGAAGTTCTTACTATAAAAAAAAAATGTGGGTCTCCAGCACCCACATAAAAGCTGGGCACAGCAATACATGCTTCTAATGCCAACACTGAGAGACCAGAGACAGGAGGATCTCTGGGGACTCACTGCCCACCAGTGCAGCCAAAATGTCATCTCTGAGTTTAGCAAGAGACCATGTCTCAAAGATAACATGGTGAGCAATTGAGGAATATGTCTCAATGTCAACCTATGGGAAAGCATACTTGTACATGGATGCATATGACACATGCACACACACACACACACACACACACACACACAATTTTATAATAGAGTCAAGCATAGGCATCAATAGCAAGAAAATTGTTGTGAGCATAATGGAATCTGCCTCAAATCCCAGGACTAGGAAGAAAAAGGTAGGAGGAAAAGGCATTCAAGGTTATCCTCAGCTTCATAGTAAGTCTGAGGTCAGCTTGGGCTACATGAAACCATGTCTCAAAAAGGAAAGAAAGAGAAAGAAAAAGAGGAAGAGGAGGAGGGTGGAGAAGAGAGGAGAGGAGAGGACAGGACAGGAGAGGGGAGCAAGTAAAGGTATTTGCTGCCAAGACCAGAGGTCAGTTCCTGGACCCACATGGTGGACAAGAAAACTGTCTCCACCTGTGCTCTGATTTCCACATGCTTGTCCTGAACTCATACATACCATACACGAACACACATACATACCACGAGCACACACACAATAAGTGTAAACAATTTTTAGAGAGGAAAAGTGTGTGTGCACACTTCTCAGGGGAGAGCCAAGTTTGTCTTTACAACAATTCTGTATGTGATTTTTGGTAGCTTCTGAAGTTAGCTCTCAGGGGTTGCTAAGGAAATTGGGGGTGGGGTGGTAAATGAAATCATGAGGTACACCCACAGGTCATAAGAGAGTTAAGATACGCTTTTGCTGTAATCAAATAATTTAGTTGTGTTTGTGAGATTCCCAGAAAATTGCAGGTTTTCAGCTGAGAATGGACTGCAGCCTTACTTGAAGGTCACACTTAGAGCAAGCACAGATCATTGCTATTTTCACATTCTGATGTGAACTATCCCTGAATGAAAGGCACACTGTTTCTATGCAGGCAGTCTTCACAGCAAGAAAGGCATGGTGACTCAAAATAGCAACCTAAGCAAAGGCACAGAGGGAGGGAGGAGTGATACTAAAGAAACAACAGTAAGAGGCTGCGTCTAGACCACAGGCTCAGCAGCAGCCAGAGGAAGTGTCCAGAGCAATGAGTTGGTCTGCTTTCAGGGCCTTTAAAACAATTTATTATTATTTGCATGTCTATATGTATATAACTCTGTGTGTATGCTGTGCATACATGCGTGTGTGTGTGTGTGTGTGTGTGTGTGTGTGTGTGTGTGTGTGTGCGCGCACAGGTGCACCTATGGAAGCCAGCAGAAGGTGTCAGGGTCCCAGTAGCTAGAGCTATAGGTGGTTGTGAGCTGCCCAACAGGAGCTGAGAACCAAACTACAGTCACCAGCAGGAGCAGTCCCCACTCTTAACCACCGAGCCATTTCTCCAGTCCCTGCTTCAGAGTCGGTATAGACCTTGCTAAGGAGGTTGTCCATTGTCCTGAAGGAAATAGGGAGAGCCACTGAATTCCATAAGCACAGGAGAGGATGTGAGGGGCAGCCATCCCACTCTTTGGTAATAACAAGTCAAGGTACTATTTACAGAACCTAGTGCTCACATGGTCATGTAGCACTGTGGCAGGATACAAAGGCGGGAAAATTAAGGAGCATGAAGATAAAGGAGCCTGACCCAGGAGTCTTGCCGTGTGTCTCTCATTGACTAAGACTCAAGGCATTGCAAGCATGTGTGGCTACATTCAGCTCTTATATAGAATCTAAAGATCCAAACTTGGGTCCTCACACTTGGCTAGCAAGAACTTCACCCACTGAGCACACACACACACACACACACACACACACACAGAGAGAGAGAGAGAGAGAGAGAGAGAGAGAGAGAGAGAGAGAGAGAGA
>OU015749.1:31468393-31490495 GCA_907169655.1 Acomys percivali | reverse complement strand
ACACACACACACACACACACACACACACACACACACACACACACAGCTAAGAGATTTTCTGAAAAAGAGAGGAGAAAAAGTAAGAGAAAGAATTGGTGGCTTGTGCTTTTTGTCACCACTGGCATAAGCACATCAGGAAGATGCCACACTATGCCCGAGAGCTTCCTAAAGGATGATCACCAGCTGGGCTCAGAGGCAGCAAGGCTGGCAGAATATTTGCCTGGCACTACATAATGTGTTGATGCTTGCCTGCAGCCACAGCACTAAAGAAATAGAACCAGGAGTTCGAGGACATCCTCAGCTATGTAGTTAGTTCAAAGGGGAGGGGGGATCTCCTAACAGACACTTTCATGGGTCTAAGTGAAGGCCTCTGACAGTTTATGACACTCTGGGCTATCTCCTCCAAAGGATGGCCATTGCTGTCATCAGCCCATGTGAGTGGTGTTACATAAAGCAAAACTAATGGGGGTAAATGTGACAGGACCTCTGAAGGTGGTAATTCTAAGCAGCTCACAGCAGATGCAGCTGGAGGGTGTGCTCAGGCTTTCCCTTGGTTTTACACCCGGTCTTCTTGTGACTTTCTGATTGTCTCTCGATTTTCAGAAGCACAGGTCAAGCAGCACAAAGCTTTTGGTGTGGTTTGGTTCGTTGGGAGGGTGGTGTCAGTGTATTCTAATGGAGGGCTTGAGTGACGTTCTAACTCCTGTGTACACCAGTTAATGACTGACTAGGACTTTTGTCTCAAAATTTAGTCATGTCTTTGGGGTTAACATCAATGTACCACGTGTGTATCCAGAGAGGAAATGCTTCCTGGAGCACTGAGCCAGGCCATGCCCACAGCCTTGCTCTTGTCTCCTCTACCAGTAATTGTTTTGTTTCTTATATTTATTTATTTTATGTGTGTATTTTGCCTGCGTTTATGTGTATATACGATGGTATCAGGTGCTTTGGAATTGGTGACAGTTGTGAGCCACCACGTAGGTGCTGGAAATTAAACCTGGGTCCTCTGAAAGAACAGCCAGTGCTCTTAACCACTGATGGTGTCTCAAGCCCCCCCCCCCCCCCGCTTCCTTTTGTTTCAGAGTTTAAATTGCTTCATTTGTTTCTTTATCATGATATTCCCTTTAAACATAAACTATTTCCCCAGTGGAGCACCGAGGCCAATGCCCTGCCCCTCTGAGCTCGCAGCAGCCACATCATCGGGGTTCAGTGGTCATCACAGGGACCTCCGCCTTAGAAACAGGCTTCCTCACTATTACTTGAACCACTTTGGCCCCAGAGTAGAAATCCACTTTCCAACCCAAGAGCCAGCCAGTAGCATCTCTGCTACTTTAAGATTTTTTTTTTTTTTTAATTTTTATTACATGTAGTGGGGGAGGGGGAAGCCCAGAGGTGTTAGGCGCCTGCGGCAGGACTTGCAGGTAGTTGTGAGCAGCCTGCCGTGAGTACTGGGAATGAAACGCCCGGTTCTCTGCAAGGTTAGAGCAGGCCATGCTCTGAACCGCTGCGCCATCACATCTCTCCAGCTTTCCTTCGTTTCTTAAAGCGAAGCATTGGAAGATAACAATGACAGCACATTCAAGCCACCCACGAGCTGCCTGCATGGCTGTGCCATCCCAGAAAAGAAAGCGAACTGTGCGGAATGTTTTTGTGGATATCCAATGGGGAAATGCTTTCCAGAGAGCTGAGCCAGGCCACGCCCACAGCAGGAAAGCCTTACTCTGGCCTCCCTTTCCAGCTCGAGCTGTGTAAAACGCTGTCTGCCTTCTGAGTGTTTCTTGACATATGTGGATAGTGCTTATTAAAAACACAATTTAAACAGCAAAGGCGGTCTATCTTTGCATCTATTTAGGGGCTGAAATTGAGAAGGCCCGGTGTCCTGTGTTTCCCTCTTCCATTTGACTCATCTGAGGTTGACTCACTCTTTAAATTTTGTAGAACACTTGCTCTTGAGAAAAGGCTGTAAGCAGCATCGGGGAGTGCTAGGGGCTTGCTCTATGGTACCTGACAGAATCCGGTTACTTCCTTAAGTCACAGTGGTGTCTGCTTCTCCATGCATAAAATTCAGAAAATAAACCCAGAGTTTTATCCCAGCATTCAGGAGGGAGGCAGGAGGATCTCTGTGAGATTAAGGCTAGCCTGGTCTACATAGCCAGTTCCAGGCCATCCAGGAATGTATAGTGAGACCCTGTCTCAGTAAGGAGAGGGAGGGGGGAGGGGGAGGGGGAGGGGGAGGGGGGAATTCAAGAGAATAATGGCAATTGTCTTGTAAGACCAATCCAACAATGAAATGAGATTAGTTATTGTTATTGAACGTCCTTGACACAATGCCTGGCACAAAATAAACACTAAATACATGTCAACTTACAAAGCAGACATCCTTACTCCAGTCCCTCAGCCCCTGCAGATGATCCCACGTGACTCCTGCTTGCTGAGATGTTTATTCAATTCGCCTTCATGCTTATCCTGGACCCTGGCTGCCTCAGCCTCACCTCCTATTTCTATCTCAAGGGAAGACGTTCTTCCATGCCAAGACAACCCTGCCTTTTAGCTCTCTCTTCTTCTTTCTCCCCCTTTCCCTCCTTTCTTTGCTCCGTCCTTCCTTTCTTTTCCCCTCTCCAGCCCTCCTCCTTCCCTCTTTCACCTTTTCCTCCCTCCCTTCTTCCTTCTTTTGTCCTTCCCTCTCTCTGGCTTGGAACCTTTCTCAGTTCTCCTCTCTCTTAGATGAGTAGTTTTTTTTCCCTGGAAGACACCCTCCTTTTTTGTTGCGAGCAATTCTTTCCTGCCCTATTGCAACAAATCGACCTTAAACATCATGTTTTCATTATCTGTTGCTACTTAATAAACTCTTCCATAAAGCACTTCTCTCTCAAGGCTCCTGTTAGCCAAGTATCAGTAGGAGTCCCCAATGGCTCCAGAGAGCTATAGCAAAGAAAGCTACAGTCATTAGAATTTCCACATACTTAACATTTAATACCTTGCTACAGTTTTTATTTATGCACACTGCCGGGCGCTGTTACCAATAATAACCTTTATCTTACAAAATTGAGGCATAAAACAGAGACAATCTGTATCCTTTTTTTCCCCACATATTATTATTACTTGGAATTCCCTTGTCTGGGTTCTGCCTGCTGGCGACACTTGATCACACATAGTGCTGATTCTACAGAGATGTGGGCAACTGAACTACAGGGGCTCCAAAAGACAGTTGGAAAAAAAATCAGTTATTGTGTTGCTATGATAAAACACCACGATCAAGGGCTGGAGAGATGGCTCAGAAGTTAAGAGCACTGACTGCTCTTCCAAAGGTCATGAGTTCAACTCCCAGCAACTACATGGTGGCTCACAGCCATCTATAATGAGATCTGATGCCTTCTTCTGGCTTGCAGGCAGAATACTGTATACATAATAAATAAATAAATCTTAAACAAACAAACACCACGATCAAAAGCAACTTGTTTGGCCTTACAATTCCAGAGGGATGACAGTCCATCAGGGCAGGGATGACATGGCAGGCTGAGAGACCACATCTCTACCCACATGCAGGAGGGAGAGAGAAAGAGAGCAAACTCTCAGAGGCTCCCCAGAGATATAACCTCCTCCAGCAAGGTGCCATCTCCTGAAGCTCCTACAACATCCCCAAACAGCATCATCAACCAGGGTCAAGTGTCCAAAAACCTAGGGGGACAGTTCTCATTCAAGCTTTGACAGGCAGTGGCCATTGGGACCCTCTGAGAAGGTGGCTAGTGTTCTGTCTGCTTTTCACCAGAGAATATGATCTCAGGCAAAGTTCCCATGTGCGATCATGTTGTTATAAAAAAAGAAAATCCTTATTATTCAACTTTAACACAATAAAGACTCAGTAGCCAGATGCTGGGGTGAAAGCCTACTAGCTCAGAGAGGCAGAGAAAGCACCCCGCTGACCTTTCTACTCAGCTGACATCCCAGAAGGAAAAAAACATTCTTCCTTCTCCACTATGTCTTAAATATCCTTCAATTCAATGTCCCTCCTTCCTGCGTTCACTCCCTGACAACTGGTTGCTTGCTCTTGCCTACAGAAAGCTCTTGGGTTAAAAGTGTATGCTAAGGCTGAGCCACACCACAACAAGAAGGAGGTTTTTCCAGTTCGCAATTTTAGGGTAAACAATGGGATAGAATATCGTGCAACACAAGTAACTAGGGTTGACTCCAAGTATTCAGAGTAGAAAGTCATTGAAATTGCATTGGCAGAGACAGAAAGGCAGCGTTGCTGATGTTGAACTTCAGAGACAACACCTAAAACCAGGCCCTGGAGCACTCCAAGGAGAAATGATCCCTGCTTCCCTATACTGTCAGTACATTCCACTGAGCTTCTCCAAACAACATGGCCACACTCCATACTCCATACCCATCCCGCCACCTCTTTCCTCTCCCCTTCTTCCTCCCTCCCTCCTTCCTTTCCTCCCTCTGTCCCTCCTCTATTTCAGCAGGGCTTTTTTCCTTTTTAAAAGATATTTGTTTGTTTGTTTGTGCCTGTATGTGCTGGTCAGAAGACAACTGGCCTGAGTCGGTTCTCTTCTTTGACCATGTAGGCTTTATGGATTGAACTTTATGAATTGAACAGTCCCGTCCTCAAGCCAGCTGCTAAGCAAATGGTTGATATAGCTGTGTCTGGTGTGTGTGACATCACATTGCAGCAGTGAACCTGCCCAAAACACTAGAAGTTTCTAATTTTTGAGTTCTGCTTTGATGGAGCAAGAAACAAAAATCTGGAAATAACATAATACAGGCTTTGAAAAAAAAATGTAAGATACCCAAAAAGAATGGCAGTGTCTGTGACTCCCACTCTTTTCACACTCTTTGCAATTGGCCGTGGCCTGCCATTTCACTAAAGCTATTCCATGAGGGTAAACGCGCTTCTCCACCCATGAGGCATTCCTGTGTCTACATCGGGAAGTTAAAATGCTCTTTGGCCATCAGACACAGGAGCTTGGGGAAGAATTCCTGTCTGGATGATTTGCTGAGGATTGCTCCAGAGAATCCAGGTTAGGAAATTGGGAGAAAAGTCAGGAAGAGGAAGAAACAGAATGGGGCAGGACACAGTTTCCAAACAAGACAAATGGAATGCATCCCACCTGGTTCCACAAGGGATCTGTGAGCAGAAGTTAGGTTGCAGACCTCAGCCTCCTCGATGCCACGGAGCAGAGGTTTCATGAGTGAGGTAAGCAATAAGGGACTCTTGGCACCTCAGTTGTGCAGGTGAAGGGTGACCCCGGGCATCTGTAGGCAGTGCGCTGGAAAAGGTGCAGATTTGAATCATGAGAGGACAAAGCACACAGATGCCCTGTAGGGAACAGTACTTTGTGGTGGTGGAAGCAAGATACAGTGCCCAATACAGCCAGGGTCTGAGAGGAAGCATCCGTGCCCTCCCATGAATCTGCCCCAATTCGGGGTCCATAGCCTTGCCAAGCAAGGAGTTTCTGCCCTTAGCTACTCCCCACTAAGCCATACTTTTCCCTAGTACCCTGAATCTATCTGACCTGTATCCAGATTCACAGTTGGTTACCCCAAATATGCCCAATCCTCTTTTTTTTTTTTTTGTCTTAATATTTTCCACTTTCAAATGCTATGAATGCTCTCACTCATTTTGATACAATGCATTTTTTTCTCCAGGGTGTGGCTCCAAAGTTGGCGCCATCCCAGCAGTTATAGCAGCTCCCTTATGAGCGACATCACTCTCTGAGGGATGTTCTCACACATTTTATTATGAGTGCTTTATTGTTGCTGTTTTGGTTTGGTTGGTTGTTTTTTAAGACAGAGTTTCTCTGTGTAGCCCTGGCTGTCCTGGAATTACTCTGTAGACCAGGGTGGCCTCAAACTCACAGTGATCTGCCTGCCTCTGTCTCCCTGCGTGCTGGAGTTAAAGATGTGTACCACCATGCCTGGCTTATTATAAGTGTTTGTGCTTCTGTTTCCCCAGTGGCCTTTAGCTTGTTGTTTTATTTGGTTTGAGATGAGTCTCATGTATCCCAGGTTGGCCTCAAGCTCACTATGTAGGTGGGAATGACCCGGTCTTCAGCTCTGTGGGGATGGGATTATAGGCATGCACCACCATGCCCAGTGTTACTGGGTACTAGGGATGGGATCCAGGGCTTTGTGTATGCTAGGTGAGGGCTCTACCAAATGAACCCCATCCCCATCTGTGAAATCATATTTGCATATAACACCTTGTTAGTTGTATTCATTTGCATGTTTTTGTTAAAAGAATAAAAGCCATCTTGTTTTTGAGTCCATGGTACGTACAGGACATTTAAGTCATGTTTAAAGTTGAACATTTCATGAAGCTGAGAAAATTCATGTATTTTAAAGAAACCTCTAATGTGCTCACTAACTTCAGTATGTCTCTGTTGGAGCAGAGAGACGGCATCACGCCCTCTCATGGCATCATCCTGATCCTAACAGTTCATGGGGAAATAGAAAGTCTGGTTTTGATTCTCCTACCAGAAATGTTCTAGGAAATCTCTCCAACTCTGTTTAAATAGTTGTCCTGTGAGCATACCCACAGTCCCACCTGCTCTCGGGGACTGGGTGGCCTCCTGTGTTCTCCTCTGTAAGATCTATCGGTGGCTTCATTGTTCCTATGCAGAGTTTAGCTGAGGACTCACAGTACATGGTAGAGTCCTGCTCACCTTCCCTAGATCAGCTCATGGTACTTTCCCTGTACCCACACATCTCTGTCTGCCGCAGCCCGCTCTCTGCCTTCCATACACCATGTTCCCTGCTGTACAGCACCTGTCCTTGCTCCTCCCTCCGCTTGAGTGTTTTTCCTTGGAATGAGACTTAACTGACTGCTGATTCCTTCTCCTCTGGTGCAGAAAATGAACCCAGACTTGGAGTGGTGGTGGTACATGTCTTTCATACCAGCACATGGGCAGAGGCAGGCAGATCTCTGAGTTCAAGGCCAGCTTAATTAATAGAATGAGTTCCAGGATGACCAAGGCTACATATACACAAAGAAACCTTGTCTCAAAAAATAAATCAAAAGAAAAGGACAAATAAATAAATAAATAAATAAATAAATAAATAAATAAATAAAAGAGAGAGCCGGGCGTGGTGGCGCACGCCTATAATCCCAGCACTCGGGAGGCAGAGGCAGGCGGATCGCTGTGAGTTCGAGGCCAGCCTGGTCTACAAAGCGGGTCCAGGACAGCCAAGGCTACACAGAGAAACCCTGTCTCGAAAAACCAAAAAATAAAATAAAATAAAATAAATAAATAAAAAATAAAAAAATAAAAGAGAGAAAGAGAAAAGTTTTTTTTTTTTTTGTTTTTTTTTTTTTTTTTTTTTTTTTTTTTTTTTTTTAAGAGGAAGGGAAAGAAGAAAGGAAACAAATGAACTCAGGGTTTTGGACACATTAGGCAAGTGAGCTGCACACCCAGCCACGGTTAGCCCCTCCATATCCCTCATGCCTCAGTCTGTTAACGTCCTATCTACAGCATCCGTTACATCCTTTCTCCATGTGTTATCAGTTGTATGATTCTGCTCATGTTGCCCAAAGCCTCATGACCTGAAGTCATGAGTGATTGTCTTCGAGAGCTGTCTCTCTTCTGACCGAGGGAGGTTGCCTTCTACGAATGCTCACAACAACAGCAATGCCCACAACAGATTCTCACACGCGTGTCTGTGATGTGAATGAAGAGGGTGACTTTGAGGTGGAAAGTCTTATTAAGACAATTTTTAAAACCATAGAACCAAAATAATAAACTAAACATCACAGTTTACCAGTTTTATTGGATAAAATACAAGCACTCCCAAATCACAAGCAATCCTTGGAATACATATGACCTATAATAGATACGTTCATGTAGCTCTACCACACAAAATGGCTGCTCTTGCACAAACAAGATGGCCCCATGTTATAAAAGGTCAAACACAGTCTTAGATTCCAACAGGATGAGAGGCTGAAGGAGGAGGATTGTAAATTCAAGGACAGTTTGAGAGAAATGGCAAGATCCTATCTCAAAACCAACCGAACAGGGCCTAGGGAAATGTTTCAGTGGGTGAATGTGCTTGCAGCCAACTCCTACAAATTGTCCTCTGACACACACACACACACACAAACACACACACACACACACACACACACACACACACACACACACACACACACACGTAATAATAAAAGAAAAACACCCAGAAAAGCTAATCAGTTCCAAGTAAGCAAGATTGGTTTGCTGTGTGGCTGTTAAATTCCCAGTGGACATTGGGACTGTTTTCTGCATTCCACATTTCACACCAGAAATCCCCAAATCACCCATATGCACACTCTGTTAAGGAATGAGTCTGTTTATTACCAGGTTTTCCAGATAATCCCTGGGAGGCTCTGGGGAAAGCAATGATGCCATATTAGTCACTGTATCCAAGGGCAGCGTGAAACTTGCCACAGTGTGCATGTAACATAAGGAGGAGACACAGGAATAAAGCCTCGCCGCCACAGCTTAGAGATGACTGGAGGTGCTGCCTTCCCTCCTAAGGATCAAGATGGGAAGCGGAGGCTGGTGAAGGGGTCCATATGTGATATTGGCTCTGTTGACAGAAGGAGAGGAATCTAAGAGTCTTGAGGAAAAGGAAGGGAGTAAGTAGTGGTCACATGAGACACGGGAATTGATGTGCTCTGGGCAAGACAGGAAAATAAGCCATCTTCCAGGGAAGCTTAAGAAGGACCCCGAGTGGCGCTGACTGTCCCATTGACATGGGTGATTGTGATTTAAAGCAAGAACTAATCAACACAGCTGTGCACCCCATCCAACTGGAATGAATGGGTTAAGGCAAGGTGCCTAGGAGGTGAGGTTTTACATTTCATCATGGTTGCTTCTTCACTTACTGAGTAAGTTCCCCGGAAAGAGGAGGCCTACGAAATCTTGACATGTGCAAGAGGTGACTGCAAGAATGAGCTGTCAACTGACATGAGAAGAAAGGGCAGTGAGAACACGGTAAAGTGCCTGGAGGTAAACACGCACCAGGACCTAAGAATGACTTGGGCTGGAAAGGTGGCTCATCATTAACAGCGCTAGATGCTCTTGCAGAGGATCAGAGTTTGATTCCTAGCACCAATATGATATCCCACAAGCATCTGTAAGTCCAACACCCTCTTCTGGATGCTAGGATTATCTGCATGCACATGTCCACACGTGCACACAGACACACAAGCACACAGAAGTAAATAATGAAATAAACCTTAAAGAAAAGAATGACACTACTAGTCGAAGTTATGGAACTGTTGGGATGGAGTGAGAGACAGAGGGTGAACAGTGAAACAGCTCAGTACAAAAGCTACTTGTGAGGGCTCATGGCTCAGTCATGGCAGAATGTTCATAGTGCAGTCACGGTAGTGAGCGGCTTAGCAGTATAAAAGAAAATAATGAAAGAAGTAGAGAAATTGACGGCCTGGTCCAAGGTTAAACCTCCATGTGGTCGTAAGATTCTCACAGGGTGGGGTTGAGTTCTGAATGGCAGGGTTTATCTCAGGAATTCTACATGGCCTGACATGTTTACCCACATTGTATATAAGAAGGTACTTTGAATAATTGCATAAGGTCACTGGGAGTGGAGGGTTGAGCTGAATTTGAACCATAGTTCATCTTGGTCTGAAGGTTATTAAATTCTTGCAACGCACTCTGTACATTCCACTTTTATTGTTAAAGCTAAGCAGAAGTGGATCAAATTATGACCTGTATATCAGCTAGTAAACTCTAAGCCCAGAAGGTAAATAAAGGAATTGTTGAAATGCCCAAGGAAGGGAGGAATCAGGCCCTAGAAACCCTCAGCCTCATTAATTTCATTGTCATGTCATTAATTTCTGGACATGTTCAATACAAGTATAATTTAATAGGTACACCAGGGGCTTCAGAAAGGAAAGTACATAATTGAAACTCGGAAGCTCAGAGCCAGAAGCAAGCTAACCCAGGCTTTTTGCACAACTTAATTTCCTTGGAAGACACATTTTAAAAAAATGTTAGATGGCTTACCTCATTTCACAAAGTCTATGCCAGGTCACTCAGGAGTGTCCACCCTTGATATCACATAGAGTGCGGTTCCCTTTCTCTGTCCCAAGACTGTATCTTGGCTTAGATGAACAACCAAGCCAAGCCATTTTGTTTAGGCATCTCATCCTGTTTGGTACTCCTGGCATCCATGTTGTAATTTTGCAGATGTCCAGCTGCCTTCAGGTCCACAAACAGTCTCTTCATAGGAACAGTTAATGTCGATCACCTGCTATAAACACTGGCTCAAAGCTTGCCTGAACCCATCTTCCTGATGGTACCATTCCCAAGATGCCCTTGAGAAACTGGGCAGCTGGATGCTTGCTGCCAAGAAAGAAGTTTCTGTTGAATGGTTCAAGCATCTTTGGTGAAGTGTGGCTTGACCCTGGGTGCTTTGTACCTTCCAGGCTCCTGCTTCTGCAAGAAGCCAGCGCTAGAAGAGGGTGCTTAGAAAAATTAGGAAATAGCTTTCTTCTACACACTTACTTCAGGAATAATTGATTGAGGCTCATCACCATGACTAAACATTGTGTTAAGCATCCTTAACAACATCAGCTTTCTAAAATGGGGCCTATTAAGGCAAGTGGCAGCGTAGGGCTCATAAATTATGAATTACTAGTCACGGCTGAATACAGATAACCTGTAATCAGGAGACAGATGGTAATTGGAAGCAACTCTTCTTTTGATTCAATTAAGCACCTAAGGAAATCGGTTTTGATTTGGATTTGTGTTTGAAAGCTACAGTATCCTTTAAAGCAGGAAAAGGTGACAGCCCCATGCATAAAACATCCCTGACAGATCTGCAGGAAAGCTTTCTCTACTATGGGTCAAAATCAGTAAATTAATAGGAAATACCCTATAGCATATTATTGTTGGCAATAACTGTCATTGATTAGCTGGGAAGGGAGGATAGGGCAGAAAGCTTGAATTTCAAAATCTGATCTTCCTCCACCATTGGCGAAGACTCTGCTCTAACCAGTTTAACCAACTGGAAACCTAGGACCAGGAGGCTGGTCAGTTCCTGCCCGGAGAGCAGGATCCGGATGACACACAGATCCTCTTTTTCTATGATAGGAAGTTCTTTCTTGGTTAAATAAGCTAATTCCAGACATGCTAAAGTATTTAAATGCAGGAGCAGATCTCAGCAGGCTCACAGGTCCTAAGGAATACGACCAGGGAAGTTGCCATTCAGGGGGAGACCAAAAGGGGGGGACATGGGGGATGGGGATGCAGAAAGGGATGCACGTACAGAGGGGCACGGGGAAACAGGGACTCGGAAAGAGAAAGGGGAGAGAACCAAAGTGTAAAGGAATGTTGATTCAGAACATGGCTGCTCTGGCAAGAGATCATATCCAAAGATCTTCTAGATGTGGGTCCATGTGCTCTGACTGGAATACAAACATGCCCTTACTTCAGGAGTCAGAGGCAAACAGCTCTGAATTCAAGGCCAGCCTGATGTAGAGCAAGTGTCAGGGAAAGAAAAGCTTAGGTCCAGGTGTGATAGTACGTGCCATTAACCCCAAACGAAGGTAAAGATAGTTTGTAAAAGGAAGCACCCATGTTTGAAAGTGATGCCTAATTGAGTGGCAGAAAAGGTGACAAATTAGATTTCACAGAATAGGGCATGCAGTTTTACAGAGAGAGGGGGAAGTTTTTACCAGGACAGTAATAGAGAGATAGATTGCAGAGAGAGAACTTAGGTGAAGACAAAATGAGCCAGAAAATGAGAAGTCAGAAGATTAGAGCAAATTGCTGAGTTAGTTTGAGGCCAAGCAGATTAATTCCGGGCGGAGAGAGAAGCCAGATTAAATAAGTCAGCTGGGAAAAGAGTTTGAGCCAGAACAGCTGAGTTGAACCAGCCAACCCAGAGCTCAGGGAGAAAAAGTAATGGTGAGCTCATTAAGCAGTAAGTCTCAGAGGCTGAAAACATCCTAGGCCTAGGTTAGATTGTACAGTGGCTAGAAGCTTCTAGGAGTAGGCCTAGGCTAGAAGATGCAAACAGTAAGCCTCCAAGACAACTGAAACAGGCAAATAAAAGATACCATTACACCAAAATGTCTGGATTATAGTGAAACCCAGTCCCTGGGCTGGAATATTTAGGGTAGAGGACGGGGTGTGCCAGCCGCACCCTGCACAGGTAAGGAATAAAGGGTGCTGGAAGAGCCTGGAAGCCAGGTTGGCTTAGGTCAAAAAGGCACCTCATCCTCAGACCTGAAGCCCAACATTCTAAGTCATGGTCCCAGAGGTATGTGGGCATCAGGGATGCAGGCAGGAGGGATGAGATGCAGGAAGCCCACTGTACTGGTTCCTGTGCAGTTCTGATGAGATGTCAGCCGGAAGCAGATGTGTCCCTCCAACAAGACAAAAGTTTTTATAAAATCTAAGAAGTGTGGTTAACTTCTCTGGCAAAAAAGATATTGGGTGGCACCATGAATTTTAAAGGAAGGTCAAATTCATTATTCCTAGTGTCCAGAATGCTAGGAGCCAAATTCTCCGGTGATTTCTATAAATACAACACTTAGAATTTGCCAGCTACATTACTAGAGGGTGTTGGACCTCTGGGCCTACAAAGATAAATAGTCATAATTATGTTCACATTTGGCCATGGTGGTGGCCAGCTACGACCTCAGCACTCAAAGGCCAGGCAGGAAACTCAAGAGCCAGAGACCCACCTAGGATACATAATGAGACTCTGTTTCAAAAATCACTCTAATAATAACAATGTTTCAATACGGACTTGGTACTCTGCTTCACATCGGGAGACACATATCCTTTAGAGAGGCCAAAGTGGTAGATGTTTATTTTAATTTTAAAAATGTGTATTTAAATATGTAATCAGATTACCATTTGTTGAAATGAATGTAGTTTCCTAGCATGAAGCTTGGTTTTT
This sequence comes from Acomys percivali, assembly GCA_907169655.1. Lineage (NCBI taxonomy): Eukaryota > Metazoa > Chordata > Mammalia > Rodentia > Muridae > Acomys > Acomys percivali. The sequence continues at coordinate 31,477,583 of OU015749.1, read as the reverse complement.
GGGGAAATAATTTTAGGAATATCAAGTTAGAAATATAACCAAATAAGAGTCACTCACATGTGGTTAAGGTTTTATAAATAATGATTTTGTTCTTGTGTTTTATGTACTTCATAAAGGTGCCTGTGTTTCTTTGGAAACTACGTAATAATTTCTTTGAGTCAATGAAACTGATATGGGTTTGGTTTGGGGTTTCAACACTTTACCTTTGACCTAAATCATCTCAGGACTTGGGGACTTGGAATTGTAGGATTATTGACAGATGTGTGAGATTTTCCTCCTCTGAACTTTCCATGCTGTGATGGGGCAGCTGGCATGACCAGACTGTGGCTCCAGAAGATAATAAGCAAGCCGAGGATGATGAAGTTCAGGAGGGTTACAATTTTTGCTAGGAAGTCATTCTCGTAACACTTTCTTAAATGTGTGCATCAAGTTTTTCCTGGTACCCACCTAGCCTTGGCTCTATCCACAATATCTTTTGAAGTTCCCGCCATGTTCAAGAAAGGTTTTCTGGAGGATCTCAGAGTTCAGAACCCCAGCGGCTAACCTGATTGGTCTGTCCCATTTAGAAATTATAACTAACTCTGTGGTGGTGGCACACTCCTTTCATAACCCCAGCACTCCAGAGGAAGGCAGAGGCAGGTGGATCTCTGAGTTTGAGGGCCAGCCTGGTCTACAGAATGAGTCTTAGGACAGCAAAGGCTCCGCAGGGAAACCCTAGCTCAAAAAAACCAAAACTAAAACCAACCAAACAAACTAAAGGGCAAGCATAGTGTGCATAATTCTAATCTCAGCCCCGGGAAGCAGAAGGTGAAGATCCAGAGCCATAGGCCATCCTTGTATGTAAAAAGAATTCGAAGCCGGTCTGAACTGCCTGGAAACCTGTCTCAAGGCTCTTCTACCCTCTCCCCAGGATCAGGTGGCCTCACTTGTTCAGCCTCTCACACGAGGCTTCTGGTGATAGAGGGTGTCCTGGCAGGAGCACACATAAGAGGCAGGACAAACTACATGGCAGACAGGCAACACAACACTGGGGCAGGGCTGGCATGACTCTTTTATACAACTCACTCTCACGGGAATGAGTCTTGGAAGACAGAATCAACTCCAGGAGACCAGTGTTCATGCATTACCTTCCATTGGACCCACCTGTTAAAGAGCTCACTACCGTAGCACCACAACTGCGGTGCAGCTCTCAGCATACCAATGTTCAGGAGGAAACCACATCCAAAACATCACACAACCTCCACCTCTAGGCCTGTGCCCATCATCACGCAGGGTTTCGAGTGAGGTGTGCTAGTAGTACCCTGAAGCTATAGAAACCCAAGTTGTTTTGGCTGAAGCATATAAAGGTCTGTTCTTCTCATTGGAAAAGAAGTCTAGCCAGTCATGGTGATGTGCCCCTATAATCAAGGTCTCTGTCTTAGTCAATGGATAAATCCATTCAGGGATTAATTGACTTGGGAGTCAATAGGACATCTCAAGAACAGTTCTGATATAAAAGCCAGTTCAACCAGGTGGTGGTCACTCCATGTTTAGTCCATCTAGGAAGCCGTCCTAAGATGCCTGGCAAGGGCTGATGCTATGCTCAGAAACTTTCACCCTCTAGAGCAAGTGTGTGTTTTTTAAACATTGCTCGATGAACTAAATCACCCCCTTTCAAAATGTTTTTCCTCACACTCCTAGGCCCTATTCCAGAAGGTCCATACACTCAACCTTTTGTTCAAATCTTCCCCTTGTGCTTCTTTGAAAGCCCCACAACCTTATGGCTTCAGGCAACCCTCCATTCTAGGACAGAGAGACAGCTGGAGTTTGGGTCTATAATGTCCCTGAAAGAACCCGTGCTCCAACTTGGCCCATTATAACCCTTAAGCAAAGGGTTAACTGATGACGGCCTAAGTCCTCCAAAATTGTGAGACAAAATTAAAAGTCTGTCTTTAAACTGATGATCTCAGGTGGCCGATACCAAGACAACTTCGATTCTGCCCACTAGGAAGGTTCTCTGTCCTCACTGCTCTTTTGTTGGAATGCTTTGATTGGCCGCTCAGGTGGGGGTGGCAATTTTTAGGAACTCCTCAGTTGCAGGAGTCCTCCACACACTTGCAGGCACAGCTGTGGGAGGCATGTCTGGAGTATGAACCATGCACTTGTGGAAACAGCATCCCTTAGGGCTGACTTAGGCATCAAAGGCCCAGTCAGCACCATGACTGGCTGTGCCAAACAGCGTTAGCCCATGGTAATGTACCTATACCAAATTTACAAGCAAGACGGGTTCCCTTCCCTGAGAAGTCCTTCACTCCATATAGTTGCATGTTGCTGCTCTGCAGTCCTTGGAGTCCCTATCACACTTTCACTGCCTGGGATCACATAGGACCGTCACACTTCCTGACCTGCTGTGGGCGTTATAAGAACTGTTGACAATTCTGAGCCAGAAGAGAAGAGGGAAGCAGGCCCACAGGAAGGTCCTATCTCTGGAGTCTACACCAGGCTAACGGCACTTGGAGCCCCTGCTTAATTGGTCCAGAGAAAATACCCAATATCCAAAGAGACTCACTGTGCACCAAGCCCTTTTCCTGGTGAGAAAAGACACAGTATTCAGTAATAGGTATTTTTATGGGAAACTACAATGACCTAGTGCCACGCCAGAAGCTTGTGTTTTGAAGTATCTTTGACTCCTGTCTCATTAGAACAGCAGCTGAGCCTGGTGCCTCCTGCACTCCGGGTCTACAGCCTAAGGTCACCCTGCAAGCCAGGATCATGCACGTGCTTTCAAACCATGATTCAGTTATGCCTTTGCAGACCCAATCTTGGCACAATCAGGGTTGAAGGCGCTCTGAGACAGGATGGCAATGATGTGCTGCTGATCTCATCAGGTGAAAGTGAAGATTTCCAATGTTCTCCACTTAATGGAATGGGTAAATGTCATTGGCCACTGAGAGGCACAATCCCCATAGCTCAGAGACCACAAAGCTATTTGATTGTTCCCGGAGTTACTGAACTTCTCATAAAATAGTATCAGACAACAAGAACCACATTAGAATAGGTGTTTGCTACATACAAGAGGTTTATTTCCTTTTTCTCCATTCATAAAAGTTTCAATAGATGTGCATCTTCAATACAAAGTATCATCTTATTAAATGTCTTAACTACCGTAATCATACAGGTTGAGGTTTTACTTTTAGGTTTTTTTGTTTTGTTTGGTTTGGTTTTGGTTTTTTGCACGGGCTAAATTAGAAAATATAATGGGGGGGCATCATTATAAGGTCTATTCAAATGTTTGATTGCAACACAATAGAATATTCTCCGAAAGATGGAATTTTGTCTCCATCACCTGTCAAGCGGATGTCAGCCATCACTATCCACATCAAACCCCAAGTAAGTTAGTGTACATTATCTTTCCTCATGTCTAGTGGCTTCTCCAACTTCAGTTAGCCACCCTTGCTGTAAGCAGATGTTAGGAGAAGCTGAACAAAATATACATCTGAATTTTGTATCCATACCTGTGCACCTCAGGCTTGGGCCATGGTGCCCTGAGAATCAAGAGATGACACAGGCATGGAAGACGCTATTGTCTTTCTTCTCTGTAGGAGACACGATTTCCTCGGTCAAGGAAAAGGCTCTTGAAGGTATTTATAAAGCTCACAAGGTCCTTAAAGTTCCTTTAAATCTCTCCACCTAACCCAGCCCTGTGCTTGGGACCCCTGGTTAGAGGCCAAGTTTTCAATGATTCACCATTCAGACTGTGAAATAAGCAAGTGTCACTCGGCCTCCGGAGTAGCTTTGGCAATTTGGATTCTAGCTGCTTTACTGTACCTTGTAGGATAAGGCAATGTCCAGTCCGAGGTTCTAAGAATTCACTCATGAAACCAGCAGAAGCACACTGCTTCGCCTGACCCACTCCACTCTGCATCTCCAGTAAAATAACTGTGTAAAGCTTGGCAACTCAGAGACAGCCACAGACCCTCAAGCGAAAGGCAAGTGCAAGCATTTAAGGAAATAACCGACATCACAAAATAAACGTAGCATCACAAAGGAATTCAGATAGCAGTAGCATTGATTTAGAAATAGCACAAGACGTTTATTCAGCTCACTATACACAATGTTCTTAAACGTTTCCTCTCCTGACATATTTTACTTGGAGATCATTAGCCTTGACCACACTATGGAGCCTTGTGACCACAGTATTATGAATATGCTGAGTTCTATTGCCCATCTGGGATTAAAATGTCAAGTCTGAGACACATTTCAAATGCTGCAGGATATGAGACCAGCCTATCCTATGTCTACAATTCTTCACAGATTGTTTTCTTTTTTTGTAAATGTATATTTTTAAGTGTGTGTGTGTATGTGTGTGTATGTGTGTGTATGTGTACACATGAGTACAGATGCATGTGGAGGTCAGAGACCTCCAATCCCTTGGAGTTGAAATTATAGGCAGTTGTGGTGTACCCCAACACTGGTGCCTGGAACAGAACTCAGGTTCCCTGCAAAAGAGCAAATGTTCTTAGCTGCTGGGCCATCTCTCCAGTGCCTTTTCACATTTATTTCATTCTATTTAAACTGGTTCAGTGTGAGGGCTGGAGAGATGGGCTGGCAATAAAGAGCACTAGTTAGTCTTCCAGAGGACCCAGGTTGCATTCCCAGCACCCATGTGGAGGCTTGCCACCACAGTAATTCCAGTCCCAGAAAATCTGACACCCGCGTCTGGACTCCTTGAGTGCCTGACAGGCATGAGGTGCACAGATATGCATACAGGCAGATACTCATAGATACAAAGTAAAATAAATAAGCATTTTAAAAATAAGGCTTAAACTTGTTCAAAGCCATAACCATGAGCTGGGCATGGTGCACATTACCAGTTAGGCAGTGGAGACAGGAGATCATGGGCTGTAGTCAGGGAGTCTACCAAACAGACAAACAAAGCCAGCCATGGTGACAGCTCTTCCAAGACGTCCCCCTGCATGTCCCCTTGCATCCTCCCTGCAGGTGGTGACCAGGCAGGCAGCTCTTGGGTCCCTAGACTGACACTGGAGCCGACATGGGGCATTCACCTGCTTCCTCCATTTGAGTTCAAGGGCTGACTCTAACTAGCCATGTTTCCTGTGACCCCTGACCTTACAGTTTATGATGTCTATTCCTGCCCTCATCTTTGTACCCCATTTTCCATCCCATCCCTCCTGGTTCTGTCAAACTGCCAGTCAGGCCCTGTGACCTCAGTCCCCGCAAGGTCAGAACACTGCATCCGCCTGGATTGGTGGCATTCCTGAATCTGAGTCTTCAGCATGAGTGGCTGGAAGGGGCCTTAGGGCAAGCATGTACATACTGCTGAGTCGCGCTCTTGATGTTCACAAGGCTCTCTTAGCTTTGGACCCTAAAGGGAATTAGAAAACCCACCCCTCCATGTGGCACTTTGGCATGAAGGCTATTTGGAGCCGAAGACAACTAGGAAATAGCAAATACAGGCAGAATTATCTGCCCTAAATCAGGCATAAATTTCCCTTTGTGCCCATGCCCCTTCCCAGCCTTTCTCATCAGGCAGAACCTCCCTTTTCCCTGGAGACAGAAAGTCCGGCACCAAGACCAGTTTACATAAACAACCTTTGCCAGAATAATCCTTATCTTCTATTAGGGCTGGCACAGAGCCACATCCCCACAGCTCACCACTCCCACGAGGCCTAACTTCCCTCTCTTGATTCTCCACCCTTCTCGAGGTGGCGCACTGGTTTCCAGGTCCCTGCTTTGGTAGTGTAGTGATATTTCCATTCTAGGAAACGCTCTATGTGTGTGAAGACAACCCTCACCTGTTTGTGTATCTTTGTCAGTTAATTTGAATGCCTCAGTAGGGTGAGGTGAAGCTTCTACTCAGGATGGCCACACAGTGATAGGAGTTGAGAAGTCTGATGTGGCCAATGGCAGAATCCCTACCAGACAGCTGGGACATGACAGGGACAGGCATTCCTCAACTGCTGAGCTCTGTGAGTGAAGTGCTCACTCACTGGGAAATTCCAGAATTGTTTATTCTAATCTGAGTAGTGGAAATTGGGATGGGAGAGATTCTCAGTGCCATAGATCATCTACCAATGTGTGTGTGTGGGGGGGGGGGGGGGGGATGACCAAACCCTCCACACCCAGCCCAACCATGTGGTTCTTCTCCTCCATCCTGGGGGGGGGGCTGTTGGCCACAAGGCCACCAAAGTAAGAGGAGCAGAAGACAAAGGCACAGAGCTTGGAAGGCTGCAAGCAGGACTGAGATCAAACACTCCAGGAAACACTTCAGGAGCTAGTTCAACTTTAATCAGGGAGAACAAACGCTGTATAGCCCTTGGGGAGTGGTTAAGGGCCTTCCAGGATAGGTGTACATAATTGGTTGAAATCAGGCAATTTTAGGATGTTTGTTTTGTATTTGGCAGCTATTCCCATCGTATGAATGGAAGCGCAGTATCTAATTATCCTATAGGCGCAGGGAGGGGAGAGCTAGGGAGCTATGCCAAGGGCCATATATCAAATGTGGTTAGGGATATCTATGTGTACAGACGCTCTCCAGATGAAGTAAGGCAGAGAGCAGGAGGCTCTGCTGGGGAGAGGGAGTCCTGCACCTGAGCTCAGAATGGCTATCCAGATTGGGAGAATTGCAACCTCAAACAGCAGGGTCCTTCCAACACAACCATATTTTGTTTTTAAGATGAGACTGATGACAGAAAAAAAACAAAACAAACAAAACTTTGTATTAATTAGAAATATTTATAATGTCTAGTTATCTCTACTGAGCAAACACTAACATGAACAGGGCTTTTTCAAACCGAGTGTATGATTCATCCTTGGACATTGTAATGGAGCCAGAAAATTTGTTCACAGCCAGGATTAAAACTTACAGACCTGTGATGATACCAAGAGTGTTACATCCCTTTGTGCCATGTTACGCACAGCAGAGGAAGCAGGCTGGTCTGGTGTGATGCAAGCATGTTAGTAAACTGGCAGTGATGGAGCAGATTTCAGTGGCTGCCAAGACAGCTCTACCATCACCATTGCTACCTTGACTATCTTGACCAGCAGTCAAGCCCTGGAATAAATGGAGTCTCAGATGGTCATGGTGGAGGAATGGTGCAAGCATGAAAGAGCAAGCCAGCCAACCTTTATTTATAAACCTTGGGCAGTGGGGAGAGGTTTGTAGGTGAATGTGTCTGATTTGCTGGGGCTATGGGTGTCAGGATACTTAATACTTCATTTACATGCAGTAACACAGGGGTTCTGTCACAAGAAGGAAAACACAGTACTTAATTATCTTATGAGTGGGGGAAGAACTTCTAGGTGCGATTATAGGTTATACGCTGAAAGCTAGGATCTCTTTAGCACAGGGTGTGGGGAGGTACTACAAGTAATACCCAGGTCCTTCCTAAATAGGTTCTCTCAGGAGAGGGCTGGACCTGTAATCTTCCCTCAGGCCTATGTGACACTTTTTACAAGATCTGGGGTTCTCCAGATCAGGTAAAGAGTGAACCATGCTGAGAAAGGGAGTCCATCGGAGTAAACTGAGCTCAGTTGGCTCTGTGGATATGCTAGAGTTTAACCTTTCCAGGAGCACCCCACAATATTCTGCCTCCCACCCAGGCCTGTAGACAGCGATCATGACCATGGCCTTTATAAACACCACCGGGGCCAGCAGACAGTGCCATGTGTCTCACTTGCATGTGGCCATTTGGTTCTTAACACTTCTATACATGAGATGAATAGGGTTATTTGTCCCACCATGGTCAGTGAAGGCCAGCGTATCATTCCACAGCTGAGGAGCACAATGGACATAGGAAGTTCAGTCTGAGTCCAGAGTCCAGGCCATAACCCCTGCACTCCACCCCACCAAGTCGGAAGCAGGCCTCTCCTGATGGGAAGTCGATGCCAGGCTTCTAGGGTCAAAGTCTGAGGTTACTTACTCTGGCTTGGATGAGCATGTTTCAGGGGTGCATGTCTTGGAGGCTTGAACCCAAAGATGGAACAGTTTAGGGCAATCTGTGGATCTTTAGAAGCAGAGGTCTTCTGAAAAGTCTGAAGATCACTAGGGGTGGGATTGCCCTACATGGGATGTGGGAACCCAGCCTGTCCCTCTTGTTCTCTTCTATGAGGTACCACCCCCAAACCTAAAGTTATGGAGTCATCTGCCATTGATGTTGTTTAATGATTAAGCCGTGAGCCCAAATTCTAACCACCTTAGTAATATCATTACTATAAAGGCAAGCTAACTCAGGGAGAAGCTGATATTTGGTTTTTTTTTTTGGACAAGGTCTCACATACCCCCAGCTGACTTAAAACTCATGGAGTGCTGAAGATGACCTTAAACTTCTAACTCTCCCACTTTTACCCATCAAGGGCTGGAATTAGAGGTGTACGCCCTGAGGCCAATACTTAAAGTAAAATCCTGAAAGTAGTCCTGGAATTTAATAAATAATTACCGTCAGTGATTCTTTTCCAAAGTTCTTCCGTTCCCGTTTCTCCCAGAAGGAGAACACCACACTTGTCTGGTGTCATCTTTTAAAAACAAACAGACTTCTAGAACTGCTGCAGAGGAGGGGACTGGGAGACAAAACTGACCCTTAAGCTGATTCTTACAACTCAGTTTTCAAACCTTGGTGTAGAACTGAATCTCCTCAAAGTAGGATTGCTTCTTAGAACTTTCTTTTCTATATACATAATTCAGAGAACTAGTTTAACAAGAATTTTCACTTAAGAAGTCTACACTGGTAAGAGCCTGCTCTGCGGAGATGATGCTGTCAGGTGAGGAAGCATCCTAGTTTCTAGGCAACAGAGCAGAACCAAGCACCATGGAGAGGCTCACCCTGGGGGCTGAGCTCTTCACCCTCCTTGTTTCTGTGACCTTGAGCCATTCTTTGCTCATATGCTCCTATGCCTCATTGCTCTGTTAAATGTGGCTAGTGAGTGGAGTCTTGTTTTCAGAAAGCACTGTCTAAAAGCTGCCTGCCAATAAAATGCATAATTAAAACATGAGGTGGAAAATTATTTAGCAATTAAATGACTGCCTACCCATTAATATACATGTGTGGTCTTGGTTTTCATGCATTAATAATTAAGAATTCTTCAATTGGAGACTTTGAGAATATAAATTAGGGCCAAATTTATGTTCTATATTAAGGCTGAAAAATATGCAAATCTCAAGAGATTCTAGGTCTGAGAGCTACAATTTATA
>OU015749.1:31440307-31458712 GCA_907169655.1 Acomys percivali | reverse complement strand
CTCTCTCTCTCTCTCTCTCTCTCTCTCTCTCTCTCTCTCTCTCTCTCAACCAGAGTTGAACTTAGATTTGAAACATCACACCCAAAAAACAAATTATACAAATCCTTAGACAGAGTTATTTTTGAGAGCAGAATGTAAAACACTCAAAAAGAAAATATTTTTAAGAGTTGGGAAGTAGAGCCTTATAGATGAGAGGCTTTGGGAGCATAGGGCAGAGTTTAGATATCTATGGATCATTTGTCTGTGAGAACTTGGAAATTTGGTATGCCAATTTTTGGCTTTGAATGAGGCCAGGTTTCCATAATTGAGTCAATTGAAAGGAAGAGAGACGAGAGAAAGTATGTGCTTGAGGCTCCTGCAGGACTACTATGGGAGAGGGGAGGGGTTGGTGGTGGCAAGTGGTGAGCAGGTCCGTGTGGAAAGAGAGCCATGTGGAAGAATTGGACTCTTAGGTAGAAATTTGGGATCAAATTCACAGACAAGTGGAACCAAATAAACAGACAGGTGATCTGCACACACTTCAGGAGTAGCCTTGACAAAGCTAGTTGCTGCAAAGCAGCCAGTGGTGGGGTGAGAGTAGGTGCCAGAGTAGGAGGATTAGAGCAGCCTGTTGCTGGAGAGGGAGGTGAGGAGGCTGAAGAAGCTGGAGAGGGGGAAGGAGCTGTGGGCTGGGGCCAGAAAGTGGGCGGTTTGTTAGCAGCGTCAAAAGTAGCAGAGGATTCTCGAGGTTGAGACTTTATAGCTAGGAGCTGAGTGGGAGACCAGAAGAACAGAGGGAAGGTTTGAAGTGAAGAAAAGAGAAAGCTTGAATATAGGGAACTTCCTTCCGTTTGCCAGATCCTTGGCAGTAATTTTAAAAGGTCCTGTATACTATTGGGGTCTAAAGTGCTGTTAAGTGGCCATTTGGATCTGTTACCTAAGGGATAGTGAAGTCAACTTTGGTTGCAGAGCCATGTAAGCTTAGAAGCCCTTAAAGCAGCCACTAGGCTTAGTGATCTGTAATTCTCCAGAAGGTATCCCAGAGGGGAATGTGGAATGACGTACGAATGGACTGTTCCCATGGGTGAGAGGTGGAGTCAGTGACTCATCAAGGCGTCCCAAGAGCGAAGTTTGACTCAAGGAAGTGGCAAATTCTGTTTCAGAGATTTGCCAGTCACTGGTCAGAAACCAAAGGCAAATATAGCCCAGACAGACACGGTTTATCTAGTACTAGGATTTTTGGTGTGAGAAGGGTAGGGGTAGATGAAACCGTGATGGTAAAGGGAAATATTGCCCAATGGAAAAGGTCCTAAATGAAGGTCAGCAGGAAGGGCCTGCTGTAGCCATGATGGCTGTGGTTGGAGGTACCTTTTCAAAAGTTTACTGGTGTGGGGGGGTGGGGGGGCAGTGGCGGCAGGAATATGTCAGTCCCTCAGACTTAAAGAAACATTTACATTGACCAAGAAGAGGAACTCACCAATCTAGCCAGTGTTTCATGTAGGAATGTAACAATCAGGTAGCTAGAAAGTGAGCCTGCAAGCAGGCAGACCAGAAATAGGCTTCCGGCAGCGTGATTTCTACCCATGCTGGGGGAGCATGGGCGCCAGGAGAACCTATCCAAGCCACAACACCAAATCTTGGGGGTTTAGGTAGTGGAGCTAAGCGGTGTAATCCGCAAAGTCACACCACACAGCAGGTCTCACATGAGTGATTTATTAGGGAAGGGAACACAGAAACAGTTTTTGGGTGAGGGTGGTGGGAAAGAGATAGGCGGAGTGGAGGGTGATGGGGGGATACAAATCTTCTTATAAGGTGACCCAGTGCATATGTAGGGAGAGGACATATGGTTTGCAGACAGCAAGCCAGAACTGTGTCGTTGGTGATGGCGTGTATACAGTCACGATGTTCCTGGGGCTGGCTGTGGAGGTGCCTGAATGCTAATAACATGCAAGGGGACAAAGGCTGAGGTGTTGCTGAGAGATAATGCTTTCGAGTGACTTTTATTTTTATAAATTCTATGTTTTATGAATATTTGGAACCAGAAAATTGACATCAGGAAAAATAGAGATAGTCCCATTTTTTTTTAACATGCCGTTTTTTTTTCTCATGGAAGCTCTAGACAGGCAAATGTAAAAGGCCCTTGGAAAGCAGTCAGAGACAAAAAGGAAACAGCATTAACTGAGCAAAAGGTCACCGTCTGGCACCCCCCTCTTCACCCTTACCCCAACCCCCAGAGAATATGTTGCGAAGTGGTAGTTTAGTAACTTTGAGAAAGGGCATGGTCAGGAGGCTGAGCGAAGGCCACGAGCCTCCTGACTGGCTCTTTGTATCCCTGCTTGACCCACAAACTGGCTTTTCCTTCTGGCAAATTAAGGTGACTATTTTGGACAACCAATGAAAGTGTTGGCTTTTGTAAGGCGAGACAAGCCTTGAACAGCACAGAAGAAAACACAAAACGGAGTATGATTCAGACCATGTACGGCGTTGACACTGAAATTACAGTCCTGCGTTGGCGCTTGGCGAGGGTTTGGATCTAATTACGAGGTATCCCCCAAACAACACCTCTCTGTGTGTCACGTGCATGTCTGAAAATTTCCTTACATCAGTTGCTGGCCAAAAACATTCTCTGTGTGAAAACCCAAATCCTCATTTGTTTGTGCACTCTTGTGCAAGATTTCCAAGACTCTTTCTATGAATCAAAAATTTCACAGGACGCCTGCATGGTGGCACCCACCTGTAGTCCCCACACTTTGGAAAGAAAGGCCAGGGAGCAATGTGAGTCCCAGGCCTGCCGGGGCTACAGAGACCTTGCCTCAAAAACAAGCACAAACCTTCACTAGGAACACAGCTGTGTGCAGTTCCCTCTTCCCCAAGCATGTTTGGCTAAGGAAAGCATCCAGCTGTTGGTACATATCCCTCTGGGGAGACCCAGGGAAGCCACAGGCCAGCCACGTGTGCTGGTGGGGTGACACAGTCTCTTGAGTCATTTGTTCCAAAACACAGAACATGGCACAGTTTCGACCACGTTGCTTTCTGGAGAGGTCTCACATCTGACATTAGGTCACATTCCTGAAGGATGAGTTTTATGTTCAATAATAAGAAATAAAGCAATAAGAGATAATTAGATGCCGAGATACCAGGCAGCAGATATTATATTATATGAGGTTTATTAAATGCACATGGGGAGCAGAGGAGAAGGGTGAGGGGTACCCCAGAGGGAGATAGAGACAGAGAGAAGGAGGGAGAAAGGGAGAGGGAAAGAGGGTAAGGAGGTAAGAGAGGGAGGGTGAGGTAGGTCTGTCCTTTTATATACTGGGCAGAGCCACGCCCCCATGGCAGGTAGGCAATGACATCATAGGTTGACTCACATTGAGCCTGTGTACCCCAGCACACAGTTCCTCCTCTCTGGGCATTCTTTTCTCCGTCAAGCCAACCTTGCCCTTGCTGGCCCCAGGCACCAGAGGAGACCTTGTCTCGTCAGGGCATGGGCCTCAGTGATTGCCTCTGAAGGCTGAGGAAAGCATCACTGATGGACCACATCCAGCCATCTGGTGCTGAACGGAGCAGAGTGTGCACCAGCAACAAGGGCAGCCAGCTAGGGGAGACCCAACATCCCATCCCTTCCTCTCCTTCAACAACAAAACCAGACCTGATGAAATCTGTCCTCTCTCTCCCTCTCTCCCTCTCTCCCTCCCCCTCCTCCCACTCCCAATGCATGGCTACTCATAACAAACCTGCAAACTATAACCTCATCTTGCAATGAGCTCATTCCGGCATTTCCATCATGAACATGGATCTGAAAGCTAAAGAAGAAGTCACAGAGAGCAACTGGTGGGCTCAGTTAAATCACAGACACCATCTTACCCAGCCCAGTACTTTCCTAAAAGAGCTAAACTCATCCCCCAAGGCGGATATGACAGAGGGCTAGTTAGCTTCCTGAGTTAGCACCCTGTACCCTGGCAGGCACTAAAATGCTAAAACCTCCACTCTCTAATGTCCACAAATAGTAAGGAATTCCTTTGTTCTGTGTCTGCCTGTGGTCCTCTTTGTCTCCATGCCTAAAGGAAAGCTATCTGGCTTTGAAGAATCTTTATTATGTAAAACAAGCTAAGGTTGCAGCTCAGTGTTAGACACTCACCCAGCATGCACTAGAGGCCTGGGGTTTCCAAACAGAAGCAACCATAGCAAATCAGGACAGACATTTTGACAACATGCAATTTGGGTCCCTGTAAGTATATTCAGACCACTGCCAGTTAGGAGGGAGTATCTGCAAAGTAACACAAAATATATCCCTTCAAATTTGACCGCTCCACAAAAATGCAACTAGTCTAACGTCAGTGTTTACTGCCTCACTGTTATTTGATATTTAATTTTAATTCAACAGGCTTGTGCACCTTAATACCCATGTTATCTCAGGGTTGTTGGTTAAATTTGTTTTTCACCATGACTGGCAGCCCAAACCCAGGAAGTAGTATTCATGCAAATAAGCACTCTGAGATGCTAGGTGGCTTTAGGGACTCTCGGGTCAGGCTCACCTGACCAGAGGCCAGAAAGGAGAGCGGGCAGCCCAGGCATCCATATGGCAGCTCTATCTGTGTGTGCTTTGTGACTGTGGTCCCCATGAAGTTTCAGGGCATCATCCAGGAGGCAGACATCAGCTGGGGACCACTCGGTGTAGGCTCAATTACCCCAAAACAGATACAGGCTCAGGACTATATGTAAAGGCTAAAGAAAAACAAAACAAAACAAAACAAAACAAAACAAAACAAAACAGCAGCAGCAGCAACAACAACAACAGATTTTACCTTAATTAAGTTTTACTTCGTTATTTTGCCTTCTGAGAGGCAGGCAAGATGGCTTACTGGTAAAGGTGCTTAGTGCCAAGCCTAGAAACCCGGATCCATTGCCAGGGCCCATGGGGTAGAATGAATAGGCCGGGAGAACCAGCTCAGGCGAATTGGGATTGCAGATGCACACTACAAGGCCATCACTGTATAAATGATTTTTAGCTGACATTGCTTGGCAAGCAACAGACAGGCTTATTTGCTCTACCTAAGACAGACACTCTAAAGGAGCTTGCTGTCTGTCGTCAGCTCCTTAGGTGCTCATCAACTATAGGAGACTAACAGAGGAGCTGGAGTCAGCAGCACACCCAGCCACACTTGTCTACACTTCCATCTCTTCATTCAGCATGTACAATTACATACTGTAATGGGCTTCATCATGACATTTCATGCATGTCTCGTTTTTTTCTTTTGAATTTAATTTTTGGTTTTTCAGATAGGGTCTTATCATGTGGCCCTGTTAGGTCCCAGAACTCACCATATAGACCTGGCTGGTCTTGAACTCAGGGAGATCCACCTGCCTCTGCTTCCTGAGTGCTAGTATTAAAGACATGCATCACCATATCTGCCCCACACTGTATATGCTTCAATATTCATATGCGCACTTTGCCTTCCCTTGTCCCTATCCCATGACCCATTCTTGATAAATCCCTTCTCTTATATGTCTCAACGTGTCCTCCGAGTTTCATGTCTGCCCATTATTATTTATATATTTATGTATTATTTGCTTTGTGGTTGAGTGGTTTCATTAAGCTTTTTTTACAGGAACATGGGCTTCACACTAGTGGCTACACTACCGAGGAAAACGTCTCTCCCTCCCTCGCCAACAGTTAAGTAGATATAAATCCTCAGGGATGGGTAGGGCCCATGAGCCCTCCCCTTCCCATGGCACAGTATGCTTCGGCTCAGTTGCATGAAGATCTTGCGCAGGTAAACACAGCTGATTCGGGTTTAAGAGCTCAGTGGCCATGTTATGCCCACGGCGTCTCTTCTTGCCTCTTTCCTGGGAGCCATTGGCTGCCCCTACATTGCCACGTTGCTCCACTTTCCCTCATGTCTTTTAAATCTCTCTGAGTTTCAAATTATCCACTTTTCTTTTCTGTGATGTTTCCATGTATAGAATATATTTGTGTAGTTTTTCCTCCTTTTGTCTGTTGTCAGTGTACTTTGCAGACTCAGTTATGAAGCCCTCAGAGGGTAGCAAGACCCTCTTCTCTCCTTCAAGAAATAACCAGACACCCTCAGTTGCATTTCTTCGATAAAGATAACCATACAATAGATACCCTGCACATACACATGATGATCATTTATCAATGTAAAACAAAATCATACTTTTAAGCAGTGGGATGCTTCCCCTGGCCTGCATCTTCCTGTGTGTTAATTGGGTGGATACTGAGAGAAATCCTTCTGACAGTGTCTCCATTACCACGCAGACACCCACAATAGCCAGCCCTACCCTTGGCTCTGGGTTGCCCCTGATGCACACAGGCCTGAAATTGCAGCAGCAGAAGGCTACACACAGAATAAGTCTAGTCCCGATTACAGCAGTTCCACTTGGGTGGGTTAATTCAGCCTGGTTCTAGTTTGAAATCAATCTGGAAAGGTTCTGGAATGATTGCATTAAGCAGGGTGGGGCAAGGCGAGTAAGGCAGAGGTGGTAAGCCAGTTAGAGAGGGAGATAAATTGCTAGAGCTTACGTCCATCCACTGCCTTTTTCATCCCTCTGGAATTAAAGCAGTGCAGAAATTGTAGGTAACTTATGGACGTGTGTCAGTCAGCTTCCGTCACTGTGACAAAATGCCTGAGGCACTTAGCAGTCAAAGAGAGGAAAGGCATCTTTTTCTTCTTGGTTTCCACACCTTGCTGAGGTTTTGGTCATGCTGCAGACACTGGTGGGGAAGCAATGGAAGAAGGTGCTCACCTCACCAAATCAAAGAGCGAGGAGAGAAGTCAGAGTCCCAGCACTCCTTCAGGGGCATGCCCCCAGTGGAATAACACCTCCTTCTGTTTTCAGCTTCCAAGGTTCCATAGGTCGGTGACCAAGTAGGTAATGAACCTTTGCAGGGCATTAGTTCTGGACCACAGCAAGCAAAACATTGAGGTTATAAGCAATCCAATTACGTTATTTAAATATATACATAGATACATGCACATCTGGACAGATAAATAGGTATCAATTGGGACCTCAGATTTGGGTACCACAACCATAAGAAGAAAACTGGGCCTGGAGACACAGCTCAGTAGTCCAGCATGTGCATAGTGTAAACAAACCCTCCTGTTTAGCAACAGTGACTGTTAAAAGTGCAGCGGAGGTTAGAGGTGAATGGCAGAGCTGTACAGAGGGATGGAATCACCACCACACAACAGATCCACTTAAGAGGTTTAATGAGGCGATACAGAGACCATCTCTGGAGACACATGTGGATAGATAGACAGACAGATAGATAGACAGATAGATAGATAGATAGATAGATAGATAGATAGAAGTAGGAGGAAAGAGGTGAGAGAGAGGTAGAGAGAGAAGTAGAGAGGGAGCTACATGATCTGACTTTTATATGGCCCAGGGCAGGGCCACGCCCCCCGTGGCAGGTAAGCAGTGACATCACAGGTAGGCAGACTGAAGCAGAACCCTAACATTGATTATCTCAGGTATTTATGAAAAGAATGGCTGCTGTAACTGCACGGAACTTCATTTAGACTTACAATCTTTGATCTGGCTAATCTCACTATGTGTTATTTTAAATTTGCAAGTCCTTTATAATAAAGTTTTAATTATTTAAGGGGGGGAGGGGAAGAAAAAGGGAATAGGGGGTGTTGGGTGTGGTTGCCCACACTTTTAATCCCAGGACCGAAAGGAGGCAAAAGCAGACAGATCTCTACAAATTGGATGCCATCTTTGTCTACAAAGCAAATTCTAGGTCATTCAGGGTTTCAATAGTGAAACTTTGTCTTAAAAATATGTAAATAATAATAATAATAATAAAATTAACAAATAATTTTAAAAGGAAAAGAAAGTAAGCAAGAAAGAAATGAAAAAAGACACTTTCTCACCAATAATGGAAAGGCCCTGAGTCTGAGTCCCATCCTCACAAATGCTCCTGAAACACTGAGCATTGTCTGCCATGTCAGTGTGCTGGTAACGGCTCCATATTTCCAACCTACAAGACTGACCTTACAAAATGTAGTCAGTTCCCAAATTGTTACGAGAAATAGTTTTGCTTCTAACATTGGCAACTAATTTAAATATGTTACAAACTCTTTGGGGGAATTTACGCGCACTGACCAAATGTGAACCCAGGTTCTGCCATGAAACACAGCCCAGAGCTAACTGGAACATACATAAACATCTGCATGACCGCTATTGCCTTCTAGCAGCTTCTATCATGGAGGGAAATGATACAGGTGCCCAAGTTTTTATATTGGTTTTTCTAATTGTAAAGTAGGTAGGGCTAGGAAAATGGCCACAGTGGCAAAGCATTTGCTTCAAAAGCATGGGGTCCTGAGTGTGGACCCCAAGTACCCACATAAACCCTGAGGATGCCTGAGCACTCCTGTGATCCAATCATGGGGAGGCAGAGGCAGGAGGATGGCTAGGCCTTGCTGGTCAGCTACTCCAGCCTAAGTGAATTGAAAGTTTGAGGTTCAGTGAGAGATCCTGTTCCTGGTGATGGTGATGAGCTGATGATGATGATGATGATATGGAAAGTGACTGAGGAAGACTTCCGAAGCTGACCCTGCTCTCCGACAGCACATGTGCACATACAAATGTACATATTCACATACACACAGTATTTTTAAACGGGAAAGCAGATGTGATAAATGCGATTCCACACAAAGGGGAAAAAAAGCAATAGTAAAAAAGAGTATTAGTGATTTATTTTTATGCAAGTGGCTTGTGAAATGGCAGAGGCCAGAGAATGTCCTTTACAGGGCAGGCAATGGGCTGGAAACACCAGGAGCCAACACTGCGGTTCAAGATGCCAAATCTTTCTTCACCAAGGTACTCCGGGCTTTGTTCTTTCTGCTTCACTTGGGCAGAAGTGCACACCCACATCACCCAGGGAATCTGTGCTAAAAGGAGCTGATTATAGAGGTTAGCCTAGCTGCACAGCACCTCATGACAGCGCCTCCATACATCAGGGTTGGGTTGGATAGTGGGGAGGCTGGCACAACCAAGGTGAGACATAGAATGAGCTATTCCATGCAAGCATGCTTAGGAGAGGGACAGAAGCCTCCACGGGTGTCAAGGCAAAGAGAAACCAAGGAAAGCTGAAGGACTGAAAATCATCCCCATGGTAAAAGACTAAGGAAGTCGTGGCTTTCTCACAAGACCAAGAGACAATTATCTTTATCAGCAGTAGCCAAGTCCTGTTAGCCAACCTGTTACTGTGGAGTATTCCTTTTAATCATCTGCACTAACAAAATGGGCCAGAAATGGTTTGAATCCCCATTTTGTAGGTGGAAATGCTGGCCACAATAGCAGGGCTGGAGAGATGGCTCAGGGGTTAAGGGCACTGGCTGCTCTTACAAAGGAACTGGGTTCAGTTCCCAGCACCAACGTGGTGGCTCACAAGTCTCTATAACTCCAGTTCCAGGGGACCCAGTGCCACCTTCTGACTTCTGCAGGCACTAGGTATACACATATTACACAAACATGCATTCAAGCAAATATTCCTATGCATAAAAAGTAAATAAATCTAAACTTAGAAGATATTTCCAATATCACATGATGGCTGCAAGGCTCCCATTCAGGCAGTTTGAAAGTCCTATGCTTGCCTCCATGAAATCATAACCCATATCTGACCTCACATGTTCACAAAAACTCTATGGGATAGCATTGTAGTCACCATTCTATTGCTGTGAAGAGACATCATGACCAAAGCAACTCATAAAAGACTGGGGGCTTGCTTAGAGTGTTAGAGGGTTAGTCTGTTAACCTCAGACATGCATGGTGCTGGAGTCGTAGCTGAGAGCTTTATATCCCAATCCACAGGAAGCAGGGAGAGAGAGAGAGAGAGAGAGAGAGAGAGAGAGAGAGAGAGAGAGAGAGAGAGAGAGAGAGAGATATTATACCGGGCTTTTGGAACCTTAAAGGCCACTCGCAGCAAATATCTATTCCAACAGGAACACACCTACTCCAGTATGACCACACATCTTTTGTTTTTTAATTAAAGATTTATTTATTTATTTATCATTTATACAGTATTCTCCCTGCATGTACAGCTGCACACCAGAAGAAGGCACCAGATCCCATTATAGATGGTTGCAAGCTACCATGTGGTTGCTGGGAATCGAACTCAGGAACTTTGGAAGAGCAGCCAGTGCTCTTAACCTCTGAGCCATCTCTCCAGCCCCTGGCTACACCTCTTAATCCAATCCATTAATTGAACACTGAGCTGACTGAAACCACGGCAGATGGGCACCTTATGAATCCCATTTTACAAGTGAAAAGACTGAAGCTTGGAATACCAGAGCACCACACTGGCCGGGAACCTGGCTTATCTGATTCCGACTTTGTTTTCAGGTGAACCTTGCGTACAACACGTCCCGCCTCAGCTTCTAACAGAAAGAAGGCTGAACAGGATTCTAAGTTCAAGTCCAACCAAGAGGAATGAGGCTTAAACTGTTGGTAGGACACTGAAAGTAAATTCCCAGTCATCCATCACGGAAACAAACACACCGACTGTGGAGGGGGAAATCCTCAAGGACTTGGGTGACTTTATTCATCTTGTGATGAGGGGCACTTTGCGGTAGTGTGGGTGCTTAACAAGGCCCTGTGTTCAATGCCCAACAGAGGAAAGAGAGGAAGGAGGCTGAGAGGGAGGTGGGGAAGGTAAGTTAATCTCCCTAAAAACCAGACGGCCTGGAATGTGTATTGAGACTGAATTTGGTTATTGATCAGCAAGAAGGAAAACAATAGCACTTTGTTCCCACACAGAAGACAACATCAGAGTTGGTGTCTCTTAAGTGAAAATAGTTCCTTGGCTCTCTCACTTAGCTACATATTTTTTTAACAAAATTAAAAATACACTGTGAACCATGCCTTCAGTTCCCAGTTGGGAATATACTAAGGCCAGCGTGGCTTCAAACAAGCTGTCCCGGGCTCCCCTTCCCCACGCCTCAGTTCTGAAGCGCGCCTGGGCTGCTCCACCCTTTCTCTCAAAGCTAGCTAGCTGTTCCTCTCAGAACACAGAGCAATTGAGAACCTCTCTACTCTTCTGATCCTGTTGAGGGCTGAATTTGAACTCATAAGTTATTCTCTATCCGTTGTTTTTCTTCCTCTAGACCTCTATGTTGTAGCCCGTGCTAAGCCTCCCAGCTGCCTGCGGTCATAATAACTGGAGGCAAAGGGCAACCGGTCTGAAAAGGTAGCGCAGGCGCAAAGTCCGAGCATGAGGACCTGAGCTTACGGCAGACTCCACTTAAAACGCCAACAGGGTGAACTGGGCTGCTACCGGGGCTCGCCTTTAATCCCAGCCCTCAGGAGGCAGAGGCAGGTGGATCTCTGTGAGTTCAAGACCGATCTTGTCTACAGAATTTGTTTCAGAACAGCCAGGGCTACACAGAGAAACCCTGTCTCAAAAAATAAAAACAACCAACCAACCAACCAAAAAACAAAAAACAAAACAAAAAAACAAAAAAACCAAACAAACACAAAAACCCCAGCAAGGTGGCCCTGTGCCTGTAGTCTCAGCGCCAGGAGTTGGAGACACGCAGATAGATGACGCCGATCCTAGGGAATTGCTGGGAAGATGAGCCATGCAAGATGGCTCAGCATGTAAAAAACGCTTGCCACAGAATCTCATGATCTGATTTTGATCCCTGGGTCCCATGTGGTAGAAAAGAATTGATCTCTGCAGGTTGTCTTTCTGATCTCTACATTCATGCTCTCAACCCCCCCACCCCCATCTCCCTACCCACCCCACCCTCCCACCCCGTCACACACAAAATAATTCATACATAAATGTTTAAAAAAAAAAAACAGATAAAAACAACAAATCAAGGGACTAGAGATAGCCCAGCAGCTAAGGCTACCCTTAAAGAGGACCTGGGATCAGGTCCCAGGATGCACATGGTAGCTCACAGGTACATGTGACTTCAATGCTCTGGACCCTATAGCCGTCTTCTGGCCTCTTCAGGCACTGTAGGCACATGTGGTACACACACTAACATTCAGACAAGCCAAGTCATACACATACAAACATGTTGCTGGAGAAGTGGTTCAACTCTTACAGAGGGCCTATGTGCAGTTCCCATCTATAACTCCAGTTCTGAGGAATCTGCCTCCACAGGCACTGTATGAGCATGTGGTGAGCATGCATACATGTAGGAAAAACATTCACACACACACACACACACACACACACACACACACACACACCCCTTTAAAAAAAACTACCACGGTTGAGAGTAATTGAGGAAGATACCCAGTGTCAGTCTCTGACCTCCACATGTGTACTACATGCACATGTGTGCATTTACACACACACATACACACAGCGATACTCTGTAATTTCAAGTGTCACTTTTATCCTAATCATAGCTATCTCTATAAATCATAGTAATCACGCCCTCATAGTTTCAGCAGACATAATCAGTCACCAGACCACAGACAATAGGCTGGCAACAGCAACAGCCTGGGGTCGGGGGCAGGTAGCAATCATCACCCCCATTTCCCCAAGGAGGAAGCTAAGTTTCGTGTAACGGCAGCAACTTGCTTCTGTTTGTGCAGGATGGAGCTGAGATCTAAGATGCCATAGTTACCCACACAGACCACTTGGGTCCTGTGTACCTGTACCGCTCCCTCAAAATCATAACCAGGTTCTGTTTTCTTGTTTCGTTCTCTCTTCTTAAAAGTTCAGAGTGTAAGTTTATAGAGGTCAATGGAACACAGAATGATCTCCAGAAGGGAATTCCAGGAACAAGTGGACGGGCCCGAGATCAACCTCCTCCCCCCCAATGACTCAGGGTAGGTACCAGGCAAAACGTAAGCCATGAATCCAGTCCTAACAGCAAGCTCTAAAGCAGAATGGTGATGCTTGGGCAGCTGTTTCCAAGCACCGTGGGGACCTGACAGGATTGATTGGATGTAACAAGATTTATGTAAAATTACAGGCAGAAGCAAGACACTGACTGGTGGCCTCTTTTCATCAAAGTGGCAGCAAAGATTGTAAGATGAAAATGCAGCTTGCCCAGATGCAGGGGATCTCACAGAGAAGCCACAACAAGTTAAAACAGTTAGCCACAGAGAGGACTCTAGGTAGGTAGGTAGGGGTGTGTGTGTGTGTGTGTGTGTGTGTGTGTGTGTGTAAAAGTGGGGGGCTTTAAAATGCCAATGCAGCGGCTAGAGCTAAATACAGGGATGAGATGTATGTGGCGGTCACTCTGCAGCATTTAGGCGGGCTTCAGCAGTATTCATGCAGCCCCAAATCTCTATGGTAACTTCCATAAAAAGATGCTCACACTTGTTTGAGGTAGCAGGATGGTCCTAGTGGAGGATCATATGCAAAGATCTAAGTTAGCCTTCGATACACAGTAAGTCAAGGCCAGTGTGGGCTACATGAGAATTTGTCAGAAGAAAAATTTTAAAGGAGAGAGAGAGAGAGAGAGAGAGAGAGAGAGAGAGAGAGAGAGAGAGAGAAGATGATGGTTGTAGAACAGAGGCCCCAGCTTTGTTTCCCCTGGAAGCATACAGAAATCCCTGAAATGGAGCAGGATGGTCCAGACCACTGAGTCACAGTATAAGGAACAGCTCATAAACTCACTCCTGGATATGAGAATAGAGCAAATCTGGAACTTCGGGTGGAACATGAGCAAAAAATACCCCAGTTTCAGCAGCTGCAAGACAGGGACACAGGAGGAAGATGCCAACATGAGTTGGAAGGCTCGGGGGTACATCTGATTTTGTGTTTCACAAGACTGTGTATATTGGGGGGGGCACATTTCCCTAGGTCTGCAGCCTAGAATATTCATTGCCTGTAAAGTGTTACCTATAGGGCTAGGGCAATGGCTCGGTGAGAAAAAGCATGGGGACCTGAACTTGAATCCCTACCCTACACACAGCTGGGTACAGCAGCACATATCTGTTATCCTGTTGTTCTGACTAGAGCTGACAATCTCTAGAAGGCGACAGGCCAGCTCTCTTGGAACACCTCTCTCTATGTACAAAGTATCTGCAAGAGCATATGTTACAGATAACACACCTGATGTCAGAATATCCCACCCTCACCCAAGCCATGAGCAACAGCTTACATGTGTGTGTCACCCATGTAGTTGTCATGATGACAGAGACCCTGTGGATTTCCTTGACCAAGTGGCCATTCCTGGTCCAGAAGGATGCCTCAGAGTAAACCTTTTTATTGTCTCTGTTCACAAAGAAGAATGACTACCATTTTTTAAACACTTGTGGAAATTGGGAATCTGGCCCTGTGACCAGGTCATGTCACCACTTTGGCCAATAGCAGGACAGATGATACTCAACTCAACAAGCCATAGTCTTTGTGACTCGGAGCAACTTTCCACAGCCTAGAATGGGTTCATCTTAGAGAGAGAAAGAGAGAAGAGAGAGAGAGAGAGAAAGAGAGAAGAGAGATAGATAGATAGATAGATAGATAGATATTTTTAAATTTAATTTGTTTCTTCTGTTTCTTCTTTGAGCACAACTACTAACAAACTGAAAACAGCCCCCTCTGAATGACCAACAACCACCCACTCCACCTATGGGCTTCTCGCATTTATACCTTCTGAAAAATTTGCAGCATTCCAAACGTCGCACAATCAACAGAAACCATCTGCAGCTGGCAAAAGCTAGAACATGAGGCAAATCATAGTCAGCTGCTGTGAAACAGCCCCATATTCCTACTCCTGGGATTAAAAAACATAGCCTTTAATGTCTCTCTCTCTCTCTCTCTCTCTCTCTCTCTCTCTCTCTCTGTGTGTGTGTGTGTGTGTGTGTGTTAAAGAAAACAAAATTCTAGAATTCTCACTACAGTTCAGTCACCATGTGTCCATGTCATGGGACACAGCAGAAACAATTCTCCTGAAACTGCCTGTTCAATCATGTGTGGCCCTGCACTCTGTGCTTCTCACACCCAGAAAGCTGAGGCAGGGAACCATGAATTTGATGTTGGCCTAGATTACAAAATGAGACTGCCTCACAAGCAAACGCATGGATTGAGGGACATGTGACACCCACTCCCAGTTGCTGAGGACACTGATTTGAAAGCCTGTGGGAAGGCGGGACCATGGGACCTGATATCAGCAGCCTAAGGGGTTGCTCTGATAGTCCCACCGCCAGTGACTCACATGTGATTCTTTAAGCTAAGCCCTATGATTGTGACAGGCCAAGCAAAGCCTCCCATGCCAATTAACAGATGCTTTCTTCAGGTGCCTGCGTGTTTCTAGTCCTTGCTATGTGGCGTTTTGTCTATTTTCAGGTACTTTATCAATAGCCTTGCTTCCAGATAAACACATTCCATTAAATAAGAAGAAATGTTTTTTTTAAAATACATGTTTGTGGCCTTGGTGGTGGTAATGGTTTGATGAATAAGTTCTTGCTCCCAAACTCCTCATGGTATACACATCAGATGAGGATGGCTTTTGGCAAGACAACCGTACTTCACTAAAATGTTTTTTTGTGTGTCCTTGTATTTGATAATGTCCTTCAGCATACAGTGTGGGCAGCTATTTTAAATAAATTTGTTATAATATTGAGGGAATAGTAATTCTGCCATTTCTCTAAGGACTCTCACACAGATCTGGGAGATTTTTTCTTTTTTCTTAAGGGTGCTTAGCAGTCAGTTAAGTAGCCGGTGCTGCGTTCTGCAGCGCTGAGCAGTCCTCCCTTTAAAGAATCAAGAACACTTGCAGCATCACTCTGGAGAACATCTGTGTCTTTTTAAGGCTTTATTGAAACTTGCTGGTTTTAAGTGGCCAATCCAGTGATGCTCAGTACGGTTTGCATCTTCTCTGAAAAGTGATTATTCCAGGCCTACGTGGCTTTTCTGTGGAGCTGTATGGTTGCTGTGGTTTCTAGGTTACACACTTGGACAGAACGCCCAGTGTTCACTCCCTGGAACTCTGATTGAAAGGCTTTCTTTCCCCTGGGCAGATTTTAACAATATTTGGTCGTCTCCACCCTACATCCAGAATACTGAGAATTCTACCCAGTGACACTACTTACAATGACAATGTTCCCCCTCCCAAGATTTGTTGTTGAGTCTGTTGCAATCAAAATGGGATGGATATTCCACTAGCAAAACCTAACACAGTCAGTGCATTTTTCTTCTCTGACGGTTGGCAGCTGCACAACCTATTGGTCATCAGGAAAGCTTGCTGCAGTTCATACTTTAAAGGGGACATGAAGTCTGTACCTTCGCACGGGCTTCTTAAACAGCGTGCTCTATAATTTCAAAGCCAACAGATCTAACTCAGCGCCATGGAGAGCCGCTCTGTGAATAGAACTGTTACATTTTCAATGAGCATATATTTAATAATCAAAAGCAAAAGGAGAGAGACAGGAAGAGAGGAGAGGAGGCAAAAACAAAAAACAAAAAACAAAAAACAAAACAAAAAAACAAACCCCAAAACAAAACGAAACAAAACAACATCAACAACAAAAAACCAGCTGCAGCTCCAGTAACATCTTGTGTCCAGGGCCTTTAGTGACACCCAAATCCCTGGCTGTTCATGCCTTTGTAGCTTGCATGGAGCCCAGGGACCCCATTTTATCTCCTTCTCCATTGATTCTACTAGTTATGCAATGAGAATGCTTCGTAATGCTGCCTAGGAAATGAGGGCAGGAGCAGAAGGAAGCCTATGCCTGTGCACCAGAGATGCGGGATGCCTCTGGTGCTGGGTGGCACAGGCAGAGGTAAGCTGCCCAGTGTGGAATGGAACTCAGGTTCTCTGGACAGCCATGCGCTTAACTACTGAGCCATCCTCCCAGCCCTTGGATACTTATTTTCGAATTCCTCCAGCTTGTCGAGACCATGTGTGGTGAGGTTCGAATGAGAAGCGTCCCCGTAGCTTCGTATATTTGAATGTTCGGTTCTCAGTTGGCAGCGATTTTGGGAAGAGTGTGGGCCCTTTCATGATATGAAGCCTTGCTGGGACCACCCATGAGAGTTCCCAGCTTCACTCCATTCCAGCTTCTTCTCTCTGCTTCCTACGTGAGGTTGAGATGTGATCTCTCAGGTTCCTGCCTCTGCCGCCTGGCCTCCTCTACTGTTAGGGATGTATAAGCCGAAAGAAACTTTTAAAGTTGCTGTTGGACATGGTGTTTCACCACAAGAACAGAAAAGTAGCTGATACAATGTGGAACGCTTTTTTTTCTCACAGAACACTGGTGTTTGCCTGAGGAGGAGCTCCGCACAGCTTAGGAGATCATAGCGAGCTAAATTCCTGAAAGAAAGACATCTCACCAACGAGGATGGACAGGTAGTGAACAAGGATATGAAAAGATGTTTCCACCACAAGCCAACAGGAAATAACCAACCACAACAACGGAGAGCACTGCACGACGGTTAGGGCGGCCAGAATCAAACACGGGCAGCACCAGTGTTGGCAAAGGCTGTGGAAGTCTCTTTCCTTTCTCATGGAACATGGTGTGGCTCATTTTGCCACTTTCTTACAGAGCTGAATGCACTCTTGTTGTGCCATCCAGCAACCTGTTCTTTTTTTTTTTTTTTTTAATTTACCCAACTAAGTTGAAAATGCATTTCAGCACATGGATATTTTTAGCATTTGTATTTCATAGTTACCAAACTTAGAAACAACCAAGATGACCTACCTGTGATAGGTAAGCCAACTCAGGCAGGTCAGAGAATGGAATATTTATTATTCATCAATAAAAAATGAGCTATCAAACCTTGAAGAAAGATGGAGGAATTTTAAAAGCATATTACTAAGCTAAGAAGATGATACATTCTTTGATTTCAGTAATATGATATTGTGGGATAGCAAAAACTGTCATAAAATCAATGGTTCTGGAGGCTAGAGAAGAGGGAGAAATGACTCGGCACATACAGAGGACTTGGAGCATTTGTGAGGCCCACTACGGTGTTTTAGGGTTCTGTTGCTGTGAAGAGACACCGTGACCATGGCAACTCTTATAAAGGAAAACATTTAATTACAGTTCAGAGGTTTAGTCCATTATCATCATGGCGGGAAGCATGGCAGCATGCAGGCAGACATGGTGCTGGAGAAGGAGCTGAGAGTTCTGCATCTGGATCCAAAGGAGGCAGAAGAAAACCAGATGGTACCAGATGCCAGATATTATGTTGTACAAAAGTTTATTAAATGAGTATGGGGGGGAGGAAAGGAGGGAAGGGTACCCCACAGAGAGAGACAGAGACAGAGACAGAGATAGAGACAAAGACAGAGACAGAGACAGAAAGAGTGAGAAGAAGAGCGAGAGAGACCACGTGGAGGGTTTGTCCTTTCATATGGCCCTGGCCAGGGCATGTTCTCGTGCCAGGTAAGCAATGATATCACAGGTAGGCAGACTGAAGGAGAATTCTAACAGAGACCATACCTATTTAAACCACAGCATTGTATGAGTTCAAAATATGAATCTGTGCCA
>OU015749.1:31364428-31411065 GCA_907169655.1 Acomys percivali | reverse complement strand
TGAATCTTTTCAAATATGGAAACTCGGTTTAAACAAAGTAGGGGGTCTGGGTAAATAAACAGCTGTATAAAAAAGGGACTAAACTAAAGGCATGAAATCATCTTTACTTGTACCAAATCAAGAATATCACTCTTATCATTTATGTACATACCGAGCAAGATTTTAGGCATCCTTTAAACATGACAGGTTTTAAGAAGTATGAAAGTAAAGCCTTTCTTTAGGCTGGAGGGAGGTCTCCTTTGAACAATGAAATCTGTTATCTTTGCTTTCCATGAGTTTATTGTGGGGAATTCAGTTAGTGGCAGGTGTTGTGGGGGACACACAGCCAGTGGCAGATGTTTGCTTAACTATCAATATAGAAGACTGATGAACCATAGGTACAGTGAGATTTTGTGTGATGGGCTAGGTTTCTATAGACTTAAGTCATTTGTCCAGCAAAGTAAGTTTTATGAGCCCTATATAATCTACTTGGAATGTCTCAAGAGGGAATAACTGATTCTTTGTAACTGATTTTTTTTCTGTCTTTCAGACATTTATTTGGCGTTTAGAGAAATACAGCCCAGGCTGTAAATGTCCTATTTAGTAAAAGTATAAACCAAGTCTCCGAGTTTCTGAGCAGGTTTTGTCAACACCACTAAGAGCGTATCACAAAAACAAAACAACAAAAACTTTAGTGTTAGAAACAGAGTGCTGCGTCAATTACATCTCCGAGTGACAACTTTAAAGTGTCTCTCTTTTCTTTAAGACCGGAAACATTTGTGTTTCAGGTCTGTGTCTCTTTTCCTGTGGTCACATCTGCACATGACCTGGCCTGGAATTATTTGACTGAATGATTAACTGGGACAGACACAATCAGGAGGTTGAGAATTAAGTTAGAGTAAAACAGCAGCTAGGCCCCCCCCCCCCCCCCTCCAAGGTTTCCGGGAGGCCTGGCAGGCCACTGGGTGAGAATCGCTGTGCTCTGGCAATTCACGAAATGTCTGGGGAATCAGGGTTGGGAGTGCGTTAGTGTCAACTTGGCTTTGATAGGAAATGTCACATCCCCGTCAAGAAGGCACCGGATACTCTATGTATGGGAGGGACATGAAGGTGTTCTCTTCTAGGTAAGAAAGCGAAAGTAATAATGAATAATGAGTAATAATGACTAATAAGCAAGGATAATGCATTTTGTTTAGCGATCGGGGCATCTACCAGGAGCACCTTTTTGCAATATCCGCTCAGTTGAATCCTGCAGACCTGTGCCTCTTGAGATCTTCTGTTTCAGGCTTGGCAAACTTTTTTCTGTGAAGATAAATATTTGAAGAGTTCAGGACCACATGGCTTCTGTTTCAACACTGGTTGGAGTTCAGAAGGTGCACAGAGAAACCGTGTCTGGATGCCTGTGGCTGTTTCCTGATAAAACAGGCAGGGCCATCTTCAGTCTTCAGCCTGTGTACCATAATTAGCCGACTTGATAAAACAGAGGTTTTACTGACACATTAAGCCAAGAGTGCACGTAATTCAGTGTGCCAGAATAATTAAGGGTCTGAGCTAAGATTCAGAGTTGATCCTGTTTGCTTCTTAGTGTCAGGGTCCACCCTACTGAGCTTTCCTCCTTGCTGCTGATAAAATTAGCCCCACCCGGTTCAGTTTCTCCCAATTTCAAAAACCCTCTGTCCCTGCAATATCAGCAGTACCTCAGTTCCTCATAGGCCCAGGCTCTTGCCTCTCACTCAGCCAAGTACGGCTGGGACAGCAGGGAACAGAGCCCAACAGCTCTTCCTTGCACGGGAAGGGATGTGGATAAACTGGCCCCTTGCCACTGGCCGAACAGGCCCAGGATTCTGCCCTTGTGGTTGTGTGGAAGTTGGCTGAGGTCTCTGGCTCCACTGCCTTCTCTAGCTGCACTGGCTGGGTGTGGCCAGCCCTCATTGCCTGCTGCCAGCCTCCAGGCACAGGGTGGGCTCCCTGCAAGCCAAGGTGTGCTTCTGGAGTCTGAGGCCCTCAATACGGCTGGCCTGTTCCTCCCTGGCTTTCCTTGCTCCAAACTGTGGTCTCCCAAAGTGGGATGTATCGCTCTGATTTTCATGACTCCTTTCAAGTTACTTTTTCTGTGGGCTTGTTGCTGTTGTACCGGCTGATTCACCGTTTTTTTTTTTTTTTTTTTTTTCAGCCAAAGCTGGATAACTCTATGCTTTCTGCCTTTCTAGCAAGTGGGATGGGGTAGCCATGGGGAGCCCCACCCAGTCTCATTGTTTCGTCAGCTGCCCCACACGGGTCGGGGGTGGGGAGTGGAGGGGAGGGCGGGGGAGGCTTTTAAAGGTAACCTGTTCAACACTGAGGGTCTCTGGCAGGAAGGATGAAGTGTGCTTCCTGCTGGCTGACCCCTGGGGTCTGGCACTTGTTTCAGATCTACTGAGAAAACCCTGGAAGGCACTTCATATAGGAGTGGATTGCAGTTGGTTGGGAGGGGCTAACGTGGAAGACTGTTAAGGGGAAGGGGGTTGCTGTGGGAAACTGAACTCTATCCCTGTGGTCCAGAGGTCAGGGATGCTGAAGTGCACACTGCATCCTCTGGCAACACAGGGAGTGAATGCCCTGTCAGTTGGGTTAGCTAGAGCCACCAGTACATGCCGCTTTGAGGAAGTGACACCATCATCTGACTCTGTCCCACCACCCGGGACATAACAGGAATTCTCTGCAGGGAACAGGGTGGTGCCCTGTGTAGGGAAAAGGGAAGGAAAGATAGATGGGTGGGGAAGGATGGGCAGAAGGGAAGATAACCAGGAAAGGGTGTTCCCCAGTGATAGCGGGGAAAGGATGACCTGCTTGCTCTGCTGTCCTTCTCTCTGTGGGTGTGGCTGTTGGGTATCTGAGCTGTCAATGCCCTGGACTCCTCTCTGCTTCCGTACTGAGTTTGTATCTTCCATCCGGCACAGAGTTCTTTTTGAGCATCAACATAGTGGGCCCTCAAGCAAGTGTGCGCTGCCGTGCTGCTCCCACTCTGAGTGTTTGTACATGGGTACGTGTGTACTGTTATTGGACTCCCGAGGGCCAGAACCTGAGCTTTGGCAGCCCTTCTGTGCCAGCTTGAGCAACCCAGCCTCAATAAGCCTAGTGGGTAAGCCAGTGATAGCAAAGAGGTCTGTTCAATGTGACGGTTTTGGGAAGAGGGACAGAGAGATCCTGTGACACTCCGGCCCCCAATCTTGTTGTGGGGCGGGCTTAGATTTGAGCAGAGAAGCCGACTGGGTCAAGCTGTTGTTTTTTAGCCTATCACCATTGTCTAATGAGAGTCTCCTTCACGGTAGCCTAACAACTTGTAAATACCATTGAGGGAGAGACTTGACCGCCCATAGCTTCAGCCTTTCCACACATGAGGTTCCTGGGGGGAAAATTCCATTTCTTGGGGTCCGTTGTCTCAAGAGTCTGATAGCCAAGGAGGACACGAACGTCTTTTTAGAATGTCTGCATGACTGCCTGGATGGTGGCAGTACCCATGGTCAGAGTCATAGGCCATTAGTTCTTGCAAGGAGAAGGTACTTCAGAAGTGGCAGGTTGACAGTCAGCTCGGCTAATCGATACAACCAGGAAATTTTGAACTGAAGACTGAAGCCTGAAGCCATAGCTCTTCATATTTGTTGTTTGTTTTGATTTTTTGAGACTTAATTTTCTTTTCTTTTTTTAAAAAATATTTTATTAATTTATTCATATTACATCTCAATTGTTATCCCATCCCTTGTATTCTCCCATTCCTCCCTCCCTCCCGCTTTCCCCCTACTGCCCTCCCCTATGTCTGTGACTGAGGAGGACCTCCTCCCCCTGTATATGCTCATAGGGTATCAAGTCTCTTCTTGGTAGCCTGATATCCTTCCTCTGAGTGCCATCAGGCCTCCCCATCAAGAGGACATGGTCAAATATGGGGCACCAGAGTTCATGTGAAAGTCAGTCCCCACTCTCCACTCAACTGTGGAGAATGTCCTGTCCGTTAGCTAGATCTGGGTAGGGGTTTGAAGTTTACTTCCCGTATTGTCCTTGGCTGGTGCCATAGTTTGAGCAGGACCCATGGGCCCAGATCCGCCCATCATAATGATCTACTTGTAGGTTTCTGGGACCCTCTGGATCCTTCTATTTCCCCATTCTCCCATGCTTTTCTCAGCTAAAGTCCCAAGAGGATATCCTCCTCTCTGTCCCACTTTCCTGGTAAGTGAAGACTTTCATGGTACATGCCCCTTGGGCTAGTGTCCAAATATAAGTGAGTATATACCATTTGACTCTTTCTGCTTCTGGGAGACCTGATTTTCACAGGCTGAAATTTCTGGTCCTCCTGTCTGTCTTAGCCTCATCAATGCTGCAATGATTCCTAGGAGTCTTAAAAGTAAGAGTGACCCAGGGCTGGAGAGATGGCTCAGCGTTTAAGAGTACTGACTGCTTTTCCAAAGAACCCAGGTTCAATTCCCAGCACCCACATGGCAGCTCACGACTATCTGTAACCCCAAGATCTGACACCCTCACACAGACATACATGCAGGCAAAACACCAATGTATATAAAATTATTAAAAAAAGAAAAGTAGAGTGACTATGGTCAGTCTCCCCATGAGCTTTCACTGGGACTAAGCTCAGCATGCCCGTTGTTCACTGTAATGTCCACAGAGCCGGAATGGCAGGATGGACCTATCTGTGAATACATGCACAGACAAAGAAGATGTGCCACATGCAGATGTCCCACAGTTTTCATGTGGGTTGGTTCCAGAATCCCCTTCCAATAACCAAGCTCACGGACATTCAAGTCTCCCACAGTGGGAAGATACGTCACACTGAATGCACATCTTCCAGAAAATCACTGCGAGGCTGTCGCTGACAGCTAATGCTATGAAAATTTGTCTTATACTGTATTGTCTAGGAAACAGTGATGGGGAAAAGGCCTGCACATGTTTGGTGTAGATGTGGCTGTTATAGGCTTGATTATGTGGCACGTGTATGACCTGAGAGAGGCTGGATCTAAGGAGGCTGACTGTAATCACAGGATGTTCCATAGAACGTACATGCTAGCCCGGAGTACTGGTTCTCAGCTGATCAGGCCAGCCCGCACTGTGCAATGAAGTCGTTTCTGGAAACAACTTCCAAAAGCATAATCTGTACATGCTTCCCTGCTCAGAGTACCTGTGGGGACACTAGCTTGTGAGCGAGCACTCAACTCTGTGCTGACAATGCTAGAGGGTGGCTCAGGTGGTGGAGGAATTCCTCCCTAAACCCAGTGGCCTTTCTCACCATGTGATTCTCCTAACAAACACATTTAAGTTCCAAGTCCCACAAGAGGAGGCAAGCCCCATCAGAATGCAATGTGCTCAACCCCATTGTTATTGCAGAAGGGAAGGGCTCCTTCTCCTGGCATGCATGCACCACACAGCTGTGGCCACCCTTTCCTCAGTGGCTGCTTGCTGGATATCTTCAGGTTTAAAGATGAGGCGAGCAACATGGTGCAAGCCTGTGTGTTCTGAGATCTCACAGCCGTTGGCCAGCCCCGCAGTCCTGTCAGATCACACTATTTTAATCATGTTTGAAGCTGAGGTGTCAAAAAGAAAGATCTTAGTATTGAGTGGGTTTCCTGGTAAGTTTTAATGGATCCTAGTACACGTGGGAAGGTGTGTGGTGGGTTCTGAGAGCACAAGATGTAATTGTGGACTGAGGCGCTCTATGGGACATGCCCCAAGATGCATCCAGGGAAAAGAGCTTTGCAGCTCTGTAAGGTGAGGAGCTGGGAAAATCTGGTGGTTGGGCTTGGGAGTCCCTTGCAGGCCACCCCAGGAGGAGGGAATGAAGTGTCCTCTGAGAGCCTGCAGAAGGATCTGGGAAGATGGCCAGGGGCAGCAGGGGACATACTAGTTTCCAGCCCCATGCATCCCTTCTCATCTCTTTCTGTGATGGATAATGAAAGAGCGGAAGACAAGAGGATACAACACAGGAAGAGCTGATTGGGAGAAAGCATTTACAGATATGGGGTGTGTTGGGGGGAGAATTCTGATATTGGTAATAATTATGCGGCTTATTTAGTTCCTTTTTGACCCTTGCTGCTGGTGATAGTGGTTTTGTGCTTTTGTACATCAGGAAAACAGATGTCAAAGAAGTTAGTAGGTCTGAGGGAGCTGACTTTGAAATGGAAAGGCCCACATCTGAAAAATTAAAAAAAAACTCAGATTTCCTATGGTCTTAATTAACCTGTTTAGCAGCTAAAATTCATGTAAATATTTCAAAATCCAAAACTTCCCCCAAATTGGCAACTTGAAACCCTTATACTTGTTAGCATTTCTGATAAGGAGTAGCTCACCTATGTGTGCAAGCATGTATATGTAGCTGTATACATAGATGCATAGGCACACAATCCATGTGTGTGATATACACTAGTGATATAAGTATGTGCACGGTGGTTACATTTTATTTTAGTCACCAACCCATGGTTGACCACTCTCTAACAATTTGTCTCCTCTTCCTCCTCCTCTTCTTCCTCCTCCTCCTCTTCTTCCTCCTCCTTCTCCTCCTCATTCTTTTTTAATGTTTTTCAAGAAAGGCTTTCTCTGTGTAGCCCTGGTTTCCCTGGAGCTCTGCTCTGTAGACCAGGCTGGCCTTGAACTCACAGAGTTCTGCTTGGCTCTGCCTCCCGAGTGCTAGGATTAAAGGCGTGCGCCACCACCATTCATGGTTCCCTAACAGTTTTTGCTGTCACATCTGAGAACTGACCACTGTTAGATTGTACCTCAGATGGAGTCCTTTCATTACGCTGAGCCTGGTTGTACCTTCAGCCCCAGCAGTGGCTCGTGCTGTCCTTTTAGCTTCCATTGTCCTTTCGTGACTGGCTGACTTAGTCTTGCTCAACGGTGTTCATACTCAGCAGCCAGCTCCTAAAAAGCAGCCTGCTGGCTCTTTCCAGCACCAGCAGGCCCGGGACATCTTGAGCATCCTCTTATCCTTGCTCCTGGACTCAAGGAGGCATGGGATATGTAGTGAGAGAGCAGTGAACAGTGGTGCAATGGAGGAGCTGGGCTCCCAAGCAGAAACTCAGAGCTGGTTGAGGGGACTCCCAGTTCCTGCCCCAGGAGGACAGGGTTGGCTGGGAAGTAAGGATCATATGATGGGAAAAGTCTGCGAGGGACTGGACTGATCCAGAACTGGCTGGCTATGGCCTTGCCATCTCAGGGACATCAGCCCTCAGGCAGTGACACATAGAGAAGAGAGGACTATCTCTTCAGTGTCCATTTCTTCCAGCTTCATTTTTATCCCCATCCATGGATGGGAAGGCCTGCTGTCCGCAAGGTTAGTGTTTTATGGCTGTCACCCACACTGAGCTGGAACAGCCTGTTACGAGGAATGAGGGGTTCATACACCTGTTCTCGGATAAGGGCCTTACCTGTTCTGCATCTAAGGAGGCGATGCATCCACAGAGGTTACCCTGCTCTCCGTGGCACCCTTCCTGGGGAGCTGGCCAGGTTTACGCCGCGGATACGCAAGTCAGTGAACTCATGAGTAAGTGGTTTCCTGTTTCATCCACCCAAGCTTTGAGCTTGGGGTTTGCTTTTTCTACATGGAGGCACCATTGCGTTAATGCTGTGTGGTTTGTCAGCTGATGTAGAAGAGGATGGATGAGAGGCACATACACAAGACCTTGAAATTCCAAGATTCTCAGAGCCTGAAGGAGCTGGGATGGGTTACCTTCCAGGACCACGTCTTCATAGCCCTCCAGGGGAGGCACACGTTTCTAGGGGACACTGTAGTAAGTAAGCAAGACCTTTCCAAATTCCAATCTGTTTGGTGCACCTCCAAAGTCCACACATCCTTTATAGCTCAGAGGAGACTTTAGCAGGAAGCCATTAAAGTGGGAGAGTTCATCCTGTGTGTGAGTGGGTTGATGCCAGAACTTTCTGTACCTGCTTTATACTATGCCCAACACAGTGCATCACTAAAATGAGTTGAACAAATGAGTGACGGAGTTAGGCTCCCAATAGAACTTGAAGTGGCTCTAGACTGGGAGGACATCTGGGGGCCTGGAGGTCTTATGCACTGCGAACACGCCAGATGTGTCCATGGCTGCTCCTTGTAGTGTGCCTGTGTGCATGGACACTAAGGGGGAGCTCAGTTAGCCATCCCGCTAGCCATCTCCATGGGTGAGTGTGCTGTTACTGAGATCATGCAGATAGAGCCTCTACGTTTTTTTTTTTTAAGATGCCAAAGTGCAGTTTACTAAAACAGTAGCTATTTAAATGATTTGTTGGCCTTTGCTTTTTTTTTTGTTTTGTTTTTTTTGCTAATTACTGCTCAATTTTCCCACCACTGCCCCTTTTAATTAAAGTTTATTTTATGTGTCTTATCCTCATGTATGTCTGTTCACCATGTGTGTGCCTGGTGTCCATGGAGACCAGAAAAAGTCATTGGATCCCTGGGAACTGGAGTTACAGAAGGATGTGAGCTGCCATGTGGGTGGTGGGAACTGAACCCTGGTCTTGTGCAAGAGCTGCCAGGGCTCTTAACCATTGAGCCGTCTCTGCAGCCCCAAGGTGTACATTATATATAGTAGCATTCATCCTTTCTACTGTACAATTCCAATTCTGAGGTTTTTAAAAAAGTATTTGTTTATTTATTATTTATACAGTATTCTGCCTGTATGTGTTCCTGCATGCTGGAAGAGGGTACCAGATTTCATTATAGATGGTTATGAGCCACCATATAGTTGCTGAGAATTGGACTCAAGACCTTTAGGAAGAACAGTCCGTGCTTTTAACCTCTGAGCCATCTCTCCAGCCCCCCAGTTCTGAGTTTTAATAAATGCATAGAATCATGTAACTTGCTCCCCGCCCTGTGATCTTGACATGCAGTATTTCCCGTCCAAGCTGTGTATACTTGCTGTCCTCCTCCCCTTGGAGATAATTGTCAGTTTTCTGTTCTGGTAATCTGTCTCTTTCCAGAAAGATCTGGAAATAGAATCACAGCATTTATCCTTTGTTTGCCTGGCATTAAGCATTTGGGCTTGTGTTTACAGTCACCTATATTCATGGTTCTCACCTTCTTATTGCTAAATAGTATTCCGTTGTGCACAGTTTATCCACTTACAGCAGTGGGACATGTGGGTTTTTATAGCCTATTACAATGATCAGTTGTCCATGATCAAGCTCAGCAAATTTCAGCATTTTAAGATTTATTATCTTTAAATTGTTCTACTTCCTTTTTAGCTATATAAGTGTTATGCTATGCTTGATTCATAAGATGACCTTACTGTGTGTGTAGAAGAAGATTGTAGTGTGTGCAGAATCAGTGCTGAGTGTTCCCATGGCTGCCCGTGGCCCCCAGGCGTCCTCTGAGAGTCTGGGTCTTGTTCTCTGAGGGTAAGCAGGGATAACTGTACTGGAATTTGGTTTCCCACTACTAGTGGATGGGTATGCCTTCTAGATAATTAACCAAATGTGTTTGGTATCTCTCTTGAGGGCAAAGGTTTTTACGTATTGTGCGGTTCTTGTAACAGTGCAGCATGTGCCCTTTCTGGTGATGGTGGTGGTGCTACTGTTGTGCTGCAGCATGCTGGGGGCTATTTTGCCATTATCCAATCCTCAGCTGGTTTCCACTGTACTACTGTCTCATGATTGACAAACCTTCTTTGGGTGTTGAGCAACTTTGGAAATGTTACACGAATATTTCTCTGAACATGCAGAGTCCAAACTAAACCATCACTTTATGATGCTTTCTACTCCGAAGACAGTCAGGCAACAGCAAGACTCCACTATCCTGCTAGCTGGGGAGGCAGAGCAGGGCAGGGCCCACTGAGCATGTACACCTTAGGTAGGAGACTGGACACTGATGAAGGGGGCCACATGGTATTGTTAGTTGTCTCTGATTTTTTTTTAAAAGATTTATTATTTATTATTATGTATACAGCGCTCTCATTATAGATAGTTGTGAGCCACCATGTGGTTGTGGGGAAGTGAACTCAAGACCTTTGGAAGAGCAGCCAATGCTCCTAACCTCTGAGCCATCTCTCCAGGCCCTAGTTGTCTCTGATTATTGTTGTCCATGGATTATGAAAATAAATTCTATTTGCACTCTTCAAAAGCTAAGTGTGTAGTTTCCCATGTCAGCAAGGAAGGTGTCTGTTGGCTTCCTTAGCAGACTGTATCTTTCTGGTGATGGTGTATTGGTGGTATTGGTGTTCTAGTGACCCCCTGAAGCCCAGAGAGGTGTAGAAGGCAATCACCATTTGACCAAGGCTTACATTTTTCTGGAACAAGTGTGTTGGGGTCAAATGAAGTGGGATATGGCCCATGGCAGGTTTGTTTATGTCTTGTAAGTTCAGTCCTTAGCATGGTGGTGTTTTGGTGGTTAGAACTTTTGATAAATCAGGGCCAGTGACATGTAGTAAGATCACAGGGCTCCATCTTCATGCTGTCATGTGGGAGTGGCTCAGGCCTCATGGGAAGGGACTAGGTCCAGAGAGAGGGAGGCTTATCTGACCCTTCCCTGGTCTCTTCCTTCCTGCCTCTCCCTATGACCTCTCCCTCTCGCCTGTGTTCCTGCCATGGTGCCATCCACCACCGAGATGTAACTAGAAGAAGCTCCTCGTCGGAGGCAAAGCCGACAAGAGCCCACCAATTTGGAGATTTCCAGTCTTCAAACTTCTGAGTTAAAGAAATATCTTATCAGCATCTCACCTCAGGCATTTTGTAATAGTAATGGAAAGTGGGTTAGAGA
Source organism: Acomys percivali (assembly GCA_907169655.1). Classification (NCBI taxonomy): domain Eukaryota; kingdom Metazoa; phylum Chordata; class Mammalia; order Rodentia; family Muridae; genus Acomys; species Acomys percivali. The sequence goes on along the minus strand of OU015749.1, from coordinate 31,400,354 downwards.
GACCCAGGGAGCTTGTTGATCTGTGGTGCTGAGTGTGTTCTCTCAGAACCTAGCCGTGATAGTCCTTGAAGCACGAAGGGTTCACGATGGCTTTTGGTGCTGCTGGAAAGTTCCTGCTTCATCACCTTGCTCCGTGGGCTGGCGGAGAAGGCCGTGTTCTGCACAGGTACAGCCTGCAGCAGCTAAGCCCTAGTAAGCACAGAACAGAGCTTGCTCCAGCTGAGGTGGACTCCCTTCCTGCAATTTGATATCTTCTGAAATCCAGGTCTCTAAGGAGGGTGATCTGCAGATGGATCCCTAAAGCCTTTAAAAGACACTTGAGTGGATGCACATTTAGTACCGACTTCCATTAACAAGTGTCTTAAAACAGCAACCTTGTATTTTTCTTGGAGCCTTTCTAATCACCGAGCTGTTTTTGAGCTGACACTGGGCTGGGTTATTGGGGCTTCCCCTGGGGCGATTCTTCACAGCTCTTTATTCTTACAAGTGACATCTTAAGCGTTTACACACGGAAGCACATTAAGCCTGGAGAAAATCCTAGCCTGGGAAGCGATCTCATGGCGACAGTCTTGTCTGCAGCTTATCCTTTACTGACCAGAATGCAGAAATAGCTGATTCTCCTTGGAGGCTGCAGGCTGCTGACCTGGAAATGGAAATGGAAAATTGAGTTTTGGAAACATTTGCTATTGCACATGTGCAGCCCAGCCATAGTATTTCAGACACATTTGATGATGAGAATTTCAATCAGCAAGCCCAATACTAAACTAGTTAACACATGAGCAGGGTAGTTACGGACAGCTGACTGACCCTTGTCTCTATTTGGTCTGAGAGAAGAGACCGTTGTTACGCTAAACACGCCGATACCTTTTCCGCTAGGAGCCCTGTGTTACCGTGCACCATCTAGTCTGTCTTCCTAAGTGCTCTTACCTTCCCTCAAGAACTGCACCCTTAGCACTAACCTCCTTCAAGTTTGTTCAGCAGTCTCTTACTCAGGGAAGCTACGACTGACGGCTCCATCAGAAGTACTTTTTCTTTGCAAAGATGGCAAAATAGGAGTAAACTGAGTCATGCACATGTCCCTTTAATGTAGGAAGCTGGCAGATGGAGCAGCTGACTCTCCCTGTCCCCACTCTCCAGCCATCCCAGCACACAGCCCTGGAAGGGGCTTGGGTTGACTTATAACTAGCTTTTAGGGGGGCTTTCTATGAAGCACAGTGACCACACTAGTCTTTTTGAGGGTCAGGTAATGCATCTGCTGTTTTTGACCCATTTTTGAGATTGGAGGAGAAAGTTATTAATATGTGGCTCCAGGCATGCCCTCTGATAACTGGTGAAAACTTCTTCTGCCCATGGTATTGTATCTTCAGGAATTCCACAGTTATTTCCTTCTAGGACCTGGAGGGACAAAAAGGTGGCGACCTGAGGTTTCTTAGCACCCATGTAAAAACTTGAACATAGCAGCATGTGCTAATCCTAATGTTAGGGAGGCCGAGACAGGAGGGTCCCTACGGCTTGCTGACTAGCTGTTCTCTCTGAACCGGTCAAAAAAACTAAGGTAGAGAGTGATTTAGAGAGACACTTACCTTTGACGTCTAATCTCTTCATGCATGTACACACACACATGTGAACGCACACACAGGGAAGACATACACAGAGACAAATACAAAAATTAAAAGATCAACTTTCTTTCACTTCTAAACCCCACCTTCCTTGGGAATTGCGACATCTGGGGACAAATTGAGTGAGGCAATGTCTGTCTGTGTTAACTGCAGTTCCAGGGATGGGGCCTTCTGAAGAGGATGTGCAGAGCGAACCGTCCTGTGGTGGGTGGGGACAAGCCTCCTGGGAAGTCCCTGTGGGGTCCTTTAGAAGATCAGCCTCTCTGGAACAAAGGTAGCCATGAGGGCCAGACTGGTGACTCCTCCATATTCAAGCAAGGCTCCCTTTCAAAGGAGGTTTTAAAGTAATTTCTTTCCCCAGGGAATGGAGCAGCTGTGAGCCAAACATTAGCATCGGGCCTTTTAAAAATAGAGGCTGATGCATTTCAGAAACGCTTACCCTCTGAACAGTCAACTGGAGGCATGGATATATCTTAAAGTATTTATCTAACCCCCATGGGAGAAGGAGGAGGAGGAAGAGGAGGAGGGGGAAGGGGAAGGGAAGAAGGAGGAGGAGGAGGAGGAGGAGGAGGAGGAGGAGGAGGAGGGAGAGTCTTGCCTGAAATGTTAATAATAATAATTAAAAAAAAAAAAAGCGAAAAACCAAATCTCTGATGCTTCTGTTATACGGTGTGGTGGCCTGAGTGCTGTCATGTCCAATGTTGTGTGGGTCAGGGCTGGCATATTCACCAGGGCCCTTCTGAGTGTGTGTTCTGGGGAGGGGGTTGGCCTTCTACTTGCCTTATTCAAAGGCGACATGGCAATTGAAAACTGGTCTGAATTTTTCCTTTTGGCTTTTCTTGCGTTTGCCTTATTAAGCATGCATTAGGTTGTGACTGGGGAACACAGACTAGAGAGAAAATAAGAGCAGTTATGGTGGAAGCCATCTGCAGGCTCTGCCTGCACGGTAGAGGGCGGGTCTGGGGCTGCAAAGGCTTTCGGTGGCATTTCAGCAGGCACACGCCTCTGTTGGAATGCTGATGGGCTAGAATAATCTCTTGGTGGGTACAATGAGCATAAATGCAAGTTCACAGAATGTTGCAAATGCTGAGATTCAAGAGATCTGATTCCATAGATGAGATCAGTTTAGAGGAAGCCCCAAGGCATCACTCAGCTTCCAGTTGCTGTAATAAAAAAAAAAAAAAATCCCTGAGAGATATACCTGAAAAGGGAGAGAGGGAGAGAGACCTGATGGCACCATACTTGCATCGCAGAATTTGCCGGGCTGGGGTAGGTAAGTCTCATGTGTTGCAGGCCACTCTGGGCTACATAACAAGACTGCCTCATAAAAACAAATGAAGGCAATATTTATTTTGGCTTACCTCCCAAATGTTTTGGTCATTTGCCTTTGGGCCCGGTTAATGCAGGTCATCATGGTAGGATGTGTGTGGTAGAGGGATTGGCTTACTCGTGGAGGTCAGGAGGAGAAAGAGAAAGGAAGAGATGGGGTCCCAGTGTCCCCTGAAGGCCATACCCCAGTGACTTGACTTTCTTTGGCCAGACTCTCCCTTCCTGTAGTTCTCACTGTCGCACACAGTACCACCAGCTGTGGGTGAAGTCTTCTGCATGTGCCTCTGTAGGCCTTAAAGGCCAGGACCCTAGCAGCCCGTTTTTAGAAAGGAGTCTTGACCAGGTGCCTTTTGGGTTGGCATTTTTCTTTTTTTGCAGTGTGTTACACATAATGCTGAGGGTACAAGCCTGGTGCTTGGTTGCTCCTTCCACACAGGCATTGCTAAGGCCTGTGCTCCTGCTTGCCAGGTTGGGACTGATGACACACTGTATCCCCCTCATTTTAGTAAGGATGTTGCGGTGTCACAGCGTGTCCCGTGGACAAGTTTTCACCAGCAGTCAGCCGAGAGCCAGTGATTTTAGCCAGCTTTGGCTGCTCTTGCTGTGTAGCAAGCCAGTGTGCAGGGAATGACTTTTTACATTTTTAAATGGGAAAAATATAAAGAATATTTTGTGATACAATATTTATGAGAATATTTATCTTAGTATTCAAAAATAAAGCTGTATTTGGACACATCTGTAACATTCTCCTGTCTGTCACTGCTTTTGTTCTACAATGGCAGAGCTCCAGGGTTGTGACAGGGCCCGTGCTGGCCTCATGAGTGCGAATATTGATTGTCTATGATGCTCCAGGAAAAGCTTGCCAACTCTATGCTTTATCTTTAGGGCAAGTATGTACTGTTGTCCTGTATTGTTTGGTTTGAATTTTGAGATCTAAGAGGTATCAAATCATTTTAATTTGTATAGTAAAGCTCTTACTCTGATCACACATGAAAATCTGAAAGTGTTAAACAGTGAGAGAGTATAAACTTCAGTACGCAGAGCGCTGTCTACAAAAGCCTTTTGACACTCAAGAAAAAGAAAAGCTCTCCTCTCTCTCTCTCTCTCTCTCTCTCTCTCTCTCTCTCTCTCTCTCTCTGGCACCCTGTTGTGAAAACAATTCAAATATACAAAGAAGTTGATGGTCCTTGATACAAACTATATGTGTAGAGGAATGTTATTGTCCACAGAGCAAGAGGCTTTGAGGACCTGCTAGGCCGGATGGAGAGATGGCCTAGTCATGAAGAACACCCTGCTCTTACAGAGGACTCCAGTGTGGTTCCCAGGATGCAGGTCTCCCAGCATCCATCACTCACAACCTCCCCTAACTGCAGCTCCAGGGGACCTCACACCCTCTTCTGGCCTCCCAGAATAACTGCACCATGCAACACCACACACACACACACACACACACACACACACACACACTTAAAAATAAAATAAATGTTAAAAGAAAAGAAGAAATGAAAGAGAGGAAGAAAGAGGAAACCTTTTTGGGAGAGGTGTGCCCTGCAGCCGTAGGGGAGCTGAAACAGCCATGTGGAGGGTACATAGATCTTAAGATGCAGGTAAGCATGTGACACAGGGAGAGAGGATGTGGGCTGGGCCAGGTTGTCCAGGCTTGGCTCCTGGGCCATCGTGGTCTCCACATCCCATCCTGTCTCAGGGAGAGTCACAGAGGAACATTGGACACTTTGGCTGTGGTTATGCCAAGCCTTTTAGGCCTGCTCCAGCAGAGTGTCCTGAGGCAAGACTGTCCCTCTGGCAGCTTAGGGCTGGAGTGAGCATGTACCCACAGTGTGCTAGCCTGCACCCGAGGGAGGGAGGTGTTAGCCACCTGCTGTGGGAGGGACCCATGAGGTGCCTTTTGCATAATGGCAGGCCATCCTTAACATCCTTGTGCATACTTATTTTCTCACAGGAGTTCTCAGGCCTGCCCTGAAGGTCTAGTCAAATGCATAGTCACAGCCTCCACCTGTACTGTTGGAGTTTTGCCAGTTTCTTTTTTCTCACCTTCCTTCCTTTTCTACCCCAACTCCCCCCCTACTTTCCTCCCTCTCTCTCCCCTCCTCCTCCTCTTCCCTCCATAATTTCTTTGATACATTTACCATTTCTGATTGCTCGTAGTAGAAGCTACCATGGCAGGCTTTATGACACCCATCCCTACGTCAGGACAGCTTGGACCGTCTGTCTCTTTCTACGGCCGCTAACGAGAGTGCTGACCTCAGATAGCTCCTCCTCCTCCTGCACTCTCTCTTCCCTAGAGTTCCGAGTCATTACGAGGTCAGCAAGCACAGGCTTAAGTGTACCCAGTGATCCCATCAGTGGACACCTTTGGATGGGTAAACCGGCTTTGACTTATGTGCCTTTCTGTTCAGACCCTTATTAGAAGAATGGGAAGTTAGTGTTCTTGCTTGATCCACTTTGCTATAATTGATTCCACTGCCAAAGGCACTTGCTATTCAGGAGATTAGGGAACACATCCTCTGTTAGTTCCTACCATAAGAAGCTCCTGATGGGGTTGATGGATAATCGACGAGGGGAGACATCTTTTCTTTGGTGGTTGTGCTGCTCAGGGGAGGTTCTGCTGTGTTCTGCCTGTGGTAATGGTAGTGGTCATTGCTGGCCCGGACAAAGACATCCCCATTAGCTGGGTATCTCTTCCCGGTGCTGGTGTCCCTCAGCATCACCCAGGCAAACACAGGTTCTTCAGGCAGGTTCTAGTGCCCAGTGTTTGTGTTGTACAGGGACTGAACAGATCTAACTTGTACCACATCTGGGGTGTGACTTTTTTTTAAAAGGGTGTGAATTGAATCTACTCTTTAGAGGGTCAGCATCTCCCACTGCAAATGACTGACACTTCTTAACCTGCTACGAGCAGCTCACTCTAATGTGGCGATTTACTTCTGTCAAGGAACTTGTCTCTGGTTCACTGACATGTGTCCCCCCTCATAGTCACACGTGCCTTTGTTTCGCAGGAGTGGCTGCAGAAGTGGCAGAGGTATACAGGCTCATAAATAAACTATGTTTGCCAATTCTTTGCAGAATTGTTACATAAATATATACTCTTTCCAATAAATAGATGAGACAGTTATGAAATACCTTTCTCCTGAGGTATTGTTTGAGGCCCTTTCATATGTTTCTGTGTCTCCTGGGGTAAGGGAGAGCAGATACATATACAGTAGAAGGCTGGTGTGATTTGTTTTAATTTGTTTCTTTTGGTATTTCTGGAGATCAGGCCTAACGGGTTCTACATCCTAGGCATGCCCTGTACAACCAAGCCATCTTCAGTTCCAATTTTAGGTGTTCACAGTTTTCTTCCTCTTGCCTGTAAATGTTGAACAATTTCTACATAGGGAGGAATGAACAGAGGGTCACACCTTCCTGCTTTCCTTTTGTTCAGTTGAGGCCCAGGGTGACTTCTGGGTCAGGAGCCATGGGACAAACAGCCTCTGGGTTAAGGACAGAGGTCCCAGCCTGCAGTTCCTCCAAGGCTCAGTGTGTTTTCCTGCTTTCTCTTTGGGTCCATGTAGCACAGAGGGTTTACAAACACATCCTCATATCCTCACATGAGGACGAGCCAACCATGTAAGTCACAGCCCCTGTCTACAAACCGAGGTGTCCTGAGTGAGGAGACTTGGGGGGCAGGGGCTTGTGGCTCAGAGGAGGGGACTTGTGAGACAGACTCTTCCCTCAGGGGAAATGCTGAGGCGGTCAAAGCTTTTATCTGTCTGGATGGATGTAAAATCCAAGAGTCTAAACTATGACGGTTGAATTGGCTGGAAAAAAAAAGAGAACAAGTCCACAAGTCATACGGGAATTATAAAATGTTTTAGAGACGATAGGTTTAATTGAGTCAATAAATAATTTAAAAATAAATAAAGCATTCCAATCAAGTTCTGGCTCCGCTCCTTGGTTCCAGCCCACAGACCTTCAGAGCCTTAAATGAAGGCAGCATTGGGCAGTATTTCCTTTGTTTCTCAGAATTCTACATTTCTTAACTTTATTTAGTTTTTGATTGTCTTGAATGGGCACAGTAACAATGTAAAGCAAGAACAGGGACAGTTTTTAATCTTTCTGTCTTTTTATGATTCACTTATGTACTGGTAGAGCTTTATCATCTCAGGTGTGAATAGTTGTTTTAAATTAAATTATACTTTGACAAACTTGAAGTTAAAGAAATGCTCTCTTTTTAAAAAAAAAATTTACTTTTGAGTATGTGTGAGTGAATGGCATGCGTGTGTGGATGCAGAGGCCAGAGCGAATGTCAAGTCCCTTGGAGTGAAGTTACAGGCAGTTACAGGCTGCCTTGTGGGTGCTAGGAACTGAATTTAGTACCCTGGAGGAGCAGCAAGTGCTCTTAATTGCTGAGTCATCTCTGCAGCCCAGGAAATGCGCTCTTATTAACTTGGATGCAGAAAGTGTGTAACCTGTTTGCTTGGCATGCTGTGTGTGTGAGGCAGATGTGGTGTGTGTGTGTGTGTGTGTGTGTGTGTGTGTGTGTGTGTGTGTGTGTTGAGTGCAGTGCCTATATGTTTATGCTTTGTTGTGTGGCTTCTGTGTATGGCATGTGCAGTGTATGATTTCATAAGTATATTGTTTATGTAGCATGTGGTAGTAAGTGGTATGTGTGTGTTTGTGTGTGAGTCGGATTGATATGTATATGAATTTGTGCATTCATGTATGGAGTGTATGATGCATGTTCTGGGTGCATGTATGTATGCAAAACCCATGTACATGTGTGGAGCATCTTGTTTCTATGTGTAGGTGTATGTGCTGGCTACGGGCGTGCATGCTTGTATACTTGTGTGCCTTCAGGGAAGCCCTGGAGAAGTCCAGAAAGGATGCTGGTCTAAACCTACTTTTGATGGAGGAGGTTTCCAAAGCAGCTATTAAAAAAAGATGCATCCGTATATTAGAAGACAGCCATGGTGAGGACCAGATTGTTTCCAGGCCAAGGAGTTGTAGCCTGACCCTACCAGGCCCCTAAAGCTATAAACATCAGAGAGCAAAGCCCCAGGCAAACTGGGGGAGGGGAGTGTGGTGCGTTCCATCCTGCTAATGAAAGTAGTGGCTGCAGCTTGCAACTCCCCCTCCCCCACCCCATGGGGATTCCCAGCTGTTTCACTGGTTAAAATGCTTTGTAGCTGCTGCTGCTTAAAGACTTCAGTATCTTCCCAGCTTTACTTTAAGGTCGAAAGGATTCTAATTAAAGCCAAAGCTGTAATCTCTGTGTCAGCATTTAAATGAGCACCAAGGCCATCCTTTCGGGATCTTTGCAGAGGAAATCCAAGATGATAATTTCTCACAGGAGTGTTGTCTAGTAATTGAGCCAAATAATAGCTGTAGAGAATGGCTTAGGGTCTGCTCTTTTGAAGTACATTGTAAAGCGACAGACTGGTGTAATTTTCGCTTCTCATTCTGCCAGCACCCAGAGAGGATGGTCATCCTTGTCCGGGTGTTTCCCCCTTAGCTGCGCACTGTGCTGTTCTGGTGGGAAGGCTGGGGTGGCCATTGCCTTCAGGACTGTTATCTTCTCCCTGAAGGCCTCTATGAAGCTCCCAAACCTCCGACAACATGGCTCATTTGTCCCGAAATTTATTATCAGGGCAGAAGTTTGAACACAGTTCTTTGAAAACATTAAGCCAGTAAGACCCAGTATTTATGCCAACAGCTTCCTGGTCAGAAGTTCTGAGGGCCATGAGAAAACTGTGGACGAAGAGCGTCGACTCTCCATCCTATTAACTAAGCATTAATTTAATGGAAATGGAAATCAAATAGTAAAATAGTTCACATGACATCAATGAATTGCTCATCTTTATAAACAGCATGCTGACTTTATTCTGTTTTAGGAATTAACTGTACTGACTCTTAGGTTGTCCATTTGGCTAAATCCTAAGAATTATGTCTTGTTATCCCAATGAGCCACATGGAGAAGCCACACTTTATGTGTTAGCTTAAATTAAGTTATTTTGGAAATGAGAATTACAGAATATTAGAACAGTTACTGGCAGGTGTGGTGGCGCATGCCTTTAATGCTCGCACTCAGGAGGCAGAAGCAGGAGAGCTCTGTGAGGCCAGCCTGATGTACATAGTGAGTTCTAGGACAGCCTGGACTACGTAGAAACCCTGTCTCTAAACAAACAAATAATTATTGAATTTTAAGGCAGTTGTTTTGTTATTATTTTTGTTGTGAGCCAGGTTTTTTTTTTTTAATCCCTCAGGATCCTTTTGCCATAGCCTCCACTGTGCAGGGACTCCAGGTCACCAGGCTCAGTGTTTGGTTTCTGATTTAAGATGTAGAGCTATGTAGTTTAGGGTGCTTAGGTTACACATGCTCCTGAAAGTGGGGTCAAGCCTTTTCCCGGCTGCTGTTAAGTCGTTCAAGTATGGTTGCTGACAGGATGTTGTGTGCTGTGCCATGCCGTGCCGTGCTGTGCCATGCCGTGCTGTGCCATGACTTCCCCACTCCGTGAGCCTTTGAGTGCCTGTGTCGTTATCTTCTTCATGCTTAGGGAATAGTTGACACATGATTAATTGTTGAATAACAATTTAGGCGGAAGTAGATAAATCACAGAAATCCATTTTCAGTGTTTAAAATAAAATGAATCCCACACAGAAACAAGCATGGATTGGAAGAACGTACTTCAGAGCTTGCCGCATTTTAATTAAGACACTGGGTTTTTCAAACAGCAAAAATATTTACGTATGTACGTGTCAAACCTATTTTTAGGGAAAGACGAAATTATAGCATCAAGTAGAACATCCTTTTTGAAGACATGTTTTACCTTCATGTGCTCATTTCTATTCTTTGCTACATGCACACACATGTAAAGGTTCAACCCCATTGTGTGCTTGTGGGAACGAGATTACGTTTTATACACACACACACACACACACACACACACACACACACACACATATGTAATCCTACAATTTTTATTTAATAATAGAGCCCAGATGGGCCTTTGGGCCAAGGTTATTACTGTAGATCTAACCCATCAAAAACACTTGAAATGGGGCGGGAGCGATGGCTCGGCAGGTAAGGATACTTGCTTGAGTTTGTCTCTGGCACCCATATTGTAGCTACACACTGCCTGTAACTCCAGTTCCTGGGAATCTGACGCCCTTGGCCCCTGTAGACAGCAGGCATTTATGTGGTGCACAGACACACACACACAGGCAGAACGAGCACACACATAGATAAGTATAAAGGAAAAAAACCTGAAGTATATTTTGATTAAAATAGAGATAAGTAAAAATCAGTCTATTCTTATTAGTGGATTTTTTCGAAATACATGTTTTTGTTTCTTTGAGAATTTTGTACGGTGTATGCTGACTATGTTTGCCTCAAATTTGCCCCTTAGTCCCTCCCAGATTTGTCCTCATGTCCCTACCCTCTGACTTAGTGCCCTCACTTTTGAATTTAAGGACCCATTGCCTCCACTTGGTGCTGTGGGGCCACCTGCTGTGGTGGTCTACTTGCCAGGCCAGAAGCCACACTCCCAGGAACCACGGCCCATCCACAGCTCCTCAGTGGGGCGTGGGGCCCATGAGCCCTTCTCACTTACGCGCGAATATTGTCTGGCCTGGATCTATGTAGGTCGTGTGCAGGTGACCACACTGTGAGCTCACCAATGAAGCAGTCCTGTCACCTCCAGAAGACACTATTTTTCGCTGGTCCTCCCTGACCTATGGCTCTTAAATCTTTCTGCCCTCTCTTCTGAGATCGTCCCTGAGCCTTGAGGAAGGGATGGAATGTTGATGACCCGTTTGTGACTGAACACTCCACAGTCACTTACTCTCTGCACTTCGACCAGCGATGACTTTCTGCATTAACCACCATCCACCGTGCCAAGAAATTTCTCTGATGTAGTCTGCGAGCTGCATGAACCTATGAAGAAAGAAGTTTTTAAAATTTCTTAATTGTTTTAAATATGTGTCTGTACGTGGGATCTGCATGTGAGGGCAGCTGCCAGTGGAGGCCAGAGGTGTGTGGTTCCCCCCTGGAGCTGGAGTTGCAGATGGTCTGTGAACTGCCAGGTGTAGAGTGCTGGCAACAGAACCCAAGTCCTTGGTAATAATAGTGTGGTTCCTAAACCATTGGAGCCATCTTTCAGTTAAATGAGTCTTGCTTGCTTGCTGTCTTTATGCCTCGAGGATCAATTTCTGGCTCACACTTACCCTGAGGAATGACGGAGAGGGACGGTCACAGCCTGGTGTACATCAGAGCATCGTGCGACATTTGGAAGTGGCCTGTGGCGTTTATGCAGAGATCAGATGATGAGAAGAAATGTGGGCTCATCCTCAGATTGATGGCGGAGTCGAGGGGTGCTAGAGTCTCTCTCTCAAGGGCATGTTTTCCCAAACTACCTTTTATGTGCATATCAGTGTGCAATTGTGACGGGCATAGCTGTTGTTGTTGGTAATTTGATAGCTTTTTTGTTGTTAAAATCTATTGAGCATGCATGTGCATGTGTGTTTCTCTCTCTCTCTCTCTCTCTCTCTCTCTCTCTCTCTCTCTCTGTGTGTGTGTGTGTGTGTAGCATATGTGTTAGTGTTTTCCCAATTTGATGCGATTAAATTTTGTTGGTATTTGTTGCTTGTATTTTTTTTCAGGCGAGGCACTAAAATGATGTTGTCTGTCGTTAGCCTTCAGGAAAGTACAAAGCAAAAGCACTTTGAGATCTTATCTCTGCTCATGAAGTCAAATGAGAAAGATACTGGAGAGGTTCTGGGGAAAGAATCCTTGTCCGCTATTGGTGGGAATGTAAGTCTGGTGCAGCCACTATGAAAATCAGTATGAGGGGCTGGAGAGGTGGCTCAGAGGTTAAGAGCAATGTTTGCTCTTCCAGAGGTCCTGAGTTCAATTCCCAGCAACCACGTGGTGGCTCACAACCATCTATAATGGGATTTAGTGCCCTCTTCTGACATACATGTAAATAGAACAATCAAATAAATAATAAATATTAAAAAAAAAAAAGAAAACTAGTATGAAGGTTTCTTAAAAGGCTAAGACAGAACTACAGTATGACCGAGCTATGCCACTCCTAGGCATATGCCCAGTGGACCCTATGGCAACAATATTTGCATGTCCATGGCCATGGTTAATTGCTGTGCTATTTATAGTAACTAGGAAGTGAAAGCAGCTATATGTCTGTCAACTGATGAATGGATAATAAAAATGTGGTTGCATATACAATCCGGGATTCTAGCCAACAGAAAAAGAGAAAAAGTATGACATTTCCAGGGAAATGGATGCAACTGGAATTACTGAATGAGGTGACTCAGGTCCAGAAAGACAAATGTATCATCTCTCTCATGTGCAGATCCTAGCTTTGAATTTGGGGTTCTGTATTTAAATGTAAATGCATTCAGAGCCACCGCTAGACCTCAAATGAAATACTTCCTCACCTTCACCACGGCAGAGCCCATGGACATCTGTGAAATGATGTCATAATTACAAACAGAGCTTCTTGTAACTTGGCTAGTTGTTAGCATGTTGTCCTATAATTAAATACTGTAATCAGACTGTATAGCGGCAGGAGAAAATGAGTGATGTCATTGCTCCTACAGTGAATCATGTTGACATTCTATGGGAGTTGTTTTTTAACAGCTATGATTTAGGATATAGCATATGGTGTATGAAGCAAGTTTGAGATGCAGTGTAAAAGACATTGGAGAATGCTACTTAGCTTTCATTATACTCAAAGCAATGGTTCAGCTAAGGCTCTGAAGAACCGAAGATCCAGTAAGGAAGGGGCCTGCGTCACAGGAAAGAGGGATGCGCGTAGTGGGAGGTGACACCCACAGCTTAGTGGGCATATAGTTTTCCTTCCGCATACTTAGTTACAATTAACAACGTCTTATGGGGATGTTTTTGATCCCCTTACTGCATGCAAGACAGGGGCTCATGACGTCCAGTTTGGCCTGAAACACTTTGTAGTTGTAGGTGACCCCTTAACTCCACTTCTCAAGTGCGGGGGTCACAGGCATGTCTCCTCACATCCAGCTTATATGATGCTTGTCATAGAACCCAGGGGTCACAGGCATGTCTCCTCACATCCAGCTTATATGATGCTTGTCATAGAACCCAGGGGTCACAGGCATGTCTCCTTATACCCAGCTTACATGTCACTGGTCACAGAACCCAGGGGTCACAGGCATATCTCCTCATACCCAGCTTACATGTTGCTGGTCACAGAACCTGGGGTTTCTTGCATGTGAGTCAAGGACTTAATCACCTGAGTCACACCCCCAGCCCTAAGCCCAGTGTTTTAAATGCATTGACTATTATTTTTTGAAGACAGAAGTGCGTTCTGACACAGTTAATAAGAATAATGCACCCAAAAATTATTCTTAGGATTGTTTTACCATGCCCCACTATGGTTTTTATGATGTCACATGTCCTTATCTGAGGAATTCTACAGTACAGTTTATGAGCTGGGTAAGATGATACCAGCTCAGGAAAATATGAAGGATTCCCTTTTTATTTGTTTTATTTTTTTGGTTTTTCAAGACAGGGTCTCTCTCTACATAGCCATGGCAGTCCTGGAACTCTCTCTGTAGACCAGGCTGGCCTTGAACTCACAGAGATCCACCTGCCTCTGCCTCCCAAGTGCTGGGATTAAAGGTGTGTGCTACTGTTGCTGCCACTACCACTACCCAGCTAAGAATCCCCTTTTAAATGCCCAGAATTAATGCATCATAATTGTGTGAGCTTGGATCCTGAGGTCTTAAGAACTGGGCACTCAGAAGACATTGTGTGATCTTAATTAGTGGCTTCTGTTATTTATTTATTTTTCTTTTCCTTCCTTCCTTCCTTCCTTCCTTCCTTCCTTTCTTTCTTTCTTTCTTTTTTTTTTTTGTTTAATTTTCACTTCAAGCTGAACTTTGCCAGCAATTTATTTTCTTAATTTCCTATCTTCATGCACACCACATTGAATTATACTGTCTACTCATGTATTTTTAAAAATTTATTCAGATTACATCTCAATTGTTATCCTCTCACTTGTATCCTCCTGTCCCTCCCTTCCTCCCTCCTTCCCTCTTTCACCTTATTCCCCTCCCCTAGGTCTGTGACAGAAGGGACCTCCTCCTCCACCATATGGTCACAGCCTATCAAGTCTCATCCTGGTAGCCTGCTTATCCTTTCTCTGAGTGCCACCAGGCCTCCCCACCAAGGGGAAGTGGTCAAATATGGGGCACCAGATTTCATGTCAGACTCAGTCCCCGCTCTCCACACAGCTGTGGAGAATGTCCTGTCCATTGGCTAGATCTGAATAGGGGTTCAATGCTTACTGCATGTATTGTCCTTGGTTAGTGCAGTAGTTTGAGCAGACCTCCTGGGTCCAGATCCGCCCATCATGATGTTCTTCTCGTAGGTTTCTAGGACCCTCTGGATCCTACTATTTTTCCCATTCTCCCATGCTTCTCTCACCTAAAGTCCTAATAGGAAGTCCTCGCATCTTACCCACTTTCCTGGTAAGTGAAGACTTTCATGGGACATCCCTTTTGAGCTAGTGTCCAATTATAAGTGAGTATATATCATGTGAGTCTTTCTGGGTCTGGGTTAACTCACTCAGTATGATCCTTTCTAGTTCCATCCATTTGTCCATAAATTTCAGGATTTCCTTGTTTTTAGTAGGTGAGTAGTTCTATCACAGCACCCACTTGGAAGGTCACAAGTGTCTGTAAATTAATACTATGTAGTGTATGAGAATATGTGATCAGGTGTGCATGTGCGTATTTGTATGCACAATTGTGTATACACATGGATACTAATATTGGGTTTATTTGTGGGAGTAGTATGTTTATACATATCTTCTGGAAAACCTACGTAGCATTTCTTTGCTTTTTGTTTTTTGTTTTTTTTTTGAGACAGGGTTTTTTCTGTGTAGCCACTTTGTAGTCCAGGCTGGCCTCGAACTCAGAGATCCACCTGCCTCTGCCTCCCAAGTGCTGGGATTAAAGATGTGCGCCACCACTCCTGGCTGCATTTCTTTTGAGATATAATCTGTACATTTTTTAATAGTAAGTAATTTTGCAGTGCTAGTGACTGAAACATTATTTATGTATTTGTTTTGAGACAGGATCTCATTGTATAGCCCTGGATGGCCTGCAACTTGCTATTTAGGTCAAGCCGGCCTCATACTCATGGTGACTCTCTTGTGCTGACATTAAAGGCATGTGTCACCATGCCTCTGTGTTTATAGTACATTCCTGGTGGTCCCCACAGACAGAGCTCTCCTGGCCTATCCTTGGGAAGAGATGGATTCAGACTGGGAATATGGGAAAAATTGTAGCAATACTTTTTCAGTAAGTGCTTAATAGTGACGTAATGTTAGTTTCCCTCCTACGCTCCAAAATGCAGGAGCAGCATTTTGCTATCTGGAAAGACAGAGGATTTATAAAGTCTCTCTGTGCTTCTAAGCTTTGCTCTTTGGTGGGCCATCCATTGCACACATCTTGTAGACTTGAGAAGGAGCCTTCAGCACTGTGGGTGGAGCTGTTTCCCTGGGCGACTGGGAGCACATGATTGGCTGTCTTTTACCTTCCTACCTTGAATTGGCTGTCAGCTCCCCTTTAATTTTGCCACAAATACGGAACACTCAGACCAGCTGAGGCCTTTAAGAACACTTAACCACCATTACAAATCTTTCTATTTATTTTTATTTTTTTGGAGACAGGATCTCACTGGGTAGTCCAGGCTGGGCTAACTCACCGGAAATCTGCCTGCCTCTGCCACTAGCATGCTGGGATTAGAGGCCTGTGCTATCACGCCCAACCACTTAGCACCTTTTATCAGCAATTCTCAGCTTCCAGGAGCCCCACCCCCCACCCCCGCCTCTTTGCAGACCAAGCTTTCTAGGGAGAGGTGTGAGGAAGTGCATAATGAACTTTAGAAATGGTTTTGGAGCAGACCACCAAATTGAAGTTACTAATTTCCTCTGGCAGCCCCATTGAGACAAATGCCTCTCTGCCGCACACAGGTAGCAGCACGCTTGGAAGCTGCTCTCCCGTCATCCTGCAGGACACCCGTGAGAAGTCTGAGAGGCAGGGTGTGCTGGAGACAAACTGCCTTCTTGTAGATTTCTGTTTTTAATTCCGGGACAGTGAGGCCAGCAGGTCTGCCTGGGGGAAGAGTGCCCACAGCTCCCAACAGGACAGGGCCCTCTGCATCTCACATGGAGAATTAGGAGGCAGTGTGAGCCAGGCAAAGCATGCACAGCAGCCTCTGTTGTGTGGTTTCTGTAGAAAGGAGTGGCCAGGCAGGGAAGCTGGCTTCGGCGGAGTGGGCTGTGTGATTTCAGTGGGCACTGGGGCCTGAGGGGTTACTTCCTTGAACATACAAAGCCTGACAGGCTGTTATCAGGGACAGCAAGGAAAAGAGGTGCTGTGGAGAGTGTCCTTTCTTCCCAGGCCATTGATGAAAGATGACAGGAAAGGAGCAAAAAAACAACAGAAAAAAACAAAACAACAACAACAAAAAAAAACTGCCCGCAACTGCAGACGAAAGGAGAAAAGAATCCTGGTGGAGCTCAGGCCTCAGCATCCAAATATCAGCAGACAGTGAGCATCGTGACCTCTTTCAGGGCAGAGTGGGTCCTGATACGGTGACATGGAGAAGCTGTAACCAAACCAGAGCGAGGAGCCGTGAGGAGCCGAGAGGAGGGTGCTCTGAAGATAACCATCTCGGTCTTCTGTGATAGACACAAGAGAGTCTAGCCTGCCCCAGACGCGAGGCTGGCTCTGAGACCATCACAGCCGGGATCAAGATGAGCAACTACCCTCTGGGATAATCTCTGCAGCCAGTAAGCCGCGGGGTTTCGAGGGTGAGGAGGTTCCTGTGATACCCAAGATCAGATTCGAAGACAACCAGGAGGAGGCTTGCCTGGCCAGCTCAGCTTTCAGCCTGCTAGCCTGGGAGATGTGATACTGTGTATGGCATGCCTGACCTTAACAGTGGCCCCACATTCTCCAAGGCTAGGTAGGGGAGCCTGGAGCCTTGCCGAGACGGCCAGTCGGAAGGCACTGTTCCCATACAGGAGTCTCTTCATGTCAACCTGGTTGTTCAGTGCAGCTCTTGACTCTCCGGACCTGGGATCCTTCTCTGAACCTCGCCAAACACTTCACAAATGAGGAGGAGAGGGACTGAACAGGAAGAGGAAATGTTCCAGCCCCACCCATGATTGGGAAACAGCTCTAATATAGGGTGGGTAATACTCAAAGACTGCAGATTGGTTTCCGAAGCATCCCGGCAGAGACCAGCATGGTGACCTCTCTGCAGTAGGCACACAGATCAGCAGATGTTTTCCTATGGTGAAACATACCATTTTAGCCTCTTTAAACTACATGGCTCAGTGTCATTTCCTCACAGGCCCATGCGTTTGAGTACTTGGGTCCCCAGGAGATGCCATTTGGTGAGGCTGTGGAACCTTGGGAAGTCCAGCCTTACAAGAGGAAGTGGGTCACACTGGGCTTTGAGGTTTATAGCTTCTCCCCACTTCCTGTTTAGTCTCTGGTTCCTGTTTCCCTGGAGACATGGGGGAGGTGAGGAATCAAAAGCTGTATGCTCCTGTTGCCATGCCTCTGCTGCCATGACTATCTGTTCACTTAAACCTTGAGCCACATAAATCTTTCCTCTGTGAAGCAGCTGTTTATCAAGTGTTATAATTAAGTGATGTCCTGGTTAGGTGTTTGTTTTCATTTTGTTTTTCAAGACAGGGTTTCTCTGTGTAGTCTTGGCTGTCCTGGACTCGCTTTGTAGACCAGGCTGGTCTTGAACTCACAGCGAGCCACCTGCCTCTGCCTCCTGAGTGCTAGGATTAAAGGTGTGCACTACCACGCCCAGCATTTGTTTGTTTGTTTGTTTGTTTGTTTTTGTCAACTTGACACAAGCTAGAGTTATTTGGAAAGCTCAACTAAGAAAAATGTCGCCACCAGGTTGGCCTGTAGGTGTGTCTTTTAATACTTGGTGTGGGCAGTGCTAACTGGGCAGGTGGCCCTGGGTTGTCTAAGGAATCAAGATGAGCAGGCCACGAGGAACGAGCCAGTGAGCTGCACCCCTCCATGGGCTCTGCACTGATGCTCCTGCCTCCGGGTCCCGGCTGGTTTTGAGTTCCTGTCCTGTCGTCTTCAGCGATAGAGTGTGGACTGATAGCTGCAAGTGGAAACACACCCTTTCCTTCCTATGCTGCTGCTCCTGGTGGTGGTGTTTGCCACAGAGTCCCTGACCTTAAGAGATGTGGTGAGCAGAGCAGTCAACCATGTGCCTGTCTGTGCGGTTACCATCCTCCTTCTACAGGGCTGTATCATCCTCTTAAAACAAAACTGCACTGAGCACTAGCCAAGCCTATGCTGCGAACGTATGACGGCTGCCATTCCACGGGCTCAGCCTGCATTTAAAGCTAAGTTCATCAAAAGGTGACATCAAGTCCTGGGTATTGTTGATAGGGCAGCTAGGCAAGAGACCAACACAAGCCTAGTGGTCTGACTGTTTTGTGCATGTGCATGTGTGCACAGACGTGTTCCTATGTATGACTGTGGGGCACACATGCATGGTGTGGAGATCAAAGGACAATCTGTCTGTCAGTCTTTGCCTTCAGCCTTGCTTGACACAGGATCTCTTTGCTGATCACTAGTGAGCATACCAGCGTAGCCAGCCTGTAAGCATCCAGGATCTTCCTATGCCTGTCTTCTGTTTTGCTGTAGAAGGACTGCTATTACAGAGTCGTGATGCCATGTTTTATGTGGGTTCTGGGAATTTGATTTGGGTCCTTACACTAGTTTAGCATGTGCTTTACCATTTGAGAAATCCCCCCAGCTTTTATGGGGTATTTTTTTTGTCTTGGCTTTCTCATGTCATACTGTAGAACTAAATGATTGAAAATCTGTTTGATCTGCACAGTCTCTGACTCTTAGTTAACATATTGTGCATTTTAGCTGCTATAATATACTTAGTAATTATATTAAGATATAATTAATCTAATGATTGCCACTGATTATCAGTTTATGTGATCTTCCATCTAACTGTGAGTCCCATAAGAAAGTAGAGCCTATCTGTCCCCTTTGATACAGTCTCATCTCTAAGCACTGTATATGGCATATAAATATATGTTTTTATATATTTAAGTATATATCTATATATTTGCATATATGTGGATATATTTGCATGCTATGTACAGTGCTAATTAAAATAATTGATATATAAATACACAATGTATTACATATACATATATACATATACTTAAAATATACATAAATATACATAATATACATACAAAATATATATAAAAATATTTTAAAAACATTTCACAGTTGAGAGAATCAAAGAGAGAAAGAAGAAGAGAAAGTATGTGATCTGTCACTCATGGTCAGGGAGGGACTTGGAGGGACTCCTACTAGGCTCCTTACTGGGTTTTAATGCATTCAGTAGAGTGAAAAGAAGGAACCAGATGGGGAAACTTCACTGCAGACCAAGCGATCTCTAACTCAATAGTTAAGAAGTTCCTTTGAGAATGGTTGACTCCTGTCCCAGAGTCAGCTGTGGTGGAAAAGGCCTGCGATCTCAGTATATGGGAGGCTGAGAGGCAGGAGGATGCTAAGCCAACCTGGGCTTTCTAGTTGAGACTGTGTCTTTAGGGAAAAGAAGGAAAGTTCATTTAAAGTCTGTTCATACTGATCCATGTATATACTTAGGAGGCGTCTGCAGTAGTGGCTCTCCATGTGGCTTTCGCAATAGGCCCTTAGTATTAGTCATCCTCCACCATGGCCCCTTCTCATCCTCGTCCTCCTATCATCTGCCCTTTCCAACCCCTCAGGTTCCCTTCATTTCTTCTTTATAACTCTATTTCCCAACTCTTGAAAGATCTCCTCCTCCCCCAGTGGCCCTTTGCTGGCTACCTCACCTCTAAGAAACACAGCCATCTATGAGCGAAGCCATGGAATGTTAGTCTTCCTGGGTCTGGTCTCATTCAGGATGATTATTTCCAGTCCCATTCATTTACTTGAGAATTTAAATGGAAGGATGATACCCCAACGGGACACCATGTGCTACCAAATAAAACCCCAGTACCGAGACAGGTCACATCTTTCTGAGTTGTAGCCAGCGTCATCCCATTGATCCGACAAACATTCCAGGTCATAGCCATTGCTACTTGTGACCCTCCATAGCTGGACGTCAAGACCCTGTTGCTGACGGCACCACATACTTGAGTCATAGAACACGAGAAAATCTCCTCCGTCCTCAGTGGAAACTTCATCTCAACTGGACAAGGCAAAAGATACTGTGTACTCTACTAGAGGAGAAAAACAGTCATCAGTCTCACCCTGCCGTGAACTCTGCAAGCTACAGTGATGACCTGCCTGGCAAAATATGCCCAGAGGGACTGGAGAGATAGCTCAGCAGTCAACAGCACATACTTTTCTTGCAGAAGTCCCAAGTTTTAGTTTTCAACACCCAATACATAATGTTAGGTATCTCACAACTGCCTGAGCTCCAGAGGGATCTGACAATCTCTTCTGGTTTCCATGGACACAGACACACAAACACACAGACCTCTCCCCCCCCCCCACAGACATATATAGACACATAAATACACACAGATACACAGACACCCCAGACACAAAAACACAGATATGCACGTGCGTGTGTGGTGTGCGCACGCGCGCACACCCACGCACACACACACACACCCCTAAGAATAAGTGAAAACTAAATAAAAAAGGAAAGAAAATCACATTCCAAAGTATCATATAGACAGCATGTTTATTTCCATGCAAGTTGCCATGTGTATAAAGAACTGCTGAATAACTGAGTCCTGGGAAATATGCATTTGATTTTGTTTTCAGTAATTTATAAGGATCTTTTCTCCCTCTCTCTTCATCCTCCCCCCTCCCTACCTCCCTTCCTCCTCCCTGACTCCTCTTTCTTCTTTTCCTCCCCACTCCTTGCCTGCTTTTCTTTCTCCTTTCTCAGGACCTCTTACCTCACGTTCCTCCTGCCTCAGCCCTTCCCTTTGCTGGGACTACAGGTATGCACCACCATACCCGGCAAAGGAAGTTATCCCTAGAGTGCTCTTAGGTGATGCTCTTAGGATCTGCATTACTGACTGTGCTTTACAGAATGGCTGTTACCTCCAGCAAATGCCCTAAGGAATTATTTTTATTTTGGCCTGATAGCAATCATTAAAGTCCAGGGAAATATCGGAAGCAGTTGCCAAAATGAAATATAATACCAAATTTGTGGCATCTTCATTGCATCTAGAATATTCAGGAGCTGGAAGGTACAGCGTAGCGGTAAGTGGTATGCATGAAGAGTCTGCTCCACTCCAGGACCTCAGTTAAGATTCAGTTTTAATGAATTTTACCTTAAGTATGATGGTGGCTGAGGATGGGAAGATGGAGGGGATCACCCACAGGAACGCCCTTTCCAAGTCCTATTACCCAAGACTCAGGTGTGAGCTCTTGGATGCATTAGCAGGGGTGTACTGTGCCCTTGGGTCCATCAGAAGGGGTGTGTGCCCTTGGGTCCATCAGCAGGGGTGTGTGTCCTTGGATCCATCAGCAGGGGTGTGTGCCCTTGGGTCCATCAGCAGGGGTGTACTGATTGCTTATGTGGCCAGGAGGCCTCCTGAGAGAGTCTGAATCTTCATGGCACTTGGACTGCCCAGAACAGCACCATGACCTCATATAGCCTCTGGTTAGTTGGTTACACCAGGAGTATACACTGAAGCCAGTGCTATTTCCTGCCCAGACTTCTGGGTGACTGCATCAGACACTAGAGAGTGACAGGGCTTCTGTCCCTGCTTCCTGTGTGCTCCA
Source organism: Acomys percivali (assembly GCA_907169655.1). NCBI lineage: Eukaryota > Metazoa > Chordata > Mammalia > Rodentia > Muridae > Acomys > Acomys percivali. The sequence goes on along the minus strand of OU015749.1, from coordinate 31,378,542 downwards.
AGAGGTCTTTGAGGAAGGAGGAACACTGCTCGGTGGCAAGTTCCCAGCCATGGCTGTTGTCAGATGTGATGATGTGAGGGTGCGTAGTTATCTGGAGGTTCTGGGAGCCAGGGTGCTTGTTGGGCTGGCAGAGCAACTAAGCCTGCGAACCCCAGAGTCCACAGAGCTGATAGCAAGAGCCCTCTGAGTGCACCCCAGCCTCACAGGGGTGACTCAGAGTCCTGGGGGTTCCTCAGTATCTCTTTCTCACCAAAGGGAGTTTGCACATCTGTAGAAAGCTCACCATCCCATAGGACCTAGGTCCAGCCATGCTGAGAGGCCACTGGTACCCTTCTTAAGTGGGATGAAGAAGCAAGGCTGAGCCTGGAATAAACCTTTTAAAGTAACACATCTGCCTTTCCTTGGGTCTTTCCCTCTTCCTTTCCATGCAGAGACCAGAGAGAAAACAGAAAGACCCTGGCACCACCTGCTACTCTACGTCAAATACAGCACAATAGTAAAAATGACAAAAAACCTTCTCCTCAAATAATTAAAAAGCCATGCCCCAGTTTTAAAACCCACAGAAAATTAGATGTGTCTTAAGATTATTTATTGTTAAATCAAGTAGGCACCCTGCGAATGCACACTATGAACAATTACTGGCTAGCTAAAAGGTGGGCGAGTTTCATATCAATATGATTCAACGGTGCCTGGGGAAATTGTTACTTAGAGCAGTGGAGGTAGTCAGCAGTTCATGTCTCTGCGAGGTATTGTTTTGCTGTAAAAAGACAAATGGGAAAATGAGACATTACGAAAGAAGCAGCAGGGGTAAATGGGCCCTCCTAATTACCACTTGGGAGCGGAGGAAGCTGTTTGCATTCTCAGGAGTCCCAGATAGAAGGCGTCTGGGGTGGACAGTCCATTCACGATAACCCAAGTGCCTGAGCACATGTTGGGTTGGTGTCATCTCATGCCCCATTACAGTAGCCCTGTGTAGTCAGCACAGATGTACTGATTTTACTGTTTAGGAAACTGAGGCACACTGGTGAAGAACAGATCAAGCGTCCCCAGAGGCCACAGAGCTGCCTACAGGGCCCACCTGTGTGCCTGTCATCACCATCCATGTGTCCCTTATGCTGCTAGTGTTGGACAGGTAGCTTCAGTTTGCTCTCTCGGTCCCTGACACACAGTGGACTAGGCAGCCTCCATGCCAGATGGGCCTCCAGTTGTTTCTTTTTTTGAGCGTGTGTGTGTGTGTGTGTGTGTGTGTGTGTGTGTGTGTGTGTGTGTGTACGTACCCATGTCAATGCACATGGAGGCCAGAGATCAGCACTGGGTGTCTTCCTCAATGGCTCCTCATTACACTTTTGAGACAGGGTCTCTCACTGATCTCCAACTTTGCACATTTGTGTAGACTGGCTGGCCAGCAAGCCCTACTACCCATCCTTCTGCCGCTGTTCCTTAGCACCATGGCATATGATGTGTTGTTTCCTTATACTTGGGCGATAGGCACTTCATTGATGAGTCATCTTCCTGGACCTGAGTTGTTCTGGAGGAGGAGATGATGGGATGGCTTTTCCTTGCTGCGTTTTCAATAAGGGATTAAGAGCTAGTTTTCCCTCCTGGGTGGAAAGCCAGGCTCGGGTTTGGCTGTGTCCTCTTTCTGAGTCGAGCTGGGGTTGTTCCGTAAGGAGGGGGCCCTGTAGAGTGAGAAGAGCATCCAAGACACACTGAAGCACTGGAATTGGGGTGGGTTGGTGGCCTGTGGCTTTTGGATTAGCCTTAAGGGCAACTGTCTTCTGAAGCTTGGAGAAGAGGAAGCCTCCCCTTCCTTGCCAGCTGCCGTTCAGGGCCAGGGCCAGGGCCAGGGCCAGGGCCTGGTGTGGTGACTGAAACTCAGTGGCTTTGTCAGTTCTCTATTGATGAAGCCTCTGGTCTCAGTGCTGTTGCTCAAAGTGAAGCTTACCTGGTGGCGTCACTTCTGCCCAAGGACATGCAAGAGTCATTTGCAGAGTCTGAAAGCTTAGACTTAGATCATGGCTGAGCCTGAGGCTAACCTGTACCTCTCACCTCCCCACCTTCTTCCCTATATCCTGTCTTGTTCTTCCAAATAAGGTTGTACAGTCTTCTTGTAAGTCATGGGCTCAAGAAATTGTAACCCCAAGGTGATACTGGATCTGCAGCTGTTTCCTGTCTAGGAAGTCTTGGAGACGGTTTTAGAATACTCACAACCATCACTTTGAAAAGACTGAGAGTCTCTACTGGTCCCCAACAGACCAGGCTGAAAACCAAAATGGAGCCATTCGCAACCAATGCTCACCAATGAAAGTCTTGAGTGGAGGCTGTTTGTCCAGCCTCTTGGCAAAGCAGGATCAGAGGGAGGGAGGGTGAACTAAAGTTCCAAGTACACTAGTGTCTATCAGCATTATAGTGAAGTTCCCACACAGAGAAGTAACCAGGGGCTGGGGAGGGCGTTCAGTGGGAAAGTGCTTGCTTTGTGAATAAGCAACAAGTTCATTCCTCAAAACCATGTAAAAGAGGCCGTGGTATCCAAGCTTGTAATATAGTTCTGGGGTGCCTGAGACAGGTGGATCCCTAGGGTTCACTGGCCAGCCTCCCAATGGAACTCCAGGTCAGCAAGACACACTACTTTAAAAAAGGGAGGGAGCATGGTCCCAGAGGAATGGCGTGTGAGATGTTCCCTGGCCTCCACATGTATGTGCAGCCTCTCACACACTTGTCATCTACAAAACTCAATTCTAACTAATCTCTTATTTTCTTATTTGAAACAAGTAAACTGAACTGTGTGGAGCCTAGCCACAGCACCTCTGCCTGGGGAGGGGCATGCGTTCCCCACTCATTTCAGTTGTTTATTGAGAATCTTTCATACCTGAGGAGCTGAGGGGGTACCTTTCTTCAAGAAGCGCAGGTGTGACTATCAGGTGTGGGTACCCCACTGAGCAGACCCTCTTTATCTCCTATTTGAAACAATCCTTCTGCGTTCCTGAGCTTTCCTCTTCTGCTGGGTCCCCTACGACCTTTTACTTTGCCTGATTCTGGAATCAGAAAGGCAGCCAATTAAGACCATTAAACTAAACTCATGCAACTTTGACCTTTGATAGGACAGTGTCTTTGGGCAGTTTCCTTCTCTCTGCAGCAGAGTCCCTGCCCCTTGTTTTAAGCGTTACCCATTGAGAAGGGGTCTGGTAGAAGGGAAGTGTATTGGATGTTTAAAGTCCCTCGTTTTGTTGGGTAAGTAACTAGTGATGCTTCAAGTATTCGCCTTTTTGTTTACTCAGCCGCAATGAATCTTCCATTTTAGTTTCAATTGTCAGAATTGTGAGGAAGAGCCCAGTGTTCTGGCTGGTCGCCCCTGGCTGTGCTGTCACCTCTCCCTGGCCTTTGAGAGCTTAGTGAAGAAGGCACACTGACTGACTGGCTTCCCGTGAAGCTTCCAGAACCTCAAGGTGACTGCTGTCTTTTCGGCTTGATGCTCATCTATCTTGGCTTGTCAGTTGCTCTCTCTGAGGCATCACGGGAAGACGCTAGACACAATAGATTAAATTCTTTTGGTACGAGCAGTCCATTGGGCGACACTGCAAAAGCCAAGGAAAAAATCTACCAACCAATGGGCAAACCTAAAAGAGAATGGATAATTGATAATGTGCTTCTTACAAATATGTATATACACACAGAGAGGTATCTGTCACTGTGTGCAGATATCTGAGCCATGAGAGGACATTGCATACAAACACTCATGTATGTAGAAATGGACAATTCCTAGATATTAGCTGTCCTTGGCTTTCTCCCGTCTTCAAGGTAATTGCACAGAAGGGGCTGTGACTGAAAGGGTCCCTTGTCAGGGTGGCAGGTTCCTTCATGGACCCCTTCAGGCCTCATTGAGGGGCCTGTGAAAGCCACATCTTGGGGGGGGGGCTGCATGCAGTCCTGTGGTTCCCCCTCCCATTGCCTGTCAATGGATTCCTGATTGGCAGGAGGAGGGGGTGAACCCCACTGTGTGGAGCCTGGCCACAGCTCCTCTGCCTTGGGGGCCCATGGATTCTCATTCATTTCAGTTGTTTATTGAGAATCTTTCATCCCTGGGAGCGGAGGGTGTACCTTTCTTGAAGAAGTGCAGGCGTGACTGTGAGGTATGGGCACCCTGCTGAGCAGACCCTCTTATAGCCTACTAAATAATAGCCAGCACTCAGAGAACTAAGCTGCCGCCTTGTCGGGTCCCAGCCCACGGGGAAAATTGAATCAGGGTTCACCTGAAAGAGGGAGTAGGGATTGAAAGTAGGATATAGAGATGCGAGAAATAATGAATCAAGTCAGGACGTTTCTGATCAAGATTCACTTTATTGCCGACTAGCAGGAACATATATAGGGCAAGGTCAATAGGATCTATTCTTATCTCACTCATCCTAGCCCCTGGAGAAGAATACAACAGCCTAAATCGCTCCCTGTAGAACTTCCTAGTTCTCTGAGTAGTTCCTTGTAAGAACTTCCTAGATCCTTTGGGTGGTTCCAAGTTGAGACTTCTCTACTTCTTTCAAAGGTAGATAGTCCAAGGATAGCCTAGAACACAAGACCTCGTGAGGTAAAGGTCAGCAACTTGAAGGTCACAGCATACAGCCTAAGCACAGGATTTCTGACATGGCAGAATTTGTCATGGGTCCCCACACCACCTGGGTGCTGACGAGTCAGATTCACTCACTCTCCGAACTAGGTGGCAACATGGATGCTCTTCAGTTTATGAGATTACTACGTGGAGAGCTGAAGACTTAAGTGAAAATGTAGTAACCACATCTAGCCTACTAGACTTCTGGCCTAGCTTAACCACACAGCACACTGGTCATGGCCACACTGCTGGCTGTTGGCTGCTGGCTGCTGGCTGCTGGCTGCTGGCTGCTGGCTGCTGGCTGCTGGCTGCTGGCTCCTGGCTCCTGGTTCCTGGCTGCTGGCTTTTTGATGCCATACAGTGTACTGAGAGGGCTTCAAATGGCGTATTGATAGCCCAGGAAAAGACTAAAATTAAAAAAAAAAAAAAGGAAGTTTGAAGTAAAGTCTGGTCTTGTCTTCCACTCCCACCCCATTTTGGTTTTTTTTTGAATCAGGTTCTTGCTATTTGTCCATCTGGCCTTGAGCTCAAAGCTATCCTCCTGCCTTAGCATCATGAGTGCTGATGTTACAGGCATGTGTTACCATGACCAGCTGAAGTAAGGATTCTATCGAATGTATGTAACTTTAGTCCCATTGTCAAGTTGAAGAGTCCCAGGTTGGACCCTGGTAAGTGGAGTGTGGATTCTATCACCCTTGTTTTTCCAGTGAAGAAAGCAAGGCAGAGGGAGTCTGCATCTGCTACCCAGTCAGGCCTCTTTCCATCAAGAGGCAGGATGGAGCAGGAGGGCAGGATGCGAACCTGTCAGACAGGATGGCTATGATACCATTACCATATGCAGAATGTTCCAAAGTTAGAGAATCAGTTTCTTGTGCCCACTAATCCATGTTGCTGTACCAAATGTGAAATGTGACCAGGGCCCCTGAGGTGAGTTTCATTTTTATTTTTTAAGGTTTAATTGCAGTAGCCCCGTTGTGGCTGGTGACTTGTATTATCTCTGACAAGACTGCACTGTGGGCTCTCTCAGTACTCCAGAACCCTTGTATAGGTGACCAGCCTTGCACATAGTCAGACTGACTGAAAAGATTGAGGCTTGCTGAGCCCTGTTGGATACCTGGATGCTCTAAGCGTCATGGCAGTTTCCACAGAAGGAGTGACTCTCCATGGCTGCTTGGCATCTAGACTAGACCAGCAGGCAGTCAGATGTCTGTAATAGTTCTGGAGATTGGAAAGGCCCCAGCTTGAGGCCTGAAGCCCCACAATGAGACTCTGTGACTTGGCTCAGATGCCCGCCTCAGAGCCATACCCACTCTTCCTACCTCTCAGCCTTGCTGTTTCTTGCCCCTGCTCAACTGGAGAGGCCTCCACTCTCTCTCCTTTCCCCTGTAGCTTTTAAAATGTGTGTGTGTGTGTGTGTGTGTGTGTGTGTGTGTGTATGTGTGTGTGTGTGTGTTGGGAATGAATCTATGACCTTGGTCATGGTAGGTAAGCATTCTTCCATTCAATTACATGTCCAATTCTATTCTTGTGTTTAGTTGTGGTGTCATATAACATAGCTTTAAGTTTCACCATCTTAAACATTCTGAGTATGCATTTCAGTGGTGTGGAAATGTTCACATAAGCATAACTCAACACTTTCTCATCTTGCAGAAATGATTAAACATTAAGCCAGGAGGTGGTGGTGCACCCCTTTAATCCCAGCACTCTAGAGGCAGCCGCAGGTGGATCTCTGAGTTTGAGGCTAGCCTGATCTACAGAGAGAGAGTTCCAGGACAGCCAGGGCTACACAGAGAAACCTTGTCTTGAAAAACCAAATAATAAACAAACAAACAAAAAACCCAAGGAAACAAACACTAATTTAGGAACCCCATTAAACAGAAGTCCCTCCTGGCCTGTAGTAGCTGCCATTCTGTTCTCTGTTTCTGTGCTTTGTGACCAGAGGCTCTGCATCTGAAACAATATTGACACTGTCTTTTGTGGCCCCTTATTTCACTAGATTAGCATTCTCAGGCTCAGCAGCTATAGGATGAAATCCTGTTAGCAGTTCCCGCCTGCCCTCCCCTACTGTAATCTAGTCTACCATGGACTGCTGTCTGTGTGCTCTTCCGTCTTCCTTTTCCTAAATTTATTCTTTCCATCCATCCATCCATCCATCCATCCCATCCATCCATCCATGCATCCACCCACTCATACACCCATCCACCCATCTATTTATCTCTCTATCATCTATTTATTATTGTCTTAGGATTTGTATTGTTGTGATGAAACACCATGACCAAAAAAAAAAGCAAGTTGGGGAGAAAAGTGTTTATTTGGCTTACACTTCCATATTGCTGTTCCTTATTGAAGGAAGTCAGGACAGGAACTCAAAGAGGGCAAGATCCTGACAATGGCAGCTGATGCAGAGGCCATGGAGGGGGTCCTGCTTATTGGTTTGCTTCTCCTGGCTTGCTTAGCCCAATTCCTTATAGAACCGAGGACCACCAGTCTAGGGATGACACCACCCACAATGGGCTGGCCCCTCCCCCCATTAATCACTAATTGAGAAAATTCCCTATAGCTAGATCCAATGGAAGCATTTTCTCAACTGATGCTCCTTCCTCTCTGATGACTCTAGCTTGTGTCATGTTGACACATAAAACCTGCCAGTACAATCATCATCTATTATTTATTCCATCTGTCTATCTATCTGACTGTCTGTCTATCTATCTATCTATCTATCTATCTATCTATCTATCTATCTATCATCTATCTATCTATCTGTCTATCTTTGTTTCTGAGACAGTTTCATATAGCCCAGACTGGCCTTGAATTTATCCACCTGCCTCCATCTCTTGGACTTTGAGATTATAGGTGTGTGAAGCCATGGGCACTTTATGTGATGCTGGGGAATTGAATTTAGGCCTTTGTGTTTGCTAGGCAAACACTTTATCAAAGTGATTTCATCAAAAATACCAACTGCATTCAGCCTGGGTGGGTTTTCTATTGATTTTTGATTTCTTTGCGTGGTTGACTTTCTACAGAGGCAAGGCCTACTCTATCAGATCACACTGTTCTGATGCTAGGAACTGGAGCCCTTGGAGTCTGGTTTGAACAAGTGATTTAAAATTTATTTTTTTATTTTTTACAGAGGCAGAGATCTGTGAATAGTGCTGACACTGTGGCTCTTTAGCCTCAGCCTTAGGATATCACTAAGGCTCCTAGTCCCCTTCACCCCCCCTCAGGGCACGAGTCAGGAAAGAGACATGGAAACATTGGGCAAAAGGCACACATGTTCCTGTCCCATTGGCTGCCTGAGTTCTCCAGAGGATCTACTGTCTTCTATCAGGCAGGTGAGGTTGCATGGTACCCTCACTACTACTCAGAATGAGTTTAGATTCATTGTGACTTCTCATAAGAACTAACTCAAGGCCATACAAGACTAATTTTAGCATCTGTCCCTCTCAGGTCACATGCCACAGGACCTCCAAGCCCCCATCTAGCTCTACCCATTTATTGTCCCAGGCTATCAGCACTCTCTGTGTACCAAGCCTCCAGCATATGAATTCTTCCCAGACAAAAAACCTCACCCCCACACACCATCGCAGATGGCTCCAATGGTCCCCAAGGCTGTATCTCCTCTTTCCCCATTGACTGTGAGAAGAAGGGGTTTGGGGGATATGGGGACTGATGTCTTCCTGGCTCTTCAGAATCTGGGACTAGAGCAGCAGGAGGAGGCTGCTTGGAGGGCTCAGTGAGGTAAGAGGGGCCAGTGTAGGTTTTCTGAGCTTCTCTCAGATGAGGTCATAGAGTCTGGAGGCCTTTGGGGACGTGTTCCCGGCTATAGAGCCATGGAGAATAATAAAGCTCATGGTGCTGTGGAGATCAGGCCCCGGAGACCTCAGGTGGAAAGCAAAGAGTCAGGTGATGCTTTCACATTCCAGAGGAGAGAGTAGGAGGCTTGACACTGACAGCAGTGGGACTTGGACCAGGAATGAAGCTAGGGAAGGAGCCCGTGACTTCCACCTGCTTTGCCACAGTCCCTAGGCAGTTCCTCCTCTGGAACAGCACTGCAATAAGATGTTTGCATGGACAGCGGAGGCATGCCCCCATCTTAGAACTGCAGGCCTGGCAGTGCTCATCCATCAAGAGTGTCAGTAAAAAGGCCCCATGGCAGGTGAAGAACTTGTCATGTCTTGGACTCTGCCTTACACCCCAGTAACTTCTGACAGCTTGCAGAGACAAAAGGAAGGCAAGCAAAACAAACAAACAACACATAAACAAACAAACAAAAACAAACGGAATAGTGATTATAAAAGTATGGAGTGTGTATTTACTACTATTCAAAAGGCCTGGTACCATCTTATTTAAAAGCAGCTTTCCTGTGTGCTAGTACAGAAGCTTGAAGGTTAGGTCTCTGTTCACTGTAGTTATAATTTTAGGACTTGCGAATCATACCATTGTAACAAACAGCCTTATGTCTAATGTCCCAAAGTCTAGGACCAAAGCCATTGGAATTCCCACTGGAAGTCCTGTTGATGAGCAAAATTAGAACTGGATTTTGAGGTTTTTGTCTGCAATCAACACCAACCTCAGCCTAAAACACACACACACACACACACACACACACACACACACACACACACACACGCGCGCGCGCACACGCACACACACACACACACAAGCGATAGCACATTCACACGTATACACACATACATACACATTTCTATAGAAGAGAATACGAGCATCCATGTATGCAAAAAAATAAGTCACGTGATCACACCCAACCATGGAGGGGCTGAGTTTCCCCCCTGTGGATTTGGAGGACTTGAGCTTGTCCCTATAGCTTTGTGGTGGTGGTGGTGGTGGTGGGGGCTTGCCCTGTAACCTGGAGGAGGTGAGCTTGCCCCTGTAATCTTAACACCTTGCACTTTGCTGCATCTCAAGCAGTGTCCAGAGGGAACTAACTTAATAGATCCCACTAAGCCTGGCTCATACAGTAATAGCATGTCAGCTGTCCAGATTTGGAATCCAGTTAGCTGCTATTGCAAAATAAGGCTGCTTTCTGCCTCAAGCTTGAAGAATGAGGTAAAGAGAGCTCTTCTCAGACATGATGCTCTGCTCTGCTTTCTGATGGAGCCTAAGCTGAGTGCTGACCTTCCTAAACTCCTCTGCTTCCTTCCTGACCAGTGATGTGATCTGAAGAGGTTAGAGAAGGGGAGGCCAGCAGCAGCCTGCCCTCAGTTCCAAAGCAGAGGCTCCTCTTTGTGAGATGGTTTTGTTTTTTTTCTCTGGCTTTAAGTTTTTTTTTTTTTTTTTTTTTTTTTTGAGACAGGGACTCACTTTGTAGCCTAGGCTGGCCTGGAACTTCTTATGTAGACCAGGCTGACGGAGAACTCACAGATCTGCCTGTCTCTTTCTCCTGAGCTAGGATTACAGGTGTGCACAACTACAGTCTCCTTTTTTGTTATGATCACAGCAGTGTCATGGGTGTAGCATCCTTGGAGAAGGAACAACATCACAGACCCAAGAAGCTGCTGAGCGTGCAGTGATCGCTTGGGAGCCTATATTGGTACATTCTTTTCGGGACATCCCTTGGTGTGTAAGTGTATGGATTTATGATATTTTACGTCCCCCATGGATCAAATTTATTAAGCTCTCACAGTATGGGAGCTGTGGAAGCTGTGGTGGAAAGGTAAACAGGACAGTAAAGTCCTTGAATGCTTCTGAATTTAAGAGGTCTGTGCCTCAGTTTGGGAAATAAAGGATGAGATGTGCACTGACTCTTATCTGTTTGCAGAACTACTGGAAATTCACTGATTTTTCTCTTTCCCTCAATCATTTCATTTTCTTAGTTCCTACTGCTGTGCATTTGCTGTTTCTCTTCGCTCCTAGCTGTATACACACCCTGATTTCCATCACAGGCTGGGCGTTCTGGTGAAGCCTGTCTCTATACCATCTCATTTCACTTCTGGGAATTACCTATTCTTCTCTTGATGTTAACCAGTGATGAAACTGGGTCATTAAGCATCTTGCCAGAGGGAGCATAGCATTAATGTCAGAGCTGGGATTTGAACCTTGTGTCCATTGCAGGGCTCTTGAGAGTTTGTGAACAGTATCCTGGCTGGCTTCTGGGACTGTACCCAGCTGTCTTCCTATTGGCTGGTGTAGAAATTCCCCTTTAAGGAGTGAGGCCCTAATGAGGGTGTCTCCACCTTAACAGAGTATTTTATATCTGTCTTGACTGTCCCCACTTCTGACTCACCCAGGAAATAATTACTAATCATGCACACCAGAAAAAATTTGTACTTTAACAGTGACCATGTTTCCAGTTCTGAGCAGGAAAGCAAAGGACTAAGGGAATATGTGTGACAAGTGGAGGGGACTGCAGGAGGGTGTCTGGCTTTTGCTGTTAGTTCCAGTGAAAGTTGAAGGGACCAGCACTCCTAGGTATACCCACAGCTGCCCTGAGCTCTCACGGGGGAAGCAGGGTTGTCCGAGATCACTGAACACAGGATAAGGTCCAGCCCAAAGTGTCAGGATATGGTGACAGTAGGTGCCTCTTATTTCAAAGAAAACAGACTAGATGGGTGTGCACGGTGAGACACGTCAAGAACGGTTTTTTCATGGGTCTGGGGTGGTAATTTATGTACTCTATCTGAAGACAGAGAGCTCAACTCAGAGCATTTATAGATGCTTGGCCTGCATCTCAGCTGAAGTAAGGAGTTGGCTTTGCTTTGTCACCATATAAAGCCAAGGAGTCGTGTGGAAGAGGCTTTGCTATTGCGGGAGATTTCAAGAATCATGGAAACTTGCTGCTGGCCAAAGGCAGAAGGGCTAATGCTGTGCTCTTTGCATTTCTAATGGCTTGCTGTCTCCAAAGCAGTGACCTCAAGGGCTCAGTCACTGTACAAGGCCACCACCGACTGGGCTGATGCAAAGCAGGCCTGCATTGAGTCATAAAGGGGACTTCCATAGGGTGTTTGCATGCCCTTTCAGGGGTCAGTATGGAAAGTGTGTGAACTGATTCCTACACATTTGGCTGCCTAAGTGGATGGGAAAATATCCACAAAGCCAAGTAACGAAGCTTTACAATTTACTGAGGAACGTTCTAGAATTCACTGAAGACGTAGACGGACTGCTGATGAAATGCAGAGTTTCATTTCAAACAAGTTATTCCGACATTAGAACTCTGCCTCCTGGTGAAGCAATGGTAGACCAAGTCACAGGGACAGGGTAGACTTCAGCAATGCTTGGTGGCCTCTCCTCTCCCACGGTGGTGTGTGCCAAGTCAATCTGTAGCCGATGATTGTCTCGAATATGTGCTCACATTAGCTGTGGGTAAGCCATCTGTCGTCTCCCTCAGCCTGCAGTGACTGGTGCTGGCAAAGGGAAACCCTGCCAGAATGCAAACAGTCCGCTAAGCTGATAAGAGAGAAGAGGGGCTTGGGGGATGGATGAGAAGGAGTGGCGGGCCTGTGTTGTCTCCTTTCCTCTAGGTCTTCCCTGCCTGTGGTGTCTTGTAGCTAGAGAAAGACCAGCTGTGGGTCAGGAGAACGTGGGCCAGATTGGAGATGCTGGAAGTAATGGCGGGGTCTGCCTCAGTTTGAGTGTGTTTGGCAGCCCCTTCAGGACCCAGGGGCTGTCAACATCTCTCCATTGGCATGATTGATTTGAGGTCCCCAGGGTCTCTACGGATGAGGGTACACCTGAGACATCACATCCAGGGGTTCCTCAAGAGTTCAGAGCTGTGCTCAGGAATCTTGTGGGGGTAGCGACTGTGTCTCAAATGCTGCCCCCATCATGCTCGGGGTTCCCATTCGGTTCCTGTTAGTGCACGCGGACACACCAGGAAGCTGGCACTGTTCTGGAAACCAGCACTATGCAAACGAAGCCTCCAAGGAACGGGCAGTGTCTGTCCAAGGTCTTAGAGCCGATGAGTAAGGAGATCACACCATGGCTACAGATCCAGCTTCTTGTTCTGTGAGGAGGTGACTCTGCGGAGAACAGGGCTGGCTGAAGCTGACCAGGGCTGAGGCATTCTGTGCCCAGCCAGAGGGCGCAGGGCCACCCACAGAGACAGCCCTGTCTCCTTTTGGTCCTCATTGCCCACGGGAACAATGAGCCAGTGTTGCCAGCTCTCTCTAGTTTTTTGGCTATGCGAGGGTTCAGAGTTTTAAACTATTGAGATTGGACTCAGTTCTTCAAAAACACAGCGGTTCAGAGCCGTGGATCCAACAAATAGCCTTCAAGCTTCCAGTGGTAACCAGTGGATGGAAGTGACACTTCCTGGTAATTGGGGCTTAATTTCCTTTGAGGGCACTTGCACTTAGAAGACTGTTGAAGCAATTCGGTTCTGAGTTAATGCAGACCCTGGGGAGATGGGTGATGGTGTAAGGTACCTTCTTAGGTCTGCCCTGTCCCCAGCCTCAAGGCTCAAGAGCGTAGGAGCTGGGCTGCTGTGGGCCTTGGATTACGTTTACAGTGTAGCTGTACTCTTCGCTCTCCACCTCAGACGGGAAGCTATCCCAAGGGGAAGGCTCTCCTGAACCAACGTCATTAGAAATTTTTTTCAGACATTTTCTGAAAACCTTTCAAAATTCCATTGGGCTGTGCAAGCTTTACAGTTTTTGAATTACTGGTGGATCTGTGTGCATGAGTATATGTGGAGGCGAGAGGACATTTGTGGGATCTGCTTTTTCTTCACCCCTTTATGTGGAACACTGGATTAAACTCATGTCTCCAGGCTTTATCCACTGAACTGTCCTGTTTTGTAATTCTCAAAAATCAAGGTTCACTTTTAGATTGTGGTTATAAATCACTTCCTCCAGGGTATGGAGGGAGGTCTCCAGAGCACTGACCTCACACTCGTCTGGTGTGCTTGTGGTACTGTCAAAATGAGCAGACTGTGAGAGAGGACTTTTAAGGAACAGAGAACTGGCTGTAGAGGGGGAACTGTCTGCTAACTTGCCTCATTTTCAGGCCTAGGAAGCCCGCTTTTGGATTTGAGTAAGTAGCCCAGCTCTTACCAGCCCCACTGTTTCAGCCAGGCTGCCTGTAGAGCTTCTGAGCTTGTTGGAAGTCACTGCCAGTGGGCCTAGCGTCTGCTTAGCTAGACTGGGTGAGGTCTGACTTTAGGTTTAATGAGGTGTGTGTGCATGTGAGTGTGCATGCGTGTGTGTGTGTGTGTGTGTGTGTTTATATGTGAGTGTGTGTGTGTGTGTGCGTGTGTGTGTGTGTGTGTGTGTGTGTGCGTGTGTGTGTGTGTGACTTTCAGTGAACTTACTTTGAGCCATTTCTGCTCCACTGGTTGGGGTCTTGAGATTGCCAGGCCCAGCTTTTATGTGGCACTGAGATTATGAACTCATGTCTTTATGTTTGCATAGCAAGCACTTTACCCAAAAAGCCATGTCCTCAGCTACTGGTTCTCTCTCTCTCTCTTTCTCTCTCTCTCTCTCTTTCTCTCTCTCGCTCTCTCTCTCTCTCTTACACACACACACACACACACACACACACACACACACACACACACACA
>OU015749.1:31324364-31364418 GCA_907169655.1 Acomys percivali | reverse complement strand
CACACACACACACACACACACACACACACACACACACACACACACACTCATGTGTGCCTTCCCTGCATGTGCGTCTATGCACCATATGCATGCCTGGTTCCTGTGGAGCCAGAGGAGGGTGTTGGATGCTTTGAAACTGAAGCCACATGTCCATGCTGAGAACCCAACCCAGGCCCTCTGGAAGAACAGTGAGTGCTCTTAACTATGGAGCCATCTCTTCAGCCCCCCTCACCGTCTTTTCAATTTTTGCAGAGTCTCATGTAACCCAGACTCGCCTTCAACTCTTGATTCTTCTGCCTCTGCTGCCAAGTAGTGGCAATCACAGGACCACACCCACTCAGCTGCCTGACTTATACTTCACAGTGAGTCAGACAGACCTAGGCCACTTATTAAACTGAAGATTACTGATCCTGGGAGCTGAGTCAGAACCTAAGGGTCCCGGAACCAGTATTCTTTAAAGCCCTTCCTCCAGTTAGACTCAACTGCAGTTCAGGCACCTAAATTGACACACGCTGGTGTGCTATTGGCAATTAATACACAGAAACACTTGGGTCGGGGAGGTAGCTCTCTGAATAAAGTGCTTGTAGGGCATGAACTCAAACCCCAAACCCATGACAGGCATGCTGGTGTGCACTTGTAACCGCTGGGGAATGGTGACAGGCAGAGCTCTGGGGCTTGCTCTGGTTGTAGCCCAGCCTAGTTGGCTGGCTTTAGGCCAGAAGAGATTGTTTCAAGGGAAAAGATGGGCAGAGTATGAGGAATAACATTCTAGATGTCTCAGGCCTTCACACACATTCACACACATGCGCTCAAATTCCACATATGTGTGCACTCATACAAACATGCTGACACACACACACACACACACACACACACACACAGAGAGAGAGAGAGAGAGAGAGAGAGAGAAATAGAAATTCTTCAGGGGCCCACTCGGATGTGAGCGTGTGTGGAGTCTGTAGCTGGGATTGGTCTGAGCACTCTATGTAAAGCAGGTTGGAGGACCATATGTAAAGCAGGCTAACTTGGAGTTTGAGGCAATTCTGCTTCTGTCTTCTGAGTGCTGTGATTCAGCCTTGGAAGCCCATGTTTGACAAATGCTTGAGGAGGAAGCAGATTTGGAAACAAGTGCTTTTTGGGCTCAGAGCCTGTCATTACCTGTGTCAGCTGGGGCATGGGTCCTAGGCTGTGATTTGCAGGAGGGGCCGAGAGAATTGCTGCTAGATCCTGCCTTGTCCTAGACACTTCCTCAGCTTTTCCTAAGCCAGATGTGGTGCCTGGTGCTCTCTCTCTCTCTCTCTCTCTCTCTCTCTCTCTCTCTCACACACACACACACACACACACACACACACACACACATGACTACAAAAAACAACTTTCAAGACTTTAGCAAATACATTTGAAATGCGATAGTTTCTTTTGGTTAACGAAATCACCCTAGGGTTCACATCCAGACTTCCGGATGTCATATTTTATTTCTGACAACCTAATGCTTGCGTTTCCGGTTCTTGGTTAGCGAAGACAGCTCAGGGCCCACCCTTGGGCTTGCTTTTCTCACAGCCAGGTCTTACTTCTCTTATCTCATTCTCTTGCTGCACTTCTTCTGCTGTTTTTTGCATAACTTAGTCGCCTGTTAATATTTTCTTTGTCATCTCGTGATTAGGGAAGAATCTGTCAGTTTCAGGAGAGAAGGCACAAACACAGCTGATCAAATAGCACCGGGGTCTTAAGGACTTGACTCCATTTTCCCCTCTGGTGCCAGTGTGAAGCACACGTCATTCTTACCCTAGGCTTCTCTGCCTGGTTCGCACTCTTATTCTGATTTCAGCCTAACTGTTAACGTGGCCCGGTAGCCAGGGGTAGAGAAGTGATGTTTAAGGAACCAGGTTTGTCACATCCCAAGTGGCTTTGGTTTAAGTTGGTTTCCCGTGGTTTACTCTGAGGGCGCCACTTTCCTATTGGGCCATTGCTCTTTTTCATTCCACTAATTTATTGTGCAAAGAAACAGCTCATTACACACGACATACATGTGACACACAAGCAGACCACTTTTGCTTGGGGAGAGAGAAACTTGCTTCCCAAAAACATCCTTTCCCACAGGCTTCTCCATGGGAGGAGCTGGCTTGTCATGGCTGAGATTTAGGCTACTGACTCCAAAGGTTGAGATGGCTGTGTACGTGTATAGATCCTGAGTCCCAGAGTCAGGGTTCAGGAGACATGGAAGGACAGTAGCCGTCTAGGATGCATACAGCACAGAGCAAGTGTTTATTTTCCTCTATATAAAGTGTTATGTTCTCCGTTTGCTTTTGTTGCTTACATGGGGAACTGACCTCTAAAGGTGCTGATAAGCGAAGAATAAGTAAGTCAACACTCCCAGAGTTCCTCTTGGTTTCAGTGAACCACACTGGAACACGAGACTTCTGTTTGTTGATGAAAGTTTAGCACTTGAATTTCAGGTTGGACTGTCCAGCACATGAAGGAAGATGCAACACCTCATGCCAATGCCTGTTTTCTTTAAGCCCCAGAATAGAAGGCTTTGTGTATTTGGCACGCATGCATCCAAAGCCAACAGTGACTTAATTGTGCATGGAGAACAAAAGCCGCTACCTGGGTCAAGATGGGGCAACTTTTCCTTTCTGCAAAGTCAGTGGCTGAGAACACTGGAGCGAGCAGTTCAACAGTTTGCCTGTGAAATTCTGACATTGGAATGCTGTTTCCTAGAGCTGAGAGAGAGAGAGAGAGAGAGAGAGAGAGAGAGAGAGAGAGAGAGAGCAAGGAAAGGAGGGGGGAAAGGAGGGAGGGAGCGCCAGACATTAGCCAGGAGGAGGGTCAAAGAGGAACATTGGGAGTTTGCTCTCTTGTCCAGGCTGCCTCTCTGTGGAAGTTCCAGAGACACTAATTGAGGGTAGCATCTTGAGGCTGCTCAGCTGTCCACCAGCACTTCAGTTTGGGTGAAATTGGTTTGAAGGCCTCACACCATTTGTAAGCGCAGCCATCTGCAGGAAGTGTGTGAGTGCTCATGCAGGACTTGGGGCCCCCAGTGGTTTAGTGAACATCTACCGCCTTTGTCTTTTCTCTTTGGAGATTATGCTCTCTGGTTTTTCGAGTAAAGGTTTCTCTGTGTACCCTTGACTGTCCTAGACTCGCTTTGTAGACCAGGCTGGCCTTAAACTCACAGCGATCTGCCTGCCTCTGCCTCCCAAGTGCTGGGATTAAAGGCGTGTGCCACCATGCCCGGCTGGGGTGCTTATTTTTTTTGTGACCTTCAGGATGTCAGT
This sequence comes from Acomys percivali, assembly GCA_907169655.1. Classification (NCBI taxonomy): domain Eukaryota; kingdom Metazoa; phylum Chordata; class Mammalia; order Rodentia; family Muridae; genus Acomys; species Acomys percivali. The sequence continues at coordinate 31,361,140 of OU015749.1, read as the reverse complement.
CATGACCAAGATTTCCAGTGTCTTCTGTTCATCAGGGAGGTGGTGTGGAGTGTATTTTCTCTTCCTCATTGGTTCTGCTGCGGGTTAGTAGATATGCCCCAGTGAATGTAGCAGCTAACGATGTTAGCATTAGGTAAACACAACTGACATCCGTTGGCCTTCCAGTCTTATGTTCACATGGCCATTGTCATTTTTAATGAGTAGCTTTTGTTTGTTAGGTTTGTTGTTTGGTTGGTTTGGTTTGGTTTGGTTTGGTTTGGTTTTGGGTTATTGACAGAGGGTTTCTCTGTATAGCTCTGGTTGTTCTGGAACTTGCTTTTAAAATCATGCTGGTCTCTGGACTCAGAGATCTGCCTGCCTGTGCTGGGATTAAAGGCGTGTGCTACCATGCCCCACAAAGGTTTACTTGTTTATGGATTTTATGTATATGGGTGCTTTGCATGTATGCTGCACACTAGAAGGGGCATCAGATCTCGTTATTGATGGTTGTAAGCCATCATGTGGTTCCTGGGAATTGAACTCAGGACCTCTGGAAGAGCAGGCAGTGCTCATAACCACCTCTCCATATCACAATCAATGATTTTATTTTTATTAACAAAGGAAGATGAAAAGCAAGCATGTAGATGGATTCCCAGCAGTGGCTGAGTAGAAGTCCGGTATTTCTCAGACTGAGTGCGCCTGTAAATCTGTGAGGCTCCAGGTAATGCAAATTCCAGTTCTTTAGGTCTAGGCTGAATTGAGGCCTTGTATTTCTAATGCTGGTGCTGCTGATCCCAGAATGCACTAGGTGGCAGGCTCCCATGTTGGAGATAGCTAGTCCGGGTTGAGAGTCTAAAAGTTACAGCCCCCTGCACTACCCCCCCCAAAAACCCCAAAAACTCTTGAGACTTAGTTTGTGAAGACATAGGCTTTGCTTTTAGACCACTGAGCAAAACCGGCCTCCTAAGAGTGTCTATGGTCGGAACAAAGCCAGGCAACTTATGCCAACTTTCCTTCCCTATGCTGCCTCCATTTTAACACTGAATGGTGCCGTGTGCACAAGGGTGCACACAAGTTTGTATCTTTTCTTTTTCTTGGGGTCTGGGCAGCTGTGGGAACCAGCACACTTCCTGCCTTGAAATAGCCTGTGTGCACATCATTCTCAGCATGGTACTACTCGTTGGTGGCCCAGAGCTAACATGGCTGCACCAGGGTAGAAATGGTACTTTCAGGGGAGTGTGCTTGATGCAGAGCCATTGTTTATACCACCTTGGAGGCGCCGGGAAGATGGAAGAGCCTGGGGTAGGGGAGAAGTGTGTCTAAGGAGGTGGGCACCGCACCTGGAGCCAGATGGCTGGAAGGAAGGCTGGTTCAGACACCTGGATGGAGGAGATGATTCCAGCTGCCAACAGCACTTTGCATCTGGGTGCAGAAATGTAACAAGTGATGGAATGTGCCGGGGCTCCTTTTTGTCCATGTGAGTGAGGCTTTGAAGGGGCCTTTAGGTGTGTTTTCATTACGGGGTACTTAGTGAGATTGCTTTGTTCTGCTTGTCAGAGACAGCCCAGCATAACAGTGGATTACAAGCTGAGCGGTGGTGGCGCACACCTTTAATCCCAGCACTTGGGAGGCAGAGGCAGGCAGATCGCTGTGAGTTCGAGGCTAGCCTGGTCTGCAAAGCGAGTCCAGAACAGTCAGGGCTACACAGAGAAACCCTGTCTCAAAAAAACAAAAACAAAAACAAAAACAACCCCCCCCCAAAAAAATACCAAAAACCAAAAAACAACCCCCGGCAAAACAAACAACAACAACAACAACAACTAAAACAGTGGATTACAGAAAATAGGAGTTTATCTGTCTGTCCTGTAGGATTTGTTTGTGCTATTCTGCCCCTCTAAGCATAGGACTTTGCTGTCATTGTCACTATGGCTGCTGATACCCTGAGCCATCCCAGTGGGAGTCGGGCACTGGGCTCTTTCCAGTGAAAGATGTTCCTGCTGGCACCCTGTTGCCCAGAACATGGTCATATGGCCACAAGGCCCACGACAAAATGAGTGCTTAGACAAGTGACCAGGCCCTCACCACAACAATGGTAGATCAGTGACTGTGGGCAAAGGAAAGGTCAAATGCCTCACTAGGGTCTTCCATTTAAACCTTCCTGGTCCTTATGGTTGGATCCGGCCCACACATTCAAGTGGCAGCTTCCTGACCACTGTAGCAATTGAGGCCAGGTGTCACTATCCTGTCAAAATTAAGACTCAGATACATTTTTAGAGTCCCTGCCCTAAGTTGCTTCATGTGCTGCCTAGAAAACACTTAGGATAGGTGTCTGTGAGGGTGCACACTTGTAAGTGCGCTGGCAGTTCACACTCCACCCACCTACTCTCCCCCTCGCCTGCCTTCTCCCTCTCCTAACAGCAAACCGTGTTTTCCCTTTAGAAGGCACTGTACCCTGAGAAGAATAAAAATAATTTTCTTCAACCTGATGGTGCCAAACTAAAAACAGAACAACCCTGACGGCCTCAGGCATTGAGGAGTTGCCTAGTGTGCTTGGTCCAGGGCAAAGCAATGGCACAGATTGACTGTATGGGCGGGAGGGAGCTGCACAGACCCAGGCCTGCCCCAGGAAGGAGGTGTAGAATACCTTAAGTTTTGAATCCAAAACAGCCACATCTCACAGGCTTTATGAGTGATTTTGGTCATTCAGCCTTTTGCTTTTGTGGACACGGCTCTGTGCGGTACTTGGGTGTCTGTTTTTTTTCAGTGTGACTCAACATTAGTTGGCATTCTGCATGTTCCAAACTTCAGTGGGTTTTGTATTCTTCACATGTCTACCTCCCCCACCCCTAACACCCTGAGGGAGAGAGAGTCTATGAAAATACAGTAGAATTTGTGTTAAAGGCAGGCAGAGAGCAAGAGTCTTCCCGTACCGAATGCGTCACCACTCCTTCACCCACACTAACAAGAATTAAAGGCCTAGAGATGGCTCAGCTGGTCAAAGTGCTTACTGTGCAAGCCCAGCCACCTGAGTTCCTGCCCCAGAAATCACACAAGCCCTCAGCGCTTCGTCCTCAGCACTGGATGGCGACACGCGTAGACTTGGAGGCCCAGCCATTGGTGCTTTGCCAGAGGTACAGAGAGGACCTGACTGCTCATTATCATCTATGAGCTGGGGCTGCTCTCAGACCTTGTTGGAGCCTAGATTTCCCTGGGGACCATTATAAATGCAAAGCTATTTACAACGGTTTGTTTCAGAAGTACAAGCTACCATGTATCCCTGCATTCTGCCCCCAACCCATACTCATTCCCACTCTGATTCTGGGCCTCAGCTCAGGCTGAGACTTTAAATAGGACTCCACTCCCTGGGGCTGGGGAGGTAGGATAGCTCAGTAGGTGGAGTGCTTGCTGTGCAAACCTGAGGATCAGTTCAGGGCATGTTGCTTGTGTCTGTGATCCCAGAGCCGTGGAGGAGGGGATAGGTGGGTCTTTGGGGGATGATAGCCAGCCCACCTAGACTAATCTACAAATTCCAGTCCGATGAGAGACCCTACCTCAAAAGACAAGGTGAATGACACCTTGAAAATGGCATCCAAGGTTGACCTCTGGCTGCCACAGGTATGTGTGCCTCACTGTAACCTCCTCTTCCCCACCAAGACTGGTCCCACTTAGAAGAGTTGCTGTTTTCTCTCGTCTCTTTTCTTCCCTCTTTCACTTAGTCTCTGGTGCAGAGATGGGAATCGAAGGAAGAATTATTCTGTAATTGGGGCTCAGAGGATATAAGGGAGCAGCTGAGACTGTATCCCACAGGCCACACCTCATTTTCTGCAGTGATCTGATGTCTCTGATGGCAGCCTCCTTCTGACTTTAAGTGTAGCCCATGCAATGCCAAAAGTAAAACAAACAAACAAACAAACCAAAAAAGAAAAAAAAAACCAAAAAACAAACAAACAAAAAACCAGAAGGAAACTTGGAGAGAGGAAATAGGAAAGAAGAAATAGGCATCCGCCACCCCGCACCCCCCACCCCCCCTGACCCCCCCAACCCCCCCGCACCCCTCCACCCCCCCCAACTCTCCCTCCGTCTCCAAGAGCCCATTCCAGGCCAGCGTTTGCTGTGTTAGCTGCCAGTCTTCTGCCTTGTGACATAAGTGAAAAAAATCATACTTACGTATCTAGCCACGTGCCTTTTTTTTTTTTTAAGACAAAAATTATATTATGATGATTTCAGTTCGGAAGCTGGCACTGGGTCACGCTGTGTGGGTTTGTTGTGATGCGATCTGCCGTTGCCTCGGCTAGCACCGTTCTTGTTTTCTGTGGCAAGTGTAAGAGCCCTGCGAAGAGCTCTTGGTGCTTTTCTGATAATTCCCTTAAGATAGATTCCTAGAAGTTGACTCACTGAGCCAAACGTTACATTCTAAAGGCTCGGGTTGAATAGAATTGAAGTTGTTTCCATAAGGGCCTGCCGGATCATTCTCTCTCCTTGGATGAGAGAGTGCATAATGTCTTCAACTTGGCCAGACATTCTTAAGAAACCAAAGCCCAGACCCAAACTGTCACCTTGTCTAACATCCCACAGGTCAGTTTGCTAGGGGGGAGCTTTGAGCCCTGTCCTTCTTTGAGGATGCCGCTGTAGAGCCCTGTATGCAGCGGTTTTATCTCCCTTTTACTCAATCTTAGGAGACATGTTTAGTTTCCAGAGTCAGACAGCAGTGGCTTGGTGGCGTTTCATTTTCTTTTGCCATTTTCAGACCATCTGGAATTCATTGACGTCCTGTCAGCTCATCTCCATTGTATCTAGGCTTTATCCTTACTACTGTTATGATTCTTTTTTTGCTGTTGTTTGTTTTGTCTTTTGTTGTTGGTGTTGTTGTTGCTGTTGTTTGTTTTTTTGAGACAGGGTCTCTCAACACGGCCCTGGCTGTCCTGCAACTCACTATGTAGTCTAGGTTGGCCTCCATTGTGTGTTGTAATCTACTTATGTCTACATCTGTGTAGAAAGGCGAGGCGCTTAGGACAGGATCTCAAGGGGTACATGGAAAGTTCTCTGGGATATTATAACAAACAGCATGCACAGTATTGTCATTAGACTGTTCTGTCCACTATAGCGTATGTAACCTGTTGATGAGACGCCATGCTGCACACACCTCCCTCGCCCTGACTCACAGGCCCACTTGCATTCTCCGCTGCATCCCGATGGGAAATCTTTAGATCCCTGACTGAAACATGGGAGAGAATCCATTTTCTTGGCTGTCTTGGCAACTGACATGTGACTGAAGGACAGAGTGAGTTAAAATCATTCAAGATATAACCTCCAGGTAAGGGTGCCTTACTTAGGTAGAGAGAAGACATCCCCACTCTTTTAATGTCTTCAAGCTGCCCCAGGTGGTCACAATGGCAAGGCCATACAGGCCAATAGAGTTAGCCTGGGGACTTTGATAGAGAAACTTCTGCTAGGAGAGGGTTTCAAGGTAGGAAACACATCCGGGTTCTGTGGAAGGCGCCTTTGCATCCTGCCTGCTTGGATGTTGGATGGACAGGCAGGTTCCTGCTAGCTATACAGAATTCCTCTGCATCCTTCCAGGAAGCCATCACTTCTCCCATGTAAAGCTGAAAGGAGCCAGTCAGCGAAATCCCTTGGTAATGTGTACATATGGCCCATGTGCATCCTCCTGCATTCTTGAGTTCACCTCTGGCCCTCATCTAATCTAGCGTAAACAGTGCTGTTACCTGCCTGGTTCTGGTGCAGCTTCACCCCCAATGTCATTTTTATGGTTGATTGGACCTATGAACACAGATCCCCCTGATGAGTAGGAGGTGTGTTGAAAGACGGACTTAATGTTTTTCTCTAGGGTCAAGGCCACACACAGGTTCCCACACATGTTCCTCTCGGTCTGTGTGCAGTGAGTCATCCAACTTTCCTGTTCAACCCAGCAAATCAACAGAGATGTGCTGCAGGCATGGACACACAATTGCGATCATTTCAAAGTCTCCTAGCTATGTGCTGCTCCATCCATCTATCTGCTCATCTGCCCACTTAGCCATCCCTCCTTCCCTCCATGCGTTCATTCACCCAGCCACTTGCCCAATATTCCAGTGAGAATGTATCAAATAGTATCATCCAGCTGACTTCTAAAGCAACTGCTGGAAGGGTTTTGGCTTGTGAAGGACAACGATGGTGTCTACTGTCGTCACGTATCCTGTCTAGAGAGACCCAGGGGATGGCCTCGACAGAAGCCTTTTTTGTCAAAACTAGGTTATCGTGGAAACCTTATAGAGACCCTGCCAATGACGAGGCACATTTATTCAAAGGTGATGAATGGGGTGTGGGAGATGAAGTTTGTGAGAGCTGAGCAGAGAAACTCCTTACCTATGGCCCACAGCTAGGGAACTTCCCCGGCTGGTGTCCCAGACTGCTCCTTTTAGTTCCTAATTTTGAAAATAGGGAACCAAGAGAGATAGTGGTCTGGTCAGCTCATTTTTAGTGGTGAGCAGGATGATGCCCCACCACTGTTTTCCTCGTAAACTCTGGAATCTGTGAATAAAAGGCTTTATATGGAAAAGGGACTTCACAGTGTGACAACATCAGGGTTGCATGGGCTGGAGGTGGAGCTGAATGAGGAAGTGGTCTCGGTGTTCTGTCCTTGTGCATATGGTTTTGCCCTTTGACCCTTTGCCTCAGTGTTTAATTTGGAAACTAGAATTTCCATGTTAAATCACACAGAGCTTATTCTGCCTTTAAGTCTCCTTATCTCTGAAGAAGTTTCTTATATAACACCACTAACGTTATGGTTTGAGGCCAGCCTGGTCTACACAGTGAGTTCCAGGACAAGCAGGCTGCAAAGAGAGACCTGCCTAAAATAATCCACCGACTAAAAAACCGTGGCCCCGAGGTCTTCGCCCGCCCTGTTTTCTTCTGTGATGTCTGTCATTTCGGTGCCATGGGGCTTCTCAGAAAAAGACATGTACCCTGGATCAGGCCTAATCAAAGGCCTAGGCTCCATAGAGATTCTCTGAAGTTTTAGGGGGCAAGAAGTGCTGGGGTCTAGTTCCGGAAACTCCCTAAGACACTGAATGGATGTGCACACGTGACTGTTACTTCTGTGTATGCCCCTGGCTTAGCTTGGTGTCAACTCTACTGCAAAGACAGATTAGACTGTCCTCTGTGGACCCCCTAACCTCCCTCCCTCTCTCTCACCTACAGGCAGCAGGAGGAAATGAACCTGTGACTCAGGTGACAGCCGAGGCACTTAGCCAGCTTGAGTTGCTTCTCACTGCTTGGTTTCAGTCTCCCTAACCTCTTTCTTTCTTTCTTTCTTTCTTTCTTTCTTTCTTTCTTTCTTTCTTTCTTTCTTTCTTTCTTTCTTTCTTTCTTTCCCTAACCACTTTCAGTGCAATCTTCTCAAACTCAGGTTGATTCCCTCCACTGTTCGATGTGGCCAGCAGAAACCCCTGGCACCAGAGTGGCAGTTGCTGTGTTTGGATTCCTCTGCTTGTCAGAGAGGAGAAGCTGAGATACTCATTGGTGGTGGCTGCCTGGGACTTACTGCAAGCTAGGCATGACCGAATCACAGACAAGTGAACTGGTGTCCAGGACCACGATGGTGTGATTTCTTTTCTTTTCTTTCTTTGTTTTTTGCTTAGTTAATTTTATACAGATCAACATCTAGAAATCACAATGTGTTGAAAACGGTATATTTTCATGACACGTAACAGAAAAGTGGCCCTGGAGGCTGTGGGCTTTGGAAGACCGGAGGCCTCTTTTAAGCTTGGAAATCCCGTGCTCTTGTGTGGTTCTGACCAGGTTGGAATTTGATTCCTTCTCCTGTCTCTCCCCAATTCCCCGTGGGCCCTGTGAAAGATAAGCTGTTCTGGGTCAAAAGCGACTTGCTCACATGACCAGCCCACATAACAGTTAGCTGTGGGGCTTACCTGACTAAACTGGCTTGCAAAGGTGGAAAACCTTCACTGACTTGCCACGAACAAGCCAGCCATTCATTTTGAGCCTGGCACCTGCCAGGGATCATGTGCCCTGCTCCAGGGTCCTGGGCAGCTTTAAACACGATTTGTTTTCATTTTCTTTCTTTCTTTCTTTCTTTCTTTCTTTCTTTCTTTCTTTCTTTCTTTCTTTCTTTCTTTCTTTCTTTCTTTCTTTCAGTCTTGGGCTTAAAATAATAATAGGTTTGACTATGTGGGACCATGTATAGAGTTAGGCAGTAAGACAAACAACCCACTAACCTTAAAAACAATAGAAAATTCAGAAGTGCTTTGAAGAGATGATACTTAAGAGATCAACCTTCCATTTTTAACAAAGGTTTATTTGTGGCCCTGTACCAGGAGGGGGCTGCTCCATTCCTTTCTTAATGAGCTACATTTGTCAGTGACACTAGAAGTGTGTGCCTGTAGAATGACACGGAAAGGTGGCTGAAATCTTGGCAGCTTCTGTGATTGTATCAAATGATTTAAAGCGAAGAGGTTCATGGCTGAAGCCAAAAAAGGTCATAGGTGAAATGTTAAAAGGTTAGGTATGCCAGAAAGGGTCAGTGGCCATCACAGAGTCCTGTGACTGTGACCCCAGCCTGGGGGATGGAGGTGATGGGCACATGCTGACAGCTCTCACTGCTCTTCAGCGTGATGAACAAGGAGTGCTGCTGGGCATGAGGCAGGCTCACACTTTGGTTGCTTTTTGTCACACTTCCCAGTGGCTCTGTGTTTCTCCTTACTGTTGCGTCTCATTGTCAGCTGCCCCTAGTTCCAGCCAGCTCTTCCTGTTAGAAGTGAGTTTGAGCTATTTGTTGGATGCCCAGTTCTGCATTTTTAAGTGTAGCCTCTGAAGCCTGCTGCCTTCCACGCAGAAGTAGTTGGTCCTCTGGATCTTAGAACTTATCCTTTCTAAGTCAACTGTGGGTAGGCTTGGGCAGTGTCAAAAATGGCGTGCCTTTCCCTTTCTGTATGCGGTTAGGAAGAATGAAAGAAACAGTGGAAAGGAGAGGAGAGATGTTTATGAGGTTGCGGTCCTCAGTGCGGAGAGGGCAGAGCAGTTTGTTATTTTATAGATTTCCCTTTTCTGTGATGATTTAGAGAATTGGTCTCTCAGCATAGTGAGCCTGACAGTCTTCATCAAATGACTGCGTACTGACAGCAGCCCAGGGTATGCAGGCAGCTGCCTTGGATGCTCCTCAGCAGGCTGGACCAGCATTAGCATTCCTTGCGTACACTCCCATGGCAATTTCAGGGAGTCCCATGCCAGAGGTTTGTTTATTTTTATGACTTTGACAAGCAAGAGGGAAATAGCGGCTTAAGAAATGGGGGGGCTGGGGAGATGGCTCAGTTGGTAAAGGTCCTGGATTATATCGCAGAATTTACATAAACTAAGAGCGGCTCCCATAGGCTCATGTAGATGTGGCCTTGCTTGAGGAAGTATGTCACAGGGGGTTGGCTTTGAGGTTTCAAAATTTCATGCCAGGCCCAGACACAGTGTTTCTCTCTCTCTCTCTCTCTCTCTCTCTCTCTCTCTCTCTCTCTGTCGCTCTCTCTGTCTCTCTCTGCCTGTGGATCAGGATGTAGCTCTCAGTTATTGATAAAGCACCATGAGTGCCACCATGCTCCCACCGAAACTGCAAGCAAGGCTACAATGAAATGTTTTCTCTTGTAAGAGTTGCCTTGGTCACTGTGGCAATAGAACTGTGACTAGGAAACCATATTTAAAAAAAAAAGATGGATGACACCTGAGAAATGATACTTAAAGTTGTTCTGTGGCCTGCATACACACATGCACTCACACAGACATAGACATCTGCATACATGGTCACCTGAAGAAATATAAACTAGCATGTACATACAAAAGTCATGACACATGGAGAGAAGACAGACACCCTGAATAGTAAAACTGGCTCTTAAATTCTCTTTATCCACCTTTAACTTCCACCTCTCTGCTCAAGACGTCACAGCACCTACTTCCTGCTTCACTGACCACCTCAGAAATGGCCCCACACCCCCTTTTCCAGATTCCCTTTCTCACATGCCATTGTACTGTTCCCCTTCCCTTGTCTTGCCCGGGTGTGGGGAAGAGGTGGGTTGACAGGATTTGAAACAAAATCGTATGGCAAATACACTTACCATTTGGGATCAAACTTTCAAAAACATCCGAATTCTAATATGCATTTGCTCCCACATTGAGGCCGGCCACCCATTTATTGCCTTGTAAACTGCTGCACATAAATTGATGTTCTCTCTTTTGGAGCCTTATGCCAGTGGTGATGGCAGCAGGCACTGGCGGAGAAGGTTGTGTGGGGACTTAGCCCACGCCTTCAAGCACACCCATGCTTCTTGCGGTGTACCTGATATGACTTGACCTCCATAGGCAAAGTGGCAGAGTATATTTAAAAAGGAAACTGTCGTAGTGCACATTAAGGGCTGAAAAAGTCACTTTCTTATCTCAACAACTGTTTATGATATTTTTGCAAATGTTACGGCATTTTATTTTACTTGTATTTGTCCCCTTGCAGCCTCTGACTCCACACAGGTTTTCTTTTTTCTAATAGTGATCTTTCTGCTTTGTCATGTCTATAACACACACCAACATGCGGCTCCCTCCCCTCCCCCGACGTCTACATTTAGATTTTACATATGAGTGAAAACATGAAATGTTTGTATTTCTTAGCCTAGCTTAATTTGTTTAACATGACCTCCAGTTTCATTTTTCTGCCAGTGACACAATTTCCTTTTTCTTTGTGGCTGACTGAAACTCCTCTGTATGTACTACACACCACATTTTCTTTACTCATTTGTCCGTTGATGGACGTCTAGGCTGGCTCCATGGCTTGTCTGCTGTGATTAATGCAACGGTGAACACAGATGGGCAGGTGTAATGTGGGATAATGACTGAGATTCCTTGAGCGATGTCCCCAGGAGTGCACGGCAGCTTTTAAAAATTATGCTCTGTGTGTGTGTGTGTGTGTGTGTGTGTGTGTGTGTGTGTGTATGTGTGTGTATGGGGCTGGAGAGATGGCTCAGAGGTTAAGAGCACTGACTGCTCTTCCAAAGGTCATGAATTCAATTCCCAGCAACCACATGGTGGCTCACAACCATCTCTTCTGGCCTGCCGGCAGAATGTTGTATACATAATAAGTAAATAAATCTTTTTTAAAAATTATGGTGTGTGTGTGTGTATTGTGATGTCATATATGCCATATATGTGGCGGTCAGAGGCCAGCTTGCAGGAGTTGCCTCATTCCATTATGTGGATGCTGTGCATCAAACCCAGGTTGCAGGCTTTGCAGCAAGTACCTTCATCTGCTGAGCCCTCCTGCTGGCATAGTAGTTTTTTTTGAGGAGCTCTGGCCTGATTTCCAGCAGAGCTGCACAGATTTATGCTCCCGCAGCCAGTGAGCCGAATTCCTCTTTCTTTACCCGAGTCCTCACCAGCGCTTGTGGCCACTGGTGCCTGGTAATAGTCGTTTTGACTGGGATGAGGTGCAATCTTAATGTAATTTTAATTTAGCAGCCAAGCGTATTGAACACATTACCACGTATTTATCGGCCGTTGGTCTTTCTACTTTCAGGAGCGGTCCATGTAGCTCGTTTGCCCATTTACTGATTGTTTGATCTGCTTCATTTTTTTATTTTAATTTTGAGTTCCTTTTAGAGCTGCCTGTTTTATAGTTGGCGAAGCTTTTCTCCCGTCCTGTGGGCCGTCCCTTCCTTCTCTTCCTTTGTTGATTTTCATGCATTTTCGAGACCATTATCCTGGATACACAGCCCGGCTCTCCCAGGCCTTCACACTTTCCCCTGTGGTGACTAAGGCACTGAATTAGCTGTGGCTCACATCTCAGCCACCTCACAAGGATCCCATCTACCTCCCATCTATAAATACTCGTGCCGTGTCCCAGTTTTATGTTATAGCTATAAAATTAGCCTCTCAGGCTGCGTTGTTGCACATAGCAGCCACCAGTCATTTGTAACCCCTGAGCACTGAGTGTGGCTAGTCTGAGGAAAGACCTGCTGCGAATACAAATGCACACTGGACTCAGGCAGAGAAGGGGAAATGCCAGACGTGATGGTGCATGAGGTAGAGGCAGTTGGGTCTCTGTGAGTTCAAGGCCAGCCTGATTGCCATAGCGAGTTTTAGACCACCTAGTGCCACATAGTGAGAGCCTGTTTAGAAAAATAAATAAATAAAAACATAAATAAATTTTGAAGTATTGGAATAAAATGTAGTAATTGGTCTGCCTGTTTTGTTTCACTGAGGTGGAGGGGGCTACAGAGTTTTAAATTGCACAGACTGTCAGCATTTGTGGCTCGCTGTGTATTTCTGCCAGGAAGCTCTGTCCTGAAGTCATTGCAATCATAGATATTTGTTACTTAAAATTAAAACGTGTGTGTCCCAAGGATGAAGGCTGCATAGCTGTCCTCCACATTCTACAGCAAAATATGGTTAGGCAAGTTTTCTAAATAGGTAATTGACACTACTGGGGACTTACATAGGCCAAGGGCATATATACTGGATTAACTTTAGCACGGTAAGAGTAAAGTCTTCAAGATTTTTCTGGTATGAAACTTAATTACATGTGTTTAAGGGAGTCAGAACTTGACCAAGTGCAAAATTCAATTCCATTTTACTCAGAAGCACTCACAGTGACTATTTTGAATTAGGGAGATAGTGACCGTACATCCTATTATCTGTCTGTCTGTCTGTCTGCCTATAATCCATCTATCATCTATCTATGTATCCCTATCTATGTATCTATGTATCTATCTATCAATCAATCAATCATCTGTCTAGGACAGGGTCACATGAAGCCCAGGATGATCTTGAGCTTTTGATCCTGCCACTCCACTCTGAGGCGCTAAGATGACCACTGAACTCTGTTTATATGGGCCTGTGGCTTGGTGAGTACCAGGTAAGCACTCTGCACGCTGACCTTCATCCCAGCACTGACACCCAACTTTTAAAATAGGATTCCAGGGCCCCTGACACGTTGTCTTCTGATGTTTCTGCATCTGTTTCTTTCTCATATTCTAAGGCAATAGTAACAACAACAACAACAACGATAACAACAAACTACTAACAACCCCACCCAATTATTGCTCTTTTTAGTGACTGGGGCCAGTCAATCAAACAGCACAAGAGCTTGGGATTCCAAGGACTGGAACTGAAGTGTCCGCTCTGCCAGCACTAGAGTTTACTGAGGTGGAAAGGCGAGGCCCCTGCTTCTGCGTTTTCTGTTTTGCATCCTCGGCACACTGGAGACCCTCTCCTTCACTCGAAGCACAGATCTGCGAGTTCTTGTGCTGCTCAAGGCTCTGCCAGTCACCTCACTCAATGCAGGGCCTTGAACATGAGCTTCTGGGCTGCACGGCTTCTCTGACGCAGCCCGCAGCACCCTTCATGCTAACCAGAGTGCAAAGCAAAGCTAGGCCTTCCTCAGTCCCTTGGCTTGGTCTTGCTTCTGATGCCTGGCTTTCTCTATTCTCAGGAGAATGGCACTTGAATTTTCCCTGAACACTGAATGCTGTTCCTGAATGATTACCTCACAGCAGGGTGATTAGCTCACCATCTGCTTGGGAAGTGAAGCTTTTCCTCAGCTCTTTGACAGTGGAGAGGAGCAATGGGGCAAGCAGGTGGGAGCAGCAATGGGTGGTACCCCTAGTGTTAACACAGTCATCTTGTAGGCAGTGTCAGGACCCTCAGCCTTCACAAGGGTCACTTCCCTGTGCAGGCCTAGGACGCTAGGACCTTAGCTCTAGAAGTGTTATAGCTTCTGTGTAGGCCTTGGAGGCTGGGAAATTCTGACCACTGCCAATAGCTGGTGTTAGAGCTTCTCAGTGGGCTTAGGCACTAGGAGTGCTCAACCTTTGACAGTGGCCAGTGGTCCAGCTCCTGGGCACAGACAGGGTCTTGTCCCTCAAAGCTTGATAGTTCATTCTTTGGGACCGCCCTAGGAAGCAGACCCTGTAGTCCACTAGCTCTTTACAAATGTCTCTCCATTCCAGCTTCATCTGTCTATCTGCTTTGTTTCTGCCATACTCTTTGCTCCTGCTGTAGCCACTTTATCAGCTGTCAGTCAGGTACCAACTTCTCCACTTAGCAGCTTGGCCTGCCAGCTGCTCACCTGCTGCTACCACTGCCTGCTTCCCTGTCACCATCACTGCTGTTATTCCGTTGCCTCTTTCTTCATTTAACCATGTTCAGCCAACACCATTCAAGTAGTCAAAAAAAAAAAAAAAAAAAAAAAAAAAAAGCTACTCAAGATCAGTGAACCTAATGCAGCAACATCAGGGAGGCAGCCCACTCACCACAGAATCCAGAGAAGCTGTGTGAGCCAATCACAGCACACCTCACATGCAAATGAAGGCTTGTGTTTGCACCAATCACAGCCTTGCCTCTAGTTGTTAATCACAGCAGCCCCTCTGCTACTATATGAGAGGGAAGTGCTCCATTTCAGGGCTAGGTGGAAATGGCTGCAGGTCCACCCAGGCCTGTGATAGCAGAACGTGTGGTATAAACTGAAACAGGTAGGGGCTGGAGAGATGGGTCAGAGGTTAAGAGAACTGGCTGTTGCTCTTCCAGAGGTTCAGACTTCAATTCCCAGCAACCACATGGTGGCTCACAGCCATCTATAATGAAATCTGGTGCCCTCTTCTGGCCTGCAGGCAGACCACTGTGTACATGATAAATAAAACCTTTTAAACTGCAACAGGCCTGGCTGAGCCTGTGCCTTCAGGAGATGACCAATCAGCTGCGATCGTTGTGCAGTTTTCTTCATGCTCTGCAGAGTGTTCACATGGCTTTTGCTGGCCAAGAGGGCAGTCTAGCTGGCTGTTTGATGCAGTTATTTTGTTTGAGGTAGCTAGAGCAGCAAGGCAGACTTCAGCAGCTACCAACTAGGAGTCAGATTGACTCATTGCCTTAACATATTTGCTTGTTTATAAGGAAGTGAACATTACAAGTGTTTAGAGTAAGAACTCAATGAATTTACATGAACACATAAAATAACTCTGATAGATTTTGAGTGTTCAGCTCCTTGTCAAGACCCCAGGGAAAGGAGAGTACCTTTCTCTGATTCAGTTTCTCACCAGTGACACAGAGCAGGCTAACAGGCATCTCAAAGCATGCCAGATCCTTGTTAGATTGTCCATTGCTACAAAATTCAGCCATTCCCACTGGGGCTGTGGTGGCTCATGTGTTTGAACATGTGGTTTGCAGTGGATGGTAGTGTTTGGGAAGGTAATGGATCCTTTAGGAGGTGCAGCCTTGCTGGAGAAAGTATATATATATATCTCTGGGAGTGGGCTTTGAGGGTTTAGAGCATCATGCCGCCACTCCTGGTTCACTCCTCGGCTTCGAAGATGTGATCTCTTAGCCTCCTGCTCCGGCTGCCTGATGCTATGTCTCTCCCGCTGTTGTTGACTGTCCCTTCTGCAACTGTGAGCCAAACCCAACTCTTTGTAAGTTGCTTTTGGTCATGGTGTTTTGTCACAGGAATAGAAAAGTAACCAATGCAGAGCCTGATTATGCTCCTTGGAAGCTCTGGCAGATTCTGTACATTGAGCGCTCATCAAAATGAGATGGTCATCTCAAATCTCCCAGAAGTCAGATGCCTTCTTTTAGGAAGCATCTCCATAGGAACGGTCATTGGGTTTGCTTTGCCCCCCCCACCCCCCCACCCCATAAACATTGTTTCTTGAAAGCTTAATACACACCAATTATCTTTTGTTTTCCTTTACTGTTTGGCTTAAGATACATATGCTCCTGGACACCCACTAGTCTCCTGGCTGTGGAATTTAGAGTCAGTTCCTGGCTCTCACCACTACCTCATGTGTGCAGGGATCAGATCCCTGGGTGAGGTCAGCCCTCCTGGGAGGCTTCCAGGGACTTGTGCTTGCATGGAGCGAAGGCTTCTGGGGAGCTCGGGATTCTCTTTCACCAGTGATCAGCTTTCACTTTTATCAGAGTGGCTCTAACTTCTGTAACTCCAGCAGGGCAGCTGTGTGCCAGCCTAGCCTCGCCTAGCCTGAAGTGACCCTCTCCGTTCCTACCTGTCCCTTACTACCCCTAGACTTCTCTGTGACTCAGAGCCAGGCTGACAGATCAGTAGACATCACAGGCAAGGACCCGGCCAAGAGCTCTGTGGAAAGGATTTGTCCTAGCCATGCAGATAGCCAGTCAACCAGCCACTCCGCCTCCTGCAGACCTGAGCCTGTGGTCTGCTTGCAGGTGTCCGGGTCTGCAGAACTAGACTGGCCCAAGCAGAGCATGGCTGAACCATACTGTAGGCCATGCGACTGTGCTGACAGCCGTGCATAGGCTAGGTGCACTGGAATATCTTCCAAGTCACTCATGTCTGACTCTTCATCACCTTGCACCTGATCTTTTCGGGGTAGGATGAGCCTAATTGTTCTCTGTGGGACTCTCTGCCATCAGCCTCTCTGTAAGAGCACACAGGCAGACTTTCTGCCTAAACAGAGAGGGAACAATGAAAATTGACGCCTTTGTTAGACCCACTCATGTGTTCCAGAACACAGCGGTATACACACTAGGGATTCCCCTCGTGTGTGTGTGTGTGTGTGTGTGTGTGTGTGTGTGTGTATGTGTGTGTGTGTGTGTGCGCATTTGCATACTTGTATGCCAGAGGAGGAGGCCACATGCCCTATGCTTTATTCCCTTCAGACAGGACCACCCTCTGCCCTAGTCCCTTGACACATGGTCTCTGAATGAATCTGGAAGTCACTGTTTTTCCAGTAGGCTAGGTGCCCAGAAAGCCTCCGTGGGCAACCCCCCCTTGTACGAACCTGTGCAAGCCCTGGGGTTACAGGTGCCTGTGGCCATGCTGATTTTTATGCGGGTGCTGAGATCTGAGCTGAGGCCCTCACGCATGCATAGCACTCTTACCCACCAAGCCATTTCCTCAGCTCTGCAAGTCTCATCTCAGCCTAGCTCGCAGCTGCGGTGCTCGCAGTTACCTCTGAGCTGCGCACAACAGATGACTGAGGCCTTTGCACGTTCTTTCCTCCAGCCAATTGTTCTCCGTCTTGGCACCGTGAAGAAATCTGACTTTTTTTTTTCCCCCCTCCTCCTGTTGGAATAAGGAACTTCAGCTGAGCTCCTGGCAGGCTTCTGCCTGCTCCTGGCAGGCTTTCTCTTCTCTTCATGCAGACACATGAACACTGCTCCCTTTTCACACTTTTCCCCTGAGAGCGCCCTGCTGAGTTCAGGGTAGATTATACCTTCTGGCCTGGTTAACTTTGTCCCAGTAGCTGAAAGGAGACAAGATAGAGTCAACGTGATCAAGTAATAGGAAAGGCTCAAGGGATTAACATGGTGAAGTCAGAGTAGTCACACAGCCCAGATCCCCGTGGCTGGAATGCGATCTTGGGGCAGGAAGCCCCAGTCTCTGTCCATGTGATGTGGTCATGTCCACTGAGTGACGGTGATGTGACAGTCATCTGCAGATGCATTTTCTTTACAGGAAACTAGACCCGGGGGCCAGTGTGATTCTAATGCGGAGCTTTACTGCCTTTGGAGTGTGGCTTGCTTGTCTGGTCCACTGGAGACCCTGTATGGATTGTGTGGATTGACATTTTGTAATAACTTTTTGTTCCTTCTCCTTTGGCTTTAAAGAAAAACAAGCAAACAGATGAGCTCCAGGCTTGCACCGATTTGTTAAGTGCCTGGGGTGGCACTGTGCACTGAAGATCCACCGCAGCCTCTAGCTGAGTTAGAGACCCACTATCTGTGCAGCTCACTCAGTCTTGGAGCAATTTGACGTTCTCTTGAAATGTCTTGGATACCCTTGTGGGTTGGAAATTCCTTAAATGAGCCAGTTTTGTTTACTTAGGCAGCACGTACCCAAGGCAAAGGAGCCTACAATGTAAGCTGGACAGATGTGGTGATTCCCACCTCTTGTTTTAGGGCTTTGGAGGTGGGGGCAGTGGTTTGTGAGTGCAGGGTCATCCTGGGCTACATAGAGAGTTCCTGTTTGAAAAAATGAATTGAATAAAGCCAAACTACCAAACCAAACATGAATAAGAAAAAAAAATGGCATTGCATCCATCAGCTCCCATCTGGGTAGTGTGTGGAGCGGCCACCCAGGACCCATGCTTCTCCTTCATGGTCCACTGTTACTCTGAGGCCTGAAGAGTTGCTCTAGTGGGACGTGGTGTCACAAGCCTGTAATCTCAGCTGTTTGGGAGGTGGAGACCCAAGGGTTACAAGTTCAAGGTCAGCCTGGTCAATTTAGAAAGACCCTGTATCAAAACAGGAAATTTAGAAGGGCTGGGCTATAGCTCAGGGGCAATGAGCAAGGTCCTAGTTTCAACCCACAGTTACTACCAAAAGCCTTCCCCCTCAAAACCAAAATCAAATCGGTCTGTGTGGCCGCTGGCCAGGATCCAACACTTTCTGCTTCTGTATCTGTTCTCTTCATCGTAGTCTGTTCTCAGTCACCACCAAAAATCTCCAGCACAACTGACCGGAAAAGGAAAACCACTGCAGACTCTGTGGTATGCTAAGCACTCCATCAGCCGGGACTGTCATGGAGTCGCCTTTCCTCAGGGCAGTCCTTTGACCAGCAGCCAGAAGGGAGCAATGACCTCCTCTCCCATGCCAGACACAGCCCAGCCCCACTTTCTTTTTTTTTTTTTTTTTTTTTTAATTAATTTATTCTTGTTACATTTCTATGGTTATTCCATCCCTTGTATCCTCCCATTCTCCCCTCCCTCCCATTTTCCCCTTATTCCCCTCCCCTATGACTGTTCCTCAGAGGGATTACCTCCCTCTGTATATGCTCATAGGGTATCAAGTCTCTTCTCAGTGACCTGTTGTCCTTCCTCTGAGTGCCACTAGGTCTCCCCCGCCAGGGGACATAGTCAGATGTGAGGCACCAGAGTACTTGAGAAAGTCAAATCCCTCTCTCCACTCAAGTGTGGAGACTGTCTTGTCCATGGGCTAGATCAGGGTAGGGGTTTAAATTATTCGGCCTGTATTGTCCTTGGCTAGGGCCTTAGTTTGAGCGGGACCCCATGACCCAAATCTGCCTATCATAATGTTCTACTTGTAGGTTTCTAGAACCCACTGGATCCTTCTACATTGCTATTCACCCATTGTTCTCTCATCTAGAGTCCCAATAGGATGTCCTCCCCTCGGTCCCAGTTTCCTGGTAAGGGAAGGCTTTCATGGGACATGTCCATTGGGCTAGTATGCAGATATAAGTGAGTATATACCATTTGAGTCTTTCTGCTTCTGGGTTAACTCACTCATTATGATCATCTCTAGTTCAATCCATTTGTCCACAAATTTCGGGAATTCCTTGTTTTTAATAGCTGAGTAGTATTCCATAGTGTATATGTACCACAGTTTCTTTAACCATTCTTCTACTGAGGGACATTTAGGCTGTTTCCATGATCTGGCTATTATGAATAAGGCTGCTTTCTAATGTGTCAGAGCTCCAAAAGGATCCATACTGTCCCCGTACCTCCCACCTCCACATTTACATCCGCTCCGCCCATCCACGGAGGGGCTTGGCCACAAGCACATTAGGGACAGCCTTAGATGTGTTTCTGTATTGATCCCTAAAGCCCATAGTGGGTACAGTCTGTTCCCACTTCCAAATAGTGTCACTGGGAGAAAGGACCCAGCACACCTCCAGAACGCCAGACTTCAAAATGCTCCAAGTCAAATAACAACAGCGACCACAACCAAACCATACATTTTTTTGGGGGGGGGGGGGGGTTTGTGGATAACAACAGCCTCAAGCAGTGGAACTGCCACATACCACACCCTGTTGTGACAACCCAGCTCTAATCCTGCATACAGCAGCCTATCAGGACTGCTTAGCAGATTTCCCTAACCATTCTCTAGGATCTGGAACCTTCCTTCTGTTTTGATGGAAGAGAAATGGCAGAAGATCAGGAGTCCCAGGCCTGTGTGGGCTACAGGAGGGGCTGTCTCCAGTAGCTAGCAACCCAACAGCAGTTCGGAGGACAGGGCTTTGGCCACCTACCAGTGTCTTTGACTCCAGTCTGGAGCACTGTTATTGGCCTTAAGCCCTGGGTGTTCTGGGTGCTCTGCTGTGTGATCCTGTCCTTAGGCTGCTGCTGTTCCCAGCCACAGGAATCTGTCCCACTTCCCTCCACTCACTGTGTTATTTGCATGCCCCACCCCCTTCCAGGCCACTCAGCTCCTTTTTCCGTGTTGCTCCTGACCTTGGAGTCCTTGGGGTTCCCTGGGTGACAGGATGCTGTTTATCCACTTGGGAGGCTGTGACTCCCTGTGTCATGGCAACCTAAGCTGCTTGCTCATGAGGGGACCCCTCGCTTTCCAGGTCATTTCCCTGAGCCCCCACAGCAGGTCGCATACTTTTTTTTCTTTCTTTACAGTAAGAATTTTAAAACTGACAAGCTTTTCGTCTTGCCGACATTCATCTCGACTGCTTTTCACTGTAGCTTCTTAATGGGGAGGCCAAAAGTGGTCCCCAGTGTGGACTACATCAAGAAGGTGTTCCAAGGGAATGCAAACCACCTGGGGCCGGCGTTAGTAAGTTTCCACACGGGCCGCTCACACATTCATAGCGAGTGTGCTTTAAAATCAAAGGTAAAAAATGGTATTCCCTATTAGTCACAGTTGTGAACCTTCACCCCAAGCCAGGCTGGAGCATGCTGTTGGGGAGCAGCTGGAGAGGTGAGCTGTTGTCAGGCCCTAGGTTGCACATCAGCACGTAGTGTGCCTTTTCTATGCTTAGTATGGCATCTTTTTTTCCATTTGCTTCTCCTTCCTTCCTTTCCCCTTTCTTTTCCTCCCCACTCTTCTGTTCCTTCCCCCTCCCATGCTACACTTCTTCCGTTCTGCCTTCCCCACTCCGCCACCCACTACCTCTTCCTACACGATGAGGAAGGTTGATGAGGAAGGTCGATGAGGAAGGTCGATGAGGAAGGTCGATGAAGAAGGTCGTTATTGCCCAGCCCCACTCACAGCACCTCTAACACAGTACCTAGCAGAGCGAGGTACCTCTTTCGTCCTCCATCCCCGTGAGCAGGTTAGACCTGTTTGGGCTAACGGAAATTTTAGGGGTTCGCTTTCTGTGTTCAGTGAGCTATGTAAGACCTACAGAAAGGCCAGAGTTTCACCAGTAGGTGTGCCATGAGATTCTGCTTATGCTGCCTCTAGTTTCAAGCGTAGACACTGCACTCCTCGCCCAGTGTTTTCCTCTTCTTTCAGATTCCAGAATACATGCAGAGGCACAGTGACGAATCCTGGGATGGGACCTATAGGAAGCACGATATTCATTTGTTTCATATGTAACACACATATATGACCAGATGATATTTTGTGCAACATTGTTAATAATTTTGTCCATGAAACAAAGTTTTGTGGTGTAGGATTTGCCACAAAAATTGCTCAAAGATTTTGGATTTTTGATATTTTTTGATATTTGTTTTGATTAGGGATGCCCAACCGGCAGATTGCTTGTTCAGCAATTACACAAACACCGGTTGCTTTTTTATTGCAGAGCTCCTCAGAGCATCTCCAGATTTTGATTTTAGTTAACTAAAACATCTGGTTTTCAGAGAGGGAGAGGTGATAGTTACTGAGTTATCTACAAAGCCTTCAGCTTGCATTCTCCTCCTAGGTGGCTTCCCAGGAAAGATCTGTCCCTCAGTGGGGTGTCAGCCCAGCCACTGGGCTTGGGGAGTGAGTCTTTGGGACTTGGGCTGGTGTGACAGTCATGCAGCTTTACCTATGTGTGATAGATAAGCAAACTTAATAAATGTCCCTGAGTGCTGTTTTTCTCACTGTTGGGAGAGATCATCAGAGTGTTGTTGCAGTCCACAAGAGATCTAAGTCACGGGCCTTGCAGAGGTGTGGTTACACCACTGATCAGGGTCATGGCCAAATGGAATATATTAATACGCTGGACAGGGAACCTTGACAGCAGTTATTATTTTTTTAATAAGCGAAGGTCTTCCTCTTTTTAATAAGATTTGTGGTTTTTAAAAGAATAGTGTTTGTGTATATGCATGAGTGTGTGCATATGTTTGCATATAATAGGCCAGAGGTGGAATCAAGTGTTTTCCTCAGTAGCTTTTCCACCTTACTGTGTGAGGCAGGGTCTCAGTGAACTGGCTGGCCAGCAAACTCTGGGGACTCTTCTGTCTTTAGTCCTTAGTAGCAGGGTTGGAGGCCACCTTGTTTAATTTTTTGCTTCTGACGCAGGTGCTGGGGATATGAACTGAGGTCCTCAGGCCTGCACAACAAGCACTGGGGAGCCAGCCTAGGATCCTGCACACATTAGGCAGGTGCTCTGTCGATGAGTCACATCCGCAGCTTGAGTGGTTTTATTTTTAACGTATGAAACTGTTTAAGGTAGGGACGTATCTCAGAACTGTGTGCCCACCAGATGGCCACTGTTAATTACATTTAATTGAAAGGTTTTGTGTTAATGAATCAATTGGCTGTTCATCTCCAATGCAGCAGGCTCTTCTGTTAGTGACTGGCTGCAATTGAATGCTAGTGTGCTGACAGAATGAAAATTTTCCATTTTCAGGGACATTTGTGCCTGTTAATTAGTGGCAGGCATTGAGCTGTTGTTCCCGGGAAAATGCAGCTCTAGGTTCCTGTGAGCCTGTTCACGACATCTCTGCAAGTATGCTGCAGAGCCCTTTTAATGTGCATTTCCACTTACAGGCACCTTATTTAACATGTAATATTGCTTCATTGACATTGAACTCAAGGTAACAGCTCCTTTCGCCCAGTGAAGCTGAACTGATGTGCCCGTTTTCTCTGTAAGGCACGTCTCTCTTCTTGGTGTAATAAACAGCACAGGAGACCATCTATGATAGTGAAATACCGCAAAAAGCAAAAAAATACAACAGTGACCCTCTTTCCCCCAAACTTGGTTCTGAATAGAGGACAGAGGGGCTGCTGGCTGTCAAGGTGAGAGCCCAATAAATAAGGAAGGAACAATGTCACTTTGGGGGTCTTCAGCGAGGATGTGCTTGTTAGCAGCTCATCTCTCTCTCTCTCTCTCTCTCTCTCTCTCTCTCTCTCTCTCTCTCTCTCCCCTTCTTACTTTTTTTTTTTTTTTTCCTGGAGCTCGGTCTGTAGACCAGGATGGCCTCAAACTCATAGAGATCCGTCTGCCTCTGCCTCCTGAGTGCTGGGATTACAGGCTTGGGCCACCACAGCTCGGCTGGGAACATATTCTAAATGTGGTTGTGAGACCTTGGCCTTTACTTCCTGGCCCCAGGGTGAAAGGCTTTGGTTTGCTGTTTGCTCCCATCATGAAGAACTGCTCCACAGCAGGCTTCAGAGCAATGGGGCCAGTTGATAATGGCCCGAGCGAGACCTCTGAAATTATGAGGCAAGGCTCTTCTTTTTATAACTTATTGCAGAAAATATAAACTGCTAATAAATTTTATTATAGAAGTCTATAATTATTACAGTGGTTTTGTTTAAGGTGCTATGAAACAATAAAAGACATAGGCACTTGATAAATTTTAATTTACCTGGCAGATATTAATCCCCCAAACTACTTCCTTATCACCCAGCTCCACGCCTTACTGATTCCTACCTGGGCTACTTCCATTGATAATTCCATAAACACCTGCGTATGCTTTTCATCTGGGCTGCTTCTCTCCAACCCATGGCGCCAGCCACGTGGTTCTCTCCATGTTAACTCATGGTGGTCCCACTTCCTTCCTCTCTCTTCTCCCTGTCCCCCCTCCTTCCTGTGATCCTCTACTCTCCTCCTCCAAGCACGTGAACCTTGGCCACGCCTACCTAGTTTCTGCCCTGTCCAATCAGGGATATTCTTGGAGGCAAGGTTTCACAGTATCATTTTCGGTATGTGATCATAGGCTTGTCAGAGACAGTAAGCAGTCGTGGGGAAGCAAAATAATTAGCAATCAAATACAAAGCACCAGCCGGCGCTGTTACAATAACTTATGTCAGGTCTTTTGTTATAGTAACGGAAAGCAAATTAACACATCCCTCAGCTTCAACAGTGTTTCAAGATAGTGTGATCTTGATATTATCGCCACTTGGTGGCGTGGCGGTGGAAATGAGTCTGTGTTAATGAGCTTGAGGGCAGACTGGGTTTGTAGCTGCTACACAGGTCCATTGGCTTATAACACAGTATACGCCACTTAATACTCGGGTGCTCAGGATGCCCTCCTTGCACATAAGTAGTGTGCACCAACCCCGTGGGGTGGTCTGCATCCAGGGCAGGAAGAGAGGATGGAGAGGGGGAACCACAGCCTTGGGAAGGTGGGAGAGAAAAGAAGCACTCAGAAAATGACAAAACCCACACAGGGCGTGTACAATAATCAGAACTCCGGGAGCTAAGGGGAGATGAAGTCAGATTGCCAAGGTGGGCAAGGGGGGGGAGGAGAGAGAGAGAGAGAGGGAGAGAGAGAGGGAAAAGGAAAGGTGTTTTTAGAGGAGAGTTACTGGCATGAGTATGGGTTTTTCTTGGCAACCTGCTGGTCCCCTGGGTTCATCAGTGATAGGACCTTTCATGACCACCAGCCTTTCGTTCCCTCTCTTGTTGTGTGCTGCCTTCATTGTCACTTGAGGGATGAACCCTGAATGTCCTGCTCATGGTTGCTCTGGGCATGCTCGCGCATGCTCTGTCTAGCTGGAGCTCACTGGCTGTTTTGTCTTATCATAGGCCTCAGGGCTAACGCTTCCCGGACATTGTCTAATCTTGGGGCAATGTGGAATGAAGCCACACTCAGGAGAATCTCTGAGTCTCACTGTCCACTGGGGTTCTGTAGCCCCTTTGCAAGAAGTTTCCTGCTTTTGTTGTTGTTTTTTTATGTCTTTGCTCTGGATCCTGGATCCTGGAGCTGAGTCGCTGTGTCCGTGTGTGAGGCACGGCCCAGTCTCTAGGGCCTGGGGTAGTCTCTGGTTGTCTTAGCTGGGCCTCTCCATCCTGGGTCCTCTGGAGTGTGCTTGGTGGTGCCAGATGCTGTCTTTGTGAGGTGAGGGCCACTTGGCTTTTCTTCTCTGGACTCTAAAGCTGGTGTAAACCTGCTCCTTACACAGGTTGTGGAAGCTCCTCTCTGTTTCCCTCCACCATGCAACAACGGAGAGCAGTGTTGGATTCCCAGGAAAACTGTAAAATGATTGAGATGGTCACATCCTGTCCCTTGACTAATCCAGCAAGTTCACAGCAGCCAATTCTGTCTTTCCAGTGTATCTGCCCTCGATTCGGCTGCAGGCCAGAGGGAAATGGAGATTAACCCATTATGTAAAAGATGCCACAAAAATAATCCCTGCGTGTGTATGCACGCACACAAATGTGTATGTATATGTGTGAGTGTGTGCATATGTATGAGTATGTGAATATGTATATGTGTGTGTGGTGTGTGTATGTGTGTGTGGTGTGTGGTATGTGTATGTGTATGTGTGAGTGTGTGTGTATCTGTGTGAATGTGTGGTGTGTGTGAGTGTGTGTATTCATGTGTGCACACATATAAGTGTGTGTGGTATGCATTTGTGTATGTGTGAGTGTGTGTGTGTGTGTGTGTGGTGTGTATGTGTGAGTGTGTGTCATTTATCTTCTGGTGGTGGCCTGGGTTCCATGTCCGGTGGGCCAGTTCAGGTGCTGCTTGCTTCCAGACAGGAACAAGGACCCCAAGATCAAAGGTTCCTTTTCTCACTCAAGTGCAGCTTCGAGTACTCCTGGTCTCACGGGGGTGGGGTGGGAGGTGAGGGTGGAAATTAAGTTTTCCACTCGTGTTACAATTAGCTCTTTTATTATGAGATTGCTGTTATCAGTGGAAACTCAGGCATTCCAAATACCCGTGATGATACCAAACGTGTTCCAGCCCTTTGTTAGGCTGCCATTCTAAGCACGATGGAGAATGTAGGCAGGCACCTGAAACTGGCCAGAAGGCAGTTAAGGTGAGATGCAGGCCCAACAGGTGCTTCACGGGTGCTCGGCGCTGAGCTGAAGGAGATGGACCTAGCTTCAGCAACTGTCAAGGCAGCTCCACCATCACTGCGTGACTGGCTGTCAAGCCCGTGGCGCCCAGTGGTGATTCTGCATCAGAACAAATGAGTCTCAGAGGGTCGTGGTGGAAGAGTGCAGTGAAATGGCAAGCCAGCCCACCTTCATCTGGGAACCAGCGATTTACAAACAGAGGGCAGTAGGGAGGGGTTTGAGGGTGAATGTGTCTGATTCACTGGGGCTAGAGATGCCAGGGATACTTAATGTCTACGTGTAAGAAAATAGCCCCTATCGTAAGAGGGAAAAAAATTGGTACTTAATTATCCTTTGGGCAGGGGAGAATCTCTAGGTACAGTTAAAGATCATTGGTTGAAAGCTCAGACACTAAGACATCTTATTAGCATAGGGTGGGTATCTCCAGGAATACCCAGGTACTTGCTGAACAAGTTTCTTATCAGGAAATCTTCCTGTAATCTTCCCTGATGGCTATGTGAGTCTCCTTAGGGGATCTAGGGTCCCCCAAATCAGGCAAAGGGAGAACTACCCCCTAAGAAAGGGAGTCCATTGTTCTTGAACTGAGTTCAGAGGCTACGCAGAAATGCCAGACTTTGACATTCCAGCAGGGCCCCACAAGTGTGTGTGTATGTGTGTGTGCTTGTGTGTGTGTGTATGTGAGTATGTATGTGTGTTTGGTGTGTCTGTGTGTGATTGTATGTGGTATATGGGTATGTGTGTGTGTGTGTGTTTGCATGTGTATGCGGTGTGTGTGTGGTGTGTATGTGTGTGCTTTCTTCAGTGGCTTCTGCTGCTAAAGCTTCCCTCTTTTGTCTTCAGCGAGACAATAAAGCAAAGACACTCGCTGTTCTTAAGCAGGCTCTCAGAAATGTACAGAGCCTGTGAGGGGTAGCCGGACCCTACCTTTGTCAATGGGGAAGGAGGGAAAGGCTGGAGATTGATACAGATGTTTCTTTTTGTGTCTCGGTACCTCCTTGGGAAGTGCTACTTAATGTCACAGCCTCGCTGCGCTCTCTAGCCACATGCCGCTCTGCTAACTTCCTTTCTGATCTCTTTCATGTGTGTGAAGGAGCTCTGGTTGTTGTGTTCTGTGCACTGAGGATGCTTCCTTCTGCAGGAAAAAGACGGCCCAGATCAACCTTCTTTAGTAAGAGGGCTTATGTGCAGAGAAGTCCAGTTATATGGTTTCAGGCATTAGTTTGGCCACTCTGTGGTGTTCCCACAGGCCTGGTTTCCCTCCCTCCACAGGCACCCCTTTACAGTGGGTGCCCTTAAGCCACAAGCTGATCCCTAGTGACCCCCACATAGCTAGTAGACACTTTGCAGTTTTATATATAGTTCAGTGTTCATGAAAGAGTCTTAAAAGCTCTGCCTCCCTATTGTCTGGAAGGTCTTATATATAGGTCATATGTCTGTCATTGGAGCCAGAAGAATACACTGCACTGATTGGCTTGGTCTAGATCACATGGTGATTCAGTGCTTGGGGGTGGAACAGCAGTCCAGAACTGCAGAGATCCTTGGAAAGGAATGTTAGAGTCAAAGGAAGATGAGCAGAGTAAAGAAAGCACTCCTCCGCCCTTTGGCTCTGAGCATTGTGGGCCTTGTTCTTCTGGGCGCTGTGCTGTTTATTATTGATGCTAAGAATGCATCTCTGAAGACAGCGTCTTGCATAGTATCTACCAATATTCTGCTCTCCAGCCCGACCCCCTTTTCTTGGTTCTATGTCTAGACATGCAAAAAAAAAGAATTTGTTGAAACAGGTCATATGTGAATGCCTAATATAGGAGGAAAAAAAGCATATACAGCTAAAAAAAAAAAAAAAAAAAAAAAAGTCTAACTAAAGACAGACTAACTAAAAAAAGAAAGAAGGAAGGAAAGAATGAATGAATTTTCTTCTTTGTGACATAATTCAGAAGGAACAGGCTCAATAGAGCTGCACCGTGCCCAATAGGAAATCTGTCCACTTCCGTTGTTAATTGTCGACCTTTTGAGCTTCCCCAATCAGTTTTTCTGTGTGTCCCCATGCTATGTCCCTGCCCAGATTCTGTCTTCAGTGAACCCTAAATGCTGTCCCATCTTTCTCTGCCAGTGGACAGTTCGCAGTTGTGAAGAAATGCCGTGAGAAAAGCACTGGTCTTCAGTATGCGGCCAAGTTCATCAAGAAAAGGAGGACCAAGTCCAGCCGGCGGGGTGTGAGCCGAGAGGACATCGAGAGGGAAGTCAGCATCCTGAAGGAGATCCGGCACCCAAATGTCATCACCCTGCATGAGGTCTATGAGAACAAGACAGATGTCATTCTGATCCTGGAGCTGTGAGTGTCCCCGTGTGTCTGGAAGAGACTGTGGGAGGGACATGGGCCTGCACTGGCCATAGTTAGCCCAGTGGGGCCATCCTTGAGATGAGCCCTGAGCTGCCTGAGCCTTAGGGGCCTGGAAGGTGTTTTGAAGAGCAGCTTCCAGTAACTAAGTGACACTTGATTTGCAAGAAGGTCCCCAAATCTTGGAGGCTCATCTCCTTTCTGAGGTTCAACTTTGTTTGCAGTAAGCATATTACTTAGGGGTTTCTCCATAAACTTCGTATGCATGCACCCCACTGTCTTCCCTGTTTTCTGCCTCCCTCCCTCCCTTCATCCTCTTTTCTCTCATTTCTCTTTCCTCCTTCCTCTTAATCTTTCACACACACCCTGCTTTTAACTGTGCAACTGTCAGAGCTAATTACAGGAACGGGCGAAGTTGACGCTGAGCTCTGAGGCGTGATTACAGGATTCTTCAAGCATGCTGCCGCTTTTCCGTCTTGCCCATCCAGTGTCGTGGTGGGCAGCTGATTGACAAGCATTGTTCTGAGCTGTTTCTGCTTTCCACCTCCTGTGCCTCCTTTTCCTGGATTCCTGCCTGCGTGTGCTGTGTGGGGACCCACTGTGACCAAGTCCAGCAGCCTTTCAGGCAGGAGAGAGGAAGAAGCCAGTCAAGGATTCTCAGAGGCTCTCTGTAGGCATTTGGGAGGTCCTCCTGAGGAAAGAGGGATGGGTGGGGCTCATGCCCTGACAGCTGATCCTGGGTGGTCCCCAGTGGTCATAAGTCCCATTCATTCCCTGGGAGCTCGCTGAGTTCCGATGTGCCCGCCCACTGTTTGACAACTCCCTTTCTTTGTATAGAAATTGGATACCATACAACTCCTTTAACCTTTTGCCTTTTTTGAAATTTGTGTCCTGTAGTAAATGATGCTGGAGTGTCCAGGAAGTGTAGGGTGAGCTTTCCAGAAATATGAGCCAGGAGTCACCTGACTACCTTGTTAACTTCACCGCCACAGTTGCTCAACCTTCCTCCAGCATCCCTTGGGCTATGTTTATAATCATACCCATCTCCATGTCCTAACCCCCAAAATGTTGTGCTCTGAGACCAGCTCCCTTAACACTGTGTCAGATTTGCACACACTCTGCTCCTTTTCAAACTGCCTAGTGGTACTCCATCACCTGGATAGAGGGGCTGGTTTACTCTTCCATTACCCAGTGGACATTTGAGCTGTCTCTAGTATCTCACAGTCAAGAGTGAAGCTGTCCCCAGCACTCCCAGACTCGTATGAACACAAGTCTCCACACTCCTTGGGTAAGCGCACAGGAGTGGGGTTGCTGGGGCCTGCAGGAATCCCATAAGCAACTGCCAGGCTTGTTTCTTGAAGCGTTAAGTTTTACTTTTCATCCTCTCCAGCAGCAGGTAACTTCAGTTGCCGTGCCAGCCCCAACGCTGGCAGTGCTGGTGTTTTCAATTGCAGGAATGTGGTTAGGTGCCTGGCAGCTTTATATTGCTAACTGTGTGGTGACCTCTAGTACAACTTGAGAAAGTTCAGCCGGAGCAGCAGCAGGAGGTTGGAAGTGGGCGGAAGGACGGGTTCTTCTTCACGAGGTTAGGAACATCCTCATAGATTCCAGCAGCCCCTGGGGCTGACGGTCTCACCTCTTCACCCTCAGGAATATGTGCAGCTTTGGTGGTCACTATTATGCATCGCTGGCTGAGCCCTAGGGCTGCTCAGACATTTGGTTAGATGCTCTGATGTCATTCACCCACACTCTGGGTGATTTTGAATGAGATCATCATGTGATTTGGTTAGAACTGGTGAAGCAGACAGCTCTCCATAGGGTGTGTGAGCCTCATTCAATCAATTGAAGGCCCAGCTAGAACAAAGCAACCATCCCTTTCTCGAGTAAGAGACACTTCTGGAACCACCCTGCAGGGATCTGAGAAGCTACCTCTGCTGACCTCAGTGTACATAGTATTTTTTTTTGTTGGTGTTCAAAGCACAGTGCTCAGACCCTGGGCTCGGTCCTGCCCTTGCATGATTTGCAACCCTGAACAATAGCTTCGAGGGAACAGCTTCCCCTCCATGGTAGAACAGTTTTCTTATGGCAGACCTCCTGCTGCAGCTCAGTGCAGAGTGCACAAACGAGGGAGCCATAGGCGACATCTTGCAGTCACGACTTCACATCCTCCACACATCATTGCTCTCGGGTGAAGTCATGCCGAGACAAAGATCTCTTCTGCCCGCGCTCTTGCCCACCCACCTCCTTGCATGGTTAAGCCACTACAAAACTTTGATAGGTGCTTGAATCATTCTGTAACTTACTTTGTTCCCTGGCGCGTGGGGAAGCCAAATCAGAGAACTTAGCATTGAGCTATCCATGGCTGTGACAAAATACCTGAGGTGGTCGATTTGAAAGGAAGGGAAGGTTTTATTTTGACTCACAGGTTCAGAGTCTTCAGTCGGCAGTTGCTTGACTTGGCCAAGCGGAGACTTAGATAGGCAGCATGTCACACAGGTGAGCACGTGTTGACGCGTGTCTATTCCCTTCATGGTGGCTAGGAAGTAGGTAGAGAGAGCAAGGAGCGGCTTGAAGGGTACCCTTGTAGGGGATCCTTTAGTGACTTCACTTCCTTTACTAATTAGCACCCCCTAAAGGCCCAGCCACCAGCCTGTGGCACCACAGGGAACACACGGGGTTCTGGTAGACACTTTTGGTCCATGTATGATGCTGTCTGTAAGTGTGCATGATGGTGTGAGCCAGAGATACTGGCTTCTAGCATTGCATTCCTAAACATTTTGGTTCGTGGATAGTGATGCAGTTATTCCTCCATTTTTCTTCTGACCCCAAGGGACCACACGTGTTAAATATCCTCAGGGTCCAGCTGATGGTGGACATGAGTGTCACTGGAACCACAACACCTCCATGTTGGGGAGGTTTCAGGGAGTGGTGGACGCGTGGCTGAGGTTCCCAGTTTTGTATGTCAACAGTAGTTCAAAGGGACAAACACAAAGATTGATTGTTCACATTGGAGATTGGGATTCAGACTGGCCAGATCTTTTGGGGTTTTGTTTTGTTTTTGTTTTTTTAAGTCTAACCTAGGATTTTTAGTGTGGGCAGCGCAGTCAGTTTATAATATTCATAAGCAGAGTAAAACAGTATGTGAAAGCCACTGTGGCCTTAGCAGACCTCCTGATTCGAGGACATTTCATGTGAGCAACGGCCTCAGGGAGTCCCTTGATGAACGTGGAGATGGAAAGCCCTAGAGGCTATAGATTCCCCTGGAAAGACAAGATAGGGAGCTGGCATTAAGAAACATCTTAAAACATTGGACCGCATGTGGGGAAAGCCTGGCTTTGTGTCATGCTGGGCATCCATCTCAGGGCTTCATGCATGCTGTGTGCAAGCGTTCAGCCACTGAGCTGTGTGCAAGCATTCAGCCGCTGAGCTGTGTGCAAGCGTTCAGCCACGGTTCTAGCCAAACACTGGTGCTTTTAATGTGTTCTAAGTAGATGCTGTATGCCCTACGTCCAAATATATTGAAATTCTTAGTAGACAGTTTCTGGGAATGAGACCTTATTGGGCCAAAGGGTGATTTCCAGTGTGGTTAGTTAATGACAGGCCATGCTAGAGTGGAGCAAGGCAGTAACCTGGTATGGTTGGTGGCATTGTAGGAAGGCCCTGGGCAGACTGAGGCGCAGGGAGGATGCTGGCAGATAGAGCATTGGAGAGCTGTGCTTACAGCCAAGGGTGCTTAGAGAGATGTGATCACAGCCAAGGGATGCTGGGAACTCCTCCAAACCAGGGGAGCAACGGAGATGGGTGCTGATTTTGGACTCATGGCCTCTAGACACATAAGATGGTAAATTGTGTTAAGCCCTCCACCCTCTACCCGTGTGTGTGTGTGTGTGTGTGTGTGTGTGTGTGTGTTTGCTTATGTGATTCCATTCCAAGTGCAGGTCATTTTTCATTTAAATGGTTATGCTTTATTCATTATATTTTAAAACTTTTATGTGTGTATGTATTTTGCATGTGTTCCTGTGTATGTGGGAGCACATATGTAGGTGAAAGCATGTTTGTAAGGTCAGAGTTTGGCATGGGTGTCTTCCTTTATTGCTTCCCATAATCATGGTTTTAAAAAATGTAGGATTTATCATCCTAACCATATTTACACATATGATGTGTATGCATGCTCCCTGTTGTGCCCAGATCTACCATCCTAACCATGTTTACACATATTGGACAGTGGTACTAACTGTATGCACACTGTTGTGCCCAGATCTCCGGACAGTTCTTTGTGACAGTCTGAAACTCATCCCCTGTTGAACCGCACTTCTTTTGGCTCTTTGGGTTTGGCTGAGGTAGTAAGTTCTGAGATGAAGTTGCTCCTGGCAGATGGGTTGTCTTCCAACGTTGCTGTGATCCCAATGCCTTCTGTAAGGTCATTCATTGCTCAGCCTGTTTACTCCTTAACCAGACTTAGAGGCGAAACCAGCAGCGCAGGAATTGAGCATTCCCGTGGTCATGCACTGGTGTGGGGTATAGACATTTGCCTGGCCAGCCCAGACAGAGGCCCAGACAGAGGCCCAGAATAAAGTCATGCTTCTAGGCAAAGCGGCAAGCAGAAGAGCTGATCAAGGGGGGTGTTGGAGCCCAGCATCCCTCAGACACCTCCTGTCCTGCTTCCCCCTGGTGCGTGTGACACAGAGGAGCGCTGAGACTTCTCTCAGGAGGATTCCTCCTGCTGGCACACTTGTTCGTTTCTTCCTGAGATTGAGCTTGTATGACTTTTTTGAACCTTTCCTTTTCTTCACCAAGGCAAATTTCAAGAGCTCTTCTGGCACCCCGCCCCTCAGATAGCTCCTGTTAGGCAACAGCAGAGAATTCAAGAGCATTTGTTGGCAGCCTTAGCGTTTCACAACAGATGAAATCACATACAGCAGCGGCTTTCCACTCAGGTGTACTCTTGAGAAATAAAACCCTGGGTGCGTGTTTCTAAACATTTTTTTTTCCCCTTTCTTGCCAGACCGGTTGAAAAGTGCTCCTCCTGTTAGTAATTGGTACTTTTACTCACTTAGGTGGATGACTTGAGTTGTGGATGACCACCTGGCTGAGCTCGTGGATGTGTAGTTTGAAGGAAGGCTTCAGTCATTGTCTCTTGTTCTGCTGTCTAGTGTGGTGTGCGCTCTGCATGAGCTGATTGGCTCCATTATGGGGAGCCTCTGCTTATATCCAAGAAAGATATGGTCTCTAAGGGTTTGGAAGCTTGAGGTACAAGTGTCTGTCTTCTGTCCAGGGGCCGTAGGCTCCGCCCACTGTGTGGTGTCCATGATTTCTTCACACCTCCTCTGAGACATGCACAGCCACGTCATAGGGCTTGGTTCTCTTGAAAGCTGCACATCATGAGTTCGGGACTGAAGGGAGCTATGGAACTTTGCGTTTCTTGACCCCACCCCACCCCACCCCACCCCTGCCAGACCCCGTACTGCCTTTTGCTGATTCCTTCAGCTTCCCCACTTGTCTTTGCTCTCCCAGTCACAGGCTGCCCTGCTTTGGGGAGGCTGTTTTAGCTTCAAATCTCTTCACAGTGCGCCCACCTTTCCCTGAGGCTTGAAGGCTGCAGGTTGGGGAATCCAGGCTCAGCTCACTTGTTCTTCTTGGCTTTCTTCCACATTGGTCACATAGTGCCCCTAGTCAGGCTCCACTGTGCCCAGAATTCTTGGATGGTGTCTGAGTCAGAGCCGGACACAAGAAGCTAGAGACAGTTCATCCACAGCTGGTACCCTAGAAGGAAGACCTCAGGCCCTTGGGTCAATTGCTTTATTAACCAGTGTCCACATAGGTCAAAATCAATTTCTCCAGGCTCATGCATAAGCCCGTTAGAAAACATTGTTTAGAAAGCAAATGGAAATATGTCTAGAAACAACCATGCTTTGCTCTTTCTCCTAATTTTTATTCTCAGGTAACTTTTATCTCATCTCTTCTCTTGATTCTCTTAGTTATTTTTGAAAAATATTTTTTTGAGAATTTCATATATGGGTACAATACTTACATCATTTTTACTCCCTCCAGCTCCTCCCATTTCCCTCCCTCTTCATGGCCTCTTCATGGCCTCTTCATGGCCTCTTCCATACACATATGATACATAGATACAACCTGCTGAGTCCATTTAGTGTTACGTGTATGCATACATGTCAGGGCTGGCCACGTGCCACTGGTTAACCTATTGGAGAGAGCTCATCTCTAGAGAAGACGATTCTCCCTCTTTCTCTTCATAGCCTTTTATTTCCTGTACTTCTTCATCTAGATGTGGGGGACTTGTGAGATTCACCTATCCACCACCTATCAGCTGATGGTGTCGTCATGCAAGTCTTGCTTAGGTGACCATATGGTAAAGATTTCATGTGTGCAGCTCCCTGTCATATGTAGAAGACAGTCTCATGGCAGATGTCCGTCCTGGTCCTCTGGCTCTTACGGTCTTTCTACTCCTTTTGTCCAATGTTTCCCGAGCTTTAGGTGCAAGGGTTGTATTATAGATGTGTTGGGACTGGGTACCCCTGAATTTTCCCATCAAACTATTTCAGACACTATTGCCTAGGGAGGGTCAGGCTCTGCCAGTCAGTCCAAGCTGCACGGATTCCAACTCTGACAGCTCAGCAGTGTTCTCGTCATCTCACAGTGGCTGTGCTTGGGAAGTTCCCTAGTGCACAGACTAGAAATGCTGCTGAAGCTGCCAGTGAGACCAACACAGGGTGACTACCGCTGTGCTGGAGCTCTGCTTCTCCTCATCTTGGTCACAGAAATAGCCACACTATTTAAAAAAAAAAAAAAAGCAAGTTTCATACATTTGAAAGATGTCCAGCTGGTGACCTTACGAAAGTTCACAATGTCCAAAACAACTAATTCAGGTAGAACAGATTTCCTTAGAAGTGAAGGGTGTGACGTCAGCTTCTTTTCAGGTGGTTGAAGTTGAGTTAGGGTGGTTACACACTGCATTAAATAAGAGACCCAGAGGAAACAGGGAAGCCGTATATGAGCCATACTGCCCTCATTCATAGGCCTTGCCTGATACAAGCTTATCTAATTGGTGTGTGTCTCTCTGAGGGCTGGGGCGGCTCCACCTGCAGACCAGGAATGCTGAGCCAACTCAGCCCAGACTCAGGGTGGGAAGGCTGAAATTCTCACTGTAGCTTCTCGGGGAGGGATTATTTCCTGAGCCTTAAACGTCCCTGAGCGTGGGAGGCACCTCTGCCCTTCCCTCTTCTTGTAGTGCTTCCTGCATTCTAGTGTCCGCAAACCACATGCATCACAGTGGATTTCAAAGAATGAGTCTGGAATGCCAGCCCAGACTGTGAAGGCCTGTGGCCTTTCTACCTCTTTCTCTTGCCATGCGTCTCCAACCCCGTTCTTACCGCTCCTTCCTTAGCATTTCCCTGAATTGTAAGAAGGTGGACAGTGTTGAGATCATTGCGGGGCTCTAGTGTTATACTTGCACGTACACAAGTTCTTTTGAACAGAAGAACATGTCCTTTTCTTTATCGGCCATGCTACTCAAGATGCTTGACCGCACAAGTACGTGCCATGCCCCGTAGAGTATGGGCAGCTTGAACGAATGAAATGATCGTGTTTGACTTCAAAACTGGGGGGCTGACCAACCGGGATGTCTTTCATTATGAGTTGAATGAATGCTGTAGAAAGTACTTGCGACCAAGTCTCTTAGAGAGTGGTGCACGGCCTCTTCTTGAGCATTAGAGTTTGAATCAGTTTGAGTCCTACAAGGAAAGCAGGTGGCGCACAGAACTTTAGGAGGCTCTTAACCAAGGGTTGTCAACCATATGCTTCAAGGAAAACAGTTGTCGGGAAACTGCTACAGCTACTAATGGCAAGGTGCTTTTCTCATTCTTGGATGGCAAGGGGAAGCTGGGGGAGGGGCTTCAAGGGGAAGCTGGGGCAGGGGCTTCAAGGGGAAGCTGGGGGAGGGGCTTCAAGGGGAAGCTGGGGGAGGGCTTCAAGGGGAAGCTGGGGCAGGGGCTTTGGGAACCAAGAGAAGGCCACCTAACTGAGGAAGGAAGGAAGATCTGGAGAAGTTGGTTGTGGGGGAGTTCTTGATTTTCTGATCCCACTGATTCCCGATTCATGATACTGAGGTGGATGATGACAACCCACAGTTCCTGGGACCCTGCCTCCTGATGAGATCCTTCTACTGAAGACTGTTCAGTTGTCCCTGAATGAACAGAGCCTTTCCTTTCCAAAGCGGCCAACCAATCAGAATGTTTTTGAAAGAAAGTACACTTTTTGGAAATCAGTCTCCCTTTCCCTACTTTCTACTTATTTGATAACATTGTTGTGATGGTGAGGTGGAGACATAGAGAGGAGAGCAGAGAGGGTCAGGGCTTTTTGGCTGGTGTAGCTTCTCACTACCAGGGTGATGCACCCTGCTGGGCAGTCAGCCCATCTGTCTCCTCTACTCTTGCAATTCCCTGTCATCCAAAGGGGTGAGGGCATCCACACACACTGGAGG
This sequence comes from Acomys percivali, assembly GCA_907169655.1. Classification (NCBI taxonomy): domain Eukaryota; kingdom Metazoa; phylum Chordata; class Mammalia; order Rodentia; family Muridae; genus Acomys; species Acomys percivali. The sequence continues at coordinate 31,324,381 of OU015749.1, read as the reverse complement.
GGTGAGGGCATCCACAC
>OU015749.1:31307357-31324354 GCA_907169655.1 Acomys percivali | reverse complement strand
AGGGCATCCACACACACTGGAGGGGTGAGGGCATCCACACACACTGGGAGGGATGAGGCCATCCACACACAGAATGGCTACAGTAGAGGTGGTGTTGATTGAGGTTTGAAGCAACGTGTATCTATTTGTTTCTTCTTTGTTCATCTTCATTCCCTCTTAAGATGAGTTTGCTCTGCCCTCTGCTCCCCTAGGGCCAGTGAAAGGGCTTCTGTTTAGGCTAACTGAAATATGCTACACAATACTTTAATATATATGCAGGCCCAGGAATGCAACTAATGCCTCCTACTGTATTTCTAACCACATCACTAGGTCTCTCATAAGCCCACAAACATCTACAAGATGTGCAGGCTAGCACAGTGCCTAGTAGAAGTCGCCCAAGTCTTGGTCCATCCAGGAGCCTATCAGGGAGAAGACTGTCTAGTCCTAGGAAGAGCAGTGAGGGGCCTGTCTAAGGCAGGGCTTTGAGAATGAGAAGAAGAAAGAGGGCCTGCAACATTGCTGCCTGAGGCCCCATGCCCCGCCACGTTAAAGTGGTCTTTCTCAGTGTGGACAGGCAGTTTGTCAGCACTAGAACATGGGATATTGTATCCACACAGAGTGTGTAGGCTGGGACAGCTTGACTGGAAGGGTGATCATTGGATGGCACTGCAGGACTTGGAGGCCCATTATGAGTCTGATGCTGTGATGCTGGATGCCAGTGTCACTCAGACATGGGTGGCTGAATTTGCCATAGGCATGTAGTATAATCCTGCCCACCGTGGAGAAGATGCTAAACCAATGTTCATAGAAATAAAGAAAGACGATGTGTCTTTCAGAGGATTAAAGGTTGCCTTGCTCAAGATGGAGGCCTCTGGTGCCCCACTTTTGGCCACGTCCCCTTGATGGGGAGACCTGGTGGCACTCAGAGGGAGGATAACAGGTCACCAAGAAGAGACTTGATACCCTATGAGCATATACAGGGGGAGGAGGTCCCCCTCTGTGACAGACATAGGGGAGGGGAGTAAGGGGGGAAAGTGGGAGGGAGGGAGGAATGGGAGGATACAAGGGATGGGATAACAATTGAGATGTAATATGAATAAATTAATAAACTATTAAAAAAAAAAGATGGAGGCCTCCTTTCATGGCCCTGACCATGTCTTGTTGCTGAAAGAGCCATCTGGATCTCATCTCCATCTTTGAGCAGCTCTGGGATTGGGGATGGATGGGGGTGGGGTTGGGGTTGGGGGTGGGGTTGGGGTTGGGGTTGGGGTTGGGGGCGGGGCTTTACTTTCAGCTTCATCTAGCAGAGCAGGGCTGCAGGCTGCTTCTTCCCTTTCCTTTTAACATAAGTGGTCAGCTAAAGGCTCTCCTCGCTCCATACCTGCTCTTCAGGGTTCCTGAGTCCTTTCCTGCCCCAGCCTTGATCCCCTCAGGGGTTGGGCTTCTTAGCACGCAAATGGCTAACAGGGAGGAAATGATGGGACGCCTCCATACCACAAGTGAATCTCGGTTCTAAAATCTTTCTCTTCCTCCAGCTTTTCATCTTCCTCTTAAAGCACTCCTCAAACTGTGGGGAGGGCCTTGTGTATGCACATCCATGTGTCAGGGACAGTCAGCTCCTTTGCATTGGCTGTGTGTGCTCTCTGACAGGATGACGGTCCTTCAGCCTGGGCTTCCAGATCATTAGGAACCATCAGCTGCTGCCATCTTAGCCCTTTCACTGCAAAGTTCAAGCCAGTCGGGAGGGAGGGCTGAAGTCACAGGGCCCTGGATAATCACTTCCCCTTGTTTTCAGCTAGACAAGATAAGCTGCACTGGGAATCAACCTCCATCTAATGGTCGTCCTAGCTCGGTGTATGCCCCACTGGCCTTTTGTTCTAATATGGGTTATAATTACCCAAGCTGAAGAGAGGTCTGGCTGCCCCAGCTTTTCTGTTTGCCCCACTTTCGATTGGCCTAATTCTTTCTGTGGGTTTCCAAAGCTTGGGCTGAAGCCATTAAAGCGAACAGAGGCTTGGCATATGCTGCAGGGATTTCTGGCTGTTGGGTTTTTCATTTCCCCTGGAATGAGTACTTTTCTACATGGCCCAAGGGCAAAGGGGAGCTTGTCTCTCAGCTTTCTCGCTCACTCACTGCCTCCACAGTACTGCCTACCACAGTGCTGCTCCTGAAAATTGTTCTCAGTGTGTTGTACATGGCCATTGATTTAGGTCACCAGGCTAAACGGATGAGGCTATCTCTGCCTGGACATGACGGTCTTTAGGGTCAGGCTAGGGCACCGTGTTGTATTGTGATATGGCTTTTTCCTCTCAGCATAACACAAACCCCCTGCCATCTTGGGGCCCCTCACATGGGAATCCAGCCTTTACTATTTCCTCAATCCCAGCTCTAGCGATATTGGAGGGTGCTGGAGTATGTCAGAGGTGGAAGGGAGGTGACCTACAAGTAGGACTCTGTGATGCAATGTTCATGATGTCATTGCCACGATGAGGTGGGGAGTATGTGGTGATGTCGGGGTTTTCCAGTCACCCATGCTCCTGTAGATAAGCCCAGTAGACTTTTTGGTTTACTAAGTTGGACTTGGTTGGTCTTGACTTTGTTCAGTCACCTGTACCTTAGTGGATGAATAGATGTTTATTTATATCTCCCCAGGGAAAGTTATACAGCACCAAGGGTCCACACCCTTTTATACACTCGCACCCCATGCACAGTGACACAGCCACTGAACTTTAAGATGTGGTACCCAGAGGGACATGTGTTTCCTAATGGGCTTCCTGTCTGACACTCTGCTGGTCAAAATTTCCCTCTTTCCTGAGGCCAACTACACTATGAATTTCTGCATCTAAATTTCTCAAGAGGAGATAGCCTTTATTACTTTGTGTGTGCATTTTTTTCCCCTCCCTCCTCCCTTCTTCTGTGCTGGAGAAACAGACCCAGGTCCTACAGTTCTTTAGTCCCTAATGCTGAGCTACACTCACAATGTGACAGTTTCTGAACATTTTCCACTTTTACATCTCTCTTAAGGTATACGTACTGCCTAAGACCATCTTTAGTTTTTGGGTTTGGTGGATATGGTGGCCCAGCCTTGTGCCTGGAGAATTAAATGTACACTCTGCCCCCCCCCCCCCCCCCCCCCCCCCCCCGCCGCCAAACTCCCACCCCCAGATGAACAGCTAAAGCAAGCTAGAAAGAAAGCTTGCTTGGCTGCTTTTTTTTCTCATCTGAATTTGCTTGTGACATCACCTAACAGATGCCTGGAACCCTTAGCTGCTTCTTCCCTACTTCCAGTGCAAATGAGGCCCGGAAGGCCAGGTCCAAAGCTCCTAGAGGCTATAACCAGAAACCTGAGGTTCCCCTCACACCACTGCAACCCTGAAGGCCTCACCTGTCTCAGGGCCCTTTCCTAACAGTTGTCCCTCTCTCAAGGTCATCTTCTGGTTCTAAGAACTATCTTGAGAGGCCATATGTCTTACACCAGGCCACTGTTTGTAGAACTGTGAATTTTCTCTTTGTAGTTTTGCTGATCCCCAGCTGAACTGATGGGCTCCCTCGTCATCTCTGGGAGCTTTAAACAAATTCTTAGGCTCACCTGTTACTTCATGCCAGCTCTCCCATCCATTCCTTTTCCCCATGTGTCCTTTCTCCTGATCCCTTGTAGAAATGAAAATGCAAACGGAGAGTCAGAAAACGAGCAAGTATTCTGAGCCCCGGGGTAGGAGGGACTGTGGTTCATGGCAATCCACTGTAGGTGTGACAACCACCTACCCAGTGTGAGCAGCACACAGAAAGAAGGGTGCAGCGGGCCTGGTGTGACGACTCCCAGGAACTAGGAAGGGTCGGTCTCTCCTCCGAAGATGTCTCACACAGCTTGTCTTTGAGCCCAAAGCAGTTTTCAGGGTTAAGTGTCCTGGTGATCTCTCTGTGCAGTGGGTAGATACAATGTAGAGCCTGTTTGCTGAAAGAGGAAGAAAGAAATAAAGTGGGTTTGGGTTTGTTGGCTTGTTTTATAATTGTATCACTTCCTCAAGTGAGGATTTTTTTTTTTTTTTAAAGTACCTCATTTAGCTAAGGCCTCATGTGGCCTTCTGTTTAAGAAGCTGCCTCAGCTAATCGCATCCTATTGCCTGGCCTTGAGCTTGAGGAGACTTTTCCAGGAGCTGATGGGACCTAGGTTGTGGTTTAGGACATAGTACAGCTGCTATGTCCTCTTTGCAGCTCAGAGGCATGGTCTGGCCCGCATGGGTGGTGCCTGCAGCTGCTGTTGAACTGAGATGCTTTTCTAGCATTGTCTTCTTGATGCTGAAAAAAAAGCCATGAGTCTGTTTTACTACTAGGTCACTGATTCTTCATCCATGCCTGTAGAACACAGGAATCTCTTTTTAAAAAAATCAGATTTGTTTATTTATTTACTTATTTATGGGGGTGCACAAGTGTGTACATGTGTACCATACACGCTTAGAGGTTCAGAGGACAACTTTTGGGAGTCAGTTCTCTTCTACCATGTGAGTTATCAGGGACTGAATGTCGCTCATCAGGCTTGGTGTCAACGCCTTTATCAGTGAACCATCATCTCTGCCTTTATCAGCGAACCATCATCTCCCGAGCCCTCACAGAGACATTCTGTTCTAGTTTATCAAGAGACTGGATGAAGGCTCCTGTGGGATGTTTTAGGGACCATGGCTGAAGTGGTACAACACACATCACTTTCGGCCACATTTCTGGCTAGACGGAGACCTGGATTCAAGGGATCTGCACCTTCACATGTACGCACACATGTACGCACACATGTGTGTATGCATGCAGGCTCATAGAATCTTAAAATGTCACAGCTAGATGGGAGCTGAGACATCCTCGTCTTAAGCGTGTGGTCAGTGTGCACCAGGGTTATTTTAAAGACCACATTAAATGCAGATTCTGGGATCTAGTAAAGCAGGTGTGAAGGAATTGCATTTAAAAGTGTCCCTAATTATTAGGTTAAGAGAACTACTCCCTCACTCATAGTGAAGTTAGGGTCTAGTCGCTCACACCTGAGGCCACAGTTAGCACTGGTGAGTTTTTGTGCTAAGGGACCATTCAGGCCCCTGGCAGGCTACTCCCAGACACGTGCCTTGGAGCTTGTCCACAGTAGAGTGCATGTGGTTCTCAATTTGTTGACTGTCGCTAACCCACCTGCCACATGTACTTGGTCTGCGGCACCAGATAGGTGCCCCAGCCTGGGGGAATCCAGAACTGCCTTAGAAAGGACCACGTCTGGTAGCCAGCCTGCAGCTGAGTCCTGCATTGTAGGCTAGCCGGAGCTGATCCAGAGCTGAATCCTGTTACATTCAGTGCAATTACTGAGTCAGAGACTTTCAGGTGTGTTTAATTTAGAGGCTGGAATCTTGCAAAGTAATAATTGGGAGAAGCTTTAAAATGAATTTTCCTACAACCCACTGACTGTGTACCTACCCAGCAACCTACGGTGCTTTTAAATTTGTACTGTAAAGAACCCTTTCAGGAGGCCTTGTTGGTGAGGGAGAGCTTCTGTTCCCATCTCTCTTGGTGGAGACAGAGAGTGCCTGTGAGCTTGCAGTTTACACTTTTTTGGGGGGGGTGGTTAGCATAGGAATTTGCAGCTCTACAACTCAAAGGCCTAATGAAGAAGGTTCAGTTTGCTCTCACTGTCTACTCTGCGCATTGCTCATCTCCCCTTCCTTCATCAATCTTCCTTCATAATAAGCAAAACATAAAGTTTGGAACAAAAAGTCCAAGCACTGAGGACTGCACTGACTTCCTTCTTAGTCTTGTTTGGAGGGTCTGACTCTGAGCATGTGTGTGGAGGGAACTGTGTGAGAAGAAAAACAACCAACCATCCAGCTACATGCTGCCTTCTGACATAGGAGGGGCCTTAAAACAGTGTGCGTTATGCACGTCCAGACCTTTGCTGAAGTCAGTTAGTTTCAGTCACTTTGATAAGTGACTACACATTTTATAAGCAGGGGGCTCATCTCGAAGCCTCTATTTTTCCTGCATCGTTGTGATGGCTGATGAGAGCATAAACGGAAGCGAAGGCAGCTGACCGTGTGAGCAGGGGTGAGTAGGCATGTTGGACTGAACGGGGTGATGGGGTGACGGATGATGGCGATAAACCCAGGGCCTTCAAGCTCCAGTGCCGGGTCTGTTTTCCAGGGGGACATCTGGTTTCCCAGACAAGCCACAACATGGGGCCATGTCATGTACAACATGAGATTTGAAGCAGTGTCCTGGGTGAATCATAGACGGGGATGATTAGAAGGGCAGCTGGGGCCTGCCTCCCTTCAGCTGTGGTTAAGCCATGCCCCTGTGCATTCCAGGACCTGGCTCTAGGTCTAGAGGTTAGGTTATTCTCTGCGCTCTGTGGTCCCAAAGCTCCGGAAGCTAAGGACTTTCACACAAAGCCAGAATAAAGCAGGTGATGATCAGCCTACGAAACAAGACCTTGACCAATGTGGTGGATGTTCCAGTTATGAGCACACAAACTTAGTGGGGGTGCAGGTCGGGGGTCTCTGAGGTGGAGGAGGAGTGTGACATCTGCACTTAAGATCTGGACTTGAAAAGGGGGAGGGCACAGGATGGAAAAGGCAAGCTAAGCTGCAGCAGGTCAGCAGGGATCGCCCTGGGGAGAGGGTTTACCTGGAGAGCTGTTCCAGGTTGTGCCGTGATGACTTCGGCACTGTACCAAGGTTTGGCAAATTACTGTCCAGCAGCCAAACACAGGTTGTCACCTGCTTTTGTTAATAAAGTTTTACTGGAACACAGCCCCACACAATCACTCCCATGTTGCTTTTTCCCTCTCACATTGATAATGAGCTGGCTGAGTTAAGCGGCTGCGCAGCCTCGAAGCACACAGTATTTCATGTGTAGTCTTTTAGAAGTGTAGCAGTTCCTGCTTCATGACACCAGGTGGATCAGTTGCTGGACTGGGTAGCTTCCCGGAAGAGGCATGACCTTGAGTTCAGGGTCTCTCTGCAGCAAAGAAGAGCTCTGGGGTGGCAGAGCCCACGGAGCCATCCCACATAGGGACCGGGGCATGGGTGGTTCCCATGAATATCTGCTATAGTGGCCTAAAATGGCTATTCCCGTTTGCTCATGAGTCCTGGAAATGTGTGTGTGGGCAATGTCCGATGTCCATGCTCTCCACTGGGTGGGATGATCCATCTCTAAGATTTTCTTCACTTGGGACTCTTTGGTTTCCTCTGTGGTTCTACTGCGTGACATCTCTATGTGTTCTGTGGATAACCACGCGTGTGGTCTTACAGAAGGGATTCATGTGGGATGAACCCCCTTGCCTGTGAGGACCACCCTAGGCTTGGCACATAGTCACTTCTGAGTCACGGAGCTGCTGCACTGTAGAAGTGGAGCTGTAGATAACACCTCTCGAGGGAAGATGGTGGGATCCATGTGCAGAGCATCAAGGTGTAAGATCCTGTCTAGCCACCTTTGGAAGAAAACAGTGGCTAGCACCATGCCAGAGCCAGCTACCCGAGGGATAGGGGCTTGATGTGTGTGTACCTCTCCAACCCCACAGTGCTGTGTGTGCGGTTTGTGATGGCCATATGGGAACAGCTTTTGTCTCATCCCAATTCCAGAGAGATTTAATTAGAAGCCAAGCAGGAAGAAAGGCATCAGTGTTTGTTAACCACAGAGAGCCTAGTTGTGCCTGGAAAGCTCGCGACAACTCTATTAAAAAGTGTGATTGGCCCCCTTACAGAAAAAGAACCAGAGTCTTCATGGGCCTCAGTGGCCCTGCAGGGTATCGGTTAGGATCACCTCACATTTTGGATCCTGCCTCATAGAGGCTGAAACTCCTGGGGGGTAAGAGGCTTGGTTTTGACAAGAAAGATTAGATTAGCAGAGAAGTGCTGAGGAGGGCCAGCCACTGAGGAGGGCAGAACCCAAAGCCTGGGGCAGCAGGAAAAGCCTGGGGCAGGCAGGAACAAGGGTCTATAGAGAAGTTAGGAGAACACATCCCTGTAGGTGCAGTAAGACTGACACCAACAGCAGCAGCAGACTGTGGGCAGGAAAAGGTGTATGTGCATAGCCAGTGTCAGGTAGAGGTGGGACGCTCTGAAGAAAGGCAGGGAGGAGGTGGGAACCACGCCACAGTTCCCAGGGAAAGGCCCTGCTGTGTTTGCTCCTCTGCACTTCCTTCTCCAGCCCCGGTGTGGGCCAGCGGAGGACCAGCTGAGGGAGGAGAGTTTTCAGATCTGGGCCTGCCGGGCATCCTGCATCCAGTGCTGTGGGAAGGAGGCCTTCTTCTTTTATTGTTCAGGACTCTGCCTTGTGCCAGACTTGGGCGATGTTTAACCTTTATCCAACATCTGTAACCCCAAGCCCTCAGCTGGCTGCTCCCGACTGATGGGAAAGCAAAGCTCAGAGAGAAGAGATAACTTCAGAATGCAGGACTAGCTGAAAGAGTTAAGAGTCTAGCCTGGGGGCTAAGAGCACTGGCTGCTCTTCTGTAGGACCAGAGTTCGGTTCCCAGCAGCCACATAGCTGTTCATTGTCTATAACTTCAGTTCCAGGAGATTGCATACTCTCTTCTGGTCTCCATGGATACCAGACTTGCATGTGGTACACATTCATATATGCATAAAGTGTAAAGTTCACTTCTCAAAGTAAGAATCTAACCTGGATGCCCTGAGTCTGGATGTACACAGTATGGATGGATGGCCTCTGTCTGGATGGAGAGGCGCACACAGCCACGTCTAACCCAGAGAGTGCAGAAAATGCTGGAGGAGCAGACAGGCTGGTCCATCACTTGCAGTTTCTTATTTTTCCTGTATTTTCCTACTTCCTGTACTTGGGAGACTCCTTCTCTTGTTGTTTTGATCCCACTAACACAAAGGGCATCACATTTTCAGTGGGGAGAGGTGGAAGGCAGTAATGCTCAAGAGCGTCGCAGAGCTGAGAAGGCGGGGCTGAGTGTATCTCCCAGAGCTGGGCCGAGGGTGCAGTGGGGAGAGGCAGGCACCTCACTGACAGGGCTCATGCCCTCCCTTGGCTCCTGCTATCCTCTGGAGTCCCAGGCCTGGTCACCAGCCCTCCAGTGAATGAGTGTGGCTTACATAAGTAATGTAGGAATGAATGAAGAAATAGATTCTGGTGTTTGGGATGCTCAGTTTTCCGGTCTGAATTCTTGGAAGCAGAAGGTTGGAAAGGTTTGGGATCTGCATTGCCAAGGTGTCCCCAGTCCTGAGCTCAGTGGAGCTGGAGCTCTGTAAGTAGACAGCTCCTGATTGAAGGTGGTAGGGAGAAGCTTTCCTTTAAGACAAGAAACTCACAAGCACTAGCTTGTTTCCACGGAATAGGTGTAGATTCTCGAGGTCTGATGTTTATGGAGTCATCTTGCTGAACAATAAAGAATATAGCCTTTACGTGCATAGTCACATTTAATTGTAATGTTGTGAGTGGGTAAACTTGATAAAGATTACCTTACAAGAACTCGTATTAAACGCTCACTGTGATTTACCATTAATTACCACTGTGGAGCTTTGGAGGAATTTGTTCTCTTTGCTGAATAGAAAAGTTTTGAGTCTTACTGTGAGCCTGGCACTCTGTTGGAGGCCGGGAGGGCAGTGTACCAGAGTCACCAACAGCTCTGGGCTCTGACTGCGGCCCTCAGTGTGCTTACTGTCTGGCAGTTCAGGCTGACTCAATAAATCCTCCACCAGCCACGTGCATTGCTGTCTTGCTTAAATTCATTCATAGCAACTAAAATATTTCTTTTTTAAATTTTTCTGTTTTGTATTTAATTAATTTATTCAGATTACAACTCAATTGTTATCCCATCACTTGTATCTTCCCATTCCTCCCTCCCTCCCTCCCTCTTTCACCCTATTCCCCTCCCCTAGGTCTATGACCGAGGTGGACCTCCTGCCCCACAATATGTTCATAGGCTACCAAGTCTCCTCTTGGTAGCCTGCTTATTCTTTCTTTGATAAAATATTTCTTAAATTCATCAGTAAATGTATTTTGAAATTGTATTTATAAATGTGTACATATGCACTTATAAACAAATACCAGACCAAAGAATATCCTTATGACACTATACTAAACATCAATTTAAAATCATTTGAAATACAAATTAGGAACCTTCTGTTTACTGTCTAACAGACAGCATGGATTATTCTGGGTTCTATACAAAGGTAGGGTGTAGCTCCCCATCCCTGGCCAGTTTAGAATGCTGTAAAAGGAACACTAGAGGCTGGAGTGATGGCTTCCTGAGCAAGCCTGAGGTCCTGAGTTCAGATTTCTAGCTTCATGTAAAGCCATGTGTGGCCTCTGTCTTCTGTAACCCTGGTGCTGTGGGATAGAGACAGGCAGGGCTCAAGGGATCACTGGCCAACCGGTCTAGCCAAAGTGAGTACTCTCGGCTCAGAGAGAGGCTGTGTCTGAAAAAGTAAGGTGAAGAGGCCAAGGAAGACTTCCTCTCTGGCATCCACACAGGCCTGCACCTGTGTGGCGATTTAATGATACCTCAATTCCTTTTTAATTTCCTACAACCTCTCTGGGCTCTGTCCCCTCATTTGTGAATGTGGCACATTAGGAAAGTACGTGTCTTCAGCACATCTTCCTGAAAGCGTGTCTGTAAGTTTTCTATCACCTATGAGATGGCAAGTTGCAGACACGGAAGGAGGATCCATCTGTTAACCCTGGCTTCTGGCTCTCAGTGTTGCAGGAGGTGAGCTGTTTGACTTCTTGGCTGAGAAGGAATCTCTGACTGAAGAGGAAGCAACGGAATTTCTCAAGCAGATTCTCAGTGGTGTTTACTACCTCCACTCGCTTCAGATCGCCCACTTCGACCTGAAGGTAACACCGTGTGAGTGGAGGCCAGATGGAAGCGTATGCCTCTGTGGCCTTTGTGGCTTGTTGGCCAAGAGAAACTGAGCCCCCTGAGTAAAGACACTTCCCTCCTGTGGTTTAACAAATGGAATTATTCATGTGAATCACTAGTATGTAATGTCTTGCTATGGCTGGGCTGTCCAACTTCTGTTTTGTGGTGCAGAGATCAATAGTCACAGTCAGGCACCCCCGGGAAGGAGTCAGAGGAACCCCCGGGAAGGAGGCAGGGGGCTTACTCACCAGCTCCTTAAGCAATGCCTGCTCTTGGACACTGGACTAATCTTGGCTGGTGGCTGGCACAGCTTCCATCCTCCCATGGGTGTGGACATTGGGTGGAAAGAATATTGAATGTTTTTCCTTTTTATACAAGCCTGGGGCCTGACTCTTTTTACTTCCAAGCAAGCCCAACTCTGACCTTGGCAAGTGCAGGGTCTTTGCCTCGCTGGAGACAGGGCTGTATGGGGAATTAAAAAACGTGTGAGCCAGCTGTCATGGAGGCATGCTCTTTTTGGGAAAGGAAGATAATGCAGGGCCAACGGAAAGGAACGGTGTTAGGTTGACTGGAGGGGAGCCACAGGTTGGTGCAGGCCACTGAGCTGCAGGGGACCGAAGTCTCCTGTGTCTTTCACTATAGCAGAGCCTTCCAACCCATGTCTGTGTGCCCAGCATTTGCCAACACACACCATAAGGTGCATTTCTGCCACTGCCCATCGGCTTGATGTCTCGTTTCTGACCATGGAGCTGGCAATGCCGATGAATAAGTACCCTCCCTCCCGGCAGCTGTCCGCACCAGAGGGCAGGAAACGACAGGCTCAGCAGCCTCTACTTGCCCATGCTTTGGTGGGAATGACTCTGAGTGCTGCCCATTCTCCCTATGCTGTCGAGAAGGGCTGTGTTCTAGTGAGCCTACCTTACAGAACAGACATCTCAGACCTGCCCCTGTTTCCTGCCTTTGTTTCCTTACCCAGGGTTTTCTGGCCTCAAATTCTTCTCTTCTGAAGACTCTGGGTCAAAACCTGTTATCCTCAGTGCTCTCTTTCATCTGCCTCTTCTCTGTTTTTGTTTGTGTTGTTTGCTTGTTTGTTTCGAACCATTTTGCCACTTTTTTACTTCTCTCTCTTTCTTTCTCTCTCTCTCTTTAAGCCGGAAAACATAATGCTTCTGGATAGAAATGTGCCCAAACCTCGGATCAAGATTATCGACTTTGGCTTGGCCCATAAAATTGACTTTGGAAATGAATTCAAAAACATATTTGGGACCCCAGAGTTTGTGGGTGAGTTTTCTTTGCTCTTGTGCTCACTTATGTCTCATCCACATTCTGCTGAGTCTCCCTGGCTCCAAGACCATTCCCTGCTTGTGTTTCTGCCTGCTACACGAAGATAAACTCTGTTGGCTTGCGGCTTTCCCAAGCTAACGTGTCTTTATTTCCCCTTAGCTCCAGAGATAGTCAACTACGAGCCCCTTGGTCTCGAGGCCGACATGTGGTAAGGAGCATGCCCTTCCTTGGTGTTGTTATCTTTCTCATCTATTTGACTGTTCTCCAACCTGGCTTTGTTTTTATTTTTGTGTGCAGGAGCATCGGGGTTATAACCTATATTCTGTAAGTATCAAGTCTACGACTCATCTAGTCAGTCTTTGTCTGGGAGCAACCACGTAGATCATGTTGGCCCCCTCAGCTTGCGCATGCTCTCCATTAGGCATCTTCATCCTGCGCATGTTTATTTTATGCTAATTAGGTTTTTTTTTCCCTCAGTCAAAATGAGTTGCCAGGAATTGTAACATAATCTTGGTGAGAAATCCTAGCTGTCCATTGCTGAGAACATAGGGGAAAAGTTTTATTTTAAACTATACACTGGTTCAGATGACCATGTGATGGTGTGTGATGGTGTGATGGTGTGTGTGTGTGTGTGATGGTGTGCATGATGGCGTGTGTGTGTGTGTGTGTGTGTGTGCGCGCGCGCGCGCGCATGGTGTTTGTACTTGTCATTATGTGTGTGATGGTGTGTGAGTGTGTCTGCGTGATGGTGTGTGTGTGTGTGCCCACGCACGTGCTGGTGTGTATGATGGTGTACATGATGGTGTATATGTGGTGCTTGTACTTGTCAGTGTGTGGTATTTGTACTTGTCAGTGTGTGTGTGATGGTGTGTGCATGTGATTGTATATATGTGTGTGTGTGATGGTGTGTGTGTGTGTGTGTGATGGTGTGTGCATGTCTGTGTGATGGTCTGTGTGTGGTGTTTGTGCTTGTCTGTGTGTGTGTGTGTGTGTGTGTATGATTTGTGTATGTATGTCTGTGTGATGGTGTGTGTAGTTTTGTACTTTGTATGTGTGTGGTTTTGTACATGTGTGTGTTTGTGTGTGTGTGTGTGGTGCCAGTGTGTATGCATGGGTATGAATGATCAATCTGTACTCCGTTGTTACTTTTATTTTTTTGAGATAAGGTTTCTTCATGAACCTCAAGCTCATCGATTGGCTACACTGGCTAGCTGGTCCGCTTCAGGGATGGACTCACCTCTGCCATCCACTGCTAGTGTCCTGGTCACATGCCCCATGTCTGGCTTGTTATGTGGGTTCTGGAAATCCAAGTTCAGTTTCTCATGCTCATACAGCAGGCGCTTTCATAGCTGAGCCATCTCTCCAGCCCTGAAGAGCCCTCAGCAGGGTTCCTTTGCATGGGGGCGACACCTGTGTTCATAACTGTTCAGTATTCTCTGAAGTGTGGTGGATTCTGAAATGACTGGGCCCGCACTGGTCCTGTTTGTTGTCCCCACGTGAGACTCTGAAGAAGCAGTGATTGCACACGAGGGGTTGTCAATGTTCTGTCAATGCCCCACTTTGTTTTAAACAGCCTAAGTGGGGCCTCCCCATTTCTTGGAGACACTAAGCAAGAAACATTAGCGAACGTATCTGCTGTCAACTACGAATTTGAGGAGGAATTCTTCCGTAATACCAGTGCCCTTGCCAAAGATTTCATCAGAAGACTGCTGGTCAAGGATCCAAAGTGAGTGTCCTCTCTTCCTGTAAGGCGGAGCCTCATGTGGCCAAGACCAAAGACTACCACCTGCTCTGTGTGGGGGCCACCTCTTGTCAGACCCTTGCCCTTCCACCTGTCAAAAGAAGAATGCCTGGAAGGAAACGCTTCAGAAAAATGCATTCAGGGCCTTCCCGTTTGCTCACCCAGTCTCTGCACTGGAGGAATCAAGACTGACCTATGTTGCGGCTCCCTCTCTCCCTCCTTCCCTCTCTCCCTCCCTCCCTCCCTCCCTTCCTTCTCTCTTCCCCTTCTTCTCCTCCCTCCCTTCCCTCCCTTCTCTCTCTTCCTCTTCCTCTCCCTTCCCCCTCCCTCCCTTCTCGTTCCCTCTCCCCCTTCCCCTCCCTCCTTCCCTTCTCCCTCTCCCTCCCCCCCCCATTCTGTTTTTGACAAGAGCCCCAAACTGCATCTGTATCTGCTTGGTAGGCTGAACCAGCATGAAAATAACCTTAGCATTGTTTCAATGACATGGGATTTTTTTTTTTTCCTTCTTTCTCCTTCTCTCCCCAAAGGAAGAGGATGACAATCCAGGACAGTTTGCAGCATCCCTGGATCAAGGTGAGTTGCTTCTTATGTTGGGGTTGTAATCATTTTAAGAGATTGCTGTGAGTACATATTGGTCATGCTGCAGTGTTAGCTGGCTACTGATACCATAGGGTTAAGGCAGAGTGGTAGACTGGAGTCTAGTCTAGCGATTACAGAGAGAGAACAGTGAGCCGTTGGGAGCAGGGAGAAGTCAAGTCTCCCGAACAGACGTGCTTGGTGCCACCTGTGGGGCTACAGTCCGTACAACGTTTTCAAACTTGAATTATTTTCCATCGTCTGGCTTTTTCAAATCTCAGAATCTTTTGAAAACTCTGAAGGTCTGCAGACACCACATGCTCCTTACACACAACTGGAGGGGAGCTGCTCCTTTGCCGGAGCCCTAACCCTGACGCAGGGCACTTTTATACTGCTTCCCTCTCTGCACTTAGGCTAATGACACTGAATTTGCTTCAGCCTGAAATAAGGAGCCTGAGGTCGATGAGTGTGTTAGCTTTCTGTCATTGTGGCAGAGTGCAGGGAAGACCTGTGAGGAAGGGAAGGCTGACCTTCTGTCACTCTTAATGTTCAGTCTGTGGTCAGTGGGCACGGTTGTTGGGGCCCTGAAGCAAGTGGCTCATTATGATAGTGAGAGTGTGGTAGAACAGAGCGGCTGACTGGAGGGTAGCCAGCATGGCGGGAGGAAGGGACCACGGTTCCAGTGGCTTCCTTCAAGGAGTTACCCTCTTTCTGCTAGGCTAGGAAAGTTTCTCTCCCTCCTAGCAGCTATACAAGCTGGGCACCAAGCCCTTAGCATAAGAGGCATTGGGAGCCTCTAAGATCCAATTCACAATAAAGGTACCTAGTAGTCGAAAACAAAACCATGGGCCTCATCAGTGGCCATTACAGAAGACCGGTGCTCTGCCTCTCCTTCCTGTGCCTAAGTATATCCACTGAGCAAGATGCGGTGAACTTGTTGAGTGCTGTTAGAAGGACCAAATGCACATACCTCTAGGGTTCCTCCCAACTTGAAATCACAAAGTGGCCTTCCCCTGAATCTTGTCCTTTCCACACTGTCACTGTGGAAGACCGTAACTGAGTGTGATCACAAGCGTGCCTCCTGTCCTATGTGCTCCACGTGTACAAAACACCCAACGGTCAAGAGGTAGAGAGGCCTGAACCTAGATCTTCATTTTGTATTTGTAAGAAGGTCTCAAGTGTGCCAGGCTAGTTTCAATCATGACTATAGCCAAGGATGACCTCGAACTTCTGATTCTTCTGCCTCCACCCTCCTGAGTGCTGAGGTTGTGGCCATGAACCACCCTGCTTGGTTTATGTGGTGCTGGGGTCCAGCTCAGAGTTTCCCGGATGCTAGGAAAACTCTCCACTGGCTGAGTTACTTCCCAGCCTGCCTCCTGGATCTTGACTGTCATCCCTCCCCCCACAAACTCCTTATTCTATTTGAGGGTAGTGGGTGTGTAAGACTTTTAGAGGGATAACCTTGCTGTTTAACCGATTTCTGTATTCAGCTTTCATTATTTTTTTCCATTGAACTTTTGTTTTAGCCTAAAGATACACAGCAAGCACTTAGTAGAAAAGCCTCCGCCGTGAACATGGAGAAATTCAAGAAGTTTGCAGCTCGGAAAAAGTGGAAAGTAAGACGCTGATGCCAACATATTGAATTTGATTTTCTCTGTCTGATCCAGTCAGGGCTCCTGTCTTCTCAAGCTGGGAATCAGGAAATGCATTCATTTAAAAAAAAAAAAAGTCCATGCTGTAATCTTCTCTGCTATTATTACTTACTTTCAAAGACAGGCATAAACCATATTTCAGTGCTATTTAACTTATCCTTGAAATGTAATTTTGTATGCTCTTTTCTCAGATCATCCCCAAGGCAAAATTTTAAAATCAATACAATAAACTTATAGTGAACACTTCTCCAACCGTAACAAACACTCTAAATAAACCTGTTCCTCTTGACAAGTAGCTCCTAGGAGAAATCCGCCTTCCTCCCTGCAGGGCTTGCAGGGGGGCTGGGATGGGAAGGGGCCCTGGCAGTGTGGCCTCTCCTTCTGCACTGTGGTAGCTTCCCTGTGACTTTGGTGGGATGCTGGTTCAGACATATTTGAAATGATCAAAATTCAAGCATCAGAAGGTGATGGCATGGCTTCCAGTGCCCAAGATTATGTCAAACCTGGAGGGAGTGAGCACCTGCCTCCTCTGCCTGGCTGGTCCAGTGGTATATCCAGTTTTATACCCATTAAGCTATGACTAGACTCTCAATAGGCTTAGTGCTTATGTCTCAGTCTTTCTCTTCTCCTTCTTCCCACTTCTTTCCCTTCTTCCTGTTTCCTCGTTTCTCTGTCGTTTCTGCTTTTGATGATATGGAGGAAATTGTGCTACAGACTAAAGTATCTCTCCCACCTGAGCATGTTGACAGTGACATATATTCCTTTAGCTGATTTGGGCCCAGTGAGCTTACAGCAAGGCCCTTGCATCCTGTGCTGGAGCCAGGAGGTCCCTGCTAGGGGGCTATCAGAAAATAGGGGGGGGGGAGAGAGAGAGAGAGAGAGAGAGAGAGAGAGAGAGAGAGAGAGAGAG
>OU015749.1:31271990-31293579 GCA_907169655.1 Acomys percivali | reverse complement strand
CCCCCCCCCCCCCCCCCCCCCCCCCCGTGAGCGCATGGTTCTCCCTGCTTGTTCGTTCTTACAGTGGCTCCCTCTGTTGTTGCTCCCCCCCTGCCCCCCCTCTCATACCACCTCCCTCTGTCTCCCCACCTCTTCCAGCTTCTAGAGGGGCTGGCTCTTTAGTGTTTTCTGTCTGTACCTCATAGCCCTTCGTTTAACCTCATCATTTACTCAGGCATATCCAAGGCACGGGGGAAACTTCTAGAAAAAAAACGAGAGAGGGATAGTGCTCAGAGTCTTGACAGTCAACCTGTAGTCACTGGGTGGAGCCAGAGTGCTGACAGACCAGAGTTAGGGCTGAGATGTGGGCGGAGCAGAGCTCTCTGCAGGAGTTGGTCTTGGAGTCTGTGACCTGAGTAGGTGGAGGGAGGCTCATGAAAAGCACCAAATACAGAGGCCTGAACTTGGTCGCCACCACTCCTGTAAGGATTACAGGGACCATGCTGGAGACACAGCATTGAGAGCCTCCCATACGTGAGCGGAAACTGTGGGCCACTGGCCTCCTAGTCAGCGGAAGACAAGCGGCTTCCTCTTAGAGCGGTGATGACTTTGTGTCTGTGCATGCACAGGAGACATCGCCAAAAGACAAAGCCTGGATCATGTCTATCGGTTCGTAGTTTCTAGCGGCCACATAAAAAAGGCAGAAGAAACAAACTTCAACACTGCATGCAGATATCATTTTAGCAGGAATATTTTGAGATTATTAATTTTTTTCATATTCTCTTATGTTTACCAAGTTCTTAGTGCCTTGTGTGTTCTGCGCTGACAGACATCTTTTTTGGGGGTCACATTTCAGACCTGAAGTTGCTGCCCTATGGGACGGCTAGTCAGCCAGAGCTGGAACTTTTTCTGGCTTCTGAGAAGACTGTACAATTAACACTTGGCCCCACAGTGCCTCCTAGTGTCACCTTTAGTCTCCTAGTCTGATCTCACAGGGACTGATCGATTTCTGAGCACTTGTGCCTCCCAGCCTCACTTTCCTTGGACTCAGCAGAAGCACCAGTTAACTCTCAGGAGGTGTTTCTTTATTATAAACTAAAACAAAATTTACGGTGACCAGGTATGGTGACACACACCTTTGATACCAGCACTTAGGAGGCGGAGGAAGGCCAGCCTTGTCTACATAGAAAGTTCTAGGCCAGCTAGAGTTACATAATGAGACCCTATCTCAAAAATAAAGTTAAATAGCACGTGATCAACATGATCGAAGTGTGATAAACCATTTACGGGACCTTTGTGTATCTACCCACGCCATGAAACAACCCTGAGAACCACCCTAGGAGCTGATAGCTTGACTCCACAGTGCCTACTCTCTGGATGTGACCATGTTCTGATTTCTCTTTTCCTCTCGCTGCCTTCTCCTCCTGCTCACTAAGTGCCAGCGGCTCCTGTTAGTCCTGCCTCTTAGTCCTGCCTCTTAGTCCTGACACCCTCCTGCCTTCCCTGCATTCACCTCTCCCCTGCATTCTCATGGCTCTTCTGCCCTGTTCCTTCCTGGACACCTGCCCTACTGTCCAGCTTTCCTTGTCTACTCTTTGGGCCCCAGGCCTGCAGCTTCACCTTGCACACCCAGGCCCACCTCCAGGTCTCAGAACCTGCATGTCTTCAGAGCTCGGCCTTGGGGGCCTCCTTGGAAAGCCTGAGGTACATATTGTGCCCTTTTCCTCAGTCAGTGCTCAACCTCACCAAAGGCCTCACATGCAATTGAAGCCATGAGACAGTTTGATGGCACCTCTTAGTTGGGGTACAGTGTCCAATAAGGAACTCAGTTCAGCCCAGGCAAAGGAGGAGTCCAGCCTGTTGGATCCATCTCAGGACGTTAGGGACGTAGTAAGAGTAGGGTGGCCCTGACTTTACACCCTGCTTCTCCTCTCTCCCCCACCCCCACCCCCCGCCCCGGCTCCGAACCACAGCTTCAGCCTGGAGTGAGCATTCGTTCTCAGCCTGGCAACTTTGTCCCCAGAAGACAAATGGAATTATCCGGAGACGTGGTGGATTTTCAAGCTAGAGGTCATGGAACGTTGCTGGCTCCTTTGGTAGATGGTAGAGGTGTTATTAACACTGTATGAGACTGGTGATGGCTTTCCAAAGCAGAGAACTACATAGTCCAGTAGGGCCAGGATTAAGATTTGCTGGTCCAGAGAGACCACATGTGTAGCTCAAGAGCAACTTGAGCTGAGGAACTGGGAAATTGGCAGGTAGACAGACTTTGGGTGTTCCAGGCCTTCACGACCTGTCCTGCCTCCAAATGCTGATAATGAAGCCATAGACTTATTGTTTTTGAAAATTGCATTTTAGGACTGAATAAAACTTCAGCCGAACAGTTGAATCTATCTCCCTTGATGTGGGAGCCACAGCTCCTGTCCACATGAGGGAATGTGAGGTCATGTTTGTGCCTCACTGTGGCCTGGGTCAGGTCTGGACTAGAAGGTTCTTAGGAAACATGCATGTCCATGGTACAGGAATAAGAACAAATCCATCCATAGGAAACTATAGCTCTGTGAAAAGTCTCTAATTAAACAGCAAATATCAAAGTGCTGTGGGCCCTTAGGGCCCCTGTTTTGTGTTTGTCAGCAACCTTAAATCAAACTGTGCTAGACTAAGCATTCTTTGGAAGGCACAGTGATTACCAGCCATGGTGTAGTCTGAAGGCCAGGTCTGTATGTGTAACACTGAAGTAGGTGGACACTCGTGGCTGCTTCAGTAGAGACAGGGGCTCAAGCAGGGAACAGTCAGCCAGAGAGTGAGTGTGCACTGTGTCTGTGGATTGAGCAACCCTCTGTTGTCACCTCTGGACACTCTTGCATTCCTTCCTCTGATATCTTTCTTTCCTGAGCCACCAAATAAAATAATGGAAACAGACCAGGGCATGCTGCTTACCTGCCTTTCTTCTAACCCCGCTGTGTCTGTTTCTGCGTCAAGCTAGTGTGTTGGGGTCACATGCAGCTCTGCTTTTCAGGGAAGAGACACTGATCATCTGTCTCCTACAGGATGGGAAGACGGCCGAGGACCTCGCCAAGTCAGAGCAGCATGAGCACGTAGCAGGGCTCCTGGCAAGACTGCGAAAGGTAAGCCTTCACCTGAGGTTTTCAGCCTGGTTTTATGTGAAAAGTTCTTGGTGTTTTCCTTGTGGAAAAGGACAGAGGCATTGGACATAGGCTTAGGAAGATCATTTGCCCTTGTCCTGTCTTTGGCACACATGCCTAAGTGTCTGTGGAGTTTCTTCTACAATTGTCACACAAACAAATGTGGGGGCCTGGGGGGATGGGTTTAGTGGATAAGAACACTGCAGAGGACCAGAGTTCAATTCATAGCATCTACATGGTAGATCACAACCATCTACAAAGCCCCATGCTTACGTGAGACTCAGCACTCTCTGCTGGCTTCCACAGGCAGTGGGCATGCAGGTGATGCACACACAGACACACAAACTAGTTTGATGTTTCCCCCATCGCTGTGTTGGCTTTGTTTTCCCAACTCTCTCTGACGAGGGGGAATACTACTGACCACGATGCCTCTTTCTCTCTTTTGTTTTGAGTTCCCAGGTATCAGTTAAGCTTCTGTTTATCAAACCACAGCACTGTAAAGTATATAAAAAACATGAAAATAAATAAATACAGGTGTAAGGTTTGCAACCTACATCATGAATCAAGAGACTTAAAAAACACCCTAACCCTTTTGGCTAAGATATCTATTCCTTAACACACAAAGATGTTCATTGCAGGTCTATTTAAAATGTAGCAAAAATTAGATACGTCAGGCTACCAACACCAGTGCATAGCAAATGGTCAGAGAGAACAGGATGGTGGTTGGCATTTACAAATACTTTCAAGGAAATAGTAAACACACGACTTTAATGCTTGGGATGTTGAAACAAAAGTATTAAAAAGGTAAATCTTACCCTGAGGCTGGGAGTGTAGCTCACTTGGCAGAACCCTTACAGAGCATTCAAGAAGACGTGACGCCCAGTCCTAGCATGGAGGAGTGCTGCTTACTGGCTTTCTTTCAGAACCCCAGGCCTCCTGCCCTGGGGTAGCACCACCCACAGTGGGTTGGACCCTCCCAAAATAATCGTTAATCAAGAGAATGCCTCCCTGCCATGCCATTTTAATGGAGGTGATCCCTCAATTGAGGGCCCCTCTTCTGAGGTGACTAATTTATATCAAGTTAATAAGAACTAACAAGCACACGTGGCCTGGAGGCGCTCGCTGCATGAAGTGGCCCATCGCTCACCGGCTTTGTGCCTCAGCTTCTGCATTTGACCTGTGGGAAGAGGTGCCTCCTCAGGGAACGCTAACGAGGGCTGAAAGATTGAGAGAAACAATGTCCTCAGAACAGCACCTGCACATGGCACTGCTTGGCTTCCTTTGTGGTTGGCATGGCACCCTGAAGAGCAATTCTATAATGGACCATGGTGACTGTGGTGGGGACCCTGAAGTCCTGTAGCTTGGCACTGTCATTTGTATACCCAAGGTTCACAGAGGATGTTCATGCAGGGAAACCTCACCTCAAAGAAACTGAGAGGGGTTAGGGCAGAGTTGAGAGTCCCATCTCGTGATATGTCTGCCTCCTTGGTCTTTCTGTGGGCACGGGGCCTTCGCAGTGTGTATTTCTAGTCAGCATGGAGACACCTCAGTGAGTCTGTGCTGAGCTACCCTGTTGTGTAGCAGGCCAGATAACTCCCCAGTGTACTGAGCTGGGGTCTCTGTTCCTCAGGCAGGATTTTTATAGAATTGTCGTTTCAACAGGACCCACACTTGCCTTCACAGTCTTTCACATGGCTCTAGACTTCAGTCCCCTGGTGTGAGACAGAGTCCTGGTACTTCATTCTTTCAGATGGAAGGACTAAGTCCTGAATTGCCTAACCACCAGCACTTGGAGACGCCCCATTAGGAGACTTGCTTTCAGAAGTCAAAGCCAGAGCCTTGGGGATTGAGGAGCGAGGGCAGCAGCTTGCTGCAGAAGCCTCCAGTGCCTGCAGAGAAAGTCAGGGGGCTGCACGTGTTTGCAGCTATCACTTAGGTCACCAGGAGGAGAGACTGTTTAAAAAGAGTACTGTCTGGGAAGAGGGAGGCTACAGCGTGTCTACTGTGTTTTTCTGCCTGGCCCGCCACACTCCTCAGTACCTCTCACCAGGGTACTCCTGGCAAGTCCTGTCTTTGCAGAATATTTTGGCCCCTGGCTTCCAGGCCCCTGTTATAGTGTCTCCTTCTCTCTCTTTTTGAAAACCGGAGATGACCTCTCCACACCATGTTGTGGTCTCTGCTGTGTTAGAGCCACCCAGGGGAGAGGTGGGCCTTGGCCTCTCTTACTTGGGAGCCTGTCCATGTGGTCTCCTCCTAGGGAGTTGTCAAAAGTCACCCCCTGTGTTCTCACCTCTTAGGAATGTAGCTTTGAACCTTTGCTGTGGAGGAAATGTGGGGACTGGCCTATGGAAATGGAACCAAAGCCATCTGTCACTGGCACTAGTGGAAGCCGCCATAAGAGTCAGAGAGACTGTGCTCATCACTGACACAGGACCAGGGAGGGCTTTTCAGCCTTGTGCTCAGGGGAGCTCAGGAGCTTCCCTTCTGGAAGGAATAGAACTGCTAGGGACTCAGGCTAAGGCTGTAACCACAGGATTAACGGTAAGGACACAAGGTCCAGCTGAACTGTGTGGCGTCTGCACTGGCCCAGTTCAATATGGAGGGCTAGGAACAGTTGGTACCAGCTCTGAGTCTCCTACCAGCTCAATGACATCACTCTGGGCTCTTACAGTAAGGTCTGGTGGGAATGTTTCAGCATAAGAGCCTGTAGGTACCAAGGGTGAGGCTTCTCTTTCGATGGAGCTATTTCCCAGAATGCTGTTGTTTGTTGGCCTCTGGCTGCTCCTCCCCGGAGGCTGGACAGGAGGTAGCTGTCCTCTCTTCTATCTCATGCAGATTCCTACCAGGGAACAGCTGTTCAGTCCCTGCACCCCACCCATATGGACTTTGCGGACTAGCCAGACCCAGTCTCTTCACCTAAATGCAAGGGAAGGGAAGGAAGGCCACAGGAGTGTGCTGTGTTAGACTTGGCCTCGAAGTCCATTTTCATCACCTCTGTCTCTGCAAGGCCCATGTTTATCATGGCTTGGGCACTTGGTTTGTTACATTAGCCAGATTTTCCCCCCTTTAAACCGATATTAAAGGGAGCCTACTTCTCTTAAACCTAAGCATAATACTCTGAAGATTGCTCAGCAATGCCTTGGAAAACAGACAGTAGTGGGAGTTGCCCAGAATTAAAATTCACCAGCAGTGAAGAACATTTGCGTAATTAGGATTCTCACTCCTATTTGGGGGCTAACAGCTTCCGGCATGTGCAGTAAACCCGCGTCTATTCTCAGGGATCTTATCTGGCTTCTCCAGATAGCTGGTCACTTCTTTTCCAGCCTGTGGGTTTAGTCTGTCTTTCCCAGTGGGAAAGTGAAAGCTAATTTGCCAGGGGAAACTTGCTGAAGAAAGAAAACTGCAAACCCAGGGAGCCGCCAGGTTCCAGCTGTGGTGTCAGGATCTGGGGGAGAGGCAGAGGCCCCTGCTACTGGAAGCCTCTGTGGTACCAGCCTTGGCTGGGATCTGGGACCATGCAGGCCAATTGTTCTGTGAGTCCGGGACAAGAAAACAAGTTGAATTAACTTCCTGAGAAAGTACTTAAAGCAAGCGATGGGCGCTTATTAATGCTGAGGGTGATTGCCCTATAGACCTCACTTTCACAGCCATCTGGAAGGTTCTTCCTCATAAACCTGCACACCTGGTGTCAGGAGGAGTTCTCTCTTACCAGATCATGTCCAGCCTGTGCAGAGGACTCACCCAAACCTTCGACCCCCTGGGCCAGTCGCTCCCACAGACCTGAGGGATACACAGTAGAGGACATCATAGGGCATAAACAAAACTGCAGTAGCACAGTTACCCCAGCTCACTACTGCCGTCCATGCTGCATGGACAAGCTCCTACCTAGACAGCCACTGAGGGCCTGGCCAGATGGGGTTTGTGGCCAGGTCTAGTCTCAGCACTTCAGCTGTGTGTTCACGTTGGTGGACTATTGTGCGTCCCTCCAAACCAATTAACTTGCATAGCACCTCCTAGAGCTGACCTGGAGCCCTTCCTTAGAGTGGGAAAACTGCACTGGGTTAGTGAAAACTGCCTTACAGAGCACCTCAGCTTGTGTCTGCTATGCCATCTGGTGGCCAGAAGTGAGAATGCGCCAGCTGCCTGTGTGGAGGGCAATCGGAAACTTCTGTCTGGGGAAGATTGTGTCAGACTCATTGGATTTAGATTCTCCAGGGTTCACAATGAAGAGTGTGAGGGATCTTCCTGCAAGATGAGGTTGGATTCCCTCAGACATGAGGGCACCTGAGGATGCTTTGCTTTTTCTTGCTTTTCAAGACTGTAGTGTGGTCTGCGCATCTCAATAGGAAAGTGGTCCTCCTGGCTTAGGGTTTAAAACAGCAGTTCTCTACCTGTGAGTTCAGACTCCTTTAGTTTTTCAAAATACCTTTCCACAGGAGTCACCTAAGGCCATCAAAACACAGATATTTACGTTACAATTCAAAACAGTAGCAAAATTATAGCTATAAAGCAGCGACAAAAATAATTTTTTTGCTTGGGGGGGGTCACTACAGCATGAGGAACTGTCTTAAAGGGTCACTAGGAAGGTCAAGAAGCACTAAAACCTCTCGACCAAAGTTGTCACCTCTTTGTGGACAGAAAAGGAAAATGAAAGGGATCTGAACATAGGCAGGAAGTGGGCGACATTAGGGTTCCTTTTTTGGAAATCCACTCCTGTCTGTTGTCCCAGGTCCCGACTTGAGAAGTGAGAAGATGTGTTTACTTGTGTGGTCACCCAGATTCCAGGGCCTCAGAAAAACCAAGGTGTAAGTTAAGTGAAACACTGCTTCCTTTGATAAAATAGAATGTGTTGAGGTCAGTTATTAACCGAGGAGTAGCTTGTTGTCAAGAGATTCCGAAAGGAGCACTGTAGCTCTTGACACTCAGGTGGGACCCATCATGCTCCCAGCAGGGAATAGATTTGCCTTGGAAACAAACTAAAATGAGGTGCCAAAGTGACATGGCACACTTTCCTAGTGATGGTTTATAAGTCTGAAGTCAAGAGGTCCTCACAGCTACACTGTGCTTGAGACAGTGCCCCGGTGAGACTGTCTTCTCAGTGAGATGGGCTGTGGATGGCTGTGTGGTCCTCTGTGTTTAAGGTTCTGAGGTTCTGCCTTCTGTCTGCATGTCTTTTTTACCTATCTCTCCCCTCCGTTTGCCTCCATTTCACACTCCTGGAAGGATAAAGGAGCCAATGCTAGATTCTGCTTTGCTCCATGTCCTTGGGCAACAGTTTTGGGTTTCAGTTTTCCTGCCTGCAAAGGGAAGGATCAGACACAGCTTCTGTGGCCAGGCAGCAGTGGAGTTCACAGCATAGCTTTTGTAATGGCGTTTCACCAACCTGAAGTGACTTCCTTACTCAAGAAAACCATGCAAATACTTCCCAGTAGACGCTCACCAGAGGGAAGATGAAACGTGGGAGGGAAATAGTGGCAGTGAAATATGATGTGTCTCAGTGTGAGCATGCAGGGACATGGGGCCCAGTGCTAGTGATGTAGGGAGAGCCTGCCACGGCCTTGGAGTTCCTGAAATCTCAAACAGCATGGTGTCAGGGCTGCAAGGGGCCTAAGGGTCTCAATGAATACATCAAATATGACAACACAATAACTTCGCATTCTGCACTTGAACTGTGTGTGACTGATTCCTCACTGACTTCCTTGAATCTGCTCTGTGGGAAAATGTAACCACAAACCCCCCCCCCCCCCCCTTTGAAATGTATGTTTAAAAACCTAGACTACTTAGCTGCAAAATACACTCAGATGCAAACTCAACCTTGAGTTGCTCTGTTTGTCACTTGCCTATCTCTGTTCACCAATGCTTCAAGCCCTCCCATTCCCAAGGACCTATCCCCCACAGAGCCAGTCCATGGCACTGGGGTACAAAGATGCCTAATGGGATCTGAGAAGATGGCTTGGGAAATAAAGGTATCTGCCTTGTGGGAGGAGAGAACTGCCCCTCACAATCTGTCCTCCGACTTCTTTCTGCACTGGTGCCACAGCATCCGCACACATGCACACAAGATAAATGCACTAAAGCAATGGAAGTTGTAAATACCGTATGAGCCAGCCACCAAGTTAGTAAGACACTTATCACCTTGGCAAACTCTGCGTTCCACCCCCACCCCAGATTATGTGCAAAAATGCAGCAAAGTCTTAAGCTGAGATGACTGTAGACAAGATTTCTCTCCTGTGTAAATCCTGATCAGGTGCTCAGAAGTCCCAGGGAACCAGAATGTTCTTCACTGTAGGAGGTATGCAGGCACACCTTCCATCCATTGCCCAAACAACATCCATCACTTTTTGTAGCATCTTAAATACATGTATCTCTCCATAGTGCCCACCAGGGGTCAGTGTCACCAGTGCTGAGAAAGGGCTGGCTCCAACCTTTTGAGGAGTTCTATGCCCTTGTATAGCACAGGGTAATTGACAGGAAAAGCAATGGTGACACAGTGGGAAAAGGCCAGCAGAGAACAGCATCTCAGGACTTAGAACTCAGCCAGGTGCACATCTCCGGTGAGATGTCCTGCCATGGATCTTCTCTAATAGGTACCAGCTCTGTTTGTTATTCACTCTCCGTGTGCTGGGGCTGGGATGCCAAGCCTGCTAGAGACGAAGAGACAGGATGGGCATTAGGTGACATCAGAGAGGAAACTCCTGCGGCCCAACGAAGGAGGAGACATGCAATACTGCACGTGCTAGCTTCAAACAGGTCTTCCTCGTTAGGGACAGAGCACGAGATGATAAAAATGAGGCAAATGTTGGGGACAGGTTGATACCTTGTGGCATGAGGGACAGATTTGAGATGAGTCTCTGAGTAGGCTGTGCCTCTTGACAAAAACATCCCACTCAGGTCACGTATGCTACACCAGACGTCTGTTTGTCCACATGACGATATCTCTTCAAGATCCCGGATCCGACCGTCTACGTTGCCTGGTTCTCAGCACTGAGCTTAACACTCCGTGTTTATGGAAAAATGAATGAGTGAATCTCAGAGTTGTTCTAGGCTGGGAGACACATGCTTCTCCTACAGGTCCAAGACCACTTGGCTGACCTCGGCTTGCGGTGCCTTCTCACCAGTCTCATAAAAGTAGGCTCTGCCCCCGCACTGTGGCCATAAAGGAACCAGACCTTTCATGCTAATAGAGACAGGCCCTGCATGTACCATGACAGTAGCCATCAAGGAACCAACTCACAGCCCAGAGAGGGGCAGGTGCTACCTTCTTATGCTGAGATGGTACCACCGATGCCACAGCCTCTCCTCACAGAGGAACAGGCCCCTAGCTGGTCTGACAGGCCTCATCTTACTTCATGTCTAAGTTGATGCTTCACATGTTTTCCCACCCAATTTGTTAGGATCCAGATGCCGTGGAAACAGGCAGATCCAGGGACAGAGAACAGAGGTTGCCAGGGCTGAGCAGATGGCAAGGGTAGTGACTGCTAATGGGCTGGGACTCGAGTGAGAGAGCAGAGATGGTTGACTGCAAGGTCCCCGAACCTCACACACCAGAATGGTGACTGCAATGCCTTGTGTTTTCCCGAATTTAAAAACATTTCTGTGGAAACAGCAAAGTAATGTATTTCATTTTTAAAAAAATTTTTTTAAAATTTATTCATATTACATCTCAATTAATTGTTAGCCCATCCCTTGTATCCTCCCATTCGTCCCTCCTTCCCGCTTCCCCCCTACTCCCCTCCCCTATGTCTGTGACTGAGGGGGACCTCCTCCCCCTATATATGCTCATAGGGTATCGAGTCTCTTCTTGGTAACTTGCTATCTTTCCTCTGAGTGCCACCAGGCCTCCCCATCCAGGGGATGTGGTCAGAAATGGGGCACCAGAGTTCGTGTAAAAGTCAGATCTCATTCTCCCCTCAATGGTGGAGAATGTCATGTCCATCGGTTAGATCTGGGTAGGGGTTCGAAGTTTACTGCCTATAATTTCCTTGGCTGGTGCCATAGTTTGAGGAGGACCCCAGGACCCAGATCCGCCTGTCATAAAGTTCATCTTGTAGGTTTCCTAACTCAAGTAGGAAGTGCAGACCCAGGAACCAGGAGGCCTGGGGCTCACGGGTGCAGCCTGCTCAGGGTTTCACTTTTCGCATGACTAACGGCAGGGCCTCTCATCTTCTGTCAGGACACACACCGAGGACTCTTCATCCAGCAGCTCCGACCCACACAGAATCTCCAGCCAAGAATCAAACTCAAGCTGTTTGGACACTCGGGATCAGGGAAATCCACACTGGTGGAATCTCTCAAGTGTGGGCTGTTAAGGAGTTTCTTCAGAAGGCGGCGGCCCAGACTCTCCTCCACCAACTCTACCCGCTTCCCACCTTCGCCCTTGGCTGCTAAGCCCACAGGTAAGGACCTCCAGGTGGTGGCCACAGCTCCTGAAGTTGCTGGGTTCTGCATTCTCCAGGGTGAAGGATGCCCTTGAGGCAAAGGCTGAGGAGGGCCGGGAGGGAGCAGCTGAGATATGGCCCACCCACCCTCACTTATCACGGCAGGAATTTGCAGGCCTCTTGAAGGGAGACAAGCATTGGGGTGACTTAGGCTGGTGGGGACCTCACATACACTTGTCACTGGCTGCCACATGTCTCACTCTGTTTTATGGCTCCTGTGGGGGCTGTGGATGTTATGTTGCAGTCTGTACAGAAAGAAGGAACTGCCTAATGACCCTCAGAGGAAAACAAAACAGGCTCTCCCTCCAAAATCTGCCTCCTTTGACCACTAGAGGGCAGTAGGCAACTTTTTTTTTCCCCTGTGATTTCATAGCCTATTATTTTTATCCTGCTACCAAATAGCCTGTCCTGGCCTTTTATGCATGCCACATGACTGAGGTGTAGGAAGGAAAGGCCACCTGTCAAATATTGCCTGCCTCCCTCTGCTAGCTTCAGCCTTCAGCCTACATTCCTCTCAGGTGGTTGTCCTGGACACAGGTGTTGGGCATGAGACATTTCTGGGGATCCCTAGCGGTCCTGCAAGGCTTGGAAAGGATGGAAGGATATATCAAAATGCACATGTATCGAGTCCCCCTCATCTCGCACTCCTTCCTTTCCCTGGACCCATGTCTGCCTCCTTTACCTACCTTACCTCCCCATCCACCTTTCTCCTCTTGGCTGCCCACTTTGGGATGCCCGCACTACGTCCTGACTCTTATCCTCTGGCTTGCAGTCTCAGTGAGCATTAACAACCTGTACCCCGGCTGTGAGAATGTGAGCGTGAGGAGCCGCAGCATGATGTTCGAGCCGGGCCTCACCAAAGGGATGCTGGAAGTGTTTGTGGCCCCGTCTCACCACCTACACTGCTCGACTGATGACCAGTCCACCAAAGCCATCGACATCCAGAATGCGTATTTGAATGGTATGCCCCACCTACCCTGAGGGAAGGAGCTTGGGTTTTCCTTCCTCAGGGCTTCAAGTCATTACCTAAATGGAGCTTTTACCAAGCGGTATCTTCTGCATCCAAACAAAGTCCTGTGCACACTAGTAACGGGCCAACCCAGGCCAACAAGCTTGAAGGCAAAACTACATGGTTGGGAGCTATCAGTAGGTGCTTAATAAATCAGGACCTAGTAACGCACCTAACACTCAGTAAGTGCTTAATAAATCAGCACCTAGTAAAGCATCTAGCACTCAGTACGTGCTTAATAAATCAGTACCTAGTAAAGCATCTAGCACTCAGTAGGTGCTTAATAAATCAGCATCTAGTAAAGCACCTAGCACTCAGTAAGTGCTTAATAAATCAGCACCTAGTGAAGCACCTAGCACTCAGTAAGTGCTTAATAAGTACTGATTGGTTGATTAGTACCTTTTGAAAAGTAGAGCTGTATTTAGATGAAGAGTTTAGAATTTAGATGAAGAATGGTGTGCACAGCCCATCATAGTTTGATAAACTAAGTACAAAAAGGTGAGGTTTAAACACATTGACAGTTGTACCTATTGCCATGATGTACACATAGGGAATTCTTTGACTGTTCTGGCGTGGTCTGTTTGTGTATGAGACAAGGGCTTTCACGTCACCTAGGCAGGCCTCCGTGCAGCACCCTCCAGTGAGCTTTCACCACCCTTCCTCTACCACTGTACCTTAGTAGCCCCCCCACCCATTAGCACCCCACATTGTAGAGCAAGGCTCTCACGCAGGAGCCACACTCAGGCTCCAGAAATCTTAGCTCAGAGCCCAAGTCCAAACCAGGCTCTGTTGCATGAGGCAGGAGGATTACCACAAGCTCAAAACCAGCCTGAGCTAGAGAGTGAGTCCAAGTCTGATCTCAGACTTAACCTCCGTGCAGCTAAGAACTTATGTGAGTCAGTAAATGAGTTAGCTACTTCCCTAAGATACAGTGGTGGGATGGGGTTAAGACCAACCTTCCAGATCCGAAAGGATGACACGCAGAGAAGAAAAGCTAGCTGGCCCAAGGCAGACGTGGCTCCATCAAAGCAGACATTAAACCTTCGTCTCCAAGTCCAGCGTCCTGTGCCGGTGCTTTTGCCAGCTGATGCAGGATGCTAGCAGCCCCACCTTCCCTTAGCCTCAGCTGCCGCCCATCCTACGAGGTCACAGGCACTCTGGTCTTTTCCACGGGTGAGCCAGCCGTTGTGACAGCCCCTGCCTGGCTTCTCAGGCTTTTCTTTGAAGTTCTAGCGATGGCTGCCATGACCCACAGGCCCTGAGCATCCTGCATGGCTGCAGAAATCTGCACCATGTGGATGAGCCCACATTTAGCATGACTGGAGCACCCACAGTGTCTCACCATAAAGCAGGAGTCAGAATCCTGAGGTGGCTGGGCAGGGAGCTCATGAGGACTGTGATGTCAGTCAGCCCTCCTAAGCCCCGAGCCTGTTGTGGGTGTGGGGGATGGGGAGTGGCCTGTGTCTCAGAACGCTCCCCAATTCTGTCTGTTACTCAGTTCCAAAGCCAGATTCTCCATTTCCGGGTCTGGTCATAATAGTGGCCTCCCTTCGAGGTGTCTGTATCCTACCACTCAGCTACTCCTGCTTCTGTCACTCAAATACTTGATGTTCAGTACTTTACAAAGAGAAGAGATCATTTAGTTCAAAGATTCACAAGCTGAAAATGCAACCTCAAGTGCCCCGCCAGCTCTGTCTCTGTTAAGCATTCCCTTTGCAGTGTCAGGAGCAGATATTATCATGATAGGGGAGGTTCCATGCTGAGAAAGGAAACCAGAGATCAGGGAAGTGGCCAGCCTCTGTCTTTATGGTCACCAACTCTCAAGGGTACTAAAGTATCTGGCCAGTGTTAACTTCTTCCTGAGGGCCTTGTCCTGATCACCTCCCACTATGCCCCACTTCTCGCTATTCCATCAGGCTCACAGATCCTCCAGGAGAGACAAACCACTCCTCAGCAGGGACAGTGATGCAGTCTGATGGGGGTGCAGTGATACAGTCTGATGGGGGTACAGTGATACAGTCTGATGGGGGTGCAGTGATACAGTCTGATGGGGGTGCTGAGAGGCCACGAGGAGGGATGTGTGTTTAAGAGCCTGCTGTCATGTCTGCCGTGGGAGACTTTCAGAATACAGCAGGATCATGTTCTGTCCAGATGTGTCCAACCCTTCATCCCTGTGACGTGACATCATTATCTACAGCTGTGCTGAACCACATTCCTACCTATACTGGAATGTGGCCCCTGGGCCCCAAGTCAGACACACTGGTGGGGCCTGAGGGCTATCCTCTACCTAGTGAAAACACCTCACACCTGAGGTACCCTTGACAGAACCGCCTGGGAGGTCTGTAAGAACATGGACTGCCAGGTTCCCCAGAACTTACCCAGAGATGTCAGGGTCCCCCAGCACTTACCCAGAGATGTCAGGGCTGCTTGGTTAGGGGACCTAGTCTGAGAGCTCTTGGTTCTGATTAGCAGGGTTAAAGTCCATGTCTGCATCTTCCATTTCAAACTGTATGTCCTCACAGCTTCCCAGGACAGCTGGACAGGCAGTGTGAGCAAAGAAGGAGCATGTATATGGGCCTCACTCTCAAAACTCCCACCACAAACCAAGCCTCCAGTGCCAGAAAGTCTGTTTCTGTTTCCAGAACTTTCCACGCTGCGCTGAGCTGCCTATTAGAGGATGTGTGTGTTTCTAAAACCATGTGGTGTTGAGTGTTCTGGTCATTCTCCTATGGAGTGTGACAGGACTTGTCTCTTCTTTCCCGGACTGGATCTCTATGTGTTTATAAAATAATATGAGTGTGTGTGTGTGTGGGGGGGGAAATCAAAGTTTGTTTGTACACACAAATACTTCCACCATTGCATCTGGCCCCCCCGCACACCTACAACACACAGATACATCTCTGGGGAATTTAGAGTAAACACGCTGCAGATACAGCCAAGGCTATCTTAATGGAAGCCTTTTGGAAGCAGTCATGTAGACATACATAGGAGAGAACAGGGGTGTGTGTGTGTGTGTGTGTGTGTGTGTGTGTATGTGTGTGTGTGTGTGTGTGTGTGTGTGTGTGTGTGTGTGTGTGTGTTAGAGGCTGGGGAGCACTGGATATGGGGAACGTTGTGCGCTTACGCAGACCATGCTGCAGATGTCACTAACCCTGTGCAGAGACCCAACGGTGCTAACAGCCACTGAAGCTGGGTGGGATGTTGCAGCCTTTGTTTTCTTCCTGCAGGCATTGGTGACTTCAGCGTATGGGAGTTCTCTGGAAACCCTGTGTACTTTTGTTGCTATGACTACTTTGCTGCCAATGATCCCACGTCCATTCACGTCATCGTTTTCAGCCTAGAAGAGCCCTACGAGATCCAGCTGAACCAAGTGATTTTCTGGCTTAGTTTCTTGAAGTCTCTGGTCCCGGTTGAAGAACCCATAGGTGAGCGAGGTCCTTCCTCCTTTGCCCCTGCGATGTTGTTATTGGAGGGGGGGGGTCCTCCTGCTGGCCACACTCAGGCCCTACAGGATGGCATTCCCAGCTGTGGCTTCCATGCTGTCCTGAGCCATCCCTGATAGCCACTTCGTACTTCATCACCAAGGTCGTCATTCCTGGGTGCACAGTGGGGGTCCTCCATGCACGGGTCCTGTTCCCTTCTGCAAAGTGGCCCGCCATTCATCAGCAGAAGGGCTTATCCCTCAGTCTGCAGCTCCATGTGGCCCAGTGAAAAGGCCCAGGTGGCCTGGCCTCAGCTCACTCGCTAGAGGAGAGGGTGATGGAATGGCCCTTGCCCATAGCAGGAGCAGCTGTCCGTGGTCCAGGGTGATTGATATTCAGTAACCAGCTTCCTTCTCCAGAAAACCTAGCTCATAACATCAGCTGGGCTGACCGCCCAGAGGGTGTTGTTTGGCCTTTTATTTTGTCATATTTCTTTTAAAAAAACACTCTTGGGAGGAGCAGTCTTGCCTGCGTGAGTTGAAGACAGCTTCTTTCTGGGCTGGCTTGGGCATTTGGCTGCATTCAGGCTTCTTTTGTTCCCATGAAGGCTGCCCCTGTTTGCAAGCTTCCCCTGGCGTGTCAAAGCCTATCTAAGGAAGCCCCCAGAGCCATTTGCTGTGCCGCACTCTGCTCTGGTATCTTCCGAGAGAGCTCTGGGAGAGGATCAGGACCAGGAGCCACAGTCCGCGGTGGCAGCCCTTGAGGCTGTGGGTGGCCAGATTGCACAACACTCCTCTGGGCCAGGAGGGTCAGTCAGAAAGGACACCAGGCTCTCACAGGCTACACTTTGTCCCTTAGCATTCGGAGGCAAGCTGAAGAACCCACTCCGGGTTGTCCTGGTGGCCACACATGCTGACATCATGAACATCCCTCGACCTGCTGGAGGCGAATTTGGATACGATAAAGATACAGCCTTGCTAAAAGAGATCAGGAACAGGTGAGGGCGGCCTGCTGGGGAGATGGGGGAAGAGTGCTTTTTCTGTCAGCATTATCATAATACGCCCTTTGTTTCTCTTATTAAAGGAGTAGAGAAATAACTATTTTACTTACGGCCTGTTAATAATTTTCATTGCTGTGACGATATACCTGAGACTGAGTAGCTAGTAATGAAAAGATGTATTTAGATTAGAAGGCGAGAAGTCTAAACTCCATGTCATCAGTCCCGGGAGGTTCCCTTCATCACATCACTTCCTGCTATGTGGTGTCATGGTGGCGAAGGAGTAAGGGATTCAGGGATTAGGCTTTCTTGAAAGACTTCACAGATCCCATAGAAGTAGCCTCATTAACACCCATCACTACCCTAGGGACAGAGCCTCTGTGACACAGGCACTCTGGAGCACAGACCACACCCGAACCACAGCAGGCTCTAAAGCTCCATCAGCAAGAGGACCTGACTTTGTTTCCCAGCATGCACACACACAGCTCACAGCTGCCTTTAACTCCAGTTCTAGGGGATCCAATGCCCTCTTGTGTTCTCTGGGCACCCAAACACAGGTGTCTCACACACACACACACACACACACAAACACACACACACAAACGAATCGTTAAAACACAAAGTTTGAACTTGCAGCTTCCTGTAACATGCTTGCACTCAGGTCTTGAGTTATCAGCGAGAGCTAAAGAGGCCTTCCACTGATATTATTGGGTCAGGGCTGGGCCTTTCTTATTCTGCTTGTGGTCTTGGCCTCCACCATGCCCAGCATTTCATCCCCTCCCTTGGAAAGTGAACACTTAGGCCATACGTCACGAGGGTCTGACTCTGTCTACATTCACTTTCTGCACCTGTGCTGAAACCCCAGAGTCCTGTTTATATGGCTGAGGGAACACACCAACTTCCCAAGCACCCAGAGGGACCAGCAGAGTCCACCCAACATCAGGGACAGAGAGGCTTCTTTAGGGTCACCAGGACCCTCCCCTTTTTCCTCCCATCAATCACTGCGGCTAGTAGGAACTCCGACCCCTGAATCAGAAGCACTAAAGTTGATCGAGAATTGATGTGGCTCCTGCTCTTGCTGTAGGTTCGGGAATGACCTTCATGTCTCAAATAAGCTGTTTGTGCTGGATGCGGGGGCATCTGGGTCTAAGGACATTAAGGTTCTTCGAAATCACCTGCAAGAAATACGCAGTCAGATTGTCTCGGTGAGTACACACCGAGGGGCCTGGACCCTACCGAGGAGATGCTAGCATTGGTCAGAGTGCTGGCCCCAGTATTGCCCTCAGTTTGGATTGGTTTTCAGGGAGACAGGTTGATAGTAGGAGCCAGGACTAAGGTCTGTTATCCAGGTGATGGTCTGCTGTTGCTCTGGGGGAGGCAGGAAGAGGGAGAAACAGAGAGCATAGGAGGTGGTTGTTATGGGCAACAGTGGGCCACCTCAGAGGGTATCAAGTTTTTAGAGTGTTGCCTGGCTTCTCTAAATATAATATTTTCTTTTTACAAATTACAACAGCAATTCTAATCTGCTTTATTTTAGTATGTGTGACAAATTCAGAAAAGAAAAATAGTCACTAACAAAATGTACTGAAGGACGTGTGCTAACAGACAAGAACACATTGGATGAGATGCGGTCTCATTGCAGGTCAAATATGAATGAGTGTTGCATTTCCCCACTTACACAATTATAACTCTGAGCAGGATGGAGGGCATCAGGATTTTCATCTTAAAACTGAAGTGGAAGGGAAAAAAAAACCACGTTTCAAAGGTTTGACGATCGAAACAGTTAAGGGCAGCTTGGAGAGTTATCACAATGTCCATAGACATTTCCTGTCAAGCAAAGACGCTGAGCCAAAGAGATAGTAAAGTGCTCAGGGCACAAACAGAGCCTGTGTCCTCAGCACCCACAAACGCCAAGCATGTAGAGGTGCACTTGTAGTCTCAGCACCAGGGGGGTGGGCTCAGGGGAGACAGGAGGACCCCAGGAAGTTTCTTCTTACCTCTTCAGCTAGCCAGTGAATTCTAGGTGCAGTGAGGGACCCTGTCTGGCCACTCAGTGAGGTTCCTGTCTGAGGCGGAGTGGCTGTGGAAGACAGTAGACATGGGTCTTTGGCCCTGTATGTAGAGAGGATGGTTACTTAGTAAACCAGCACAGCTGGCTATGTGCTTGGGATGAAATAAGTTGGACCATTCTCCTCATGATCTATTCCCAAAGAGGTTGGACCAAAGCTTGCAAATGTACAAAGGCTGAATAACAAGGATTGCAAATGGGAACTTTGGGGATTATGTCCCTCAGGACCGAGGAATCTTTCTAAATGGTTTTCAAAGGAGTTAGACCTTTTTGAAAACTAGTATTTTTGCCAGAAAAAAAAAGAAGTCACGCAGTAGAAAGGGGTACACAGATGAGGGAGGATGTCAGTGCATGTAGCAGATGGAGAATTCCCTAGAGCAAGGCTGCTAAAGTCACAAAGAACACCAGGATGGAAGAGACTGAAACAGCCTCAGAGAGGTTCCTGTCACCCTGCCTGAAGACACAGCTCATCTCTGCCTCGCCAGGGCCACCTTGTACCCTGTGCCCTCTTTCGACACCCCAGGCCTCTGTCAGCAGCTCTTGCTCCAGGAAACTCAGAAGACCTTCACCTAGCAAGCACGCCAGCCCCTGTGCCTCACACAGTCCCTTGCTTTCCTGCTAGGGTGGCGCCATGTCTCAGTTGTCATATGAGGGTAGTCTGGCAGGCCTGTCCCACAGGTCAGCAAGCTGTGATCTGGGGACAGATACTTGGTGTAGAAGCCAGGGTCCCCTCCCAGGTCTGGATCAATGTGCCCATCCCTCAGGCAACAGGAAGTCTTCTCTGAGCTTGATGGCCATCTACTTTGCAGACCAACCCTGACCCAAAGTCCTGAAGTCAGGCGGGTCAGGCCTCAAATGACCGAATTTATTCTTGACCGTTTTGCTTTTTTTTTTCTTTTTAAATTGTTTTCAAATTTTAAAATTCTGAGTATTTGAATGTTTTGCCCACATGCACGTGTGTGTCCACGAAGATCCGAAGAGGACATCAGTCTGGAACTGGAGTTAGGGAAGGTCATGAGACACTTTGTTCCTACTGGGAGTGGAGCCCAGTCCTCTGCAGGAGTAACCGATGCTCTGGCCCCTCAGCCACCCCTCCAACCCTGCAGCTTTGCTTCTTTTAATTAAGGAGTGGAGTTAAGGAGACACAGGATGCATTCATTGTGTGTAATTAATGATGTAATACCTCTGTGGTGTGTGGTTTCTGACTAGGGTGGTGCAGGGTTATATGAATGAGAAGCTGTTGTGAGGACTGATTGTTTCTTGAACATAAAACCAAACCCCTTGCGTTTGATGATTAGATTCTGCCCAAAGACAACAACATTAGGGTAGAAACTGACCTGGTCCTGAGCCAGGAAAGCACTGATCTCTTCCTCTGGGTCAGATGAATGGTGTCTCACCCAGGTTCTTAGCTCTTCACAGTTATGCTGTGGCTAACCTGTCACTCGTGCTTGTCCAGGGCTGCCCTCCCATGACTCACCTGTGTGAGAAGATCATCTCCACGCTGCCTTCCTGGCGGAAGCTCAACGGGCCAAACCAGCTGATGTCGCTGCAGCAGTTTGTATATGATGTGCAGGACCAGCTGAACCCCCTGGCCTCTGAGGACGACCTCCGGCGCATCGCACAGCAGCTGCACAGCACGGGCGAGGTGAGGCTGCAGGTGGCTGAGCCCCGGGTGGCAGAGCACAAACGACCCTGCTGCCTATAATGCCTCGTCACATGAGGCTTCCCTCTCCCCACCAAGCCTTCAGAATTTCTGTCGTCTGCTTCTGTTTCACCACAGTCTTACCAGCGGGCAGAGTCTGGGCTAGGTGTTTCTGGGTTTGGGGCCTTTTATTCAAGGACTTGAAATAAAAGCTCACATGCGCTGGGCGTGGCGGCACACCTTTAATCCCAGCACTCGGGAGGCAGAGGCAGGCGGATCGCTGTGAGTTCAAGGCCAGCCTGGTCTACAAAGCGAATCCAGGACAGCCAAGGCTACACAGAGAAACCCTGTCTCGAAAAACAAAACAAAAAAAAACCAAAACCAAAAAAACAAACAAAACAAAACAAAACAAAAAACATCACATGGTTTCAAAGGAAAGCAGTAGTGCAGATCAGAAAGCAATACACTGACCAGAGTGACAGCAGGTCACATGAGTAAACCTGCTCAAGAGCCTGGGGCTTCTTTATAAAGCCTAAAAGAGGGGTAAGTTGGGTTACAGGGGACTAAGTTTGGGAGTTTCTCTATTTTGATTGACAGGCTTGGGTTATGTGAGTCTTTGCTGACTGTGACTATGTCTTTGCTGACTGTGACTATGTCTTTCTTTGATGCATCTGATTTTGTCATGCGCGTGCCCAATTATGCACACAGGTGTAATGTGGCAAATGAGGGGGTTCTCCTTTAAAGTTGACCTGCAAGACACAGTTTTTCTTTGTTTTAGCTGTACCAAAAATCTATATGCTTTCTGGTTGTTAAAAGGAGGAGAAATTTATTCCATTGTTCAGTGTGTGTGTGTGTGTGTGTGTGTGTGTGTGTGTGTGTGTGTGTGTG
>OU015749.1:31245406-31271980 GCA_907169655.1 Acomys percivali | reverse complement strand
TGTGTGTGTGTGTGTGTGTGTGTGTGTGTGTGTGTGTGTGTGTGTGTAGCTTGATGGAAGTTAAAGTCCTAGGATGTTAACACGCTGCTAGATGCATTGTTTGGGGTGTGACCTGCATGCATAGAACATTCTGGTAAGTCTCAGGCTGCCAGTTGCATTACTAGAAGTGAAGTGTGTGCGACGCTTATATCAGGTGGAATCAGCTGTTCCCTGTGCACGTCTCCCTTGTGTTCTGTTTTTGTTGTTGTTGTTGTTGTTGTTTGTTTGTTTTGCAGTTGTCTTTTAGGTCCTGTTAGTTGCTCTTGTCTAGGGTAACTGGGTCTGTGCCGCCCCCTTAGCCACCCACTGCCTTCCTGCTCTTCCTGGTGGCCTTAGACTAGCTGCTCTGAGGGAACTGAGAGGCTCTGGCTCCTGAAATGCTCCTGCGTTGACACATACCGAGAAAAGCCCACAAGCTGTCTTTGTGGAGACGGTGCCTGTGGACAATGAGACGCTGTGATATGCAGAGTGCCCTGAAGTCAGGACCACACATTTAAAGACCCCTCAGCAAGCAATGCCCACCAGAAATGAC
Organism: Acomys percivali; assembly: GCA_907169655.1. Taxonomy (NCBI): domain Eukaryota; kingdom Metazoa; phylum Chordata; class Mammalia; order Rodentia; family Muridae; genus Acomys; species Acomys percivali. The sequence continues at coordinate 31,271,409 of OU015749.1, read as the reverse complement.
AGAAATTGGTCTTTGTTCGTGGTTGTGTGACACTTAGCCCAGTATGGGAGCTCTGTTCTAATTGCATCGTGTGCTTGGCCTCAGGAAATGGCACGGCCATCACCTCCTGCCTCCTCTGAAATCAAGTGGCCGTATGAGCCAGGCTAGGTCAGGAGCAATTGCTGTGATTAGTAACAGGAAGAAGCAGTGTTCCAAGGAGGATGTTGAAAACCAGGAGCCGGGTTTGTTGATTTTTGGGTGCCACATCGGGCTTGCATTTGTCTTGGGTTGTTAATTTTGGATACTAATACCGAGTTGAGAGCTAGTGGTCCAGAAGGGTCTCAAACAATGATGCCAGCCTTCGAACTCCCAGTAGAATGCCATCTGATTGGCTGGCTGAGTAGCAATGCTGCAGTCACAGAATGCAGGGAAGAAGACAGGGGTGGGACAAAGCTAGAGATGAAAGGCATCTTCCCTCTCCTTCCACAGTGTTCTCTTATAGTGTAGTTCTAGACCAAATATTTTCTAAGTAAATGATGTATAACTCTTTTAATTTCATGTCACATGCCCTCTCCCCTTGAGCTTGAGACTTTAAGAAAGAAAGAGGGAAAAGGAGAGGAAAGCTCGGTGGTGTGGGCCAGTTCTGCTCAGCTGCAGCCTTCCTCAGTCCGGTTACAAATCACAAGCCACTTAGTTCCCTCCTCTGTGGGTCAAGTCTTGTTTTTCTCAACCGTAAAGAAGTAACAATAGTTGCTTACCTTGAAGTGGTGAAGGGAGGTCCACTCAATGCCCCGCTGAAAAAAGACTGACTGCTCTGGGGAAGTTAAGTCTGAGGCTCAAAGGCGTAAGCAGTGAAAAGCCAAAGCCACCCTAGGGCAGTGGAGTCCCACAGCCAGCAGGTGGCGCCAGAGCTCCCTGCAAGGAAAGCCCACCTGGAGTCGCCATTACTAATAGACTATCCTAAAAGGGCTCAGAAGAAAAAAGGGATTTCTGGTTTTGTTTTGTTTTTTTTCTTACACTTTTTTCTCCAACTTTTGTGCTTTTAAAGAAATGGAAAGTAGTCTTCATTGGATGTCACACTTGGCTTGTTCCCTCTTTCAGTTGAGGGGTTATCACTCGGGCAAACAAAAATTTTATACAAAAATGTTTAGTGTCTTTAAACTATATCTTGTTAGTATGTTAGTTACAATATCCTGAGCCTTTTCCTCGAAAAATCCCATTACCATGGAAGCTAGGTGCCAAGGGACATATATATATATATATATATATATATATATATATATATATATATATCTTGTAATTCTAACACTCAGAAAGCTGGGGCAAGGAGATGAAGAATTTTAAGTCCATCCTGGACCACAGAGTGACATCTTGTCTCAGAAACACTACAGACTCTACTGTGCATCCTCACATAATGAACACCACAACTGACACTGACCAACTATTTACATTTTAACTCCTTTCTCTCATCTTCTTTCATTTACTTTGCAGACAGCATCATATTTTACCGTTAAGTCATTGAGTGTCTCCAAAGACAAGTTGTTCCCACACAAAACGTAGTAAAACACGTGACAACCACCCAGAAGCACAGCGCTGGTTTGGAACAGCGGCTGGGCTTATTCTCTTCCTATTGGGGTTTCTGTTTGCCCTGATGATCTCTTTTGTTGGCTGCTTTTATTCGTTTATGGGTTTCTTCTCGACTCAGGTCCCGTCAGAAGCCAATCTTTCCATTCTCTTGTCTCACCCCCTGTCCAAGTCTTTCTTCATTTTTTTTTCTTTATTGCTTTGGTTTGCTGTTGCTTTTGTTTCTGTCTTTACATACTTTCAATTCTTACCTCCATGGGAATCGGCTCTGAGAAATTCTCCTGATGGTCACGCACCAGCTTGGGGGCAGGTTTGGTTTACTGGTGCACCCATTGTCTCAGAGTGTGTCTGTCTCCTTGGGAGGTGCCCGGTGTGCACCCCCGAACCCCAGCTCTGGGTAATGAATGTGTCTGGCCTGGGTTTCCTTTCTGTCTGATGACTGTGGGTTATCCCCTCTGGCAGATCAACATCATGCAGAGTGAGACGGTGCAGGATGTGTTGCTGCTGGATCCTCGATGGCTCTGCACCAACGTCCTGGGGAAGCTGCTCTCTGTGGAGACACCCCGGGCCCTGCACCATTATCGGGGCCGCTATACCATGGAAGACATCCAGCGCCTGGTCCCAGAGAGTGATGTGGAGGAGCTGTTGCAGATACTGGACGCCATGGACATCTGCGCCCGGGACCTGAGCAGTGGGACTATGGTGGATGTTCCTGCTCTGATCAAAACAGATAGCCTGCAGCGCTCCTGGGCAGATGAGGAGGATGAGGTGATGGTGTATGGTGGGGTGCGCATTGTCCCTGTAGAGCACATCACCCCCTTCCCTTGTGGCATCTTCCACAAAGTCCAAGTTAACCTGTGCCGGTGGATACACCAACAGAGCGCCGAGGGCGACGCAGATATCCGTCTGTGGGTGAGTGGCTGCAGGATCACCAACCGTGGGGCTGAACTGCTGGTGCTGCTGGTCAGTCATGGTCAGGGCATCGAGGTGCAGGTGCGAGGGCTGGAAACAGAGAAGATTAAGTGCTGCCTGCTGCTGGACTCGGTGTGCAGCACCATCGAGAATGTCATGGCCACCACCTTGCCGGGACTATTGACAGTGAAGCACTACCTGAGCCCCCAGCAGCTACGGGAACACCATGAGCCACTCATGGTCTACCAGCCCCGGGACTTCTTCCGTGCCCAGACCCTGAAGGAGAGCTCCCTTACCAACACCATGGGAGGGTACAAGGAGAGCTTCAGCAGTATCACATGCTTTGGGTGTCATGATGTCTACTCACAGGCCAGTCTTGGCATGGACATCCACGCATCTGACCTCAGTCTCCTGACCCGGAGGAAACTGAGTCGCCTTCTTGACCCACCTGACCCCATGGGAAAAGACTGGTGCCTTCTGGCCATGAACTTGGGCCTCCCAGACATGGTGGCCAAGCACAACACCAACACCAGGGCTTCTAGGGATTTCCTTCCCAGCCCAGTGCATGCCTTGCTACAGGAATGGACCTCCTACCCTGAGAGTACAGTAGGCATCCTGATATCCAAACTTCGGGAGCTGGGGCGCCGAGATGCTGCGGACTTTTTACTGAAGGCCTCCTCTGTGTTCAAGATCAACCTTGATGGCAGTGGCCAGGAGGCCTACGCCTCAAGCTGTAACAGTGGCACATCCTACAATTCCATTAGCTCAGTGGTGTCCCGGTGAGGGCAGCCTTGGCTTGGGCAGGGTCTGTATGGCCTGAGATGCAAGGGCGGTGGGGAGGGAGCCACCCATCCTCAGTGTAGCTCCCCATGCATCCCTTCTGCTCCTGAAGACACCCTCCACCGTGTCCCCTGCTTCCCAGCCTCCCATCTCCCTCCCTCTCACACATTCCCTAGTCCAGAGTAGACCACATCCTCTGATTTGGCCACGTGGGAAGCTGGTGTCCCTCTGTCAGTGTTTTGGACTCCATCTCTCATCCTCCAATACCTTGCTTCTTACTCATAATTGAATTGGAATTCCAAACTTTTCAGTGAAAAAAAAAATGTTTAAACTCCTTTATTGATTATTCTTTAAAAAAAAAAAAAAAAGAAAGAAAGAAAAGAAAAAAAAAAGAAAGAAAGAAAAGAAAGACACATTTATCCACAATGTGTATCTCTTCTCTTCTCTGCTGTGCCAGCTCTGCAGCTTATCTCTTTTATATTTGTAGGAGAGACTCCCATGCTTGGACCCCACTGTATGATTTGTAAACAGACAATATGTGAGTGCCTTTTGCAGAAGAGGGTGTGTTGAAATCATCTGAGTCAGCCCGGAGCTGTCACCACGGAAACGCTACCTCTCTGTCCCTTGCTGTGTGCTGATCATCATCGCCAGAGGTGCTTCTCTCTGAGTTGTTGATTTTTTTTCCCCCTTCCCTTTCTCTTTATTTCTTTTTCCAAGAAGGAGGCTCTGTGTTTTACTTGGCAAGGAAAGAGGAGAAAGGAGTCCCCTCCCCTGAGTGTTCATGGCCAGTGTTGCTGTAAGAAGACCGTTTTTTTAGTTGCTTTTGTTACCCATGTGAACATACACATGAAACCTACGACTGTCACGCCTCATCCCTCCGTCTCATCTCAGGTAGAAGGTGACACAGTGTAGGGCTATGGAGACCTGTGTTAAGAATGCTGAAGACCCCGCTCATGACCCATGGCAGCCTGTTGTCCTTGCTGCATAGCAGAGGCATTCTATGTTTAGGCCCCTGGTTTGATCACTTCCTGTACTGGAAGTCTGAAAGTGAGATTGTGATTGAGATTGTGATCAAAGTTTTAGTCTATTGAGGGAACATGTTTTAACTCTTCTGTCCCAAGAAGCATGTAATGTTACCACATTATCTGTACATATATATATGCACTATGTATATACATATATATTAATACTGGTATTTTTACTCAATCTATAAGCTGTCGTAAAATAATTAAGTCTTTTTCTTTTCTTCTGTTTTATAAATAAACTGTTGCTTATTGCATTTGACTGGTTAGTCCTTGATTTAAAAGGAGTTGTGCTCTCTGTTGGACTTCCACTCCTGGTGTTCTGTACCACGTCATCGACCAACCTCTAATCCAGGTAAACTTTCATTTCCAGGACTCGGAAAGCACCAGGCTTTGCCTAGGTGCTTATTTACTTATAGAACTAGAGGTGGCAGAGGGAATACAAAAGGCTTGGGTGATTTTTTTCTTTTCATCTTTGCTCTCTTTTTACTTTTAACTCCTATGTGGGATGGCCCCTTGGCCCTTCCAGACTTGGATTCATAGACTTTTCAGGCCTTCCTGAGGAATGGCACCCTCTGCTATGTCATTCTCAAGGTTTGTGAAGACCTGCCATACACTACCTGCAGGGACAGGAAGCCCCCCCCAAACACTAGGCCTACACTGCCTGGTAAGGAAGCTGATAAGATGCCTTTGTCATTGGCACCAGAGGTCAAGACTTGAAGAGTGGCCCAAGCCTTCAAAGCCACGAGTCCCACAATTGAGCAGCTTCCAGAAATGCTCTTCAGCCAGGAAGAGGCTCATTGTCTTCAGTGTATCCTCTGAACAGAGACTGAACCAGAAAGATGCCCTGAAAAGGGGTGATAAGGTGTGATCATCACCTTTTTACTGTAGTTGCTAACTGACATTTCCCCACAAAGGTCCATAAAGGTTTGGAGTCCCATCATGATCATGTACCATTAAAAGATGCTGGAACCATTCGATGTGCCTAACCACATGTGTAGATACATCCTGCAATCAAAGCACTTATGGGACACAAACAGGAAGATCAGAAGAAGTTCACGGTCATCCTTGAGTACATAGTGAGTTCAAGGCCAGCTTGGGCTATATGACAGCCTGCCTCTAAGCAGTGGGAGGGGAGGCTGGGAAGATAATTCAGTGAGTAAGAGAGCTTGTTCCACAAGTTAAAAGACCTGGCTGTGAATCCTGAGCATCCATGTCCAAAGCTGACCCCAGCACTGGGGGTCAGAGATGGTTGCTGCCTATGTGTTCTGCATTATGCTCTTCTGTCTTAACACAAGCCCAGTCGTGGTGGAACTCCAACTCTGAACCTCCAATAAGCCTCTACTCTTCATACGTTGAGCATCTTAGGTATTTGTTATGGTAAAAGAAAACTTATTGGCACACTCCTTCACAGACAGGAAGGGATCCATGGGGAATTCCTGGAATACTGCTAGTAGATGACCTAGCTGTTTACCCCTGAGCCATTTGCCCTAGTGATTGCTTGCTGGTGACCACACGCTCCCCACTTCTCAGTCAGAAGGGATTAGGCCATGCATGAGTGGCGAGGAGGACAGGGAAAGGCCCAGGCCCTGGCCTACCCAAAGTGTTGTCACTCTCAAGTGTTGACACCAGAATGACGGGGACTCTGCTGGGGACTCAACGCTGCGATGGCAGTCTATAAGCCTCTTCTCATAAGTAGTACAGACTCGGAGCACAAGCTTTCTTTTTGGAAGATGCCATCTTGTCCTATTGAAACCATGGAGTTTACGAGTAAAGTCAACTGAGAAGTGGACTATTTCTGACGCACTCAATTGGACAAAGTGGCATGCTTCAGTCAGCCATAATTCTGGCTTTAATTAGGTCATCTAACAACAGATGGCCCTTTATATGGCTCTGCCTCACATTGGTGTATTTTTAGTTTTTTCCTTTTATTGAAAATGGACTCTATTCTCATTCAAAATATACTGATTATAGTTTCCCTTACCCCTATTCTTCCCAATTTCTCCCCAAATCCCCTCCCTCCAATTCCACTCTCTTTCTAGCTCTCATTAGAAAAGAACAGACTTCAGGCTGGAGAGATGGCTCAGCGGTTAAGAGCACTGACTGGTCTTCCAGAGGTCATGAGTTCAATTCCCAGCAACCACATGGTGGCTCACAACCATCTATAATGTGATCTGATACCCTCCTCTGGCCTGCAGATGTACATGCAGGCAGAGCTCTGTATACAAAATAATAAATAATAAATCTCTTAAAAAAAGAAAAGAAAAGAACAGACTTCTAAGAGACAATAATCAAACATAACAATATAAAATCATATCAAAGTTGGGTAAAGCAACCCAACAGAAGGAAAAGGGTCTTAAGAACAGACACACGAATCAGAGACCCACTATTTCTCACACTCAGGAGGTCCATAAAGACTATAATATATATGCAGAAGACCTGATGCTTGCTGCTTCAGTCTCTTGAGTTCATATGATCTTTGCTCGGTTGATTTAAGAGGTCTTGTTTTCGTGATGTCCTCCATCACCTTCTGGCTCTTACACTCTTTCTTCCTTCTCTCCCAAGGGGTTCCCTGAGCTCTGAGGGGGAGGGATTTGATGGAGACGTCCCATTTAGAGCTGTGTGTTCCAAGGACTCTTTCTCTGTGTAATGTCTGGCTGTGGGTCATTGCATTCATTCCTGTCTGCTGCAGGAGGATGTAAGGCACTGATCTATGAGTATAGCAGAATATCATTAGGTATCATTAGGAGTCATTTTGTTGTTACTTTTTTTTTTTTTTTAAAGACCAGTACTGTTAGGTTTTACTCTAGGTTTTTGGGTTCTGATCTCTGGTTCAATACTCAAGCAGTGTTGGGTATGGATTCTGTCTCATGGAAGTGGCCTTAAGTCAAATCAGACATTAGTTGACTACTCCCAGAAGTCCTATGGCACCTTTGCCCTAACGTATCTTGGAGGCAGGACAGATTGTAGGTAAGAGGTCTTGTGGCTGGTTGGTGTTTCTGTGTCTCTTTCAGTAGCCTGCAGAAGACCTTCCCAGACCAATGACACTAGAGTGTGGGGTGAGGGCTCCATGTGGGCACCGGCTCTACTTCTTCATGTTCAATGATTCATGCAGGTGTCCTCAGCAATGAGTCCCTTCTGTCAGTTTGTGGAGAGCAACCCATTATCTTTGCAACAGGCTGTGTTTTGCAGACTCCCATAGGACCCCATTGGCCACGTGGGCCCTTCAGATGCCAGCGCATTTCATGCAATGAAAAATTGCTGCAGTTTTCCCCCTTTCAGCCATCTTTTGGCATATTTTGATATGGCCCAACAATACGGACTGTATGTTTTTGTTTGTTTGTTTGGTTGGTTGGTTTTTTCCTTGCTGTTTTTAAACCTACCATTATGGGATAACTAGTTTTCAATGTCATTAGAAGCTTTTCGGGGACACCAGTTCAAAGTGCTGCAATTGTCACTTACCTGTCATCTTCTGTGAACCAGGAGGGCATTTCCCACTATTACAAATCCAGCTGCCACAAACATCTTCAGGTACATTTTTATTTTTTATTTTTTGGTGACTCTAGATAAAATCCAGGGCCTCACACATACTAACAAAATGCTCATCTGACCTAAACCCTCAGCCCTTTAACTTATTTTGAACTGCACATAAGATATAAATATATATATTTTTTATTTTTGTTTGTTCTACTTCTGACACACAATGACTAAGACCAAGGGAGAGAAAACATTTCTTCTAATTTAAAAAAAAAAAAAAAAAAGTGTATCATGCTCTGCTTCCCAAAGCAAAACCTTATCTCATTGTGTTTATAAAGCCAACACTTTAAGTCTCTTTGACTCCCTTTCCTTACATATGGTAGGCTTTGTGATATTACACTTTTAGCAAAATTCAAAAGGAAATTCTCTCTCCATATTGTCGTGGAGACTCAAGCAGTCCAACCGTCCTCATAGCCAGTGCTGTTTTAAAGAGCCTCTAGCTTCAGGACCCACTCATTTCTAAAGCTATGTGAAATTTTAGGGCTTTTGTCAAATTTGGAGATTACTGAAGTTTTGTTTTTCTCATGTATAAACTGTAGATTTTCTGACATTTCAATTTCTCTTGACTAGTAACTTTTATTTATTTTTGATGAGTACTCTATTTACATCATTTCTTCCCTTCTCTTCTCCCCTTCTCCTGTCTACCCCAACTCTTCTAAGTTTATGGCGTCTTATTCATTGTTTTATGTATATGTACATGTAAACATAGAAGTACAATCTGTTAAGTTGTTGCCCATGTGTACATGTGTTCAAGGCCAGCCTTCTGGGACTGGAGAGCCTATTGGGGGCCTAATCACTAAAGGAGCTGATTCTCTCTCCATCGGCAGCCATTAACTGCCTGCAGCTTTGTGAGATTTCTCCACCTACACTGGGATGTCAGCTGGTGTTGTCATAGTTCAGATCTTATCTTAGGCAGACATTACTTACTATCATGTGTCTAAGCATGATGCATGTGTTGGGGACAAACATGTCATAGCATGAATGTGGAGGCTAGAGAACACCTCTGTGGAGTCAGTTGTCTCCTTCCACCTTTATAGGGGTCCCAAGGATCAAACTTAGGTTGTCAGGGTTGCAGAGCATCTCTGCCTCTGGAGACATCTTGCTAGCCCTAAATTATTTAAGTGGTTGCATATGAGCATCTGTTGATAAACATGGAGATTTCTACACAGTGTTGAATGGCAATAAGTCATGATGCAAATGGATAGTTGGCTGGATAACATTGTATCGATCTATCTATCTATTTTTTCGAGACAGGGTTTCTCTGTGTAGCCTTGGCTGTCCTGGACTTACTTTGTAGACCAGACTGGCCTCGAACTCATGGTGATCTGGCCAGCCTCTGCCTCCTGAGTGCTGGGATTAAAGGTGTGTGCCACCATGCCCTGCTTCATATGTTATTTTTAATGGTCATTCTTAGCTCAGTGAGCATAATCACTCTTAAATGAGATAATATTTAGAAGGTATGTGTTGTGATATGTCTTGAACACCCTTACACTAAATCTGATAATTTCCCTATGGATTCATCTTCTATAGACTGGGTAAACATCCATGTCTTATTACATGAGAAACCAAAATAAATCTATGAAAATGCCCACAAGATGCCCAGGACACGTGAGGTGGAGACAAAGCTTGTGGAGCATCTCGAAGGGACCTTAGAGCACGACATGGTCAGCAGTCTGGGTGTTTCCATTATGGTGTTATTCAATGAGACTGATAACAAAGTAGGTGGCCTCTGTGTACACCAGACTGCCTTCTTTCACATAGGTGAGCCTTACTTGTCCTTCAGTTGAAGACTAGAAGGAGCCCAGGATGTCTCCTGTGTCTGCATATCCTCTAAGAAGCACAAAGGTTGCAGTTCAAAGGCAGTGGCTGCCAGACTCTGCAGGGCTACTTAGGGGATTTGGGTGTGGCGCGTGGGGAGTGCAGTGGATGGGATTTTCAAAGATCTTACCTTACCACTGCTTACTTTTATCATAAAAACCCAAGGGATTTCATTAGTCTAGATGCAATCTATGTCATTTTCAATCAAAAATAACATTTTTTTTGAACTTCAGAGACAGTCCATCATGGGTGGACTTGGACAGAGGCCTCTGCAGACCCAAACTTGTCTACCTCCCTCCTTTCCTGAGAAGGAGGTAAAATTTTCACTAAGCACTTGCATTTCTTTATAGTTTCCTGAGTGGGCTCATGAGGCCTTTGAAAATTCACGTCAAGAAAACAGTGTTATTTTATCCAAAGACATATGGGATGATCTTCTTTAATAATTCAAGAACTTGTGATTGCAGCTAGGATCTTAAATATTCTTTAACGGTTTACGTGTTGAAGGCTGGGCTCCAGACATGCTCCCAGGAAAAGTTGAGACCTTGGACGTGGGGCTAGGGGGGAAAACGTGGGTGAGTTCACTGGGGACAGGCCATGGAAGGCTGTGCTGGAATCACAACTGCTCAGGCGGATGTGCCTTCTGGCTATCACGAGGTGAGCAGCTTTGCTCTTACACACATCCAGTCCATGTTATGTGGCTCAAAAGTGTTGCACCCAACTAACAAAGAACTGAAAGTTCTGGAACTGTGAGCCAAATAAATTTGTTATTTTAATAAGATCTTTGCTCCAGGGCCTAGTTTGTTGCAACAGTGAGGCACTTGCCTAGATGCACACCTGTCTTCCGCATTCTGGGGCCAGCACCATTTGAAAATCCAGCCTCAAGCCTAGGAGTTTATACCTTATCTTTGTGGATCCCGGGACAAGCAGGCCCTGGTTGGGGGTCGCTGAGGAACCCCCTGTTATCCTGTCCACCCTCAATGACAGACTGACCACCGGGTCGTCAGCCTGGTGTAGCTGGTTGATGGCCACTTCTTTCCCACCTTTACTGGGCTGTAATTGTCTCGAGAGAAAGCGAGAACTACCCTTTCTGTGTTTTTCTGTCTGTGTAATAAGTGAGGGCTTTCTTATTTTATTCGAGTGCTTTCTGTTTATCCTTATTGTCACTTCATAACATGTTGCTTCAGTCATGGGTTGGCTCAGATATGGCCCAAGGGGCAGGCAGATAACAGATCTGCTTGTGCATCACTACAAGAGTCTGAAGTTACCCAATCTTCTTCCTACTGTACTGTCCTAGTGAGGGTTTCTATTGCTGGGATGAAACACCATGATCTCAAAGCATTTTGGGAGGAAAGGGTTTATTGGAGGAAGTCAGGACAGGAACTCAAGCAGGCCTGGAACCTAGAGGCAGGAACCGATGCAGAGACCATGGAGGGAGGCTGCATTCTGGCTTGCTTCCCCTGGCTTGCTCAGCTTGCCATCTTATAGAGCCCAGGACTACAGGGATGACACCACCCACAGTGGGCTGGGCCTTCCCCAGTGATCACTAATTGAGAAAAATGCTGCACAGCTGGATCTTATGGAGACGTTCCCTTAACTGAGGCTCCTTTCTCTGTGATGACTCCAGCTTGTCTTTGGATACTAAATGACATGTTTGCTGATACATAAAGTCATTTTATTAAAATCAAATGTTTCTCATCTTTAAAAAAAACTATAAATTTTATTCATAATTAAATAGGTTGTTTTATGCACAGTTAAATATGTGTCAAAGAAGCCATGGCATAGCTTGTGTCTTAAGTGATTCCTATGTCCTATCCAATCCATCAAGATTGGATCCATCAAGGTCAGAATGGAGGTGAGTTCCCTTATGTGGGCGTGGTGTCCCCAATCTAGTCCTCTTTGTTGCACTGCATCCTCTCATACCAAGGGACACATTGCTTCTGATGCAATTCCACACGTGGTCAGGCCTCTGCAAATCTTTCTGCAGCCAGCCATGCCCTGTTTTGTATCCCAGCTGAAAGCCCAGTTGTCTCCACTTTGTGTGAGGATTGAAGCGCCTCTCTTTCCTAGCCCTCATGCAAACACTATGCTGTACCCCACTCCCTGCCCTGGGCGCTACAGGAAAGATGGTAGAGGCAGGCATTCCTGTTATTGAGTCAAAATCTGCATAAACATCTATCCTTGAGTCAAAACATTACCTTACATGGGAGTGTAAAATTCGGAGAAAGAAATGGGATAGGATGGCTTTCCAAGTAGATGTGTTTCAGAATTAAGAGAAATGTTCAGAATTTAGTTCAGGAACAGCACCAACAGAGCATCAATGGCCCTGGAAAAGCTGTAGCATCATTGCAATATGATCAGGTGTGAGTGGTTCTCTGTTTAATGTAAGAGCATAAGACCTCTGGAGACCTGTCCAAGTACTATTTACAAACAGGAAGTCCATTTAATGTTCAGATGTAGATATGTTCAGCCGTTTCCACATATACTTGACCAGACAGTATTCCTTATTGTCCAATTCTCTTCCTTCAAAGCTACTGCTGACCATGAGAAGAGTGTGAATCAGAGTTTTGTTGCAATTTGGATCATAATAATTGGCTGAAAAATAAAACCAATGCTCAGCCAAGCGCTTCCCTGTACTTGTCTGTAACATACTTTGCCATCTATCTCTAAATTCAGAAAAATGATGTAAAAACTACAAAAGACTTAAAAGAAAATGGGATTTTTTTTTTTTAAATTAAAGCTCAAGATGTAAGCTCCACTTTGAAACCAATAACAGTTCAAACTAGTGCATATCCTTTTGTAAAGGGCTTGGTGAGAGCCATAGATGGTGACTCTTGGTTTTTGTCTATTGACATAGGTTGCACTACTCTTCCCAGGGTAGGCTCGGACTCCCAGGTAAATCCAGGAGTTGAACCATGCCCAACTTCAAGACTGTTCTCTGACACATTTGTATGTGTTCAATCTTGGAGGACAACACAGAACACAGTTCATTGGATGAGAAAGTTTAAATGTAAGGTGAAAAGCTCTTTTGGGGGGCAAATTAACAACTTAAACAATGAAGCTATTATATTTAGCAGTGTAGCGGTTTAAGAATTTGTACACTACCTACATATTTTGGGCCATGCTTAAGCTGAAGACAAATGGGTGTACCAGGTCAACTATTGTGTACCCAGAAGAAACAGCTGTATGGAACCCAAGTACCAACAAATTCTCATTGCTTTTGATAATCAAAGGACCATTTGTGCTGGAAGGTCCTGGAACTTTTACATCATTACTGCATAAATACCCCCCAGGGCCTACTAACCTCCCTTATAGACCCAGAAGAAATCCCACTACCAACAAATTCTCATTGCTTTTGATGATCAAAGGACCATTTGTGCTGGAAGGTCCTGGAACTTTTACATCATTACTGCATAAATACCCCCCAGGGCCTACTAACCTCCCTTATAGACCCAGAAGAAATCCCACATCCATCAACAGCAGCAGAAACGGGCCCCAACCATTGTCACAGCTCTCTTAAAAGCATCCTCATTGCCTTGTATGAACACATAGCTCATGCAATTAGCAGCAGAAAACCAAAGTCATTCATGCTGGGTACTTCCATTTGAAGGGAAAGGGGAAGAGACTCAATTAACTTCCAGGCGCCTTCTGGGGGAGCATGAGTTAGAGCCACAGTGGTCTACACCCTGTAGCTAAGCATCTGTGCGTCTCGGCTCTTTAAGCTCACTCCAGGAAGTTCAGTGCCACTGGTTGATCTAAGCTGAAAATCAGCTTCTGTCTTCAATGACACTTTCTAGTTCCCTCAGTCCATGAGAAAACGTTTTTATCATGGAGGAATGTGTTAAATATGGATTAGTGTGGGTTTGCTCCCTGTTAAGTAACAATAGGACTATACCTCTGCTCACAACAGGACCGTGTAGACGGTAATGCTTCCTAATGACAGAACTGACAGTTGGCAGACATGGCTGCTAACATCTACTGTGTCAATTCTGAAACAGATGTGTTCTTCCTGAAATGTTTCCCTTTCTAAAACCAGAGCAGGGCTAATAATGACATTTACCTTCGCTTTGTATGGAGAGGAGCTCTCTGTGTCTGGGCCTCCAACTCTCTTCATGAGCTGGAAGACTCTGTGCACCAACCCTGCCTTGCAGCCCTTACTGTACTGAGAACATTCCACTAGGCTCTGCTCGCTCAGTGAGAACAGCTGTCCCGTTTCCCAGAACTTCTGTACTAGGCTTCCGGAAGTAGTAAAATCCCAACAAGCATTACACAGACCCTGAAGAGGGAATGGAAAGGCCTGTCGCTCACAACAGGAACATGTCAACAGCAGGTCACGTGTCTGAGTGTGTCCCTCCATGAAATGGGGGATGGCCATTCATTCTTGGCTTCCCTGTGGACAGTAAGAATGTGACAATCATACCTGATCCTGCACTGGAGTCTCGTAGCTTTTCTCTCTCCAATCCACAGATCTGGGGACCTCTTCCTGTTGAGGTTCCTAGAATACTCCATGCCTGTGTTTCTGGTTCTGAAATCTATTCCTCAACAGACTAAATTCTTCAGTGTCTTCAAGGAAGAGCAAATGCAACAGTATAAAGACAGCTGAGGAGAAAGGTGGCCCTGAGTTATCCGTGTCCTGCTTGCTGTCTCCAGGTCCATGTCATCTCCATGGTGACATGCTGCTTCCTCTCACTGTGCCTCCCATGGTGCAGGTGCATCATTTTCATGCTCTTCTGCTACACAGCTCTCCTCTGCTCTTCACCCAACCTAAGCTCACCAAGTGGTCCTGTGGCCATGGATAAAGAGGCCTCATGGCTAGGAATGGCTGTACACTTTGGAAGCCACTCTGGAGACCAGAGGCAATAGGGATGTTTGTGCATGCTGTGCTCAATTAGGCTGTGTCTTGGGAGGATCTGGCTCCTAGATCCTACACTGCAGCCATAAGCTCTCCACAGCAAGGGCTGTTCTCACTGGAGTTCCACGGGACAATTTCCATGTTACCAACCAGACTGTATGTTCCTCTGTGTTTCATCTTCCACTTGTGCCATTGAGCATTGAAACAATTCAAGTATTGGAACAGCCACTCCCAGCAAAGGAGAGCCAAGCAGAGAGCAAGACTCATGTCTTAAGACTCTACAGAGGGAAGAGAAATGAAAGTCTGATTAAGCCAATGCTTCTAATAAACCTTGTGTACTTAGCCAAGAAACCAAGGCTGTCAAGGTAACAAAAAGTCATACTGAAGTGCATGGGGAAAACTCATTAAGCCTCAAACTACACAAAGAGCTACAAGCAACTAATGAATGTGGAGAGTGGGAGAAACAGTCATTTCCATGGAAGGGCACATCACTTGGTTATCTAATACCAAATGTTGAGCCCTGAAAAGATACAAACGGGTAGCATTATACAGACTAAGCAGGGTATATTTTGGAGTGTGTGTATGTGTGCGTGCATGTGTGCGTGCATGTGTGTGTGTATGTATGTATGTATGTATGTATGTATGTATGTATGTATGTATATAAAGCAATTGGAAAAAGAAACCATGAATTTGAAAGGGAGCAAGAAGGGGTATATATGGGAGGAAAGAAAGGGAAAGGACAAATGGTATAATTATATTATGATCTCAAAAAAAAAAAAAAAAAAAAGAAGTAGTTAAAAAGCCTTCGGTCTCAGAAGAAAACAACAGCAATAGCAGCAACAACAACAACAAAACCCCACAAAACGAGAACTTGTCTCAGATTCCCCCCCCACCTCTCCCCTCACCCAAGTTTGTTCTCTTTGCTCCCCCCCCAAAACAAAAGCCATCCCTCCCCCTACCCCCTGCTGCACACCTCCCCAAAAGCAGGCAGACAAAAGACCAGCAAGCCAAAAAAAAAAAAAAAAAAAAAAAAAAAAAAAAAAAAAAAAAAAAAAAAGAAAGAAAGAAAAAAAGCAAAGCAAAACAAACTAAAGTAAAAAGTTTATAAAAATAGCATTGAGTTTATTCTGTGTTGGCTAGCTGATCCTGGACATGGGACTTGGCCTGGAATGTGGTTGATATGCACAATGACACTCCATTGGAGAAAACCGATTTTCGCTTTGCCGGAGGCAGATATCGGTTGCCCTTTGGTTAGGGGCGGAACCCTTGTCTGCTTCTCGCTCTCCTGCACGTGCTTCTTGAGATGAGAGGAAGTTATCTGATGGAGGTGGTGCAAGAAGTGAACATCTGAGTGTCACGGGCAGGGCCCGAAGTTCCTGTCTCACGTTGCCAGACCACGCCCTGACAGGACTTCACATTCTGGGACCCCGCCCCATGCGGTCTGGAGGCCGGGATGTGCCTGTTCACTCTCTCCTACTGGTTCCGCTGGCAGCGCTGGGGGAGAGATTCCCCTCCTCAAATCCCTCTTACAGCCTTCCTCTCTGGAGTTGAGGAACGTTACCTGAGGTGCCGCGGCTGCAAGGTGCAAGTCTCAAATCCACCTCTTCAAAGATTGCGGTCTTGCAATCCTGACTGCCACCTGGCCTCTGGCTCTAAAATCACAGATTTGCTGGCTGTCCAGCCTCCCCTTCCCCACCTCGTGCATTGCACTTTGCTATTACAGCTGATGGGTGTGGCTGTGACCTCCAGGCCTCTCTGGGCGTGGTGTTTCTTGGTCCCAATCTGTCCCAGAGTGTGCTGTTATCTGGGAGTGGACTGCCTGGCAAAGACATTTGGCCTTCACCCTCCTGTGGCTCTTTTGTCCATGCCCTCTGCCATGTTAAGGCGTCCACCAGACACTGGCTCTAAAGACTTATGACTGACAAATGCTATTTTCTCTCAGCATTTGTTTTTCTATGACATTAAATGCAATAAGGTTTTTACTTTTATGAAATTCAGTTGATTTACTGTTCATTTTTGTGTCATATTTGAAAATCACAGCCACATCTCATGCCATGAAAATTTTCTCTTACATTTCCTGATTTTTAAAAAAATGTGTGTGTGTGTGTGTGTGTGTGTGTGTGTGTGTGTGTGTGTGTGTATGGTGGAGGGGATACATATGCTACAGTGTACCCTTGCAGATCAGAGGACAATTTGCAGAAGTCCATCCTCTCTTTTTACCACACAAATTCTGAGAACTGAACTTAGGCAATCAGGTAGGGAGGATGCTCCCATGAGGTATAGGGTCTAAAGAAAAGAGTTACCAATGTCCTTCAACAATAAGGAGATATAGTAAGGACCACTGAGATACACAGAGGCACCATTACAATGGGGCCTTGGATCTGAGGAAGAAGATAGGCTTAACTCAGACTACAGCATGGTCGTAGTTCAGAGGCAGAGGAGCACGTGTTGCAACCTCAGAGGAGGATTCTGGCCAAATGCCATAGCTGGATCCTTGTTACAAACAAGACGAGAGCGAGCAGATGCCAACTAGGGCGTGGTGGGGAAAGAGCAAGAGCGTGATCAGATGCAAAGCCCTAACAGGTATTTGGAACACAAGTTTTGTTTAACTGACTCAGAAGACTCCTCATGAAACCTGGTGTTACAGGGAAGTCCACAGATGAAACCAGTGGAAGACTCAGGAGCCTGGCTGGAGCCTGCCCAAACGGAACCTTTGTTGTTGTTTTGTTGCTGTTGTTTGTTTGTTTCTATTATTTATTTCTATTTAAATTTTTATTTATTCATTCACTTTACATCCCAATCATAGCCCCCTCTCTTCTCTCCATCCAGTCCTTTCTCTCCCATTGCCCCATACCCTATTCCTCAGAAAAGGGGAGCCCCCCACTACCCACCCACCCCAGCTCATCAAGTCCCATCAGGACTGGGCATGTCCTCTTCCCCTGTGTCTACTCGCCAGGGGAGAATGATCAAAAAGCAGGCAACCAAGACTGTGTCAGAGACAAGCCCCACTCCCACTACTAGGGGACCTGCACGAAGCCTGAGCTGCCCATCTGCAACATCTGTGTAGAGGCCTTGGTCCAGTCTATGCATGGTCCTTGGTTGGTGCTTCAGTCTCCACAAGCCCCTCTGGCCCTAGCTTAGTTGGCTCTTTTGGTCTTCTTAAGGAGTTCCTGTCACCTCCAGGTCCTTCTATTCTTCCTCCCACTTTTCAACAAGACCCCCTACGCTTTGCCCAATGTTTGGCTGCGAGTCTCCACATCTGTTTGGATCCACTGCTGGGTGTAGCCTCTAAGAGGACAGCTATGCTGGGAGATCAGACCTGGGGAGAGCAAGGGTAGGCAGAGGCATCTCTGACAAGCTGGAGACACAGGACAGAGTAGGCTTCTGGGAGGATATGGGGGTGACTGTAGCTGAGATTCCTAGTAGCAGGTGTTATGGAGACTGAAGTGGACACCCTCTAACTAGACAGGACTCCTAGTGGAAGTAGGGGAACACCAACCAACCTACAAAAACTTTGACCCAAAATCTACCCTGCCTACAAGATGAGCAGGGACAAAGATAGAGCAGAGATCGAGGGGATTTCCAACTAATGCCTGGCCCAAGCTGAGACCCACACCAAGGGAGAGAGCCAACCCCTGACACTATTAATAATACTCCGCTGCACTCCCAGGAGCCTACCATAGCTGTCCTCTGAGATGCCCCGCCCTAAGGTAATCTTTGAAGACAGCCTGCCTGGACAAGGCTATCTATTGAGGAAAGCTAGGTAAGACTTTGCTTTCAACTCCTCCTGTGACCCGTGGTTAAGGATTGTCTAAGGTTGCTGGGGCTGTAGTCTCCTGAGAGTGGTGTGGGATTTTGTAGGTAGATAATAACCAAAGACTGGCCAGCGCTTTTTGAGTAAACATACTCTTTCAGAAGTGAACACATAAGTACCGGTATTACAAATCTCACAAATTAAACATTTTTTTAAAGGAATTAAATATTTACCATAGAACATTAGATATGACTATATGTCTAGAGACATGGAAGGGGTTCAGCATTCATCACTGAGTACAAAAATAAACTCCTAGAGCAACGTGTGTCATATAATATCATTATAGAGCAGATACGATTAGAGTCTCTATCTATGAAGCTGGTAAATAGGTGTGTGTTTATTCTTAAAGAAAACACAGAAGACTGTATGGCAAACTGTTAACAGTGACATTGGCCATGGGAGGAAGTGGGAGCTGGGTTGGAAATGCTAGCTTTTAATATCATATTATTTTTTCTTATTCAGTGTTATTTGAATTGTTATAGTGACAACTTGCTCTAATAATAAAAATGATAAAGTTATCTAGTTCAACTGCTTTCACTGGTCAAGACAGGGGCAGAAAACTCTTCTTTCATTCCTGTCATCAGCCCACCCCCACCACACTTTCAGCTTGTCCCAAACCCTCCAAGAGTTTATGCATCTTTATATATGCATATATTTGGAAAGGAATTGTATGTATAGAGAGAAAATTTTATGCTCTGCTTGTAAAATCATGCTGCATTACATGTCTTCTTTAACATTCCACTCCCCTCTGGTGTAGGAGATAAATAACCTCCCTGAAATTGTAGTACCTTCTTCCTTCAGACCCAACATATCTCCTGACATGAAATTTAAAGAAATATGTATGGTAAAAAATTTTTGAGCAATAAAATGTGTTGACAACTCACTGAATGGATGATTTTGTTCTGATGTGCTTGGAGCAAACACTGAGGCACAGGCCCCATTTAGGGGAACAGCCCACAGAGCTATCTCGCAGCCCAGAATGACAAATAATTTAAACTTTGAGATGCTAGGACTCACTGCTGGACTCTGGGTAGAGCTCTGAGAGTGGAATGGGAGAAGGGGGGGGATGGAAGGACCTAGAGGGTTCAGGAACCCCACCGGAGACCATCAAGGCCAGTAGGTCTGGACCCAGGAGGCCTGCACAAACTATTATACAACCAAGGACAATGCATGCAGTAAACTTAGAACCATTGTTCAGATATAGCCAGTGATCAACTCATTCTTCACACTTGTGGGGGAGTGCATCTGGCACGAACTCTAGGGCCCCCGACTTGATCACTTCTCCTTGGTGGGGAGGCCTGTTTTTCAGATGAGACCTGATAGGCTGTAATCGTATGGTGGGGGAAGAGGGCCCCTTCTGTCAGAGGTCTAGGGAAGGGGAATGGGTGGAAGAGGGACCAGAGAGTGGGAATCACAAGATACAAGCCAGGGGATAACAATCAGGATATAATCTGAATAAATTATAATAAATAAAAATTAAAATATTTAATCTTGAAATTTTGTGTGGATTAAAAAATTCAAATATCAATAACTTTCATTTAGATTTTTCATTATTTGTACCATGGTTGATGGTGAGTGAGTACATACAATCTGGAAAGAGCTCTGATGAGGGCTGGAATATTGACCTTAAGACTAAAAAAAGCATCCCACCATTTCCCCTGGAACAGCATTGTCAACTTCACTACCTCTTCACACTGAATTGCACCTTTGACTAAGAGAAGCCATCACAACAAAATAAAATAGGAAGCACCATCAGTCTTTTAATGTAGGTTTTATAAAAAATTATGTACATCTTGTAAAAAGTGAAAATTCAGAACTCATTGGTACAAAGCAGCTTATAGCAGTAGAGTAGCAGTCACATTTAACTGGAGTAAAATGTCACAGAATTCACACTGCAGCAAGGACCCTTCAGGGACCAAACGTCCATTCTCCCACAGCAGAGGCTGGTCAGTGAAGGGGAAAGCCCTCCTCTCTGCATGCCCCGCCCAGGGCACTCCTGCCTTCTTGCTGTCCCGCAGCTCACACAGTGGGGTAGATGGCATATGTAGCAATTCCACAGTTGTTGTTCCGGTCTTTGGCCATCTTTATATAGCCACCTATGCCCCACTTTTCACCCCAGCTGGAAGAAGAGCATGTTTGCCATTAGTAGAAGGAACTCAGCACAGAAACCGCATGACACTAACTCTCCACTGACACACGGAGACAGGCCGCACGTAACAGGCAGGACTCAACTCTTGGACACCACCTGTTGCATCACACATGACTGGGAATCACAGCAGAGAAAGGACAGAGCATCATCCATGCACATTTGGCTCAGAACTAGACATGCTGTGCTGCAAATTTCATCCTAACACTCCTTACACCATGTTTACCGTGATTACCACACGCTGAAACTTCTCTATTCCAAATACGTGGGGTATATTGCTGAAACCAGCCCCCCAATACTGCCTGCACACAGTGCTTCAAACATGAACGTTGTGAGCTATCTCTACCTGTTCTTGACCAGCCAGTATTTCCTGCCATCTGATTCTTCACCATAGCCGACCACCAGGACAGCATGGTCCAGGTTACTGCTGCTACAGTCTGGCTCATAGTACATGCCTGGAAGAAAAAATCACACCAGAATGAGAGGCTCCCATGGCCCAGAGTGACCACCTCTCCAACAACCATGGAAACATTTTCAATTTCAGTGCAATTCTGCACTGATTCGGGGTTGGCAAGGCTTGGGACATCAGGTCTTATGTGACATAACAGAAGTAAAGGTTAGCATAAATCCTCAGGGAAAACTCCGTCCATAGGTGGACGGAGATAAGAAACCTCAACCTGCTGGAATCCAGAGTCTCCCCTAAAACTGATCCGGAAAAGTGGAATATCTACTAAGGTTCAGCAACTTCAGAAAATCATTAAGCCACACGGAACCTGATTTTGCTAATTAAAAAACTAGGGATACATGTTCCCATGACATGTATTTAATTAATGATTAATATATTAATATATAATAAAATGATAATATATAAAATAATTAATAAACATTATGTATTTTATTAATGCCAAGTAACAGCAGCACACAAATCTGCTCCTGTTGAACATAATTGTCTACACCTGACCGTATTTACCTATCTTATATACCAAAAGGCCATCAAATCCCCAGGCTGTGGAGGAGCACCAGCTGTCCCTACGACTGCTGGGAGGAAGCACGCTTACCGCCTTTATAGAACCTGAAGGAATGGTGATGAGTGTCGATCCCAACTGAGATGGGCCCCACAGTGGCCACGGCCTTCATCAGGGCATCCTCACTCAATGGGACTTTCACAAAGCCTGTGACATTAGCTGCAGAATATTTAGGATCATACCTGCAGGGTCCATTCTTGGAAAGACAAAGGCAAACAAACAACAAACATCATGGTTATTGCTTTCCACCTCCTGGGGAACACGAGTCAGGACTACATTTAGCTGAGTTGTCACCCACACAGGTGACTCAGCATTTGCTGCTGAGGACCTCTGGGTGTATGTGCTTGTCCCTTGTCACAGGACGCACCGAGCTGGTAGATTTCCATAACTGGTTAGCTAACTCATGTGTCTTCAGTGACACACCGAGGAGATCCCTACAGATGATAACTCTGTCCAGTGGGAGAAATCCGTACTCCTGTTGCAATGCTTTGCATATTCTCCACGTGCACAGCACAGTGACAGCTACATGGACACCATACATGGAAACCATGGGATCCCACCTGCACAGGCTGACACTCCCTGCCAGAACTTAGTGTTTAGTAGGAAGCATTCCACCATGAAAACAAGTTCTGGGGACAGAAGATTAACTTTGCAATTGTCCTGTTCTCTATACCTAGTCAGGAAAAACAACATCATAGGATTTGTACCTACCCGTGCCTCATATGCATAGGACGCCCCTGTGTCCAGGCCTCTGTTTTCCAATATGTACTGGAAGGCAGGCCCCATCAAGCCACCATCGCAGCCTTGGTTGCCATATGACCAGGAGCAGTCCACTAGGTTCTGTTCACTCAGAGGGGTCAGGTTGCCTGTTTTCCGGAATATTTGTCCTTCTAGGGAACCAACTGCACTAAAAGCCCAACAAGCACCACACTTGCCCTAAGAAGAAAGATAAAGCTGTCACCTACAAAGTAGAGCAAGTGTTTGGCAGCAATACACGTGACACAATAACTTCACAACCAATGGACTGTATGGAGCTCTACAGTCAGCAACACAGGCATGACGTTTGCTCCCTGGCTTCCTGGTGGGCGGTGATGCCCGACCATGTGCCATGTCCTACCTGGTTTTTCACAGGAGTCACATAGCCATGCTGTCTCCAATCCACAGAGTTGGGGACATCACCCAGCAAAGGCTCCTGGAAGACGCTCATCTCCTTGGGTCCCAGGCTTTGAAAGCCAGTCATCAATGCCCTGAATTCTGTGTTGGTCTTAAAGAAGAAGGAACCAGGTCATTGCAAAAGGGGAGGTGACCCACAAAGGACCCACGAGAGGAGGCATCACGTTGCGTCACCCGTGTCGCACTCACCAGATCCCCAAAGGCGTTCATCTCCAAGCTGAAGCCGTGCTTCCCGACCACATACTCCTTATTGTGCAGCTCGATCATCTTCCTGTTGTTCTCCCACACCGCTCTCTTCTGTCCTTCCTCACCCTGGAGTGAATGCAGTGTGTGCTCGGTCTCTGTGCCTCCAGCCCAACCTCACCTCCCTCCGTGCGCCCACTGCTACAGATGACGAGAGCTAAGGGAAGGGGCACACCTCTGGAAGCCAGACCCCATGCCAACAGTGTGGCTTGCCACCAGTGTCCATAAAGCATGCCATGTGGTCATGCCAGGGAGGAACTGGCTTCCACGGTGCCAACTCTCTATAAACTTGCCACAGGAAGGACCACTGTCTCTGTGCTGCCCCTGGACATTTCTATGGTACCAACCATGCTGTATGTTTTCCCATGACTTGTCTTCCATTCATGCCATTCAGCATCCAAACTGGAGTCACGTGTTGGAGCAGCTGAGATCATCCCCAAGCAAAGAGTTGCCAGGAAGAAAATTGGAATCATGCTTCCAAAACCTTGAGCTGATGAAGAAATGAGATTCTGATCATAGAAATTCTTCAATAAATCCTCATTTTTTTGCATAAGATGTTAAAATCACTATGGTAGAATATATTAATTTTAGCCATCTTTCAGTGATTGTTGATATGCCTAAGAATGATGTTGGCTTACAGCACATATATAAAACAAATTCCATGACTCAACCAAAATGAAGAGCAGCTGCCCAGGGATCCAGGATTTAGAGTGAGTGTGCACTCTACACCTAGTTCACCATAGGGGCCAATGAACTTGTGGTTCAAAGCTTAAAGCAACAACTAACTTCTTAAGTTGGCCCAGGTTTTGTTCCATTGATATTGAGGTCTCCTAAAGTAATCATAACTTATGCACAATGTGATTTCTCATGACACGCAAAGAGATCTACAAGACTTTGGAGGGCGTAACAAGACAATTTTTCTTGGTCAGTATACACTAAGAGCTAGAATATGCCCAAGCATTTTCCCTTCCGATATCTTACTGGAATGCCCTCCGCAGAAAATATGGGAAGGAAAATATTAGCAATCTGTCTGCTCGACAACTGTGATGTGCCTTTAAGAATTCTACCTACTCTCCATGAGAAGTGTCCCGTGGCTGACACAGGAAGCCCTAGCCACCAATTAGGTGGGAAACAAGATAGACCAAGCCAGGTTTAGGCTTCAAAATGTTTTGCATGGGGCACTCCAGAAAGGGCCATGCCAGGGTCATGTCACATGCCACACCTTGGGCACCTGCCAGATGAGACCAGAGGATTGTCCCCAACCTTGTTTGAAGGAGAATGATGCTCCCCTTTTGCCGAGAGAGTGATGATCATGGCAGCTTATATACAGAACAAACTGGCACTCCATGTTTCCATATGACCAGAGGCAGTCCACTAGGCTCTGCTCACTCGCAGGGATCAGTTTGCCTGGTTTTACGTTATTGAGACTGCAAATACTTGGCCTCCTGAAAGTTCTGGTGACCTCCTGGACTTCCCCACCTGACCTCCTCTGCATCCTCCACTAAGGATGATACTGCCATTCATGAGGGAGCTGTACCAGGCTGCGAGGAGGCTCTGTATGTACTCCTCCAGCGTCAGGTCCCAGTCTGCCTTGCTAGAACTATGGGGCTCACCTGGTATGTCCAGCGGTGGGCAGGTGTGCTTCACAGTCTCTGGTCCTCAGAGGTTGCTGAGATCGCAGGCTCTGTCCCAGCTGCATGTGGATCCAGGCTTTAAAGCCCAAATCTGTGGCTCCAGGACAATGTCCCTGCCCAGTTGCCCCTCCCTGCGATTGTCGGGGTGGGCAACTGGACTATACCTCCAGGCTGTGGACACATACTGACATTGATTGCCGTCCTATCCTGGGGCATTGGGTGTGGGCTGCCTTGGTGGACTGTGGAGATGGGGGGCGGTGGATCACTGCTAGGACTAGAGAGTATATGAGTCCAGTGACATTAGCTGAGAAAGTGCTCTCACGGAGAGCTTGGCCCTTGGGTCATGATAGAACGTTATAGCTAACAATGTGTGGATTTCCACCTAACCCCTCCTTTCCCTTAGTGGTGGAAATTTTGGTTAAAGTCATAGGCAGTGCTGTCCTGTGAGCCATTGCATCCTAGCCCAGTGTCTCTCCTTTAACTGACAGCTGAGCTGGGCCTCCAGGTGGTTCCAGACTCTGGGCTCCTTCTCCCCAGTGTCTGGGAGGAGGACAGCTGGGTCTCTAAGAATCTTTAGGGGAAGGCAATGCCCAACCAGGGAGGAGATGGGCAAAGGCAAAGCCAGGAGTGGACTGTGGGAAGAGCGTCCTGAGACTGTGGGCACTTGTCACTCATCTCCTCCTGTGTTCTCTCTCTGGGTCTTTCTTCTCTCAGATCTCTAGCTACAGCAGAAGTTGTGAGGTGTTTTCACAAACCTAGGAGAAGAAATCAGAGTGAGCAGTATTGTGGATTCTTTTTTGATTTTGCCTCTGAGTTTCCATTATATTTTCTCAGTTGCTGCCGTAGGGTTGTATTTAGGAGTGTTGTTTTCACAGTGGCTAATGCCACATGTGAGATTGGATTTGGAAACTTTAGGTGAGGGACACACCTAACAATGT
The DNA here is from genome assembly GCA_907169655.1 of Acomys percivali. NCBI lineage: Eukaryota > Metazoa > Chordata > Mammalia > Rodentia > Muridae > Acomys > Acomys percivali. The sequence goes on along the minus strand of OU015749.1, from coordinate 31,245,955 downwards.
GAAGTAATAGCTCTTCTTGTCCAATTAATGAAAATAAACACAACTGTTCTCACCCATTCTTATATTCTAGAAACAAGTTTTAGTGAAATATCACTGTGGTCTTTCTCAAACAGTCTTTACTAATCAGGTTCTGAGGGTTTTTTTTTTTAGTTAAAATCTGTAGTCATATGACATTCTTAGCTGTATGATTCTGTCTACTTAAGACTCTATTGATAATCTATTTAGAAACAAAATCAGACCTATTACATTTTCATGGTGATATGATAGACTTAACATGAGACGTGACCTTTCAGGAGCACATATATGAATCAGTGGCACACACGTCGTCTTGCAGATGTCACCACCACTGATCTTCAGAGTCTATCATTCCATATGTCTAAACTGAAATGTGTTCTCAATCTCTCCTATCTCAAGTCCGGCATCCAACTCTCTGATATCTGTGTTTGTGTTTGAGGCAGAACACTTGAATCGTGCTCTACCTTTCAGCCATATTGAAAGTAAATTGCTATTTCACCCATAGAAAAAGATGTGACCACTACAACATGAACA
>OU015749.1:31218970-31238927 GCA_907169655.1 Acomys percivali | reverse complement strand
TGAATGGCAGTATCATCCTTAGTGGAGGATGCAGAGGAGGTCAGGTGTGGAAGTCCAGGAGGTCACCAGAACTTTCAGGAGGCCAAGTATTTGCAGTCTCAATAACGTAAAACCAGGCAAACTGATCCCTGTGAGTGAGCAGAGCCTAGTGGACTGCCTCTGGTCATATGGGCACATGGAGTGCCAGTTTGTTCTGTATATAAGCTGCCATGACCATCACTCTCTCGGCCAAAGGGGAGCATCATTCTCCTTCAAACAAGGTTGGGGACAATCCTCTGGTCTCATCTGGCAGGTGCCCAAGGTGTGGCATGTGACATGACCCTGGCATGGCCCTTTCTGGAGTGCCCCATGCAAAACATTTTGAAGCCTAAACCTGGCTTGGTCTATCTTGTTTCCCACCTAATTGGTGGCTAGGGCTTCCTGTGTCAGCCACGGGACGATTCTCCAGGAGAGTAGGTAGATTCTTAAAGGCACATCACAGTTGTCGAGCAGACAGATTGCTAATATTTTCCTTCCCATATTTTCTGCGGAGGGCATTCCAGTAAGATATCGGAAGGGAAAATGCTTGGGCATATTCTAGCTCTTAGTGTATACTGACCAAGAAAAATTGTCTTGTTACGCCCTCCAAAGTCTTGTAGATCTCTTTGCGTGTCATGAGAAATCACATTGTGCATAAGTTATGATTACTTTAGAAGACCTCAATATCAATGGAACAATACTTGGGCCAACTTAAGAAGTTAGTTGTTGCTTTAAGCTTTGAACCACAAGTTCATTGGCCCCTATGGTGAACTAGGTGTAGAGTGCACACTCACTCTAAGTCCTGGATCCCTGGGCAGCTGCTCTTCATTTTGGTTGACTCATGGAATTTGTTTTATATATGTGCTGTAAGCCAACATCATTCTTAGGCATATCAACAATCACTGAAAGATGGTTAAAATAATTATAGTCTACCATAGTGATTTTAACATCTTATGCAAAAAAAAAAATGAGGATTTATTGAAGAATTTCTATGATCAGAATCTCATTTCTTCATCAGCTCAAGGTTTTGGAAGCATGATTCCAATTTTCTTCCTGGCAACTCTTTGCTTGGGGATGATCTCAGCTGCTCCAACACGTGACTCCAGTTTGGATGCTGAATGGCATGAATGGAAGACAAGTCATGGGAAAACATACAGCATGGTTGGTACCATAGAAATGTCCAGGGGCAACACAGAGACCATGGTCTTTCCTGTGGCAAGTTTATAGAGAGTTGGCACCGTGGAAGCCAGTTCCTCCCTGGCATGACCACATGGCATGCTTTATGGACACTGGTGGCAAGCCACACTGTTGGCATGGGGTCTGGCTTCCAGAGGTGTGCCCCTTCCCTAGCTCTCTCTCTCGTCATCTGTAGCAGTGGGCGCACGGAGGGAGGTGAGGTTGGGCTTGAGGCACAGAGACCGAGCACACACTGCATTCACTCCAGGGTGAGGAAGGACAGAAGAGAGCGGTGTGGGAGAACAACAGGAAGATGATCGAGCTGCACAATAAGGAGTATGTGGTCGGGAAGCATGGCTTCAGCTTGGAGATGAACGCCTTTGGGGATCTGGTGAGTGCGACACGGGTGACGCAACGTGATGCCTCCTCCCGTGGGTCCTTTGTGGGTCACCTCCCCCTTTGCAATGACCTGGTTCCTTCTTCTTTAAGACCAACACAGAATTCAGGGCATTGATGACTGGCTTTCAAAGCCTGGGACCCAAGGAGATGAGCATCTTCCAGGAGCCTTTGCTGGGTGATGTCCCCAACTCTGTGGATTGGAGACAGCATGGCTATGTGACTCCTGTGAAAAACCAGGTAGGACATGGCACATGGTCGGGCATCACTGCCCACCAGGAAGCCAGGGAGCAAACGTCATGCCTGTGTTGCTGACTGTAGAGCTCCATACGGCCCATTGGTTGTAAAGTTATTGTGTCATGTGCATTGCTGCCAAACACCTGCTCTACTTTGTGGGTGACAGCTTTATCTTTCTTCTTAGGGCAAGTGTGGTGCTTGTTGGGCTTTTAGTGCAGTTGGTTCCCTAGAAGGACAAATATTCCGGAAAACAGGCAACCTGACCCCTCTGAGTGAACAGAACCTAGTGGACTGCTCCTGGTCATATGGCAACCAAGGCTGCGATGGTGGCTTGATGGGGCCTGCCTTCCAGTACATATTGGAAAACAGAGGCCTGGACACAGGGGCGTCCTATGCATATGAGGCACGGGTAGGTACAAATCCTACGATGTTGTTTTTCCTGACTAGGTATAGAGAACAGGACAATTGCAAAGTTAATCTTCTGTCCCCAGAACTTGTTTTCATGGTGGAATGCTTCCTACTAAACACTAAGTTCTGGCAGGGAGTGTCAGCCTGTGCAGGTGGGATCCCATGGTTTCCATGTATGGTGTCCATGTAGCTGTCACTGTGCTGTGCACGTGGAGAATATGCAAAGCATTGCAACAGGAGTACGGATTTCTCCCACTGGACAGAGTTATCATCTGTAGGAATCTCCTCGGTGTGTCACTGAAGACACATGAGTTAGCTTCCACCAGTTACAGAAATCTACCTGCTCGGTGGGTCCTGTTACAAGGGACAAGCACATACACCCAGGGGTCCTCAGCAGCAAATGCTGAGTCACCTGTGTGGGTGACAACTCAGCTAAGTGTAGTCCTGACTCGTGTTCCCCGGGAGGTGGCTGGCAATAACCATGATGTTTGTTGTTTGTTTGCCTTTGTCTTTCCAAGAATGGACCCTGCAGGTATGATCCTAAATATTCTGCAGCTAATGTCACAGGCTTTGTGAAAGTCCCATTGAGTGAGGATGCCCTGATGAAGGCCGTGGCCACTGTGGGGCCCATCTCAGTTGGGATTGACACTCACCACCATTCCTTCAGGTTCTATAAAGGCGGTAAGCGTGCTTCCTCCCAGCAGTCGTAGGGACAGCTGGTGCTCCTCCACAGCCTGGGGATTTGATGGCCTTTTGGTATATAAGATATGTAAATACGGTCAGGTGAAGACAATTATGTTCAACAGGAGCAGATTTGTGTGCTGCTGTTACTTGGCATTAATAAAATACATAATGTTTATTAATTATTTTATATATTATCATTTTATTATATATTAATATATTAATCATTAATTAAATACATGTCATGGGAACATGTATCCCTAGTTTTTTAATTAGCAAAATCAGGTTCCGTGTGGCTTAATGATTTTCTGAAGTTGCTGAACCTTAGTAGATATTCCACTTTTCCAAATCAGTTTTAGGGGAGACTCTGGATTCCAGCAGGTTGAGGTTTCTTACCTCCGTCCACCTATGGACGGAGTTTTCCCTGAGGATTTATGCTAACCTTTACTTCTGTTATGTCACATAAGACCTGATGTCCCAAGCCTTGCCAACCCCGAATCAGTGCAGAATTGCACTGAAATTGAAAATGTTTCCATGGCTGTTGGAGAGGTGGTCACTGTGGGCCACGGGAGCCTCTCATTCTGGTGTGATTTTTTTCTTCCAGGCATGTACTATGAGCCAGACTGTAGCAGCAGTAACCTGGACCATGCTGTCCTGGTGGTCGGCTATGGTGAAGAATCAGATGGCAGGAAATACTGGCTGGTCAAGAACAGGTAGAGATAGCTCACAACGTTCATGTTTGAAACACTGTGTGCGGGCAGTATTGGGGGGCTGGTGTCAGCAATATACCCCACGTATTTGGAATAGAGAAGTTTCAGCGTGTGGTAATCACGGTAAGACATGGTGTAAGGAGTGTTAGGATGGAATTTGAAGCACAGCATGTCTAGTTCTGAGCCAAATGTGCATGGATGATGCTCTGTCCTTTCTCTGCTGTGATTCCCAGTCATGTGTGATGCAACAGGTGGTGTCCAAGAGTTGAGTCCTGCCTTCTCTCCTCCTGCCTGTTACGTGCGGCCTGTCTCCGTGTGTCAGTGGAGAGTTAGTGTCATGAGGTTTCTGTGCTGAGTTCCTTCTACTAATGGCAAACATGCTCTTCTTCCAGCTGGGGTGAAAAGTGGGGCATAGGTGGCTATATAAAGATGGCCAAAGACCGGAACAACAACTGTGGAATTGCTACATATGCCATCTACCCCACTGTGTGAGCTGCGGGACAGCAAGAAGGCAGGAGTGCCCTGGGCGGGGCATGCAGAGAGGAGGGCTTTCCCCTTCACTGACCAGCCTCTGCTGTGGGAGAATGGACGTTTGGTCCCTGAAGGGTCCTTGCTGCAGTGTGAATTCTGTGACAATTTACTCTAGTTAAATGTGACTGCTACTCTACTTCTGTAAGCTGCTTTGTATCAATGAGTACTGAATATTCATTTTTTTTACAAGATGTACACAATTTTTATAAAACTTATATTTAAAAGACTGATGGTGTGTGCTTCTGATTTTGTTGTGGTGACTTCCCTTAGTCAAAGGTGCAATTCAGTGTGAAGAGGTAGTGAAGGTGGCAATGCTTTTCCAGGGGAAATCGTGCAAGGTTCTTATTGTTATCAGGTCAATAATACAGCTTTTAATCAGATTTAGAGCTACTTTCCATCAACCATGGATTGAAAACATATGTAACATAGGCAGAGGAGACAACTTCCTGAACAGAACACCAACAGCCCAGGCCTTAACGTCAACAATTAATAAATGGGACCTCATGAGGCTGAGAAGCTTCTGTAAGGCAGGTGACACTGTCAAGAGAACAAAGCGACAGCCTACAGACTGGGAAAAAATCTTCACCAACCCTTCATCTGACAAAGGTCTAATATCCAAAATATATAAAGAACTCAAGAAATTTAACACCACCAAACCAAATAACCCAATAGAGAAATGGGGCTCAGAACTAAACAGAGAATTCTCAACAGAGGAATATCAAATGGTGGAGAAACACTTAAAGAAATGCTCGACCTACTTAGTCATCAGAGAAATACAAATCAAAACGACACTGAGATTCCATCTTACACGCATCAGAATAGCTAAGAGCAATAACTCAACTGACGCCACATGCTGGCGAGGATGTGGAGAGAGAGGAACACTCCTTCATTGCTGGTGGGAAAGCAAACTAGTACAACCACTTTGGAAATCTATCTGGCGCTTTCTCAGAAAAATGGGAATAGGGCTTCCTCAAGACCCAGCTATTCCACTCCTTGGAATATACCCAGAAGATGCACTACCATACAACAGGGACATATGCTCAACCATGTTCATAGCTGCCTTAATCATAGTAGCCAGAACATGGAAACAGCCTACATGTCCCTCAGTAGAAGAATGGATAAAGAAACTGTGGTACATATACACTATGGAATACTACTCAGCTATTAAAAACAAGGAATTTCCGAAATTTGTGGACAAATGGATTGAACTAGAAATTATCATGAGTGCTTTCACCCAGAAGCAAAAAGAGTCAAATGGTATATACTCACTTATATCGAGACACTAGGCCAAGGGTTACGCCCCCATGAAAAACTTTACCTACCAGGAAAGTGGGTCAGAGGGGAGGACATCCTATTGAGACTTTAGGTGTGAGAAGCCTGGGAGAATGAGGAAGTAGAAGGATCCAGAGGATCCTGGAAAACTACAGGCGGGTTTGGGCCCTGGAGTCCTCCTCAAACTATGGCACCAGCCAAGGAAAATATAGGCACTAAACTTCGAACCCCTACCCAGTCTAGCCGATGGACAGGACATTCTCCACCGTTAAGTGGAGAAGGAGATCTGACTTTCACACCAACTCTGGTGCCCCATATTGGACCATGTCCCTTGGATCGGGAGGCCTGGTGGCACTCAGAGGAAGGATAATAGGTCACCAAGAAGAGACTCAATACCCTATGAGCATATACAGGGGGAGGAGGTCCCCCTCACTCACAGACATAGGGGAAGGGAGTAGGGGGGAAGCGGGAGGGAGGAAAGAAAGGGAGGATACAAGGGATGGGCTAACAATTGAGGTTTAATATGAATAAATTAATAAAAAAAGGAAAAAAAAAAGAAAACATATGCAAAACTTTCAGAATATATATATGTTTCTTGAGACAGAGTTCCTGTAAGTCCTGAAACTCTCTGCAGACCAGTCTGCTTTCGGACTCAAAGATTCACCTGCTTCTGCCTCCCAGGTGCTGGGATTAAGGGCATGCACCACCATGCCTGGCTTATTTTTATTTTATGTTCATTTGTGTTGCCTGTATATATGTCTGTGTGTAGGTACCAGAATCCCTGGAACTGTGGGTAGAAAATGCTGTGAGCTGACCTGTGGGTGCTGGGAAATGAACCCAGGTCCTCTGGAAGAACAGCCCTGCTAATTCATCTCTCCAGTCCCAGAATTTAAATCTTTTTTTTTTCAGAATTTAAATCTTTTTTTTTTTTTCAGAATTTAAATCTTTAATGCACATTTGTTTACAATATTTAAATCATTTGCCATTCTATGTAGTGAGAGGGCACTTTATGCTTTTCTATTGGGTGGGGCTTGGGCTTTAACACCCCTTTTTGAGGCATCAGTCCTGTCTCCTGGATGCTCTGTCAGTTTGTAGAAGCCATCTCTGTAGCCAGGTCTGCAACATAGGATGCTTGCATGATGAAATGACACTTTCATAACCCTTGAGGACCTCACATTACAGATGCAAGGACATGGGTCTTCCTTCAGTTTTCTTCATACTAACTGTTGTGGGTTGGTCTTGTGCTATACACAAATGCTAAATTCTGGGCGGCAAGATCTGGCTGCAGTTCTCATGTATGCTGGTCTTTGTTGTGTAAACTTTGCTCTTCAATTATCTCTCATTGGGTAAGAAAAAAGACTGGGCAGCCTGTAACTGGGCAGAAGAGAGACAGGTGGAGCATCAGTTCCTCGGCTTGGGGTCTCAGGTAGGGACCATGGGCCTGAAGGAGAAGGAATAGAGGAAGAAAAGAGAGAAAAGAAAGGAAAAAGAAGTAGAGAGGGCGTGGCCTGATGGAGCCGATCCAGCCCAGGCAGGATGAATATTGACAAGTAATTGTGGAGTATGGCTGGGAAATGGCCAGACCGGGTTAGAAAATCATTTGAAATCATACTTGCCCAATTATTGTGCTTAAACCTTGTGTAAATAAATCAATAGTTCTCTGTCTCAATTATTGGGGATCTAGCCATGTCATAGAAAAGCCATATAGAATTTAATAAATATTTCAAGAACACTTAATAGGTACTATTGGTAATCCCTAGTCATTGGCTACTATTAGTAGCACTCCATGCCTGGAGCTCTCAGCTCTGGCCCCCACCAGATACATTCAGTTATGGCCTATTCCAGTTGCCACCAGCTCCAGTTTCTCCCCATTCCCCTTTTCCTGAATCGCCTGCTGCCATTAGCAAAAGCCAACACCAGGTGCTATCAACCCTGGCTCCCATAAACTCTACGCCCACCTCTGTTTATCCTGTGGTGTCAAAGCTGGTCTTTGACAGCAGGAGCCTTAGTAGCATGAGTCATTGACAGCCAGGCAAAATGTGCAGGGGCTCTCTGACCTTCTGTAGGCTCTGGTACTCTGTGAGGAGAAAAGAAACGGAGGCAGAAATCCCCATATAGGGGATTAAAGCACGTTATTAAAACTTCAGAAGGGAGTGTCGCTTATCCTGCAAGTCTACTTCATGGTCACCTGAAGGTTCTAGATCACCATTCTTCACAACTAGTAGTTGGAGGATGAGTTCCCTTCTCCAGCTGACTCAGCCTGTCCTGAGTTCCAGAGTTCTCTCCTCACTGACAGGAAGAAGATTCTCTTGCCCCTCGTGTTTGTCGGTAATATCATGTAAACACTGAGCTTAAGCCTCTTCAAACAAATGGCTTCTCTGTGGCCGAGGCCAAGCATCAGCATAATTATCTCAGACACTGGCAAGTAGAGTTTTCAGAGCAGCAAGCATAGAGATGACATTCACCTGGTGCTTGACAAGACAAAGGAAAGGCAAAGAATCCATGAGAATGTGCCCTGTTGTAGTCTGAGGTGAACAGAGTGAATTTCAGTTGACATAAGCCACAAATGGTCCAATAAATTCATTGTCACTAACAATGAGGACTCCAAATGGGTGAAACAAAGGCCCAAACAGAATGTCTTCCCAGTGCCCAACTTTCCTGTCATCACATGCCATACTTAAAGGGCTTATTAGGACACAGAACCAAACTTTTCAGAGACTTCTTCTAAGTCCATTGACCAGAATTGGAATGTTCTCAGAAGATTTAGGGAATTTCTACAGTGCAGAAAAGATGGCATTCACTAAAATAAAATAAGGAATTTTAGAACAAACACACAGCAGGAGTTATCTTATGGAGGTGATTTTGTGATGGCGGTAATTGATATGCCTGAGATCTCAAATGGGAATCGAAGCCAAATAGAGGCCATTTGCCACACAGTCGCCATCTTCCTTGCGCAGTGATTAGATAAGTGAAAATGTTCTCAATAGTCTTTACTCACATAAAGTACATTGTAGAAAACATGTTTTAGGGAAATGTTAGTGTGATCTTTCTTGAAGAACTTTTGTTAAGCATATTCTAAATTATTAAAACAATCATTGCATTCTTATTTATTATCTCGTTTCTACTTAAGATTCAATTAATAACAAATATAAAATCAGGCCCATGACTTTTTCAATGTGGTACAGTATGTCTAAACCGAAATGACATCCTAAGAGTTTCAGATCTGTGCATCAACGTCCTTAGTGATAAACATGCTGTCTTATAAATGTCACTCCCATACGTCTTCAGAGTTTATTGACCTTTTTCCTAAACTGAAATTCTGCCCTAAATAAAATTCTCCTTTTTACCCCAGACTCTGCATCTCCAATCATGTTTTTTGTGTGAATTTGATGATTGCTACAGGCTGACAGCTTGGCTCTGCCACATCCCTGCTCAAAATTATTTGCTATTAGAACTAGATAGTTTGGGATTCTAAGGGATGCACAGGCCAGACAGCGTGTTTTCTGAGGCTGAGTTCCTCCTCCATATGGAGATCTCACCCTTTGCTTATCTGCTCAGCCCTTGCTGGACTATTGGCTGACTTTACACCTGCCTCCTGCTAGTCACACGGCTTGCTGTCCCACTAGGTGACACAAGTGTTTCTAACCTCTGTCTTTTATCCTTTTGGACACACATTCAGAAGGGCAGCTGATGGGTGTGTAATTCTCTGCATCAGTTTTCTTCATGAACCACAGAGCAGGCATCACTGCACTTTACCCCCATTCATGGCCAAGGGTGCTGATTTCAGACTCTCCCTGACACATGGTGCCTCCTGTTTCTCATTTGGCAGATGCTTCCTTCCCCATTGTGTGGAGTGGTTTTAACTGTGTCTCCTGAGGACAAGTATCATGGGCCTCTAGTTTACTTCATTGGCTGTTCATTCATCTCATGCAGAGGAGTGGCTGTTACAGTCCTTGGTCCTCACTTGCTGAGCTGTTTTATTATTTGGTTGAGTTTTAGATGCCTTTACAATGGTACATTTTTTGTATATATATATATATATATATATATATATATATATGCAACCATATGTACCATGTCACCCAAGTTAAGATAAAAGAACAATTTGTGGTAATCAGTCTAACCCATTCCTTCCATGATAAACAGTTGGGGGCTGTCTTTGTTCACAGAGTCATTTTACCAATCTTATATCTTGTTAAATTTTTGTTTTATAACATCCTGATTAGAATTAATTTTCATATAAAACACTTTTATATGTCCAGTTGTATGGATGAATTTTGTACGCTGTTGCAATTGTTATTTAACAATGTTTTGAAAGTTCGTGAAATTCCACCTTATTTCATATCAACTTTATATTAAACCTGCAAATAATTGCAAAATCCCACATCATCTGATGGACCCCTGTGTTTTGGGGCTAGGGGAATAAACAGCTCCATTTGGTTCTGGGAAACAATGACCCATTTCCGGCCAAGCAATACTACCCTAGAAGTGTCCCTCTAACTTCGCACCCAGCATTTCTCACTGAGTGTCCTCAGCACTGTTCTCTGAGCTGGCCTGTCACTGAGCAGGACAGCATCCCAGAGGGCTTGTCCTCACCTGGGAGGAAGGAATGCTGCAGAGAGGCAGGAAGATCCGGAGCAGACCCACCTAGTTGCACTTTCCCATTGGAATCAGAAGCTTTTGGGAAACCACATTCCAGCACGGTTGTGCATTCCTCATCAAACCTAAGCTCACACACGGGTTCCCTGGACATTTGTATCTTAGTGTTTCAATTCCTCATAGCATTTACATTTGCCTAAATAAGCAGATATCTTGTGCCTTTCACATATTACTCTTTCTTCTTTTTTTTTTTACTTTTGTATTATTTTTGATATTATAATTTAATTACATTTCCTCCTCCCTTTCCCTCCTTCAAACCCTGTTACATGTCCCTCCTTGTTCCTCAGCGTCATGGACCATTTTTCATAAATTTTTATATATGCATATAAGTATTTGCATCTGTTTTTTTTCTAGAAAACTGTAACCAACCAAAATGCCAGTTGGTGGAGTCCAGTCCCATTGGGTACATCTACAAAACACTTCTACAACTAAGGCCCAGGAAAGCTATGAAGAAGAGTTCATCATGATTATAAGAGCTAGGGGATCAATGTCTTTGTTGTGAGCTTGTTTCTCCTCATAACACTGGAAACTTACTCATAAAAGTTTACCAAAATAACTGAATAAACCTGGGCCATTGTCAACCGTGACAGCTATAAAATAGGAGAAAACTATTACAACTGCCCTTATCATGCCCAAAGGACTCCAACTTTACAATCAAACAATGAAACTCAAGTTTTGGAAGGTAGGGAAGGAAATTTAATCAAGGGAACTAAAGCCATCAATATTCACACCAGTCACTGAAACACCTGTTCACACAAAATCTGTGAAACGATCATGCGCCCAGATCACATCACACTCTCGAGTCCCATGATGTTCCACTGAGTACTTCCTTGTCACATCCACTTATGGTCAAGAGCCAGAACGTCCTTACAGCAGGAGCCCCTCCTCCCCAGACCTGTCTGATGACACACCCTCTCTCATCAGGATCTTCCTACTCCATGTGCCCAGCATCTGCTCACATTGGCCTGTCTGCAGCTGTAGCCCTGCAGCTGTGCTGAGCAGCACCCCCTCATTTCTGATGCCTCTTCTTTGTATGTCCATGTACATAGCCCCACTGGGCCCCTTGGCGACAAACCCACCTTCCCTTGCATTGTGTGTGTTACTTCAGATGGCTCTCTTGCTGCAGGCCCTCATCACCAAGGCAACAGTGACTGAACCCATGGTCCTTATGGAAGTCTTCTCAGCCATGCTGTTGAGTCCCATTTAACAAGCTTTCTTTAAGCTGCACTTTCCATGTTATTTATTTATGTACTCATATTAAATGTACATTTATGTGCATTTTTCTGACTTCCCTAAATACATACTGCATTCCCAACAAGACCCCCTCTCTGTCCGCCAGTTCCTCTGCTTTGTACTTCCCTTTCTCTTTTAATTATTATTGTCCCACAAACTCCAACTCTATCGTAGTCTCTCTCTCTCTCTCTCTCTCTCTCTCTCTCTCTCTCTCTCTCTCTCTCTCTGTCTCTCTCTCTCATTGTCTCTCTCTGTCTCTCTGTGTGTCTGTCTGTGTGTGTGTCTGTGTGTCTGTCTGTGTGTGTGTGTCTGTCTGTCTGTCTCTCTCTCCCTCTCTCCCTCTCTCCCTCTCTCCTCTCTCTCTAGCATTGAACAATGTGAGAACTCACCCTCATCAAATGAGGCAGTGTTTTTTGGGGGGGAGGAGCCTTGGCTATTCATTTCCTAAGACCTAGGGGTCATCATCCCACATGTCCTGGTGCCCTGATGCCTCTAGAGATGAACATACAAAGCAAGACATCAGGGCTGAGAGGAGAGATACAGGTGAAGACTCAAAAGCTTGGTTGTGTTTCTGAGCTCTGCTGCTCTGGGCAGCATGGAAATTACTTTCCCTTATTAAAAGAGTGTATAACACCACCTGCCATCTCCATCTCCACGGCAGCAACTACTCACACCTGTAAGGTGCATCACTCAAGGCTGCTTCTCTGCAATGGAAATGATCTTAGGTGTGAAGTTTCCAATCAGCTGTGTGTGCATTCCTGGCAACTTGCTACAACAGCACCTTCTCGGACTCCAGGATCAGATACAGCGTGCAGCTCAGCACACATTGCTCCTGGGCCTTCCATGTGATCTGACCCACTGTCTGTGAAGTGCTGTCCCAGTGGTTCTGCCAGAGTGACAGGAGGAGGAGCAGGTGCGAGGAGCTCAGAGCTGTGCCTGGAGCCTCAGTGTGGCTCAGTTTGACACCATCTGTGTCAGCGCCACCACAGCAGCATTCTCCTCTAGCAAAGCTTCCACTGCCCAGAGTAACCAGTCCTCAGAGGTGGGGCCATTCTTTCCCTGGGACACCCAGCTCAGGCATGTGTGCACCTGGCTGTCTCCATACAACCATCTCCACTCTCCTCACCATGGGCTCTGATGGCACAGGTTTCAATCTTGGCCTTGTATGTACTGCGTATATTTGTATTATATATATATATATATATATATTGTATTATATATATATTATATATATAATATATATATAATATATATATATTATCAGCACTTCTGTGAGCACACTGAACATAACATAAATTTCCCATGTCAAGGTGAATATCTGTGTCTACGTGATCTTCACTGTGTCATGCATCCATCACTGTCATCTAGATCCTGTACACTTACAGCACGTCACAATTTGTGCCTAGTTTGTTGGTCACGTGTAGTGTGAATTCCCCTCCTCTACACTTCTATAAACTCCCCTTTTTCTCTATGGGCTTGTCTGCTCTACACATGTCATAAAGAGATTCATAAACCATGCAGTCTTTTGTGCCTGGTGTAGTCAAGAAGAGGCATTTATGGTTCATCCTTTCTGCAGATGCTGCCAGTACTTTACGTGCTTTCAGGGTTGAAAATACTCCATGTGGACATACATTTTGTGTATCCAGTCTATATTGGAAGGTTGTTTGTGTTTTCCCCCAAGCTTTGGCTATTATGGATAATGGTCACAGAACATTTGTGTCTGGGGTTTTGCACTGGCATATATTATCTTTTTTTCCTTGGTGTAACTATGGGAGGATGAATTCTGTTTTCTTCTTGAGGACTCACCCTAGATGTCCAAGAATAATGATTTATCTTTACATTTTCAGGCAAGAGGTGGAATGAAGAAAATTTGGGATGGGTTTGACCTTCTGCGTTTTTTCTTCCAGGTTTTTGTGAAGGGCTGACCAGCTGCACAGGATCCCAAGTTCTTGCTGCCTAGGCAGGTCCCACATCGTGTGCTGGGAGACACACAGGCCCTCCCTTTGCACAGGAGCTCCAGGTGTGTATGATATTTTAATTTGTGTTTTGCTCTCTGCACATGCAGAAATATTCCCATATTCCTATAATTATTCTAAGTGAGGTGGAAAATAGACTTCACAAATAATATTTTGCTGAAATTTCTGAACTTTGATACCTCAAATTACAGAATATTCCAGAGTTCCTTTCTAAAACTCTATGACAGCAATGTCAGCATTGAAAAGAAAGTGTAAAGCACAAATGAGGAGCCACGGGCAGGAGCAGCCTCAGGGTAGCCCATGTGCTGGCTCATCTGCAGCAGCTTTGGAGCCTTGGCCACTCCAGCCTCTGCTGCAGGAGACATAAAGACTGAACAACAGATATGACTAGGCCTGGTTTTTATCAACTAAGAATTTTTGGATACAATTTAAAACTCTGTATGACTGAGTGGAACATATCACATTTTGATATATGCATCATAGCCACCATTTTCTTTTCAAAGTTGGTCTTTCCTTGATAACTGGCATTGGACCCACAGGAAGTCTGTGGCAATATCTAATGACTCTGGGAAATTTTGAGTCAGTCAGGTTTTTATCCATGACTCCCCTCTGAGTCTGATCTCTGCAGTTGTCCTGTGACACACTGGGCTGACCTGTGAACTCCTGATAATAGCCTTCCAAAACACTAAACTGTGGGGACTGAGTCCCTCTCTCCAGGAAAGGAGCACTGCAAGCTGTTTTCCTTCTACTCCTTGTGTTCCTGGAAGCTGTCCACTCCAAGGTGTCTCTAAGAACCTCTGAAAAACTCCGAGGTCCTCCAAGAGAGCCAGTGATTGTCAAGATACTAGCCTTGGAATTGGCTTGAATCCAGAGTGACACTAATGACATGTCTGCAACCTCCCATCTAGGTCTTTAGGGAATGTTTAGGACAGAGTGCTGTCATAATCCCCTATACAGTGATTCTGTACAATATTTATTCCAAGGAGGTGACATGAACAGTTGCTGGGAAGGCAAATAGCTTAGAAAAAGGAAACAAGTTTGACGTGTGAGGAAATAGTGACTCCTGTCCATATTTCCTGGAACCTTCTTGGGTCTGTTTCATGCCATTTTCTTGATGAAGACACAACAGGACCCAAATACAAGTTCACTTCTTGAATGTGGCACGCCTACAGTCAAACTGAGTGATGGAGAAAAACAAACCCACATTGCAGCATGTTCTTTTGTAAGTTCTTTCCTTCCCACTGCTATTCCCTTCTTCCAGAGTCCTTGAACAGTGTGGTTTCCATTAGTCATTCCATGTTACTTTTAGAGAGAAGCTCTGTAAATAAGATTTAGTCTATCCTGCCACATTACAGTAAGAAAATGCAATGGCATTCTGGAACGTCATTAAATGAGTATTCTGGGTTTTTCTATTTGTACCAGTGATATTCCAACTAAGGGTACCTCTTGGCCTTCATCATGGTTGGCATGTGTCTTGCTGATTCCAGCGTTTCTGCCCAAACTGGGGCCTCACAGTCTGTCACTTGGCTCTGCCCTTGGTCACCCTAGAATAACCATGATTCTGGCTCAGTTTTGGTTTGGTTCTTGGTGTTCTCTGGGCTGCAGGAGTCTACACAGAGGAGGAAATCCTGTACATTCACATGCAAGGAGAATGAAATTGGACCCATATTTATCACCCTGCACAAAGTCACCTCCTAATGGACAGAGACCTTGATGTGGGACCTACAAAGCTAAAATGCTGGAGGAAAACACAGATAATATCCACCTGCATTGCAGCAGGTGTCAGTACTTTGCATATCTTTGCAGCTAAAAATAGTCATTTATATGAACACACTTTTTTTTATCCATTTTTTTTTAATGGAGTGACATTTGTTTCCTCCACAGTTTTTAGTTGGTATGGATAGAACACGTGTGGACAGCCCCTTGCGTTGGCAGGCATTTTATTTCCTCTGGGGCATAAGCGCTGGGGGAAAGAGGTATGTTTGTATTTTTGAAGCCCGCCCCAAGTTGTCCCCTAATTGCTATTTCATTTTTACATTTACAGGCAAGATGGGAAAGGAAAGAGCTTTCTGAATAGCACTTCACCCCACAAGAATTAAGGCCTACAATACTTCTCATATATTATTGATGTCTAGAATGTATAAAGTATTCTAAAACCAAACATTCAAAAAACAAATGACCCAATTATAAATGGGCAGAACATGCCAGAGATGAAAAAAATGGCCAATAAAGGTATTTTAAAGTGTCCAAAATACTTAGCTATTAGGGAAATGCAAATTAAAACTACTTTGTGATTTCACTTTATTCTAGTCAGGTTGGTTGAAATGAAAAAAAAAAATGACAACAAATTTGGTGTGGGTAGAAAGGAACCTTTATTTACTGCTCCTAGGGTGAAAACTGGTGTAGCCAATCTGAAAATTGGCTGTGTAGAAAATGCTCAAAAACCAGAAAGGAGATTTGCCAAACGAGCCAGCTACACCATGCCTCAGCACGGGCCTGAAGGACTCAATATCTTATTCCACGAATACTTTTTAAGACGTGCTTGTTGCCTTTTTATGCACAATAGATAGGGAATAAACATAACCTTATTGAATTTTATCTAATGAAGGGATAATGAATATGTTGTACATACATGCAATGGAATTATAAGCAGCTAGACAGAGAACAAAGCCATGAAGTTTGCAGGTAAATGGCGAAAGCAGAACACATGCTGCATGAGGTCACCCAGACCCTGAAAACCACATCCTGAAACTCTCTCCTCCTTGCGCATCTTATCTCTGAATCCTTAGACGTGAATTTATAACCTGAAGTAGCTGCAGAAATTGGGAAAATAAAAAGATGCCGTGGTGGAGGAAGAGGGTGCTCTATAGAGGGGGATAGATGGTGGGGGAACTGAGAAGATGGGGAGGTAATTTAATTAAGAGGAAGTGATGTAGACACAGTCCTCATGTATGGAATCCTCATCAACGAGTTAAGGCCCTGTATACTTCCCAGAGAGTGATGGCACCTGTGGGTTGTTTGTGTGGTGGCATGGTGCCTGCGTATTGAGAAGATGCCGGATAGGAGGCATCTTGGGAAGACAAGCTTGGTGTTGGGGTGCGGTCTCTGGAGGAACCCTTCTTGCTACTGAATCATGAAGGGTCGCATGCTCAGCACAGGAAGTGCATGCGCAGTGGGGTCAGTGATGGGTCTTCTAGGAAGCTTGATGTGCTCCTCACTCACGGGCTGGGCTCTCAGCGGTGATATTGGGGTCTCGTTCTGCATGTCTGGTCTCTAGGCTGCCTCTCTCTCGTGAGAAGTATTAGGAATAAGGAGGCCATGGCGCATGGAAGCAAGATGGCGACTGTGTGGGAAACGGCCTTGATTCGGGTTTGATTCCCATTTGAGATCTCAGGCACATCAATTCCCGCCATCACAAAATCACCTCCATAAGATAAACTCCTGCTGTGTGTTTGTTCTATAATTCCTTTCTGGAACTGTTACAGTTAGCCATTATTTTAGTGAATGTCATCTTTTCTGCTCTGTAGAAATTCCCTAAATCTGAGCATGATCCATTTCTGATTCATAGACTTACAAGAAGTTTCTGATGGCAGAAAAAGAGGTACTGGGGAGACATCTTGTTTGGGCCTTTATTTTATCCACAAGGAAGCTGCATTTTTTCCTTTTGTGCCAATGAACTCTTACCTGTGACACAGAGTATCCTGGAGTCCCCATGTGTGTTTGTTCCATGTTCAAGGGCAAAGTATGAGCTGAGGTAGGGAATCTTATTGGTCAAATTCTTTTTATTCTTTATCTTCTGCAGGTGCCAAGTGCAGTTTTGTCCCTTGCAAGGTGCTATTGCAAACATTCACTGAACCTGTCTAAGATAAGGGTGTTGACAAATGGCCCCTATCATAGACCCGCCATTTGTTTGAAGAGGCTCAAATACAGCCGTCACAAAATGTTGCTTCACAAAATGACATTTAACACTTGAGGTGACACAGAACATTTTTCTTGTCAATGCTCAGTCATTATTTTAGTCAGACCCCAAAGGCTTTTCTGAAGAGTTGGTTTCTGGAAACCAGTTACTTAGATTGACCCTGCCTGTCTTGGACACAGCTACTTCTTTTGGTTCAGTTGTCACTCAAATTGCTACCAAACTCCTGATGCAGTTGACAAGCAAATAAGAGTAAAATACAAATCAGCAGCCTGAATCATATAATGAAAACAAAGGAGCCAATAACCACCAACTTTATTGGCAAAAGGGCCAAAAGGAAGAAAAACAGCATAATCCAAGATGAATATAAACTTAGTAGGGCATGGTGGGCCCCCAGGAAGCAGAGGCAGGAGCATCTCTGTGAGTTCCAGGCCAGGGTGGATAATATAGTGAGTTCCAAGCCTGCCCAGTTTACATAGTGAGACTCTGTCTCAAAATAAAAGTAAATATAAATAAGTAAAAGAATAAGCAAGCAGGGACTTATAGACTGAACTTCAGCTCTGCTTCATATTAAATGGAAGATAGTATCAGAGCTACATTTTTAAAAAGTTTTTTTGTAAAGTTAAATGCATTGGATGTTTTTCCTGCTTGTATGTCTGTGTGAGGATTCCAGTTCCCTCGGAACTGAGTTATAGAAAGCTGCCAGCTGCCATGTAAGTGTTAGGAATGTCTAACCTTGTGACCAAGATCCTCTGGAAGAACAACCAGTGCTCTTAATCTCTGAAAGTCTCTCCAGCCCACATCTGCGCTTCTGGCCTGCATTTTGAAATAAAATAAGAATGCTTTGTTAAGTTACTGTAGTGAAAGAATACACTAACTACCATTATATCACAGTCTCCATATTTAGAGCAATGCCCCCTGCCCCCAAGCCTGTGCAGTCAACTTTCCCTGAGATGTCCCTTCTCACCCTTGGAGTATGTACTGAGCATGCTCAGTACATAAAGTGCTTGTGGCTGGGCCATGAGGATCTGAGTTCCATTGACAGTACTCAGATAATATCAGGGTGTGGCACCACAGGCCTGTTGTAACACTGGAGCTGGGAGTCAGAGGAGAGGCAGGCAGTTCCTTGTACCAATCTCGCCATCTGGACTGGCTGAGTTAGTTAGAACTAGTGCACTGAGACACCCCGACTCAGGAAATAGAGAGCAACTGAGGAGGATACTGAACCTCAAACTTTGGTCTACGCATGTGAGTGTGACCAGGTGGGCACATGAATACATATGCATGGACATATACACATACACTACATACATGTGCATGCATGTATGAACATACCTGAATTTGTACGTACCGACACACAAAGTGCTTCTACATCTTTTCTTTGTCTCCTCAATGACTTCAGTCTTTGATAGAGGCAAGAATACAGAAACACTGCCTAAATGGGTCAATTTGCTCTGTTTCTGAGATCATGACCATTATACAACTAATACTGGAGAGCTAGATGCAGCAGGTTACAAAGAATTGAGTTTTATTCCAACCAGAAGTCTAATCCTTTTCATAATGAAATTGATTTTCCATGACTGTACCTGTTATTGTTATTAGGATCTTCACAACTTCATTACTCCCATGAATATCCCAGGATTGGGTAGAATGATACTGGGTCTTCTTGACCAGCACAGAAAAAGGTTGATACGCCACCGAGGCACACAGGACAGTTGCTTATACCCCATGTCTATGATGTCCTACACAGGCCCAAACCTACTTTCTAGTCTCAACTCTCTCTTGTTGATCTCTAATGACATCACCAACTTTTGGTCTCCCCAACCTAAAGACCTATTTTCTTGCCCCAAATTCCTACCATCCACTCCCATCCAAGCAAATTGTGGAACATGCATAAATTCAAGTCACTTAGGCACAGGGTATCTATCTGCAGTCATAAAAGAATGATTCTTGTGAGTTGTTGGCATGGAGTGGCTGACAGCCTAGAACTATCTATGGGAAGGTTCTACTACAAATGTTCTATTACCAGAGAGTTTTGAACATTGAGAGGGCGTCCCTGGCCTCATAGAAAAGACCGAATCAAGACAAAAGGAAGCCTGGTTTGACCTGCTTCATCCTCATGGAGTCAACACCTCCAAAGTACACTTGGCCAAAGGTTAGCAGGGACCTTTAAGCCAGTTTTCAGTCAGGGCTACACTGTCCCTTTGTACTTTTACCTTAATGTGATGCTTATGCAGTGGCCTTCCCTCCTAGATTGCAAATCATTGAATAGTTTGGCCATGAGGTACACTGTCCAGCGCTCACTGCTTCTTCACTGCAGCACAAGTCCCTGTCTAAAGCCCTTGGCAAGAAGCAATTTACCCTGTTCAGTAAAGCAGTTGTTCCCTATAACTGAAGATGCTCAGAATCAGAAATGCCTTCCATTTTGCTGTGTTGGCTGCACACATCCCCTTTGTGGAGGAAAATAGATACTTTAGTTCCATTTTATTCTGTCGTTGGTCACACAAAAAGCCTCATCTAAAAACTTCACAGGGAACAATATCTCTTTAGTGCCTGCCTACTTGTCCTTAGGCTTCATAATCTGACTTCGAGGGGGAGTATAGGACTTCAGAGGTCTGGATGGCTCTTGTTTCTTCTTCTTCCCTCTTTCCTTCCTCTTCCTCCTTCTCTTTCCCCATCCCTTCTCCCCCTCTCCTTTTCTTCTTCTTCTTCTTCTTCTTCTTCTTCTTCTTCTTCTTCTTCTT
>OU015749.1:31194159-31213329 GCA_907169655.1 Acomys percivali | reverse complement strand
CTCTCTCTCTCTCTCTCTCTCTCTCTCTCTCTCTCTCTCTCTCTCTCACACACACACACACACACACACACACACACACACACACACACAAATTATGTCCTCTCCATTGGCTAGATCTGGGTATGGGTTTAAAATTTACCGCCTGTATTGTCCTTGGTTAGTGCCTTAGTTTGAGCAGCACCCCTTGGCCCAAATCTGCCTATCATAATGTTCTACTTGTAGGTTTCTAGGACCCACTGGATCCTTCTACATTGCTGTTCTCACATGGTTCTCTCATGTACTCTGGTGCCTCACATTTGACTATGTCCCCTGGAAGGGGAGACCTAGTGGCACTCAGAGGAAGGACAGCAGGTCACCGAGAAGAGACTTGATACCCTATGAGCATATACAGGGGGAGGTAATTCCTCTCAGGAACAGTCATAGGGGAGGGGAATAAGGGGGAAATGGGAGGGAGGGGAGAATGGGAGGATACAAGGGATGGGATAACCATAGAGATGTAACAAGAATAAATTAATAAAAAATAATAATAAAAAAATAAAAAAAAATAAAAAAGAAGAATCTTTTAAAATGTTAGACAAATAAAGTCTTTCCAAGAAAAAAAAAAACAAATTATGTCCTCATATTAAACTAAGTACTGAACTAACAAAGAAGTCCTACTATCATTTTGAAATTAAACTTTATTTTTGATTATGTAAATTTGTACATTTAAAAAAAGAAAAAATCCATATTTTAATGAAAGCTGTCAGTAAATAACTGATATTTATGAGTTTAATTCACATCAACTGTGCATCTCAACTGTCCCAGCTGTCATTCCTTAACAAAAGAGGCTGGTCTGTGAAGTGGGAAACTCTCCTCAGTACATGCCACCCGTAGTCCACACTTTCCTTCTGTCTGCCCAGAAGCTCATACGATGGGGTAGATGGCATGTGTAGCAACTCCACAGTTGTTGTTCCAGTCTTTGGCAATCTTCATGTAACCTTCCATGCCCCAATCTTCACCCCAGCTGGGAGAAGAGCACATCCTCCATTAAATAGAAAGAACACAACACAGCAGCTTCATTATAGTAACTCCCCGTAAGCACCAAACCAGGAACCGCACTTAATAGAAAGATTCAGGAAAGACAGAAGCTCATCTCCAGGATGCCAATAGTTGATTCCCACAGGACTCTGGAAAACACTTCAGAGATAGGACAGGATGTCTCCCATCTACAGATGGTGCAGAACTAGAAATGAGTCAGGATTTGCAAATATTAACCCCTGCCCCAAACCATGACAGAAGCATAATGTTACTACCACACACTAGAACTTCTATATTCAACCTCTGTGGGGAGAGGACTGCTGGTACTGAAGCCAAATACTCACTACAGTAATTCCTCTTTGAACTTTAAATATAAATATTTTTTGAAATGTATACCTGTTCTTGACCAGCCAGTAAGTGTTGCCATCTGATTCTGCTCCTTCAGATCCATAGCCAACCACCAGAACAGCATGATTTGGGTGAAGGCTTCTACACTGTAGCTCATAGTAAATACCTAAATAATAAAACCAAAGCTGAGTGAGAGGCTTCAGTGGCCTCACAGTGACTATGTCACCAAGAGAAAGAGAAGCATTTCTGAAGTTCACTGGAATGATATACACACCAAGTAAGACTAAACAAGAGTCTTCAATCCCAGCACTAGGGAGGCGGAGGCAGGTGGATTGACGTGAGCTCAAGGCCAGCCTGGTCTACAAAGCGAGTTCAGGAAAGCCAGGACTGTTACACAGAGACACACTGTCTCCAAAAAAAAAAAAAACCCTAAAAACAACAACAACAACCAAAACAAACAAACAAACAAACAAACAAAACAGGAGTCTTCATGTTTATCAGGGTAAAGGCTGTAAGCTCTGGTAACTATACCAGAGATAAAAATTGCCATAAATCCTTTGGTAAAACAGTTGCTTGGATGCATACAAGAAATCTTATTGACTTTACAGGTTAGTCTGAGAAAAACCCACAGGAAACAAAAATTGATGCAATTGAAAGGTCATAAGAATTATTTACATAAATGAAATATCCTTATAAATCTTAAGTATCAAACAACTGGAGAAAATTCAGATAAATTATACCTCATGGTGCATAAGTCTAACTTAAAAACCATGAATGGACTTGGATTCATAGAGTTATATTTAAATAATGCAATGTAAAAAGTTTTATGTAAAATTCTTCATGTAGTATAAAAATCCATAAATGAAACCATTTACATTAAATATTATGTAACAAGGAAATCATGAAATTGATTTGTCATGGTGGTGGTACAACTTTGATGCATGGATTATTAGGAAGGAAGACACTTACCACTATCATAGAACCGGAAGGAGACAGGGCTGGCATCAACTGCAACAGAAATGGGCCCCACGTTAGCCACCGCCTTCATGAGGGAGTCCTCACTTTCGGGGATTTGCACAAAATCTGTGACATTAGCAGCAGAATTCTCAGAATGATATGTGCAATTTCTACCCTGTTAAAGTTAAGGGGAAAGAAATTCATTAGTTGCCATCTTCTTACTGGAGAACATGAGCTAGAACCACAGAACCCAGCACATTACAGATGATGGTCTCCAAGTCATTGCTCTTATAAAACACTCCAGGAAGTGAAATTCTACTGGCAGATTTGGGGATGAAAATCAGCTCACTTGTGTTCAATGACACTCCATAGATCTTCTGTCCATAACAAATATTTACAGTGCAATCATGTGTCCTTGTGGAGTGGCTTTCAAACTTTTCTGTGTTCATAGCAACAAGAAGAGGTCCTTGGAAAGCATCCCATCAAATAACCATACAAAGGCTAATACTGTCATGAAAGCTATGATGGTTTACAGAAAGATTCTACTACTATAATGGGAATTTCTTTTTCTTTCTGAAATTCTTTGAGATTCTCTTTATTTATCATGATGTTGACTATGACCTTGTAGCACATTGCCTTTGTTATTTTGAGCTATGCCCTCTGTATCCATAGCTTCTCCAGACATTTTTACTATGAATCAATGTTGGATTTAATGAGATGATCATGTGGTTTCTGTCCTTGAGTCTATGTGGTAATTTATACTTATTAGTTTAAATATATATAGCAAACCTGCATTTCTGAGAAGAAGCTGACTTGATTATAGTGTATGATCATCTGAGTGTATTGCAGAGTCTAGTTTGCTAGGATTAGGGTGAGAAGATTTGCTCTAAGTTGGTTAGAGAGATTAGCCTGTAATTCTCTTTTTTTGGTTTAGTCTTTGTCTAGTTTTGGGATTGGGGTACTCATAGCTTCATAAAATAATTTGCACGTGTTCCTTTTTACTTTATGGAGTAATTTGAGGAGAATTGGTGTCAGTTCTCTGTGGAAGGAATGATAAAATTCTGTGCTGAATCCCCCTGGCTCTGGGCATCTTTGAGATTTTTAATTACAGAATCAATGTCAGTTGTCGTGGGTTCATATAAATGATTTACTTCATCTTGATTTAACTTTAACAGATCACATGAATCTAGATTTCCACCCATTTCTTTTATATTTCCCAGTTTAGGGTAATATAACATTTTAGTATATAACTTCTAACCTGCTGAATTTCCCCAGTGCCTGCTGTATTCTCTTCTTTCCATCCTTAATTTTAATAATTTTTGTCTTCCTTTATTTTGTCTTTGTTAATTTGGTTGAAGAATTTTCTTACAGACTTCAAGGGATTCATATGGCTCATGGGTAAGAATTGCCCTGCTAACTTATATGTATAATGTGATTAGACTGAAGGAAACCAATTATACATGTGTTATGAAGGTAAGGCATGGCTATTTTTAACCACAGCCTTTGGAATATACCTTTGCTACCAGTCTGAATCAATACCGAAACTGATCATGATATTTAATCAGCATATTTAATCTATGGTTTTCTTTATGTTAAAACATCTATTTTTAAGCAGACACATTTGTATATTCATCTACTGGCTAATGCAGAAAGTTCTCACTAGTTGAGACAGTGGGTTAGCACTAGAAACACTTAGGGAGAGGAGGGGATCTTTGCTGCATTTTACACCCAGATTGTTGCTTTATAAATAGACCAAATAAAATGTACACTCTAACAGAAAAGAAAAAATCCATATTCATAAAACCAACCAACCAACCAACAACCACAACAAAGAATTGTCAATTCTGTTAACATTTCCCAGGACCCAACTCTTCATTATATTTCAGCTACAGAAATAAGACAAGTAAATAAGACAAGATGAAGAGAAACAAATATACAAGGAAGAGATACCCATAAAGTATCCTTATTTGCAGATGTTGGGATCCCATACACACAAGACTGTGAAGACTCAACTAGAAAATCCCTATAGCTGGTAATCATTCAGCAACGTATCAGGACAGAGAGTCAGAACACAATGATCAGTACCCACCCATATACCAATGACAGACACATTGAGAAGACAATGGGGAAACATTGCATTTCTAATAGTCTCAAAATATTTTGGAATAAATCTAACCAAGTAAGTGAAAATTTGTATGATGAAAACTTTAGAAGAGATGGAAGAAGACGTCGGAAGATAGACACAGGCTGCTCCCGTGCTCAGAAATAGGTAGCGTTAACATTGTGAAAATGGCCATTCTGCCAAAAGCAATCTACCAACTCCATGCAATCCCCATCAAAACTCC
Organism: Acomys percivali; assembly: GCA_907169655.1. Taxonomy (NCBI): domain Eukaryota; kingdom Metazoa; phylum Chordata; class Mammalia; order Rodentia; family Muridae; genus Acomys; species Acomys percivali. The sequence continues at coordinate 31,208,662 of OU015749.1, read as the reverse complement.
AATGCAATTCTACACAGAAATTGAAAAAAAATATCTTAAAATTCCCATGGAAGCACACTCACATACCCACCCACACACTCATATACCAAAAAACAAACAAACAAACAAAAAAAACCCAAAATACAACAAAAACAAAAAACAAAAAGACAAAAAACCCAACAACAACAACAACAAAAAAAAAAACCAAGCAACCAAGCAAACAAACAAACAAAAACCAGATAAAAATAAAACAGAACAGCCCCAACAATTCTGAGCAATAAGAACACAGTTGGCACTATCATCATCCCTGATTGTAAATCTTACTACAGAGATACAGTCATGGGAACAATGTGATAGTGGTATCAAAACAGACATCTCCAACTGAGGACCACCTATAAGTTTACTTTCCTATTCTGAGACGTCAAAAATATCAGTTGGGAAAAAAAGACAGAATTCTTAACAAATACCTCTGGTCAGACTGGAGAGTTGCACGTAAAAGAATAAATTAGATCCTTATCGCTCACCCATCACAAAACTCATCTCCAGATGGACCAAGGACCTCAGCATTAAATCTGATAATTTGTTAAAGGAGAAAGTAAGGAATACATTTTAAGTTAGGCACAGTAAAGGACTTTCTGAACAGGACCCCAGTAGAACAGGGTATTAAGACCAACAACTTAGAAAGGTGCAGAGGACCAAAAGGCAAGCAAATCAGGAAAACTTGTCCTTTCCAGAGGGACCTCATTAAGCAGTGTCTTGTGAAACATGGAGTGACAGATAAATTGGGCTAGGGTCTCAAAGGTACTAGAAAACTCACTGTGCAGGCCAGGATGGTGTGTGAGATGTCTCAGGAAAGTCGCCATTGGAAAAGCACCATAGGAACAGAAGTTGGTGCTCTGGAACCCAGGCCTCACACTGATAAGCCAAGTCTGCTCACCTGTGGAATGCAGTGAAGAGAGAGATACAACAGCAAAAGTACGAGCCCAAGAAGAGGTCAGTCATTGTTTCTGAGGCAGAAAGTCAGAGAAGAACAAAGGGGAAGAAATGACTGCTTCTCATGAAAACATGTCCCAGGGTCTGTTGATGTTCAGAGATATGACTGAGGACGTCTGCTGAGGGCGTCTCCCAGGAACAATGAGAATATATGGACTCCACTCATAGGCCTTGCAGCCATGTAGTGTTGGAGAACTAAAGTAGTTGGGCTATGTATTAAATGCCAGAAGGTTTCAAGATCAAGGTTTCGAGAATAATATTCATCAGCATGCAAGTATTCAAGAGAAGTCAAAATGGAATGAAGTCAACAGAGCATTTCATGAGTCTTCAAATCCTACAATTTATTAAACAGCACAACAGTAGTTAGCAACAAGCGTAGATGTAGTGACCACAGGAATACCTCAGTTGGGTCACTCAAACTCCAGTAAAAGTGTGGGCAAGGAAAGGAACCACGGCATGTTTAAATCTGTGTGCCAATGTTGGTCAGAATCCAGTAATCTGCACTTGACAGAGTCAGTCCCCGCTCTCTGACATGAACTCTGGTCCCCCATATTTGACCACCTCCCCTTGGTGGGGAGGCCTGGTAGCACTCAAAGAAAGAATAAGCAGACTACCAAGATGAGACTTGATAGCTTATGACCATATACTGGGAGAGGAGGTCCTCCTGGGTCTTAGACCTAGGGGAGGGGAATAGGGTGAAAGTGGGAATGAGGGAGGAATGGGAGGATACAAGTGATGGGATAACAATTGAGTTGTAATCTGAATAAATTAATTAAATAATATAAAAAGAAAAACCAACCCCCCCAAAAAAGAATCTGCACTTGAAAGAGAGCATAAACACCAAGAATCTGATAAATATTTTGACTGCACAGATGGACTTCTGCAGCAAAGAATCTGCAGTGGAGAGAAACCACACAAATGTAGGAAGTGGAAAAATTGCCTCAGGAGCTCAAGTTCACAGGAAAGACCTCATCCTGGAGTGAAGCCATGGAAACATAAAGTAGTGACAAGTCTTTTAAGCATGAGTCACACTTTAAAACCCCTTACAGAGCCCATCCAGGAGAGAAACCTTACCAACTTAAGAATGTGACAAATTACCTACTTGACTTTCAAGTCTTAGGACACATCAGATAATTCAGTGGGGTGGCACCCTACAATCGCAAAGAAAGTTTGGTCTGAAGTTACACCTTAAAATCCATCACAGACCCTGTACTGGAGAATTGCTGGCATGTAAACACGTCGGTTAGTTTAAACTAGAACACCTCCATGTTTTCCTGTCAGTAAATGGTTACAGATAATTTGCTGTGATTGTTGCTGCATCAAGACTGATGAGCCTGAGACAGGAGCCAGAGAAGCTAGGTAGTTATAGACTAGCCCTTAACCATCTAGGGACCCCAAGCATCTGGGCACACAACTGATGCCAAGGTTCCCTCTCTTGATTGCCTTTAGAAACTAGTTCGTGACAGAGTTCCGGTTTGGGGCACAATTCTGCCATTGTGACCACAGCTTTCCATTTACACCCTTAGCCAAGATTGTTCTCTTTGTTCTGTAACCATTTAAAACCACAACCCTCACCACTCAAGCAAGATCCTCTCTCGAAATGCTTCCAGTCTCAGGAGCTATTCTTTTTCTTTTTTTTAAAAAAAGTATTTTTAATTTGTTCACTTTACATGGCAATTGTAGCCCCCTCCCTCGTTGCATCCCAATCCCGTCCTTCCTCCCTCATACCTTCTCCTTCCTCCTCTAGTCCTCAGAAAGGGGAGCCCTCTTCACCTAATAATATCTGATCTCAGCCTATCAAGTCTCATCTGGGCTGCTTGTATGCTCTCCCCCTGTTGCCTGGCAAGGCTGCCCCACCAGGGGGAGTGATCAATGTGTGGGGGCCAGAGTCCATGACAGAAGTAGTCTCTACTCCCCATATTATGGGACCCACAAAGGAGACTGTGCTGTCTATCAACCACATCTGAGCAGAGGGTCTAGGTCCACACCGTGCATGGTCCTTGGTTGGTGCACCAGTCTCTGCAGCACGCCCCCTCCTCTGCCCAGATTTGTTGGCGCCATTGGTCTCCCTGTGGAGCTCCTGACCCTTCCAGGAGTCTCTGTTCCCCAGCTCTTCCATAACACTTTCTGTGTTCCACCCAGTCAGTGTGTCTCAGCATCTACTTGGATCCCCTGCTGGGTGGAGTCTTCCAGAGGATCTATGATAGGCTCCCTCCTTCTTCCCTCTCTTCAATCGCTTCTCATGTCTATTCTATCTGCCCTTCTGAAGGAGAATTAAGCATTCTTTGTAAGGTCCTCCTTGTTATTTCTTTTACTTGTAATAAATGTTGGCTGAAGTGCTCAACTGCACTGGCCTAGGTTCATGTTTCATTGTTCATAGCTAGGATTCTGGACTGAGCACAACCACAGCAGCTCTCTGCCTGCTGCTGTTACAAATCCATTTTCTATTAGCAAGGCATTGTTAGCGTCACATCCCATGAATTATTCATGACCCAGAAGAAATTAATTGCTGTAATACAAATGCCGTTTATCTTTCCTTTGGGATATGGAGAGGAAAGCACTTAGATGTGAGGTAGATGTTCTGGGAGTCACTCATTTCTGCAAAAGATAGGCAGGCTACCCTGAACATTTGCAAATACATTTTATGAGCCTGGCATGGTTATGCATGCCTTGGGTTCTGGCTCTTGGAAGGCAAAGGCTGCCACTGATAGGGGAGTTCGGTCTACCTATGAGCATATACAGGGGAGGAGGTTCCCCTCAGTCACAGACATAGGGGAGAGGAGTAGGGGGGGAAGCGGGAGAGAGGAAGGAATGGGAGGATACAAGGGATGGGCTAACAATTGAGATGTAATATGAATAAATTAATAAAAAAAGACTTTGGGTCTGCAATATGAATTTTCAGCAAGGGATTCTAGGGCCCAAAGATCATGCAAGAAACCCTATAAAAAGAGTGCCTCTTGTGCAGAGTTTATATTAGGGGCAACTGCATGCAAGGATACTATACAATCATGAGACTGTTTATAGAGAATAAAGAGATCTGTTAATAGGCCGCCAGGGGGAACAAAGACAAGGAAATAAAGGTAGAAAATATATGGAAACAACAACAAAGCCCATACCTCTTAAGAAATAGCACATTCCCAGACCCTTTGGGGTGAAAACGGCTGTTATACAGATGGCTTTTCTTTGCCATTGTGTGCTAAGGGTCAGAGAGCTCCTAGACACAGGGTATGTTTCTTTCTGCTAAGTTCATTGCCAGCCATGGCTGCATAGTAAGGTGCTGTCTCAGAACCAAATAAAACAAAAATGTATTTTAGAAGTTGGTGAAAATTTTGCCAAATTCATGGAATTATTCTGTCTTTAAAAAGTTGAATGGATGGATGCCTTCAATACTTTTTACATGGAAAGAAAGAGCACAGATGTCATAGGAAAGTCAAAACTAACCCAGGAAAATGTAGTTGTTTTCAGTGAGCCCCTCAAGACTCACTCTTTTTCCTTGTGCCTTGGAAATGATCATGACCTTCAGATTTCCATATCATAGTAAAGTTGTCCTTCTATGCTTGTGATCTGCATTTTTAGTAACGCCACATGTATCTTTTTAAAAGTTTTAAAACTGTATAAGTGAATTTTATCTTAACTAAAACATGTTTTTAAAATAATTTTACATGGAAACTACATGAATAAATATGATCTGGCCTTGATAAAAGGATCAACAATGGACACACATAGGACTTCAGGAAACTAAAGCTCTTCAGCACAGCGACTGAAACTATCATTCAAAAACAGGCAGCGTGCAGAATGGGAGTTTTTTTTTTTTTTTTAAAAACCATTATACGTTTGACAGATGATTAATGTCAAGAATACACAAAGATTGAAAAAAAACCCAATCACCATGAAAACAGACACCCAATTAAATTTGTGGGTATTAGAACTAATCACTGTTCTCAAAAGAAGGAATATGATAGCTGCAAAATACTTTTTCAAAATGTCCAACATCCTTAGTCATCAAAGTAAATACAAATTGAATGTTGCTTTGAAATTTCATCTATTCTGACCAGAATAGACAAGATAATATAGCAAATGACTAAAATAGGCTGAGATGAATGTGAATAAAGGGGAGTGCTTATCCACTGTTGGTGGGAGTGCTAATTAGTGGATCCAGTATGGAAATCAGTGCAGTTTCATCAAAAAGCCAGAGATGGATCTAAATTATGATTAAGCTACAGCATTTAACCATGGGGGGCAGTCTATGTCCTAGGACTAAAGTACTTGCTCATCCATGTTCATTGATACTTTATCCATAATGGCCAGAAAATAAAAACTGTCCATTAGCCAGTAAATGGATAATCAAGATTGGCACATATACACAATGGAATATATTCAGCTATAAAGAAAAATGAAATTATAAGGTTCATAGGTTACTGGGTGGAATTGGAAATAATTCTGAGTGAGGTAGCTCATACCCAGAAAGACAACTACATCAGGTTTTCTCTCATGTAGGGGTGTCTAAAGACTGGGAAAGAGATAGTGAACATCTGCAACAAAAAAGTATGTTTTGAAACATGATAGGGGCATTGCACACATGAAATCACAGAGTTAAGACTGCAAACACACGATCATCACAAAATCCACCCTCCTAAAATACCAACACGGATAGGGGGAGGATCATGAAGTCCCACCCCCAGCTGAAAAGCTATTGGCAACTGATGCTAGCTACACTAGGAGCAGAGTAAGATTTCTTTAGGTATGTGGCTGCTGAGAGTTTACTTATGCTCCAGTAATGGGCTTATACCATTTATACACATGCAGTATTGTGTGGGCTTAGTGGGTTTAGGGGAAAAAGAGCACAGGGAGTTGGGAAGTGGAAGTGTTTGGGGGTGACAGAGGAGGAATTGGAGGCAACGAAATGGTATAGATTTGATCAAAACACATAAGTGTTCATGCAGTTCTCTAACAGTTAAAAAATCAATAACAAAAAAATTAAAAGCAATGTGTGTTTGAGGAGAAAATATTGTCTCTGGAATTGTTCGGCTTCCTACAGCTTGAGCTGACATAGCAGCAGCACAGGAGTTCTACTTACTTGTCCTCTGTATGGATAGGACTCCTCAGTTGCCAGGCCACCATTGTCCTTCACGTACTGGAAAGCATCCTGCATGAAGCCACCGCTGCAGCCATGGGTAACATTCAACCCCATGCAGTCCAGCAGGTTCTGCTCACTCAGGGGGATCAGTCTCCCCGTTTTCCTGAACATTTGTCCTTCTAGGGCCCCAGTTGCACTAAAAGCCCAACTAGAGGCACAATGACCCTAAAGGATAAAGAAAAAGTCATTCACAAGTTTCATTACAGTCATTTGTGGATGATTCACACATCATAATAATTTTTATAGAGCAATGAACTGTATGCTGCTCCACACTCAGAAAAAGCAAAGACGATGCTTGTTTTGTACCTTCCTGTGAGTGGTGAAAGTTGGGAATGTCACACTGCCATACCTGATTCTTCACGAGAGTCACATAGCCTTGCTCTCTCCAGTCCACGTATTTGGGGGCATAAAGGAACAGAGGATCCTGGATTACATGTGCTTTCTTAATCCTCGGCATTTGAAAGCCAGTCATCATTTCCTTGAATTCTGCATCAGACTTTGAAAAGGTCACCAAATCATTGAGGATATTTATAAAGAAGCAAAGAGAAGAAACACTAAGCTGTGTAATTTACGTCACACTCACCAAGTCACCAAATGCATTCATTGCCATGGTGAAGTCATGCTTCCCCTCAAGGTACTCCCAATTGTGCAGATCAATCATTTGAAAATTCTTCTCCCACACTGTTCTCCTTAGTATTTCTTCATTCTGGAAAATAACACACGTTGTGATCTTTCCTTCTATCTCAAGTCCAACCCAAGTCCACTCAATGGACCCGCTGATGAAGAGGAATCATGGCAAAAAAAAAAAAAAAAAAAAGGTTGTACTCTTCTAGAAACCATTATCTACACCCAGCAATAATAGAGATTTTTGTCACACAGTACATTTGATGCACGTCTTCAGGTTAAGCCTTGAACGGAGCTGAAATTCGGAACCCATGGTATGGCCATAACACACACCTTCACACATGCACAACACCAGGACTATTGTCTTTGGGAATTTCCATGCTACCAACCGTGTTGAATGTTTTCCCATGTTTTATCTTCCATTCATGCCATGCAACATCCAAACTAGGATCTAATGTTGAGGCAGTTAAGTCGGCTTCCAAGCAGAGGATGGCTAGAAAAAGACCAGCAATCATGTCTCCCTACACCTAGAGAAGAAGACACAAGAGTCCAATTATATCAGCGCCTCAGAAAAGCCTTGTTATTCCTACCTAGAAATTAAGACCACAGTGGTGCAATGACATTATTTAAACTGTCCTCCTAAACAGCATAGTATGGAAAAGGCTAAAGATCAGGTTGACTTAAAGCAGACACATAGAGGAGTTTGGTTCATCCATTAGAATAAAGAGCAACCTGCTAGGCTTCAGGAACTGGACTGTATGCCTGAGTACTTAGATCATCACAGGGTATAGATACACCGTGTGGTTCAGAAGCTTAAAAAAGACTTCAGATGCTCGGCCCAAGTTTTGTGCTATTGGTACTGCGGTCACATAGGTAAATTCACTAGTACGGAATATCATCTCAAGTAGGAGTAATGCAAGCCCAAGAGATGGGGGCCATACAATATCTTTCGCTTGGCCAGAATGCACCAGGAAATGTCTTGGTTCGTTCCTTCAGAAATCTTTCTGATGCAGTCTCTGTAGACAATCAGAGAAACACACACACATTACTTCTTAATTCCTTTGCTTTGGAATGTGACTGAAAAACCCAGCTCACAGCCTCAGTGTGATCCAGTGGTTGAGACCTGGATGCCAGAGCCATAGTGAAGAGGTGGACATAAGAGCCCACCATCCCAGAAGACGACTAGGATCAGTTTCAAAGTCATGTATATGCAAGCAACATATACTTATGCAATATATGTAACATAATAATAAAAAGGAAGTGTCTATGAATTTGAACAGAAGGGGAGGCAGGGGAGGGGTTGGAGAGAAAGGACATTAAAGGGGAAAAGGGAAGAGTGGAAATTATATAATTATATCTTAGTATAATTTTTTAAATGAGGAAAAAGTGTGTAAAAATCCAAGCTTTAGAAAAAAAAACAAACAAACAAAAAAGTAAGTAGATGAAAGGGACATGCTAATAAAGACACAAAAATGAAGTTGTGTTAAGTTAAAAAAGTGAAAATGAAAAGAGAATGATTAATATAAGAATGGATTTTGTATGAGAAAAGATTTTTACTAAGAAACTTCTAATGTGAGAGGAATACCGAAAAGCTTAAAGACAGGTTGGAAAAGGTTTGAGTGAATGTGTCAGGTGTGTGTCAGATGAGACTTAAGGATGATAAATGGCTGATGATTAAAGGCATTTTCTAAGGTCAAAATTCAACGCATTGATACCAAGCTTTTATTTAAATGAATGCAATTCTTTTAAGATACTCCTTTGCTTATGATGACATTTACAAAATTTGACCTAATTTTTTAAGTATGTATAATCAACATAATTACTTGTGATTTTGCCAATTTGGTTAGGTTTTAACCATTTGAGTAAATTGTCTTAGCAAAATCAAGATTTATTTAATTTTTTTGTCTAAATATAACATAAAATTTCAATATTGGCAAAGCTGCCCTGCATAGGCAACTCGAAAGCTTAGGAACCTCCACCCACAGTGACATGGTGGTCAGAAAGAACACTCAATACTTTGGCCTTTATAATCCTTGTTATCCAAGGCTCAAGAGAAGATGGGTCCTATCCTCTTCACTGAGGCCGTAGGGTCCCAGACATTCTATTGGAACCATGGTACGTCCTGTAGGGAACAGAGTCAATGGAGATTGACACATTCCCTGTGCTCCCAAAGGAAGCCATGTGGTCAGCAGGACCCTGATCCAGCCACTAACATGTCACAGCAGAGGAGAAAGCCTAAAGGATTCAGGCAATTTCTTCTAAGTCACTAGGAGTAAGCCCCAAGTAGTCTCAGGTTTTTTTTTTTTTTTTTGTGTGTGTGTGTGTGTGTGTGTGTGTAACATTAATCTGTGACCACTGATGAGCAAAGTGTAACTGGAAAAATAAGATAATTCTATCAGCTTTGGAAAATACAAACAGCAAAAATTTAATAATCCTCATTTACTATTAAATACTCTTTTCCAGGAGACACACAAAATGAGAAACAGGGAACATCTACTTAAACAATAAGTCAGCTGATGATTCTCACACTCTCTTCAGAAGGAACCCTCACCCACCAGGAGAAGCCTTTCTTGAGCACTGACAGCCTCCTTAAATCACTAGTCAGGGTTGTCTCTTTCACTATTCAACAACTTGCCCCCAGCAACATCATATTCTCCGTTAGATCTGTTTTAATTTTTCTTTGGTCTTTGTTCAATGTGGGAGCACTGTGAACTTTTGTAACCAGAATAGATTGATGTCTCTTGTGTTTCAGAAGTTTACATTTTGAGGTAAGTACTTAAGGCATACTTAAAAGTTGGCCCAATAGTACTCAGGTCATCAAAACAAAACTTTTTCTTACATGATATTTGATTCCAAGGACACACAAAGCGGGCTCCAGGAGTTTGGGAACACATAACACATCCTTCAGACTAACATAGACAGGAGGTACACTGTGTATCTGGAGTAAAAACTTCATTGTACATCCTCCCCAAAGAATCAGGAAAGCACAACAGTCACTAGTCCCTCTGTCCTGCCTTTAAACTGCACAACCACTTAAAAATATGGAAAGAAGTCACATGACCAAGAAATTGGAAGCCAGCACCGCAAGTGTAAGTGAGACACATGGACTGATCACTCAAGACCAGGCTCTCAACACTTCAGGTAGTGCCAGGCCAGGGACATAGCACAAGCAAGAACATGGTGCCTATTGACACAGGGAGTGAAGGACACAGCACTGTGAACATGGGACACCCTGAATGTCCCTGTGGCCAGGCCCAGACTTTTCTCACTGGGAACTAGCGTAGATTTGAGACCTTGGGGGCTCTTAGCTTTCTCTCCCCAACCTCCTGTGCTCCCCTACACTGGGGCTGCAGAGGTTGAAGAGATGCTGCCGTTCCTTTTTCCCCAAGGGAATCTGTCCAGGGCTGTCCTCTAGTGTGGCTTCCCTGTCTACCTTCACCAGCCTAGTGGCCTCACCTGGGATGCCTGCAGCTGCTTCTCTTCAGCCTTGAGTTTCAGAGATCCTTGGTTTCCACAGATCTGTCTTAGCTGTCTCTACCTTAGATTTTACCATCTGAATCTTTGCCTGGAAAACTCCTCCCCATGTGCTGTCTTGCTTGTGACTGGATGTGTCAGTGAGTGAACTGGCCCTGTAGGCCTTAGACTCCAGGGATGTATTCACAATTGATCCCATCTTGTCCTGGAGCAGCACAATTTGTAGGCTGTTACGGTTAGGCAAGGTGACAAATTATCCTTGAGACCTTGGATCCTGACATGGTGTTTGGAGGGTTTAGCAAGAAAAAAAGTGTCCAGACAATTCTCTGTTTAAATTTAGGCCAACACTGATTTTACTTTAGAGAAGGTGGTTTTGGTTAAAATATCCTAGAGTGGGCTGAGTCGCTATACTCTAGTGTAGTGTTTCTTGTTTAAGTTAAGGTTGGACCCTGTGTGTATAGATTCTGGATGCATTGACTTCACTGCTGGGTAGGACACAGATGCCATAAGAGTCTCCAATCAGAGTTAACAAGGTAAAGTTCAACTCTAAAGGGAAAAGGAGCCGATGGGGTACCAGGTCTCCTGATGCTGCCTGGCACTTGAAATGGCTCTGGCCTGTCTCCTCACTCAGGACCTCTTTTTTCCTCCCTTGTCTTTAGCAAGTAAGTCACAAAAAGAAGTCATTTGCAAAAATAATGCATAGGCAATAAATGAAGAAAAGTGATTGAGACCTTTGGAAAATGGCTTCCATTTCTCTGCATTTTAATTTTTTCTTTTCTCAATATTCATTCTGAGATTTAGATCTAGAAACACCATGAGCCTTAATATGAGGATTTAAGACAAAGAAAACTGAAGAGGTTTGTTTTAAATAGATAAAAATAGCAGTGTATAAAAAATGTACATGCAAATCTCAGTTCCTACAGTTCAGCAAGTAAGGAACACAGCCCTTATTGCAGTAAAATTCATAATTTCCTAATTATATTAATACATATTCATTACAGAAATTGTTCATTATAGAAATTAATTCATCATGTGATTTCAGGCGGTTTTTAATATTTTGACTTGATAAGTGTGGAGTCATTAAGCATTTGCTTTTATATACTAATTTCTGTCTGACTTTAAACTGATCCCCCATCAAGAGGCAAAATCTGAGCTGTGACTCTCTATGTTGTAAAATATTTGTAACACAAAACCTTTCACATAAGCCAGGGATGGTGCTCAGCTCCAAGACATCGGGACAGTCACCCTGATATGTGAACGCCACCACTGTAGATCTCAAGGACATTAATTAATGTCCTCATCAGCCAGTAATTCCCCCACTCCATTCTTCCAAGCCTGCTAGCCACCATTTCATGTTCGGTTTACATGAAAACTCACCTCTTTCTGTGGGTTTAGTATTTGTTTCCTACCACAGCCATGTTGAAATGTAATCACCCTTATAACAGCATGAAAACATAGAAACATTGCGCGATCAAGTGGGCCCCAAAGCATGTATCACTGCTCACATGCTGCCTACGGTTGTTACTGTCCGATTCCATGGTAACAGCATGTTCTGCCTGTTGTTTTCTAACATGCGTTTTCTTCCTCTATGTCTCAACAAGATAGATTTGGTACTTATCTCTCCCACACTTCCCAATGCCCACAAAATCTAAACTTATACCAAGAAACTTATACACATACACACACACACACATGCACACACACACATGCACACACACACGCATGCGCACACACATATGCACACATGCACATGCATGTGCACACACATGCATGCACACACATGTACATGCATGCACACAAGCACATACACATGCATGCACACACATGCAATACATGCACACAGCCATGTACACACATGCATACACATGTACACATACACACACAAACAGTAAAAAAAAAAAATACCCCTAGGTCAGAGAGTAACACATTACCTGTTTGTAAGTTGCTGAAACTACTTTACAAAATTAGATAAATAGTGCTCAGACCACCTCAATTCAGACCTCCAAGTCATGTGCTAATTCTGACCTTCCACTTCTCTGTAGCACACCATGAGCCTGACAACCCCGTTTAGCATGAGCTTACTGCCCTCCATACTTGATGATTTTTCTCCACGGTGCCTGGGGTAATCTCTCCTCACCTGGCACGTCTGCAGCAAGATTCTGAAGGACACGTCCACATTTTCCCCAAGAAGACTTATTTTAATATTAGAAGTATGTTTATTCACCAGTAATAGAGTGAAAAGAAGCTGTTTTCAGTGTTCTCCAATCCCTGTGGTGCTGCTCCTTCAGATTCAGTGGCTTAAATAAGTCAGTATTCCAAGGAGTTCCCAGAGAATCTTCATATTTTATTATTTAGAAGGAAAAATTCTTGTTTAAAGAATAAATATACTAACTTTAGCAGAGCTTACAAGGAACTACTTCCTACATAAATATGTAAGCCATGAAGATATAACTTAAGATTTAGGTCTCCCACTTACATAACAGACCCTCATGGGATCACATGTCATGTGGACACTGTCCAAAGGAAGGATTTATTTTACATTGAAAATGTGTTTATACCGTGAGAGTTTACACATATGGAGTTTCAACCTGCTCCTTGGCTATAACATTCCCCATCAATGTCAATGTGCCTCTGAGCACAAACTCTCCCTCAAGTCCCAGCTTATTAGCAACAGTCTCTTTACCTATTTCCACGGTCCTTAATAAGGTTTTCTCAACTGTGTTATAGTAAGAATAATGGAATAACTTTCCCTCAAACAGGTCACCAATATTTCCAATTCTTTATTTTTCCAGTGTTACAAAATAGACACCCTCATCAAATGTAGAAGTTGTTAATGATAAGCTTTCGGGCTTCATGCCAATTGATTTCAGATATTAAGGACTAACTAGACTGTGGTGCCCTCATAATCCAAGATTTAAATTTGCCAAGCTAGTGATAGAGACCAGATGTAGGGATGAGTAGGAAGGCACGGAAAATCCAGCTTCTACTTCTGAAGCAGCAGTTATCATGATATTTTGTGATTTAAAAAAAACAAACAAACAAACTGATGTATGTAAGAAAAATGCATATCCTGCTTAATAGACACCAAAACAGACAAAATTTTATTCTCCACAACCTTAACTTAGTAAAAAATTAAGTTTAATGGCATCACTTAAGAGAAGGATGCATAAGGGATTATTAAAAGGAACTACGGTGACACAAGGGCCATTGCATCCATGAGAAGCCCAACCTAGCACCAGTGCTGACTCATGAAAGCTGCATTCTTGGATATTCCTGCAACATGTAGGATATAAATAAAACCTGTATGATACAGGAAGTTCCTGAAACTTACAGGATTCACAGAGCCCTGCTCAAGATCAGAGAACCTGTAAGATTAGAGGCTCTATAGCTGTCACATGTTTCAAGGCTCTCCAGGTCGTATGATGCCATGGAGCCTTCGCATTAAAAATGTGTCACAGAAGACAGAAGAAGAAAGAGGAGGGAAAGAAGAGGAACAGGAGGAAGAGGAAGAGGAGAAGGAGGAGGAGGAGGAGGAGGAGGAGGAAGACAACAACTGAAAAGACAGCCTTGATCTGAGTGTAGGTATCAGCAGAAATCTCATCTCACTTCCAAACAGGGAATGGCCCCACACTACCAACACAGAGACTGCAGAAAGTTTGACTATGTTTCTGATTCCTGTGATATCCTTCAAGAACCATACATGGGATCCCATCAGCCATGTCCTCTTTCCATTCTGCCTCCATGTGATTCAAGAAAACAAACAAACAAACAATAAAGGATAGAAAGTAATAAAAACATTTTGGAGGAGCACAGGCTTGCTCTGATTCATATTCACTTAAGAATCTCTATTTCTCAAAACATCTTTGTAATTATTTACCTAAAATAAGTGCATTCTTTCTTTACGGAACACTTACATTTTCCCTTGTATTAACCTCATGCATATTTTCTGTTGTTTGCCAGTTTCCCTAATCATTTTTAAAGGCATGTTTTGATACTTTCACTTAATACTGCTCCCTCCCCAAGCCTGCTCCTCTGGTGTTCCTACTTGCTCTCAAACTCATGACTGCTTCTTATTTAACGATTGTCATAAGTCCAAAGTTTGCCTTATGTTTGTATTTTGGGAGTCAACCAAGGAAAATGAAAATAGCCTATATTGTTTGGGTTGTCTCTTGGACTCCCCTGACCAACAGATAGAACAGAGGTTTGCCATGTCTGACATTGAAGTTCTTGATAGTCTACAAGTCTTGAGGGATAACAATCATCAAAAGGGCTAACTTCATTTAATCCCCTCCTCCC
>OU015749.1:31168813-31192968 GCA_907169655.1 Acomys percivali | reverse complement strand
TGTGTGTGTGTGTGTGTGTGTGTGTGTGTGTGTGTGTGTGTGTGTGTGTGTGTGCATTCAGACATTTGGCTGGCAAAGCTTCTCTTCTACTCCATGGGCTTCCTTTCATTTGGTCTATTGTTATCTTTGCTATACAGAACGATTTTAGTTTTCTGAGGTCTTAACTCTTGAGTGAATGAAGTCCTACTCAGAAAGTCCTTTTTTACATCCATATCAATTCCCTAACTATTTAAATGCCTACAAGTTTCTCACTGGCAAGAACATCGTAAAAGCACTGAAGGAGTTTGGTTTGTCACCAATAAAGGACCTCCCAAGTTTTTACTGTGGGAGCCCCAGAGAGACTAGACATCTCTTTCTTCATATTTTCTGTTGGAATGTGATTATGAAACACATGCTTTCTCCTGAGTTTCATAACAAATATCCATCGGAAGTTTCATGACGAGTGTCCATGAGTTTGCTCTGCCAGGTGTGGCCCACATGGGCTACATTCAAAGGTCTTTTTTTCTGTTTCCTGTTCATACGTAGATCCTCAACAGCTTTCTTTAGCTGTAGTATTGTTTAACTCCTTTATTGTCTGTCAAGCACCAGGTGCACTGTGATTCCCTGGGCAAACACTAATATGGTGATTATTTGAATATTGTTGACAAAGGGCATCAAATCACAGACCCATCATTTGGTTGACTGGACACAGTTGTAGCGGTCACTCAGTGTTGTTTCTTCAAAGAGATAACAGTTCCTACTTCACTGGGGGAACATTCAGCTCCTTAGTAGAAGTCACAATTTCTAGTCACAGCCCAACCAGTTTCTCTGAGGAAGATGTCTGAAAAGAGTGATGCTGTAGAGTGAGCATCTGTGTGAGGTATACAGGTTGTTCAGGAGCCACCAAACTGACCAAAATCCCACAGCAGCTGGCAGTGAAGGAGAACAAATATAACAAAGAGGGCACACACACAGGAGTGAGGACAAATGATCTTCTATGGCACAGGCTGACACGCCAGTATACTGGTCCTGAAATAAGAATAACTGTTCAGGAAACAGGAAGGAGTAAAGGTGGAATATAAACAACAAACCTGGAAGGAATGCAAAACAGGGACTTGTAGCCTAAATATCACATACTATTTAGATGTAGGATCAGCAATAATAAAGTTGGACTCGATTTAAAGAAAAAACTGCCCCTGGCCTTCTAGCAAAATATTGCCATGACAATGAAATAAAATATTACTTGGTAACCAATGCAGCACTCTTCCGCTGGATTTAGTATAGACCCCCAAAAGAACACCCGGACATTCACCCAACCTTTGACTGGGTACTTTGCTGTATAATGAAATTTCCTTTCCATTCATACTTGGAACTCTTCTATGAATTCTTTTAGAGTTGTCTCAAGGACCTGGAACCACTGAGCAGGTGGATATCTCTATTTTCCCTGTGGCTCTCTGAATCCTCCTCACCCTCACTTCCCCCAATAGCGCTGAGGAGCCAGAAACAGTAGTCCATAGAGAGCTGGCGATGCAACCCTAAGTGTGATTCTATCTTTTCTAAGGCTGGAGTCACTTTCCTGTGACACTACAAGAGCAGATAGACCTGTTAAATTCCATCAAGTCGCTTGCTCCTTGACAACTCCCAATAATGAAAATATGGGATCACTGAGCAGGATATTGTAGCATAATCACCCATCTTATTGTTCATACAACATGACATCAATAATGACAGATGCACAGTAAATATACTCACACCCCATTTCTGTGGCTTCCTATATGGGACAAACACTGGGAAAGTGTGTAACCAAGAATATAAGATTACCAGTTCGGGTCAATTCAAAGGTCAACTTCAGCTACATGCCCACATGCACCAGGCAAAGCCCCACATCCCCAAATATCTGATTAGATTTGTCTCTTCTGGCATATCTGTCTACCCTGGATCTTAGTCTTTTTGATTTTGCCTTGTGTCCTGCATGCCTTTTCAGCGTGTGATGGCCTTTATGCCTCAGAAGCTTAAAGCTACGCTTTATCACACTCTACTTGCCCATACGCAGCAGGAGACAGGACCTCTCCTCTACAATAAAACCTCTCTAGAATTTCTTTGCTAGAGAATCCAAAGAGGGGCCGTCCTAGCATTCTCTTTGTTCTACTCAGTTCCAAAATATGAAAGGTGCACCACGTGACCAAGGCACAACAGTGTAGGTGAGGCACAGGGCTGCCCATTCCCAGGATTCCAGGCTCTGTGCTCTTGAGGTAGAGCCAGGCCAGGGTTAAAGCATGGGTAATGCTCCTTGTATAAACCAGTTGAGACCAGAGCACGCCATCTAGTAGTAATATCCAAAAAGGAAGCGCCTGTTAGCTCAGGGAGTGTGGGACAGGCAGGCAGTTGAGGTATGTGATATGGAGAGTCCCTGAAAGTCCCTGTTCCTGGCCCAGACTCGCTGGAATTCGACACAGAGTTGGTGGCTTGACAGACCTAATTATCCCTCATCGCTTTCCAGCAGCGTTCTCCTGTTTTGTCAATGATACAGAGGTTGAAAATACATTGTCCGCTCTGGGGGATCGATCTGCCTGCTTTTACTGGAAGTCTATCCCAGGGCCCTCCTCCAGTATGAATTCCCAGTCTCCTTGACCTGCTTGGTGCCCTCCCCTGGAATGTCTGTTGCTCCACAGGTGCACTTCCATTCAGAGGCCCTGGTCTCTGAGTTAGTGGCATCTCTCTCACACTTTTTTTTTAACTTTTTTTAAAAATTAATTTATTCTTGTTGCATCTCAATGGTTATCTCATCCCTTGTATCCTCCCATTCTTTCCTCCCTCCCATTGTCCCCTTATTCCCCTACCCTATGAGCATATACAGGGGGAGGTAATCCCCCTCAGGAACAGTCATAGGGGATCAAGTCTTTTCTCGGTGACCTGCTGTCCTTCCTCTGAGTGCCACCAGGTTTCTCTCACACTTTAAAGTCCAAATCTTTAGCTAGGAAGCTCCGCCCCTTAATCCCTTTATGCTTGTGATTGGCTGTGTCAGTGAGTAGCCTAGACTTGCAGGCTTTGGGACTCCAGCACTCTGAAATCTGAATGCATTCATTCCTAAGAATGAGAATGTTGGGTTCCACAGACACACTGAAGCCGTTAGCAGGGCGTCTCTTCAGGGAAGGCAGCAAAACAGCCTTGAGACCTAGAACCCCGGCATTGTATTTGGAAGCTTAGAACAAAGCAAAGTAAAGCAAAACAAACAAACAAACAAACAAACCAAAACCAAAACCAAAACCAACAACAACAACAAAAAGCTTCCAAGTATATCTGCTGGACTTCCGCCTAACTTTGATTTTACATTAGGAAAAAAAAAAAATGCTTTTGCTTAAAATATCCTGGATTGGTGACTAATTACATTCTAATCCAGTGTGCCATGGTTGTTTCTCACAGGAGTCGTAAGCAGTTAGTTGTTCTCAGCCTTCCTAATGCTGCCATCCTTTAATACTGCGCCTCATGTTGTAGTATCCATTCCCCACACCATAAAATTATTTCCTTGTTGCTTCCGAACAGTAATTTTGCTTCTTTTATGAATCGTAGTGTAAATATCTGTGTTTTCTGGTGGACTTAGGTGACACCTGTTTCTGAAAGGGTTGTTTGGTTCCCAGAGAAGTCATGATGCATAGATTGAGAGCCATTGGTCTTAAGGGAAGAGAGTCTCTAATCAGGGGTGACAAGGGCTAGATCAAACAAGGAGGGGACAGGAGCCTTGTGTAAGAATTCAGATGCTCTCTGACATGTGGATGGTCTAGCCTTTTTTTTTTTTTAAAGGCCAAATTGTATCTATCTTTTTGAAAGATATTTTTCCTAAACAGTCAGGATATTTCAGGCAGGACATGGGCAGATAATCATTAATGGTATATTAGAACTTCCAAAATCCCTTCTAGTATAAACTGTCAAAATCAGAAAACTCTTATAAAATCAATGAAGCCTTCAGTCAACACTTTGAAAATGGAGAAGTAGCCCAAAGTGAGGGTTGGAGTTTCTCATTAAAGATGTTGTTCAACAATTGCCATGAAGATGGCGGAATTGTCCATCTGAAGATCTACAAGCTTTTATAAAAGGACCTGCCGCTTTTCTGAGGATTCTCAACGATGTCATGGCAAAGTCCAGATGGCCCAACAAATTAGGAAACCTATTTGGGAGCTCAGGTCCCAACCAGTCTCTGGTATTAAGGGGCTTAAGTCTATGTTGATGGGAGGGTAGGGAGGAGGAAGATATAATATGAATTTAGAGTTTTCCCACATCACAAGGCATTTTGTGTCATGGTGGCCACCATGCCAACACCAGGATATCTCTCCTGGGAGACAATAGGAGTCTTTCAAAATTAACAGTGGAAAGACATTTTCCATCATCAGCTTGGAAGACATTTTGTTAGTAACACATGTCCCTTTCCCCTGCAAAAACAAACAAACAAATAAACAACAACAACAACAAAAACAAAAAAACACAAAAACAAAAACAAAACAAAAAAACGAACTGTTCTGTGTGCTAAGAATGTAGCTTTAAAAAAAACAGAAAAGAAAAAATTCTACATTTCTATAAAACTTGACAAAAAATAGTATTTCAAACTGTACAATTATCGGAAGCACAGAATTATCAAAAATACACACACATCACTTGGCATCTCCAGCACTTTCAGCTTTCTGTGCGTGGTCTGTTTTGGAGTCTCTGTTTTCTGCACTGTTATTCACATCCTTCCAGCACCATCTTTCTTTCCCTTCTTTGCAAGGGCCTTTTTAGATTTGGGCTCTGGCTTTGGAGGAGAGTTTAGCAGACAGCTTTTCGGATCTTCTCCATGGCTTGTCCTTCAGCCTGGCTTTATGCTGTCTAGCATCCATCCCCTGCAGCTTTCTTCTAGGCAGCATAAAGAGGCATCAGCTCTGAATGCAGGGATGCAGCTTATATGGGTTTGGCTGTCTTTTTCCACTCAGAAGATCTTGTCTTTTCTTCTCACTCAGGAATTCCTCTTTATCAAATACATTGTGAAATGTAAGTCATTTGTAGAAAGGCTTGATTAAATGGGGAAACTTTCCGAGAATTTTGGAAACAGCTTTCATTTCTCTCTCTGCATTTTCTATTATTTTTTTTTTTTATTCTTCATCCTGAGAATTAATTCTAAAAACATACTTTTTGAGCCTTAGTACTTAAGGTAGAGGACAAAGAGACTTTAGCTAGATGAAAACATTGCTGGATAGAAGTACGTATGTAAATCTTAGCCCTTATATCAGGGATCAAGGAATACAGCTCTAGATGTATAAAGTTTGTAATTTTTCTAATTGTATAAATCATATTCATGATAGAAATCATCCAACTAATTTATCATGGGATTTCATGTGGTTTTTAAACTATATTTTGACTTGTCTGATAAAAGTGGAATCATTGCACATTTGCATTTATGTACTAATTTCTGCTTGAGGTAAAATTGATTCCCCAACTAGAAGCATAATCTGAATTATCACTCTTTTTGTGTGGTAAAATACTTATGACATTAAATTTCTCTTTTAGGCCGTGGTGGGTCCTCAGCTCAGTGGCATGAAGGACAGTCACTCAGGTGTAAATATCACCACCATAGATCTCCAGGCCTCAGGGGAATGGTACTCATCAATCAGTAACGCCCCATTTTTTCATAAGCCCAGGACCATCATTTGTCCACACCTCCCCCCTCTGTGTGTTGACTGTTGTCGGTGGTGAGTATGACAGTGATGTTGACAGCAGGCCCCAGAGAAGCCATCAGGTTGAGTGGACAGAGGCACAGTGTTTGTGCAATGTGGTTTCATCCAGAGAGGACTGCTCCTACTCAGCAGAGGGTTCTGGGCTCTTCTGTTCTAGTCACCACTTCCAGTCAGAATTCAGGGACCCTGTAGCTAAACCTCCACGTGATAGAGGGTTCAGAAGTCAACCAACCCAATGAAAATCATGCAGTAGCCGACCATAAAAGAAATTAAAAGATATTTTTTTGTTTTGTTGTTGCTAGTGTTTTGTTTTAGCGTTGGGTACAGCTGGTGGGTAGGATCTGGGAAGCATTGGGAGAGGAGAGAGAATGTGATGGAAATATATTGTATGAAAAATTCAAATAAAAATGAAAAAAGACAATAAAGCAGAAGCCCCACTAAGGGGACAAAAATAAATTTCTTTGAGAATATGAATACTTGACTCCATTGGTCCTGATGCAGTAAATGACCAGCAAACAACAAGCAGTAAAGAGAATCTAAAGCACAGAAGGAATGCAAGGCCTGCAGCCTATATTACCACGTGTTATCTGGCTGTGCAACCAACAACTATCAAACTGAGCTTGTTTCGAAAGAAAGTCAGCCTCTGACCTTGTGAGTGGTCTCATGACAATGACTTAACATACTTTCTATCACATGGAACTGAGAAAAGACAGTGTGTGCTCGGCTCTCCCCCAGCATTTAGTATAAAGTCCATCAAGAAAACCCTGTGAAATTGACCCTCTCTTAAAGGTCCCTCCTGACTCCTCTAGTGGGCACTTTTCTCTGCAATAAGATTGCCTCTCCATATATTTAGTACTGATTATTAGGGATTTAAGGATTATGTACAATTTGACACCATAAACTGCATTTTCTTAATGCAAATATATATATATTCTTTTTACAGAAACAAAAATAAGATGTCACTAATGACACAGACTACTATACTGTAGATATATACCACAACAGTCCAAATTCAAGAAGAAACGTATATAAGTGAGAAAAGGCTAGCTTATTTATGTTTTGTTTACATAATGTATAGTTTTTAAAGTATTTTAGTAATTTTGGACCAGTGAACTGCTAGCAATAATGCAGAAGAATCTGCATGTAATAAACTGAGTTGCTGTAAAAAAAAAAAAAGATTTCCTCTCCATTCATCAGTTTAGACCCCTTCCTTTTCTTTCTTTCTTTCTTTCTTTCTTTCTTTCTTTCTTTCTTTCTTTCATTCTTAAATAGCCTCAAAAACTTGGAGACACTTGATAGGAGGATTCTGTATCTGCTCACCCTCTTCCTGAGACCTTCCAGAATTCAGTGCCACTAACACCATGGAAGGGTTGAAGTTGGTAGCTCATAAGCAATTGAGTTTTGCTAATAATGGCAGAAATGCCAAATTCTGTGTTTGTTTCCCCCTTTGAAGTTATTTTTTTTTTGTTGTTTTTGAGAATTTTGTACACAAGTGCTGTATTTACTTACATCATTTACGTTGTTCCTCCCCCCTCCAACTCCTATGGCACTGCCCTACCCCGACTCCTATTCAAATTCATGGCCTGATCGTCCTTAATCATCATTGTTGCATACACATACACACAGTTTGGTAGATCCATATGTTTATCATATTATGTGTGTTTTGGGTCTAACCACTTAGGATTTGACTAACTCATCTGTGGCTTTTCCCTGGAAGTGACTGCTTCTCCGTCTCAGCAGCCATTCACTGCCTGCAACTCTTCATCTTGGGTGGGGCCTTGAGGATTCCCCCATCCAGGCTGTTGTCCTTGTGCAAGTCTTGTTTAGGCAGCAACCACAGTGTTGATGCTTCACGGGCTCTGCTTCTCTGTCTTATTTAGAAGACACCATCTTGGATCAGATAGCCCAATCCTCTAGCTCTCACAAGCATCCTAGCCCCTCTTCCAGGATGTTCCCTGAGCCTCAGGAATAAGGTTGTGCTGAAGATGCGTTAGTTGGTATCGTACACTCCAAGGCAGTTGTTCTCTGCATTTGTCCGACTGTGGATTTCTGAAATGGTGTCCTCTGCTGCTGCTGCCACAAAAAAAAGCACCGGTACCATTTAGTTACTCTGTGCCAGTACCATGTTGTTTTCAAAACCATATCTCTTATATATATATATATATATATATATATATATATTTATTGAAATCTGGTATGGTAATCCTTTCAGCATCACTCATTTTGCTCATGCTTTCTAGCTATACAGGGCCTTTCATAGATCCATACAATGTTAGGATTGTTTTTTCCTATTTCTGGGAAGTCTGGTGTGGCAATTTTGATTGGAGTCACATTGAACATAAATTGCTTTTGTTGGGACGGTCATTGTCACAATATTAATTATAACAACCCATGAGCACAGAAGGTATTTCCATCCTCTGGGTGTCTTCTTCAACTTCCTTCTTTGGAGATTTAAATTTAACTCATAGAGTTTTACCTCTTTGGTTATGTTTATTCCCATATATTTTATATTTTGTGACTGGAAGGATTTCTATGATTTCTTTTTCAATGTGTAAGTTATGGGAATATTGTACAGGCACTGGTGTTTGTAAATTTATTCTGTATCCTGATACTTTGTTGGGAAAATAGAGGTAGGCTGGAGGGGTGAATATAGCAACAGTGGGCAAGTTTCTATAAGCTACATGTTCTGAACTAGTCCTGGATATGGAGATTGCTCTGGAAGACTTGGTTCTGAGGGCGATTCACCAGGACAGGACAGGCAGGTTCTTCACAACTGGAGCTGGGCTTGGCAATGTGGGGATGGTGCTAAGTAGTGAGGTTCTAGGAAGCTCATGATGGAAAGCTGTGCACAAGATTTGGGAGTGTTCAGATGGTATGGGTGGTCTTGGTGATGGCCTCATATTAACAAGAAGCTACATGAAAAATGGATGTCACTGTTTGCATCTTGAGGCGATCGTGAATGTATCCCTCACTACTATGTTACATTTCCAGCAGTTTCTTATAGAATTCTGTCACATCTTCTGTTGGTTCTGCATCAAGCTCAAGCAAGAAAGATATGATGCAAATCAAAGAGGAATAATTTGGAATAAGGATGGTGAAGATGGAAGAAACTGACATTGACTTGACTCTGATTTTCACCCCAAAATCTCTGTTACTGAAAACAAGTACACAATTATTTATGAAATATAATGCCTTCTTTTTTTATAGAATACTAAAATATTTTTTTGTTTTTTTTTATTTAATTAATTTATTCTTGTTACATCTCTATGGTTATCCCATCCCTTGTATCCTCCCATTCTTCCCACCCTCCCATTTTCCCCTTATTCCCCTCCCCTATGACTGTTCCTGAAGGGGATTACCTCCCCCTGTATATGCTCATAGGGTATCAAGTCTCTTCTCGGTGACCTGCTGTCTTTCCTCTAAGTGCCACCAGGTCTCCCCCCTCCAGGGGACATGGTCAAATGTGAGGCACCAGAGTACGTGAGAAAGTCTTCATGTATTAATACCATATAATCTTTCCTAGAGGGTTTAAATTCTCAAGCTATTAGAAGGGCTGAATGCTACTTATTGGATATAGTTATTATAAAAATACATTAGAAAGCTTGTTTTTGCAATCAACAAAATCTATTTCATATTTTCACTGAACCCCAAAAGACTAGGTAGCTTTTGCCTCATCTTTTATATTTGAAGATCATGTACTTCTATGTTTCACAACAGATGGCCACCAGTACTTCATAGTGAGCGTAAGTGACCGTTCCACCTTGTGTTACCCTAGTAGGCTTTCAATCACATGTTTGTTCTTTGGTTCTATGCTCCATGTTCATATTTGGAGGGTCAATAGATGGCTTCATGCATAGAATTCTGTGTCTTATGTGTATTTTGAAAAATAACATATACAATGTCATCCCTATGTTCAGTACCTGTAGACACAGTTGGCATGACCATGAAAATGATGCTGACTAATGGTCTCAGAGCCATTTGTTTGGTTTGGTTGATGGACCCATGTGCAGCAGTTATGCAATATGGCTTCCCTGAAGGAATTATGCTTCCTACATCAGCAGGGGGGCTTTCTGCTCTTCAGAGCTAGTCACTATTTCTAGTCAAGGCCCCATTAGCTTCTTAAAGGAGACCTTTGTGGAATGAACCTCTATTCTATGATGAAAGATGCTCCATTTCATCCAAATGCCACAGATCTGACCCAATCCCACAACAACTGGCAACAAAGGAATCAAAAGATAAAACAAAGGCCGCCATCATTATTCAAAACAAGTAACATATGTAGAGGGGAGTTTATACTTAGTTGTAATGTAACTGGCAAGGAAACAAGAAAACGTGAAAGGGCAAAATCTAAAACAACCAATTAAATTGGATGTGAAGTCAGGGACCTGTAGCCTAAATACCATGTACTATCAAGCTGTGCAATGATTGACAGTCAATCTCAGCTTGTTTCAAAAGAAAACCAGCTTCAGACCTTCTGCATGCTCTCATGACAATGAATTATCATGCTCTGTGTCACTTGACATGATGTTAGCAAAAAAATAATGAACACACCATTTCCCTCCAGCATTTTGTATAAAGCCTATTAAGAAAATCCCCTAAAATTGGTTCTTTCTTAAAGACTCCTCCTGGAGTGGGTTTTGTTTGCTCTACAATAAAGATTTTTCTTTCAATTTATTACTTTGGACTCCTTATGAATTCTTTTTGACAGTATATGAAGAACCTAGGGTTTCTGGGTATGTGGACATTTCTACCTGTTCTCTTTCCCTCCCAGAGACCTCTTTCCCTCACTATCACCAAAAGCAAGGAAAATCCAGAGCCTTCGGTAGTTCATAGGAATTGCTGAATGACTTGCAGCTTTATGTCTATCTTTTCTGAGACTGGCATGTGTTAACCACACTATATGCTCAGATAAGCCACTGAAGTGCTTATGCTTTAGGGTTTATGCCAACTAACAACTCCCATGAATTGAGAGCTTGGTTGACTAGAAATAATAGAGTAAAATCTAGCCCTGCCTTACTGCTCAGTATAAGATATTCATATATTGATACTGATACACAATAAATCCACCCTCTCTTTGACCTTCTATGTAAGGCTAAATTTACTGTTTAGTCCTGAATTTCTTGCTGGTGTCCAAAGATATCTACCCATCCTCTTGCTATCTTCTAACCTAAAGACCGATTCTTTTATATCAGTCTGATAGGGCATCCCCACCCCTGTCAGAATTCAGCCCCTATAACCATGCAAGCCTTGGGAATATGACTCCAGAAAATGTGGAGTCATATTTGGTGAGTGACTTGGTCATCTACAAAGACCAATGCCCTGGCCTGGTCTGTAGAAGAAATTCTAATACTCTGCATCTTATTGTCCATGGTACCGAAGAGCAGGGTAGAAAAACTCCGTGAGCCCATATTAGAAAGGCATAATCAAAGTGATAATGTTTAATCAAAAACAAAAGAAGTATTGGAAATGAACACTCCACCACTCCTGTCATCGCTACCCAGGGGGGTTTTGGCCCAAACTGAAGATGAGTGAGCCTAAAAGTCTCTCAGCTCTGCCTTCTTCCTTCACATTCTCACTTTTCTATTGATTTTCACTCACATGGCCTTTGCCAACTACAAAGCACTAATTTCATCATTAGGTTTGTTGTCCTAAGTATATTACTTGCCTACCTGTACACTGCAATGAGCACCCTTACTTCGAAAAACCATGGCAAGGCAAAAAATAGGTGATTCAATAATGCTCTGAAGCCCTGGAAGACCAGAGACACTTCACCCCAGGAGTCTGCTGAGGATGCCCCATTACCAAAGATGCCTGGGTACCAGCACCACTTATTCTTACAGCATGGGACCATCCAATTTGATGGACAAAATCATGAGTCTCTCATGCTGATCTCCCCCGTACGTACTACGTTTTGAATGAAGCACACACCCGGTGTGTGTGTGTGTGTGTGTGTATGTGTGTGTGTGTACATGTTCATATACACACTCCACCCCACGGGCAGCATCTTTCCTTATCTGTGCTTCCCTCTTGAACTGCAGAAGACACTGTCATATGGGGAGATTGTTTGCCAAAAGGGCCACAAGACTTTGCTTTCATCCCTTGCTCTTGATTTCCAGTGTTGCCATGTAACCTGTGCTTTCTTGGTCCTCTTGGTAACTCAGGTTCTCAGCTGAGCATTCCACTTGTCAGGCTGCCTAAGTTTGCACAGGGCAGATTTAAATACCCTCTGTAGTTTTCTATTTCCTATACTTTCCTCTTATGGATTAAAAGCTGTTTTTTAAAAATTTGTTTTGTTTTATGGGATAACAATTGAGATGTAATATGAATAAATTAATAAAATACATTTTTTAAAATTTTGTTTTGTTTTGTTTTTTTAAGAACTTACTGGTATTCTGTGTGCTTTCTCCTTCTTTTCATCTTGTGATGATGGTAATTACCAGCATAATGATTACTTTCTATTAGTCTGCGTTTGTAGTGATTGATAAATCCAAACATATGAATACTCCCATGGTAGTTGTATTGAGATTATGTACATTAAAGTAACATGATTCAAAGAAGTAACACATGCTCCCTCTCCTGGCACAGACCAGCTCAGTTGGGGAAAGGTCCCTGGGAATGGGAGTTCTTGGAGAGTCCAGTGTACGCGAGATAAGGTATTGACAACCAGGCGACTCAAGTTTGAGTTTCCATCTGAATGTAGTTTTCAAGCAAGCTGTCTAGCATTATATACATTTTTTTTGGAAAGCAGGGCTTTTTTGTGTTGTTACATTTTCCCACAGAGCAGATTGACAGAAGTCAGTGAGCAATCAAGCATACAGGTACAGGTACAGAATGCAAAGTATTGTGTTGTCATAATCTGAGTTACAGCTTTAAATGAAACAATGCAGGGTACAACAGAGACATCATCACTTCTAAGTTACTGGCTTGACATCAGTATGTATGTGCTCCCTTTGTCCAGGGTCAATGTTCTCTCCCTAACGAAACTTTTGCCCAACACCTGTGTGCCAAGACAATTTTTTCCTTTTCTTTAGTTCCCTCTTCAAACATCGGAGTGCCACTACCTGGAGTCTTCTGAAATACTCCATTTCTTTGTAGACCATAGTATAACTTATTAACTAATGATTAATTTCTAGCCATGTTTCTTTTAATAAGTGAAAGTGAAGCAGAACTACTCCAGACCTGGACAGTCCCTGGCTGCAGTCCTGAGTCAGGGTTGTCTCCTAGCGACCGTGGTTACGCTTGAGGAGTCCTACATTGGGAGTGAAGTACAGTTAGACGAGAAAGAATAGGTCCCCAGAACAGTGAGAGAAAAGCTGCAGTTTTTCTCCTGGCAGGAATATCAACCCCAGTCCAGGAGACTCTACCCTTTTCAGGGGTCTTAGCCTCAGGCCTGTGTAGTATTTGTTACACAGACTCCACTGGAGGGGTGACACTCTCCTATACCCTAAGTGCTCTAAATAACTAGATTCTTCACAGACTGCGGTGAGGCACTTATGCCACAAGAGTCTGTGGTCCCATGAGAACACACCCATTATCTAGCTAAAATCATCTTTAGCAACTTTTCTCTAACTTCTACATACTCAGGTCGTCCCACTCCCCTGAAACTACTTGCATGCATTGGTGTTGGGGCTTTCAGGGATATGTAAAATGGATATATGGCCCCATTGATAGCTGTGTAAGGAGAGCTGCATTCATCATACTCCTTGCTTGACACACTTTCCTATACTGACAACTGAGGGACATTTAGGCTGTTTCTAGGTTCTGGCTATTAAGAATAAGGCTGCTATGAACATGGTTGAGCATGTGTCCTTGTTGTGTGGTGGAACATTTTCTGGGTATATTCCAAGGAGTGGAATAGCTGCGTGTTGAGGAAGCCCTATTCCCAGTTTTCTGAGACAGTGCCAGATTGATTTCCAAAGTGGTTGTACAAGTTTGCATTCCCACCAGCAATGAGGGAGTGTTCCTCTTTCTCTCCATCCTCGCCAGCATGTGGTGTCACTTGAATTTTTGATCTTAGCCATTCTAATGGGTATAAGATGGGATCTCAGAGTTGTTTTGATTTGCATTTCCCTGATGACTAAGGAGGTTGAGCATTTCTTTAAGTGTTTCTCAGCCATTCGATATTCTTTTGTTGAGAATTCTCTGTTGGCACAGGAGACAACTTCCTGAACAGAACACCAACAGCCAAGGCCTTAAGGTCAATAATTAATAAATAGGACCTCATAAGGCTGAGAGCTTCTGTAAGGCTGGAGACACTGTCAATAGAACAAAGTGACAGCTTACAGACTGGGAAAAGATCTTCACCAACCCTACATCTGACAAAGGTCTGATATCCAAAATATATAAAGAACTCAAGGAATTAAAAACCACTAAACCAAATAACCCAATTGAGAAATGGGGCTCAGAACTAAATAGCCTTACTTTTAAAAAAGCTAGCTTCCTGTGATTTTGGTTGCCTCGTTTCCAAGTCCTGGTTATGGGGTACCTTATCTGAAAATGGGGAGGAATTGACAAGGTCCGTGAACCCTTACGGCAAAGGGAGACATCCCATGGCCCACTGGTTAATTCTGGTTAATTGGGGAGTTCAGCCAGAACCATCAGATTCTCTCTCCTGACATTGGAGCCCTAAGGACCCCCTAGCTCAGAGAGACCTGACACTTTGCTGGTCAACAGGATTCCAACTCCTAGACTACACAACAGAGCTAGGGAACCATAGAGGTATTCCACAGCACTGGGAGCCAAAGCTGCAGGTTTGTATAGGCCCAGCATGGTTCGGGAGCTCAGGATGTATCAGAGAGGCCCAGGCTGATGGTTTCCTAGCATATGGGTTGTACAAGAAGGAATGGTGGACCTCTGAAGCAAAAGACTCCACTTGGATTATAGACTTCATACAGGGATCACCTGTGGGCTGCAAATTGCTGAACTTTGGGCTTGCTGAAAGCTGATGTGAACCAGTCCAGCTGACTTGGTTGCTCCCTGTCTTTAGCTGGGTCAGCTAACCAGATGCTTCTGATAATTCCCCACTGCCCAGGCTTAGACTAGCATTTTGGCCTTCCTGTGTCCTGACATCACCTTAGTTTCACCTGGAAGTACTTACAGAAGAGAGTACATCATTCTTTGCCCCACCCTGAAAAGGCTGAAATGCTAAGCCAAAAGGAAACTCCTCGACATAGGGGGCAAAATGGTTACCTATAAAGCCAATTGGCATACCAGGAAAATGGGCCTAGATTTATCAACTGGTAAATTCCTTAACTGGAATAGTTCCACAATATGACAAGGCACTGTCCCAAGCCTTTGTCCAAATGCCTTCTTTCAACATTCTCTGTGGGAAAAAGTTTTCCAGTGTAAATTTTTATTAGGACTGAGAAATAGAGAGAAAGACAGTTTTAGGAGGAAAAAAAAAAAACAGATTTCACAGTAGTTTTTAGGCAAAATTGCACCTGGACCACACATAATATTTAAGGGCAGGGGTTGTCAGGCAGAGATCTTTGGAATTTTGTCAAGCAAAGCCTTAACAGCTGTCCTGGATGTCTAGAGACTATGCTGGACAGTTGGAGGTTTCTGAAACTTTGTCAAGCAAATGACTTGTCCTTATGTCTCTGACAGATTATCATACTTGGATGCAAGGAATATCACTTATACACTGTCTGTTCCAATTCATTCCTTAGATGCTGACTTTGACTTTTTTTTTTTTTTTTTTTTTTAACAATGCTTCCAGATACATGTTCCTTATGCAGGAGAGTAACGTAAGTAAACAGCTAATTACAGCTGCCTCATTCTTCTGTGGAATTCTAGTACATGGGTCATTCAGTTGTACAATTGCATTTAACCTTATGTTAACTTTATATTTAATTTTATATTAACTCATATTAGTCTTGATATAAAAGTTTTCTTCATGTGAATTTCTCTCTTAATGTTACCCACAAACTTGTACAGTTATTACCTCCTGACTTAGGTTCTGGATCTTTGCCAACTGCTAAGTTTTATCATAACTCCTTAGATGAACCCTCTTTTGAGGAATTTTAACTACTTTTCCCTTTATCACCCTCTTGTTGGTCTTGAAGCACTTACAGAAGAGATTGGTACCTCCAAACCATTAAAAGCAGTTCCAATGACCTTTAAGAAGATGCTAATGGACCAGGGGTGTCAAACTCATTCCTTTTCTTGCCACTGTGGACATTGTTTTTGGGACTCAGAATCAAAACATGTGGACTGAAACCTTCTTTCATCAGTTAACCTCTGTCTTTACCAGCTCAAATCAGCTTGACGCCATACGGCACAAGATCAGCCCCTTGACTGCTGCAGTACTCCACAATTAAGAAGGACTAAATAGGACTACTATTAAGGATGGATATGTGTCCTCATCTCTGAAGGAGGTTGCTTCCGCATCAGCAGATTCTAATTGATTTGAAACGGAGTCTAAGGGCATAGGGACCAGACAAAAGTTTCTCTGGCTCCCTCGCACTCTGGCCATCCCTACTGGATGATTCCTTTCCTCTTTATTATACTTATGCTTTTACTCTGTCTTTTAAATTTTTTACCTGCAGTCACACAAAATGTTCCATGCAAACCCTTTCAATAGTTTTCACACTACAGCAGCTCCCTTTGTTTCTGGTACAGTCGCCAAAACGCCTTTTAGATGATGTGGAGAAACAGGCTAGAAGGTACCTTCACCCCTTCCACCACAGGGCAGATACAGTTCTTTACATTAGTCCCCTGCTTTCTCCTGTCACCTCCCTTTGAGGCTGTGTAGCTCCCTGCCGCTTCATTTTGGTACCGCAGTCCTGGCAATGGGACTAAGAAGTCACTGTCACCCTGAATCAACTTTATGTCCACTTTTTCTCACCATCCCACTTTAGCCCTCCCACCTCTGCTCTTTCCCCTCCCTCAGCCTTCCCAGAGGAATATCTCAGTTTTTCTTCATAACTAAGTCATTTGATTACAGCCCTCTAATAATCATTTTTTTCAAAAGTCTCCTCTGGAACACAAGACACAAATACAAGAGAAAGTTTTGGCTTTGGCTAAGTAAACGGAGGAGCCACTTTCTAGAAGACCTCCTCTTCAGTGGACCCACAACTACCCTTCTTCATCCACATGCTCCTTTACAGATGATTATATTTAGAGTCCTCCTGCTAAGTGGCAAGAAGACCCCTCTTCAAGAGACCTGAAACTACCCACTTGGACAAAGATCCTCCTCAGGAGAAAAACAGCCACTCCTTTTCTTTCTAACTCCCCTTACAGGAAGGATAGGGTTTTTTGCTAGTAGACTACAGTTCCCAGATTGCCTTGCATCCAGGCAAGGGGACTCCAGAAGGGAAAAATTATAATGAATGTATGGTAGTCATTCCTGCCCTATATAAACCGACTGACATTTTCTTCCTGTGGGGATTACCTCATAGTGCATTGCTGGGCCACTTCATGACAAGTAACATGCACAGAGTCTATAACACTAACACACACACACACACACAAACATACATACATGCATGTACATGCATACAAGTGTGCTTGCATATATAAAAATTTAAGTGAAGCTGCATCATTTGTAGTGGGAATACTCCTTCAGATATGCATAGAGTAACTAGGACTCTGGTGTCACACATGGGAAACCTTCCTTTGAATTTTTATTAGGATAGTACAAGACACCCCCCCCAACAATATGGGCTATTTTCATTGCCCTTAGTTCCCTCCTAAAACTTGAAAGTAAGACTCTATTGCAGAAGATAGCAAATAATTAAGACACAGGACTTGACAGAAGAGAGCTAGAACTGACTCAAGAGCCTCCTACCTGAAAGGCTTTCATCACTCCCAAAGGGAGAATAGCAGTTACAAGTTTTCCTAAGCTGAAAAGCCTACAATCATTAGCAATATCATGGCAAGACACATTTAATCACACAATGTGGTACTTATATCTCTGGATAACTAATAGGTACCTAAAAGGTACTCTTCTTCATTTAAATGAGAGATTTCATCCTTAGTACTGTAAACTTAGGCAACAATGCAAGGCTGAGGAAGTCTTGGACTCTAAAGAAGAACCTATTATTGTTACATTCTTAAACAAAGATTTCTAAGTGCTCATCCTTGCATCAACAGAATATAGCTTTCACCCACCAAGGAAGCTTCTTTTTTCAGCAGACAGAACCCAGTGCAGAAATTCACGACTGTCAAAGTGCTGAGAACAGCAGGCTATTGGAGCCCATCCCCTACTGATATATTTACAACATAACCTCTATATCTAAGGCTCAGGAAACATCTGGAAGATGGGGATGAAAGATTCTAAGGTCCAGAGGACTGTGATGTCTACTACAAGAGCCACAGCACCATGCTTGCTACAAGATAGTGTCCTCTATCTATGACAGGGAATTATACTCTTGAAATATTAACAATATGGTCACCCAAGAAAGACCTACACAATGACAGCTGTTGACACCTGTCACGAAAGGTGAAAACGTTCACAAGACCCCCCCTCCTATGTGAACATCTACTGGCAATTAATGGCTGCTAGGAGAAGGAGAATCAGTCTTTTCCAAGAAAGACTCCCTCATAAGGTCATCCTTAAACCCAAAAACATGTGAGAAACCCAGGACCCACCAGAATGTATGGTATGTATGTTGATTGTTAGATGTATATATATGTATATACATATGTACTAACAGTAATAAAGAAGGGACCATAGAGTTGAGGTGTCACAGAGGAGCATCTGGAGAGGAGAGTGTGTAGGTTATAAATGATAATATAAATACAGTACTAATATATGAAAATTCTAAAAATAAAATAAATCCTTAAAAGTTAGAAAAAATAAGCAAATAAACAATCCAACTTTTAAAACTTGAATTCTTGTACCTCCATATAGAATATTTAGATTCCTGTACATCCACATAGCATATTTAGATTCCTGTACATCCATATACCATATTTAGATTGTGACTCCTGATGAGTAGACAAAATCCTGGAAGGAGAACAAGAATGCGAGTGGAATCCTCACCACTCACTCCTCTTTCTAGAACATCACTACCATGGTCTAGTATGCCCTCAAAATGAATTACGTGCTGGGTTACAAAAAAGAAGCCCCACATAATAAATTTAAGCTTTATTTTTGAAGATGTAACTTGGTACATATTTTTAAAAGTAAGAATTCAGCTATTGTATTTTTTGGTGGAGGTGGGGGAAATTGCTGTTATGAAGCTGTTTAAAATAGCAGAGTAGTAATAATTAACAGATGCAGAAATGTCCTGGAATTCATATCACATCTTCAGTGACTCAGGTGTTGTATCCAACAAAGCAGATCATGCTTTTGCTGTGAAAGGGATCCCCACCTATGTGGTACCCAGAGAGCCCCTTCTTTAGCTCCACCTGTCTCAGGTCACATAAGGGGGTATGTGGCATATGTAGCAATTCCACAGTGGTTGTTCGAGTCTTTGCGGATTTTCATGTAGCCCTCCATGCCCCATTTTTCACCCCAGCTGGAAGAAAACACACAATATAGCAGCTTTATTACATTAGCTTCATTTCAACACTGAGGCAGAACCCACACTTACTAGACAGATTGAGAAAAGGAAGAGAGTCAACTCGAACACAAACAGCGACTTTACATGGGATTGTGAAAACCACTGCAGGGAATGTCTTTCCACTCAGATGTAGCTCAGAATTAGAAATGTGTCAGAATCCAGAAGTGCAATAGTACAAGTCCATATTGATACCCAACCATGACAGAATCCTAGTGTCATAACCACACATGGAAAATTCTGAGTTCAACCTCCATGGAATAAAGACTGCTGGTTCTCACATCCATATGCTACCTACAGACAGTAATTGCTTTCAATTTCAAATATAAGTCATTTTGGCAATCTATACCTGTTTTTGATCAGCCAGTATTTAATACCATCTGACTCTGCTCCTTCATAGCCATAGGCAACCACCAGCACAGCATGATTTAGGAGAACTTTTCTACACTTTGGCTCATAATACATGCCTGGAAAATAAAATTAAAGCTGAGGTGAGAGACTTCAGTGACTTCACAGTGACCATGTCACCAACAACGAGAGAAACATTTCCAAATTCACTGGAATAGCATACACAGCAGATAAGATTTAACAAGAGGAGTCATTGTTATCAAGGCTAGGGACATATACTCTCATATATATTTAACTGAAATAAAATTCAGCATAAATCCTCTGCTAGAATCCTTAGAAAATATCAGTTCAACCAAACATCATGGGACACAAAATTACTGGATTCAAGAATTTCCTGTTAGACTTACCTTGAGAAATAAAATCTTCATTTTAAGTCTTGAAGACCAATTACTAGAGAAAATACACCTAAACTTAGCTCCATGAAACACAGTGTAGCTAATTTACAAAACATGACTGACTCACGGTTTTGGAAGATATTTAAGCAATGTCAAGTAGACATGTCCTATGCAAATATTGTACATGTAGAATGTTAATTAACCAATCAAAACATTTATACTAACTTTATATGCCCAAATCATAAACAAGTTGACATGTCATGATGTTGGCATACTTTTTCTTCATAAATTTCTTGAAGAAAATATGCTTACCACTGTCATAGAACCGGAAGGAACTGTGGCTCGCATCAATTGCAGCAGAGATGGGCCCCACTTTTGCCACAGCATACATAAGGGCTTCCTCACTTGCTGTGATTTGCACAAAGTCTCTGACACTAGCAGTGGACTTCTCAACATCATACCTGCAAGGTCCTTCCTTTGAAAGTTAAGCGGGAAAACATGTGATCATTGCTGTCCACTTCCTGTGCAACTTTCCTTTGAACTACATGACTCTGGGCAGAAAGACTGTAAGAGCCAGTGGACCAGGACATGTGATCCAAGAAAATGCCTTCTATATATGACAGGAAACTACACACATAAAGTGTCAACAATATTGTTGTCTAAACAAGTCCTGAAAAGTGGCAATACCAGTTGACGTTCATCATGAATGTGGCATGTGGGAATTCTCAGAAGGCAATTTATAGCTGCTGAGAGAGAGAGAGAGAGAGAGAGAGAGAGAGAGAGAGAGAGAGAGAGACACAGAGACACAGAGACACAGAGACACCGAGAGAGACACAGAGAGAGAGACAGAACAGAGAGAGACAGAGAGACAGAGACAGAGACAGAGAGAGAAGAAAGAGAGAGAATATCAGTCTCTTGAAAAGTTGCTCAGTCCCAAGTGTTAAGCCCTAAACACATACATGTGAGCAACACTACAGAGCCTCCACATGTTATATTTATAAGTTTATGTATAC
Organism: Acomys percivali; assembly: GCA_907169655.1. Classification (NCBI taxonomy): domain Eukaryota; kingdom Metazoa; phylum Chordata; class Mammalia; order Rodentia; family Muridae; genus Acomys; species Acomys percivali. The sequence continues at coordinate 31,172,023 of OU015749.1, read as the reverse complement.
ATATATATGTTTCATATATACAAATAACGATAATAATCGAAGAAAAATGGCCATGAATTTGAGACTGAATGGGGAGAACAGAAGAGAAGTCCAGGGAGAGATCAGGATAAAATTATGTAAGTACAGTAATAATATATGAAAGTCTCATAAATTATACATAAAAAATTAAATTCCCAAAACCGCCAAGTCCAAGAAATGAAAAGAATGTCAAGCTAACTCAACTCACTTGCTGTTCACACCTGGCCCCACTGGGGTTAGTATTCCTCTTCTTTCCTTCTTCTCATCTCCCTTTCCTATCTCTTATTTATCTAATTTGGATGTGCATGTATGTGAGTATGTATGTTCATATACATGTAATACAATATATTCATGGATATATCAATTTATGCTGGTTATGCTGGTATAGTTGAAAGCATGTCTTTTATTCAGAAATACCATAGGACATGTTTCTTGAGCACTAGGACATTTTTTTTTCATCAGCACAAAAAGTCGTGTGGATCTTTAATACACTAACATTTAATGTTTCAATTGCATTCAAATGCTGTCAATTCTAAGCAATTTCAATTGCCTACAATTCAATAAATACTGATTGTGAACTGCAAAAAGGGAAAGATCTGCATCCCTCCGAGCCAGCATGTCTAATCTGTGCTCTTAGAAAAGGTCTCAGGAAGTGAAATGGCAGAGATATTTGAAACCAGAAATTAGCTTACATGTTCTTCAGAGACTTGGTCTTGCATCCATAACAAATACTCACAATGGAGAAATCTGTATTGCATGGAATGGCTTTCATATTCTTTATGTTCACAGAACAATAGATTCATGGAAGAGACTGGAACATGGCAACATTGATGACTTACAGATGTTCCACCACCTCAATGTGATCCTAATTTTAGTGGAAGTGTTCTGAGATTTTCTTCATTTATCATGAAGTTGCCTATGAACTCATTGCATGTTGCTTTTGTTGTGAAGACTTATGAAAATACAGCAGTAAGAAATGAAAGACGATAAGAACACAAATAGGCAAGGAAGAAGAAAAGGTGCCATTGATTTCAAATGCTATAAATGTATACACAAAAAACTCTAAAGATGCCACCAGATGCTGGCCTCGCATGCACAAGGAACTGGATTCAGTCCTCTGTACTACCACAGCCTTCCCCCCAAATGGAAACCCAGGATGAATAGAATACTAAATGACATCAATCACATATTTCCTGAAGAAGACATTCTCAAGTCCTTCATATATGAAAACACACACACACAAACACACATGCACACACATGCACAAAGACTCCACCAGAAAATGTCTACACCTAATAAACATATTTGTCAATGTAGCCAGATACAAAATCAGTATCCTTTCCCCTTCAATTATATTGACAACAAACATTTTGAGAAAGAAATGGAAGAAGTGAGGGAAACAATCACATTCATAGTAGCTGCGAATGTTTTGGAATAAATATAACCAAGCAAGAAGAATTATACAATGAAAGGCTTGACACAGAAGAAAGGCGTTGAATACAATACCAATAGATAAGTGTCATATGCTCATGGATATGTGGGATTGATTAATATTGCTAGCAACTTTCAGAAGCTGAAAATGCTTCTATTTCAGATTCAATACTGTCCTATGGAATTGTTTCAATAAATTTATGCCATGCATGTAGAGGCAGCACTAAGTGGACTTAATGAGTTCTTTTAAAGACACATAGGAAGTTGGAAAGCATAGAGTAGGAACTGAGGGGAAAATGTGAGTAAATTTGGTAAAATTATTATATACATGTATGATTTGAAATTCTCAATAAAATAATTCAATTAAAATGTGAATTTAAAGTGAGCAGATTATCCCTCTGATTGTTCTGCTTTCTATAGCCTGAGCTAGAATGACAACAATATAGGAGTTCTACGTACCTGTCCTTCATACGGATAGGACTCCTCAGTTGCCAGGCTACCATTATCCTTCACATACTGGAATGCATACTGCATGAAGCCACCATGGCATCCTTGGTTGCCGTAAGACACGGAGCAGTCAATTAGATTCTGCTCACTCAGAGGGACCAGTTCACCTGTTTCCCGGAACATTTGTCCTTCTAGGGCCCCAGTTGCACTAAAAGCCCAACTAGAGCCACAGTAACCCTAAAGGAGAAAGAAAAAACTCTTGGCCACAAACTGGGATCAGACAATTGAGAATTTGTTGGAAAAAAAAAACTTATAAAACAATGCACCGCATGCTGTTCCACAGACAGTAAAAGCAAGGATGACATTTCCTTCTCCAATTCCTCGTGGGCAGTGGAACTCAGGAGAGTAACTGTCATACCTGATCCTTCACAGGAGTCACATAGCCTTGTTCTTTCCAATTCACAGCCTTAGGGATATCATGCAAAAGAAATTTTCCAAATGCCTCCAACCTTTTGAGTTCCTGGGTTTGAAAGCCAGTCAGCATTTTAATGAATTCTGTATTAGTCTAAAAAAGAGTAAAAACCAACCAACCAAACAAAAACCATCAAAAAGCGTGGACTACTTACAAAGAACTGAAAGGAAAAAAAATCACCTTCAAGTAATTCATGCCATACTCACCAAGTCACCAAAGGCATTCATTCTCATGGTGAAGTTGTGTTTCCCCTTAAGGTATTCTTGGTTGTGCAGTTCAATGATTTTCATATTATTTTCCCATACCACTCTCCTTGATCTTTCTTCATTCTAAAATACATAAAATTTGTGGTTTTTACTTTTACTGTATGCCCACCCCACATTCACTCAGTGAGTCTCCTGCCACAAATGAAGAGAGAGGATGGCCACGGATGGCTGTATGGATCTGAAAAGCACTATCCCTCTTCAGGGACCAGAAGGACATTTGCTACAGTGCTCAGAATGACTGTCATCAGGTTACTCCTTGGAAAGAACTGGTTTCCAGAACATGTACTGTAACCACAAGCTCTTGTGTTGGTTGGATTTTGCTTGTTTGTTTTTGTCAACTTGACACAAGATGGAGTCATTTGAGTAGAGGAACTCTCAATTGATTAAAAATGCCTTCATAGGACTGACCTACATGTAGGCGAGCTACTAGGCATTTTCTTAGTTGTCATTTATTTGGGTTTGGAAGGTCCCAGCTCATTATAGGTAGGTAGTATATTCCCTGAACAGGGTGGTCCTGATACATACATACATATATATATATATATATATATATATATATATATATATATATATATA
>OU015749.1:31141584-31164587 GCA_907169655.1 Acomys percivali | reverse complement strand
AGAGAGAGAGAGAGAGAGAGAGAGAGAGAGAGAGAGAGAGAGAGAGAACAGCTAGAGAGACAGATAGATGGAGAATGGCAAGAGAGATAGGTAGATGGGTATCAGAAAGCAAGAAGAAAATTAGAAAGATAGGCAACAGCAAAGCAAGAAGATAGTTGGACAAACAGACAGAGACAGAGACAGAAAAGTTCTCCTCCCCTCAGTCAAAGAATGGATAAAGAAACTCTGGTACATTTACACTATAGTTTTTGTTTTTTTGTTTTTTCTTTTTGGTTTTTCGAGACAGAGTTTCTCTGTGTAGCCTTGGCTGTCCTAGACTCACTTTGTAGACCAGGCTGGCCTCAAACCCACAGTGATCCACCTGCCTCTGCCTCCTCTCCTGAGTGCTGGGATTATAGGCATGTGCCACCACACCTAGCACATTTACACTATGGAATACAAACACTACTCAGCTATTAAAAACAAGGAAATCCTGAAATTGGCAGGCAAATGGATGGAACTAGAAATGAACATAGTGAGTAAATTAACACAGACCCAGAAAGACTCACATGTGTATATGCTCACTTATAATTGGACATTGGCCCAAAAGGGATGTTCCATGAAAGTCTTCACTTACCAGGAGATTGGAATAGCTGTGGGGACTTCCTATTGGGTCTCTAGGTGAGAGAAGTATGGGAGAATGGGGAAATAGAAGAATCCATAGGGCCCTAGAAACCTACAAGAAGAACATCATGATGAGCAGATCTGGACCCAGGGGGTTCTGCTCAAACTACTGCACCAACCTAGGACAATACATGCAGTAAGCATTGAACCCCTACTCAGATCTAGCCGAGGGACAGGACATTCTCCACAGTTGTGTGGAGAGCGGGGACTGACTCTGACATGAACTCTGGTGCCCCATGTTTCACCACTTCCCCTTGGTGGGAGGCCTGGTGGCACTCAGAGAAAGAATAAGCAGGCTACCAGGATGAGATTTGATAGGCTGTGACCATATGGTGGGGAGGATGTCCCCTTCTATCACAGACATAGGGGAGGGGAATAGGATGAAAGAGGGAGGGAGGGAGGAACGAGAGGATACAAGTGAGGGGATAACAACTGAGATATAATCTAAATAGATCAATTAAATGAATAAAAAAAGAAAGAAAAGAAAAGTTCTCCTGAGCTTTAAGAACTTCAGCTTGTACCACATATGCCCGAGTCTCCGAGTATTTCTTTTTCCTCCATTCCTCTACTTCTCCTAAACAACTAGTTCCTCTAGCTAGTTTTTCAACCAATGGTTGGTTTCCCTTAACCAGCTGTTCACTGCCTGCTCAATTATCTCTACTGCAAATCCATCTCTCTTCTCTGTCTTGGGCTGAGCTGGTCTTGGGGTGTGGCAGCCCCTGCTAGTAAGAGTCTCTGCTAGATTCCCTCCCGTATACCCCTGGGGACCTATCCTGACTTAGGTCTCCAGCTTGTCACAGAGATGCCCCTCCCATAGTTTCTCCTTTCTCTACAGGTCTTTTGTCCTCTTCCATCCACTCTCCTCAGGTTCAATGTCCACTCTCATTTCCCCCTGTATTTCCTCTCCTATGGTGTTCCCTCTCTTCAGCCACTACCTCTGTCTATTCTATTTCCCCTCCTGAGTGAGATTTAAACATCCTCCCTTTGATCTTCCTTGTTACTTATCTTCTTTGGGTCTGTTCATTGTGGTGTGTTTATCTTGTACTCTATGGCTAAAATCCATTTATAAGTTAGTATATACCATGTATATCTTTCTGGGTCTGGGTTACCTCACTCAGCATGTTCCTTTCTAGTTCCATCTATTTGCCTGCAATTTTCAAGGTTTCCTTGTTTTTAATAGCTGGTTATTATTCTATTATGTTGTCTTTGTCTGTTCTTCGGTTGAGGGACATCTAGGTTGTTTCCAGATTCTGGCTATTACAAATAAGGCTGCTATCAACATAGTAGAGCAAATGTCGTTGTTGTATGGCAGAGTGTCTTTTGGGTATATACCCAGGAGTGGTATAGCTGGGTCTTGAGGTAGAGCTAGTCTAATTTTCTGAGAAGGCACCAGGTTGATTTCCAAAGTGGTTGACAAGTTGGTACTCTCGCCTGCAAAGGAGGAGTTCTATCTTTAAATCACTAAGTTGCTTTTCCATGTCTTCTTTAAACACCTTGAATTCTTCTATCACATTTATGGTTATTATCTTAAATTCTGTGACCAGTGCTTCTTCTTGGTAATCTCACTGAAGAGCAAGCGCACAAGACTGGTGGTGTTTGGGGGAGGGAATAATGGCTTTTGGAATTGTTCATGTTTTGTGGTGTGGTCTGAGCATATAGACTATTTTTGGTTGTGGTTCTAATGTAGTTCTAGACCACCTATGCGGTGACTGCTGAGCCAGTGCAGGAGCTGTGTTAACAGAACCCCAGGCCTGGGAGTGTGGAGATGGCACTGTTGGGTAAAGTTCTGCAAAGCACAGCCATCAAATGTGCTGTGCGAGCTTCCTATTGTAACAAGGCCTGAGAATGTGGTATGGTGTTTGTGGGTGAGGTTAAGAGCTCACCAGGCAAACACTCTGCACAAACTGGCATTAAGGGTAAGGTTCAGGAGCATGGAGATTGCACCAGTGGGCTGGGTAAGTGAACCTGCAAAAACAATACAAAACTGCACTGAAATGGGGTGTCAGAGATGGAGTGTCAGAGAAAGCTTAAGCATGCTTCCCACTCTCACATTGTGCTTCAACAAGCAGCCATAGATAAAATTCTGTCTATTGTGTTTTCTTTCTTTCTTTTTTATTTATTAATTTATTCTTGTTACATCTCTATGGTTATCCCATCTCTTGTATCCTCCCATTCTCCCCTCCCTCCCAGTTTCCCCTTATTCCCCTCCCCTATGACTGTTCCTGAGAGGGATTACCTCCCCCTGTATATGCTCATAGGGTATCAAGTCTCTTCTCAGTGACCTGCTGTCCTTCCTCTGAGTGCCACTAGGTCTTCCCCTCCAGGGGACATAGTCAAATGTGAGGCACCAGAGTACATGAGAAAGTCATATCCCTCTCTCCACTCAAGTGTGGAGACTGTCCTGTTCATGGGCTAGATCTGGGTAGGGGTTTAAATTTTACTGCCTGTATTGTCCTTGGCTAGTGCCTTAGTTTGAGCGGGACCCCTTGGCCCAAATCTGCCTATCATAATGTTCTACTTGTAGGTTTCTAGGACCCTCTGGATCCTTCTACATTGCTATTCTCACATGGTTCTCTCATCTAGAGTCCCAATAGGATGTCCTCCCCTCGGTCCCAGTTTCCTGATAAGGGAAGGCTTTCGTGGGACATGCCCCTTGGGCTAGTATGCAGATATAAGTGAGTATATACCATTTGAGTCTTTCTGCTTCTGGGTTAACTCACTCATTATGATCATTTCTAGCTCAATCCATTTATCCACAAATTTCGGGAATTCCTTGTTTTTAATAGCTGAGTAGTATTCCATAGTGTATATGTACCACAGTTTCTTTAACCATTCTTCTACTGAGGGACATTTAGGCTGTTTCCATGATCTGGCTATTATGAATAAGGCTGCTATGAACATAGCTGAGCAAATTTTCTTGTTGTGTGCTGGTGCATCTTCTGGGTATATTCCAAGGAGTGGAATAGCTGGGTCTTGAGGAAGCCCTATTCCCAGTTTCTAATTAGCCTTAATCACAGTAAGAAGTAAACAGTACACAATGGTAAGGAGCCATGTCGAACTAGGCTGATGAAAATGGAACAAAATGGTCTTTCTCTGACTATAGTGGCCACCTAAAATCCTGATTACTCAAAACAACTGTAATTGCTAATCCAAGATAAACATGTTGTTTATGAAACACTCAAAAATTTTATGTATTTACCTTGTGTAATCTCTTCTAGAATCTTTCCTTCCCCCAAATCTTTAAAGAGATAAAGGCTACTAAATATGGGTATCATAAAAATACTTTAGAGAGTTTAGTTATGTGACCATTAAAATTCCTTCCAAGTTTTTAGTGTGGAACCCCCAAAGACTTTTCTCTTCATCTTTTTTACTAGAAGACCATGTTCTTTCTTCTGTGTTTCATAACAAATAACCATTGGAAGCTCCACCATGTCATAGAAGTCATTATACCATGTGTGATTCAAGTAGGCTCTCACTGAGAACAGGCATTGGTTCTATGCCCCATGTTCATAGTTAGAGCATCAGTAGACTTTATCAGTAGAATTTAGACTTTATCTACAGTAGGGATGTGTGCTTTTCCTCCTAGCCCCAAGCTCCTGAGATAATGACTGAGACTTCAAATATATTTACAAATACCTAGGCCTTATACTTAGGTTCTTCTACGACTAGTTCATAACTTGAAATAATCCATTTATACAAATTACATTCTGTCACCTGACTGGTTATCTCTGGTCAGGTACCATGCATCCATCCTCTTCACATTTTTCTGGATGAGTTTCCCTGCACCCGGCTCTAGCTTTGAGTCTTTTCTGCTTACCAGATGCCCCACCGTCTAGTCTACCCTTTCCTATAGGACATATATATTTTTATGGACAGAAGTTGTATCCTTACAACACACAAGACACTCTCTCTACACTTATTAGTAGAATTTTGTGGCTTCCTTATATTCTGTGAAATAAAAAGTACCATCTCCATGCCCATTGCTCTGCAAACATTAATATGAGTGACCACAATAATGTTATTGAGTGACAGCCTCAGAGGACAGAAAATCATGGATGATGGACCCAGGTACAGCCATTATGCAATGTGGCTTTCTTGAGTAAATGATGCTTCACACTTCAGGGGACTCTCTGCACTTCAGGGCTGTCACTATTACAGGCAAAGCCTCACTGGCTCCTTTAAAGAAAAGTTCACAACCTTGTATGCTGACCTTCCATATGATAGACATGGGCATTTCCTTGGTTTTGATGTCAGCAGATCTGACTCAATCCCACAGCCGCTGACAATGAAAGAAATAAGCAATAAAGCAGAAGAATCAATCAGGGAATAAAAACATAAATTCTTGAAAGAAGTTTAACACTTCAAATGGTGGTGTTTTCCTGAAATAATAACTGACAGTGAAACTGAAAGGGGAGAAAGGATAGAATCTAAAAACAACAAATTCAGAAGGAATGTGAAGGCAGGGTTCTGTGATCTAAGTACCGTATACTAGTTCAATATATAAGTGAGAATCCTTTATTTAGGGAAGCCAGGGCAAAAGCTCATGGCAGAGTCTGGACTCAGGAACTGAAACAAAGACCATGGAGAAATGAGACTTACTGGCTTAATCCTAGGCTCACATTCTGCTACTTTTCTTATATAGCTTAGGCCCACTTTCCCAAGGATGGTATCCCCTCAATAGATTGAGATTTTCCACATCAATTGTCAGTCAAGGATGTTCTTCAAACACATGCCAACAGGCCAATATTATAAAGGCAAGTCTTCAATTGAAAACCCATTTTCCAAATTGTATGAATTTGACAAGAAAGATTAGCCATCATAGAAAGTATCATAAAAGTCCTCTAAAGATCTTTATTTAGCCAAAGCCATGAGATTAGCATGAGATCAAGCCTGGCCACAAAGCTAGTATGGCCAAGCTCTCATTGTTGGTGCCAGATGGAAGCTTCTCCAACAAACAGCCTTGGAAAGTGAAAACACAGGAATCTGTCCTATATAATTTTTGACCCTTTCCTTGAAACATTTTCTACCTTGTATCTCCTTAATCTATTGGTGATTGGAGTACACACAGGGTTCCAGGCATTCATGAGTTTATAGATCTTCCAACATGTCTGGAAACTATACAAGTCTCAATTCCATGCATATATAACTCCAAACTATAACCTTTCAGGCATTAATTAAGGGTGGCTTGATAAGATGTTATATGCATCTGCAAATAGACTTTAATCACTTGTTTTCAATAGCTACAAGGAACTGCCATACTTTTCCCCTACCCAAGACTCAGAATGTAGCAATCTGAACAGCTCTTGCAGGTGTCAGCACATCTTTCCTGGTCACCAGTATCTCACTGCTTACTAGTGCTCCTGGATCCTTCTCCCAATGGCACTGGAGCCTCAGAGGCCAAGGGAGCTCCCAATAGGTTGAGATCAGATATTTTTCCCCAAGGCTATGGTCTTTGATTACATCTCTACTCACATCATGTATCACTCACTTTCAACGCTATTATACCTGATCATACCTTCATTCTTGAAGGATCTAGGCCATTCATTTATCATCCTGCTTTAATTGGGTTTTTGTAGTTTCATATTGATCTTAAACATATGACATGGCCACTCCAAGATAGACAAGATCTTGGGCACTTCAAAATCTTCCTTACTTCCACTGTGGAAAATATGTCCACATATTTTAGTCTGGATCAATCCCTCTTCCTAACAGTTATTCCTTTCTTAGCCTCTTGACTCAAAGATACCAGAAGCCCAAAGTGTCCAGGAGAAAGTCTTAGCTTCCAGTTCAATGGAATATTTGTTGTGACTCCTGACAGAAGCCTTCCTATTTCTGGAAACAAAATTTCAGGTGCACCTGAACATAAAGTTTGGGAAAGAAAACTATTTCTTAGTGCGTTACTACGAGTGTTGTTCAGTGGTACCATTCTCATTGCTACCCCTTGATTCTTGGATCAGTGACTCCTGGCTATATGAGAAGCTATATCATGTATTTGATAGCCTTCTAGAGAACTTATTCCTAGGCTACCATCTTACCACTACCTAATTGATGCTATAGCTGTGTCTCTAAAATGCCATTCAATCTTTCTATGAAGCCAGCTATTTCTGAATGATGGGGAATTTGATATGATTAGTGAGCTCCAAGGATCGGTTTCCACACTTATTTGATCATGAAGTGAGTTAGTTGTTCAGAAACAATTCTGTGTGGAATACTACAACAGTAGACAAAGCATCTGTAGGTCTACAGACAGCAGAAAAGTACACGTCTATTCTAGTAAAAGCAAAGAACACTCTCTATGGTGGAAATAGTTTGGTACAGAAAGCTTGCCACTAAATCACTCCAGAAATGGCCCATATCTAGGGCCTGGTATTGATCTCTGCTCTTGGCATACTTGATGCTAAGCAACAGCCATATCCTGTCTTCTTGATTACTGAGCCCCTCCTCTGCTGAAATCACCTTTTGAGCATTTTCAAGAGCATAAGAATAATCAAGTCTTTGCCCCATTTGAAGAGATCTATTGGCATACAGTTATCAGAGACATTGGGCAGTCTTGCCAGTCAACTACACATTACTAGAAAAATTGGAGTTCCCTAAGAACATATCTAAGAACTTAAAAGTGAACTAAAACAGAAGTGTGATAACAAGGTTAGTAGTCTTTCAAAGGAAACTTAAAGTAAGCAAGTTGAACATCTCAGTAGACTCTTGGAGGAGTCAGATAGTGAAGAAATCAGAAAGTCACACCATTTGAGTTAGGTTGGCTTGTAGGTCAGCTACATAATGGACAAGCAGCCCCACAGCATGGAGGGGATCTTTAAGCACAGCAATACCCCAAATATTAATAAAAGCATGCTTGAAACAAAGGCAGAAAAAGGACAGGACAAGTCACACTTTGAGTGATTCAGCAAAGCAAGGCCACTGTGAGCTGCAGCTGCGTGAGTCACTGCGATAAGGGCCGAGGGTTCTGGAAAGCAGAGTGCTTATCTCATGACAGGATATCCTCCTGACTCTTCCACATGGCTTAAGGAGGACCTCCCTTCCAGAGGGGTAATCCTGCCTCCCTGAGGAATGGTTTCTTAGAGGTAATTGAACTGGGGAAATTAAATGTTAGTGTCCAACCACACTGAAGTTCCTATTCTCTGTATTTGAAGGAAATAATTTTCCTGTAATGGGCCTTGGCTACTCCTATAACAATACCTATTCTCTGAATGACTTTTTCACCAATTTTCTAATCATCCTCCATCCTAAGTCTCCGGTGTATAGTCAGACCATTGGCTGTGGTCCAGATAGTAACACAGAGTTGAACAGATAGTCATTTCTTCCAAGAAAAGTGTATGACCATGTGCTTTGCCCAGAGTTTTACCCAGTGTGAATATGTCCCTTCACCAGAGCTTTCAGTGTTGTCCCAGCAAAGGGCTCTAATACTCTAGACGTACCTTCTGAGTAGTGTCTGCTTAGTGTGAAGAACCATTGCTGCCACACTCTGACCTTCTTTTTCTCAATCATTCCTTGAGCATATTTCATGAGGTCATAGCTGCATATTTGAGAGAGAAAGGCATTGCCACAGATCTAAGAACCATAGGCATTTGGACAATTTCTTCATGTAAGTGGCTTATTCCCTCAGAACCTGCTCAAGCCTAGCCATGTATATCACACCTATTTGATGAAAGACTGTATTTATGAATGTCTAATTTCATGGCTTAGTGAGTCAAATAAATCCCCACTCATGAACTGCTGCTCAGATCACATGGTATCTTCATGTTCCATTGCCAAATATTCTGTTACCCTGGAAGCCAAATAAAAGGCCCATCATTGTTTTTCAGAGGATAGAAATAGTCTACAAATGATATTAGGACCTTGCTCCACATTCTCAATGGTCTCTTCTGAAATTCAGTTAAGGGGTCTCCCATAGACAACATTCTTATCTGACATCGAGGTCTGAAGTCCACTCACGTGTTGAGGATTGCACGAATCAAGTGACAGAACATTCTACACAGAAGCCTGGAGCTGCTGAAAACCCTTACCTTGTTCAGGCTGTGCTGAAAACCAGCAGCTTTAAGCTTCACTTGCTATGTGGGTTAGAGTAACACATTCAAGTGTGGAATGTGTGGATTTCAAAATCCAAACATGCCACTGAGCTCTGTGCATCTTAGTCAATGGACTTCCTACCCAGGCACGTGCAAGCAACCCTAATTAAGCTCAGTGGGCCACACACCAAGAAGAGACCTAAGGCAGAAGGGAGATTTGTTGGGGAAAATGAGTTTAAATGGCAAGAAAGAAGTAAGAAAGTGTAACGGGTGATAGAGATGCCTAAAGTAATTATGTATCTATAAATCCATGAAAGAATAAAAATATGAATAACTTTTTGTATGTCAGTTACAAACTTAGAAAGAAGTCAAGAAAAAATATAATTCACAACTTTTAAATAATGTAAAAGTATTATTTAATAAGATACCTAGGAATAGGCATAACCAAGGCGGCAAAGGGCCTCTGCAGTGAAAGCAGCAAGACAACAAAGAAACAAACAGATGAAGAAGCTTGAAGATGGAAATGTGTTCCATGTTATGGATTGGCATGATGGCACAAAAATTAGTAGACTATCAACAGCCATCTAGATAACAGATTTCTCACTACAGTTCCAATGTTCTTCAGAAAGCTATACAACAGACCTAAAATGTATAGGAAAACACAAAAGATATATTTTGTACCCTAACACAGCTATGAACTTCTTTCATGACTGGGCTGTGTTGGGTTACAAAAGGGTCCCTTGAGCATGGCCTACCCTCCTGAGACCACAGACCCCATTCTACAGATGGCTTCAACAAGCCTCCTGTGCAAAGAGAGCAAGGTGCAGAGAAGCGGAACAGAAGAAGGCGCCTTCTCTCTGCACGGAATGACAATTTTCACTTGTCAAATTCATGTGAATTAAAATCATTGCATTCTAGAAAAATTCAAATAGACTTTCAGGTCATTGCTGAAGGAGGGCCCCTAACACCCTGCAAACAAAGCTTAATCAAGGGTGGAGTCCTGACTCTATAGTGAAGAGATCCACTCCTTCTCCCTCCCAGAATACTACTGCACAGTCAGGTGTACCATCAAGCAGAGTTTTTTTAAACTTACTGAAATAAAATGAGGAAGAAAGAATACTACGTTTAAAATCAAGCTTTATTTTTAAGACATTAGAATGTACATTATTTTTACTAGAGCAAAATTTACAGATCCTTGTGAGAATCAAACACAAACACACTAGCCAAGGAGCGAAGCAATTATTTTGCCATTGCCCCAGGAGCCTTCTGGCCCAAGATGTGAGCTGCACGATGGTGACAAGGCTGGACTAGGGAAAAAGAAGTAATAGCAGGGGCTTCCCAGTTATAATGGTCAACCTGTGCTATGAAGGATTCAACACTCAAGACCTGTTATGTGAACTCTGTCTCTTGTTCACACTAATAAAAACTTACCAATATTTTAAACCATACTCTGAAATCCTGTATGTGAAAGGTACCATCACAGCTGGCTATGTGTAAAGCCATGAAACCAAGGTCATGGCCCTGAGATAACATTTGACCTGCACCAGAGATGTCTGCATCACTCTTCTCCCTAAACTGCAGTGCAGATCTTCATTCATTGTTTTGTTTACAAAAATAAATTAAAATTCTACTTTATTTATAATGTCCAGTTATTTCATTAAATAACATGCATCTGAAATTTAAACTGCAAAGGCTTTGAACCTATGCTTTTTCCTGTGCACTTTTGTTGAGTGTTTTGGTCAAGAAAGAATGTTTACAGCTATTAAAATGCTTTGGGTTTCCTGTATGGAAAATCTTCACTGCAGTGGACTTCTTAGTGGTACCCCGCTGTGCTTGCTGGTGGGGAGAGAGGCTGTTTTCTCCTATGGCTTCCTGTATAGGACACCAGCATTCCTGGGTGCATTGTACAGGCTGCATACTCTACTGCTTTGTACAATAACAACTGCTAAAGACAGTGTGCTTTGTTAGACCTGAGGAAAACCAAGTCCAGGACTGCTGACTAAAGCAGGTTTTATTTAGAACTAGCCTGTCAGATGTCTCTTCCAAAGCTGAGATTTCAGAGAGCAGTCTCTCACTGGCTTTGGAGGGGTGGCCTCAATAGAAAATCATCACCAGAAGAAGGGTCAGGGTTGAGATAATTGGCTGTTAGCATCAGGACAAAAGAGTGGCTGACTCAGGACTCAAGGCTCCTTGTGCGGTAAATAAGTGTCATAAAAAAAAAAAAAATCAAACAAACAACTTTTGGGATAATTGGCTATTAGAAAAGATGCAATAAAAATAGGTGCAAGCATACATACATCATGTGGAAGGGGAGCCATCAGGGTATCTAGAAGACATTTTTGTAAGGCAAAAGGGCAAGCATATACCACAGATTCAGGAGTTTAGCAAAGCAAAGGGGTGGGCATACATCATGGGGTCACAAGTTCAACTTAAACTGGAAAACATGGTTTTCAGGATACATTATGCTTAAGAAACAGAAACTGTTCTTGTAAGGTATGGAAATGTAATAACAGTGTACTACGATGTGGCTTCAGTTTGGAGTATACAATCTTTCTGGTGCTTATCTGGTGATACCATTTCTGTGTTAAACTGGAAGCCCCTCTGTGCTGCATGGAAACTATGATTCTTATACATTATAAGGACAGCTAGATTAGTGTTTGGTAATGTCTGTTTTCATGTCAGCAGTTGAGTATGTACAAGAGGCACTACTGATTTCTTGCAGTGTTCAGTATGAGGTCTTGCTTTATTAAAGCATTCAGTTTTATGTACCTTAGTTCTGCACTAGAATTGTGGATGTGCACTGGTTGCTAATATTTATGCATTTCACATAATTATATCAGTATTGAAGCTATACTTTATTATGAGAATAATAAAAGCTGTATGCACAGGAGAAAATAATTTTTTCTTACATCCTCCTAAAAAATGAAGACAGTTTAGTAGGGTGAGACTGTTGGAACTACTATTCCAGATATTTAAGTAAAGAATGAGAAGGAGGTTATAAGCAGATGTTATATAGACACTGAGAGGTGTTGGAACACTCAGCTCTACATGTAAGGTCTTCATCAAATCCCTCTCCTCAGGGACCTCTGCAAAAAGAGGCAGGAAGGTGTAGCCAAAGAGGATGGAAGACAGCAAGAAAACAAAGCCCTTTAACACAGTCAAAGGTCACGTGAACTCACAGAGACTGGAGCAGCATTCCCAGGGCCTGCATTGGGCCTGAAGCACACCAGGTCTTTGCATGCATGTTATAGCTTCCAGGTTAGTGCTTTTCTGGAATTTCTGAGTGTGAGGATATGTGCTTTACTTCTCTGACTCTTGTGCCTTCTATGGGATTTACCTTCTGTTTGTTTGTCTTGTCCAGCTGCAATGTGGTACTTTTTCTTTACTATTTTATGTTGTTGTTATTGTTATTATTATTATTGTTATTATTATTATTATTATTATTATTATTATTATTATTATTATGTTATAATCCCTTAGAAGCATGTTTGCTTTCTAATGAAAGACAAAATGGAATAAGTCTGGAGAGAAGGGGAGGTGAGGTAAAACTGTGAGGTAAAGAGGGAGGGGAAACTGTAATCAGAATACATTATGTGGAAGAAAATCTATTTTCAATTAAAGAGGAAAAAGGCAAACATATTTTACCTTGTGAGGTAGTCTTCCAGGCCTTCGGCATGCACTTTCACATACTAGGTACAATTCTGTCAGCAGAGTATCTAGTCTAACTTACCCTTGAGTATATCTTGTCCAAGTTTCCCCTTTTAATTTGTCAGTCCCAGAGATACAATAAACAGATATCTAAAGCAAGTACATGGAGCATTTGTCAGTCCACATGTGAGTAGTTGCTCAGGGCTTCAGGGATTAAAGCTGAGCAGTGTGAGCTCCGTTAGCACAAGGGCTAAGCAGTGTGAGCTCTGGTAGCACAATGGTTTCCTGTGCCTTGTGGCTTCAAATGTCACAGCTCTAACTAAGGGCTTATGACACAGTTGGCCTAGGATTTGTATCCAGGAAACTGAGGTCACCTAAAGAAAACCTTTCCAGTGTTTCTTACCAAATCTGAAGCACAGACTAAGGGAGTCTCAAGTCTTGTGAGACATAGATACCTTCCTAACGACCAATAAATAGCGGAAAGTTTGCTATGATTCATACATAGTTGATAATTAGTTAATTATAAATAATATTATTATCATTTAATTGTTTTATATTTATTTGTATGCATTGGAAATGATTATTTATCTAAATAGTTGATAAATTAACAAAATTAATTAAATATAAATGATAATATATAAATTAAAATGTCACATAAAAGGCAGATCACGAACACAGTTCAAGTTACCTGATAATTAGGAGGTTCACTGTCAAGTATTCACTTTCCCTGAAGGCCCGATAGTAAGCCAAAGACTGTTTCTCAAAGTAGAGGAGTTGTCCAGAGAAGATCATAGGAACTTGCTCTATATTCTAAGGGCCTCTGCTAGGGATCACTTATGGGCCCAACTACAGACTTCAGATAGCATTCCTACCTGTCACTGAGGACTCAGATTCAATCAGGTATGTTGTTTTAAATAGCTCAAATAACAGGGCCTTCTACATTGCATCAAGGACCTATTGGAAACTCCTACCTTGTTCTGGCTGCACTCTAAACTAACACCTTCAAAGTTCCCAAGTACATGGGTTAGAGTAACACATTCAAGTGAAGAATGTGCTTATTTCAAAATCCAAATAGATCACTAAGCTCTCTGCATCTTAGTCAATAAAACTTCCACTCAGGCACATGCACACAACCCAATTAAACTCAATGGGTCATACACCCTAAACATAGAAGAGGATTTGTTGGAGGGAAAAAGTGGGAGTGGGAGGCAAGAAAGTTTAATGACTGAATACATTATATACAGGAAACTGTCCAACAAATAAACATTTGAAATATGAATAGTATTCTCTATGTCCATAGCAAAATTACAGAGAAAGAAACCATAAGGCTTCCAACAACAGCAACCACTCTCACTTAACCAACATAGTAAAGGTCCTCTGCAACAAAAACATCAAAACAATGAAGAAAAAAAAATGCATGAGAAGCTTGGTGGAAAAGTAGCCATGTTCATCAGTGGCAGGATTTTGCTCAAATGACTAGAATACTAAAAACTACTAGAAGTTTATCCGGGTTGTTATTAACATTCTAGTGACAGTCCTTTGAAATCTTCAAATCTCAATTCTAAATTTAATTTAGAAGCACTGTTGAAGTATTTTTTTTTTAAATAAAACTGTGTTTGTTTCTCTTAGCTTATTTCATAACCTGGCTATCACACAAATAAATAAAACTCTTTTTATAATACAAGGCTTCACAACACAATGTGAGCTGCTTATGTCTGTTCTTAACCCTCTACTTTATTTTGTCTAACTCTCAGCAAACATCTCAGAGATATCTGCACTTTGTAGCTTTCCTTGGCCTCAGCTCCTTCCTCCTGATTGTCCTTGGACCAGTACCTGAATCCTCTACTTCCTTTCAATTCCTCCTCCCTCTGGCTGGCAGGAAGTCCAGCCCTATTCTCTCCTCTGCTCATTGATTGGCTGTAAGCTACTTTATTGACATATTAGGAAAACAATTGGGGAGCAAGTTTACACAATATTTAGACAGGGATTCAGAATTTAAACTACGTAATAGCTTTATGCCTACAAAGCACCCCCCCCCACCACCACACACACATTAATCCCCAAAAAAAAATCATAGGTAGAAAAATGGTAAAGTATCACAATAACTGATGTCACATTACATTATAGAGCCACAGGGACAAAACCCATGTCAGAACAAATGGCATACAAAATTCAGGAATGGCATTCAAGACCCAAATATGAACACACACAACCCAAATCCTCTACTGTTTGATAATGTTGTCAAAAACATGTATTATAAAACTTATAACCTCTTCAACAAATGGTGCTGGGGAAAGTAGATATCTACATGAAAATGATAAACTGGTTCTGTAGATCTTGCTCTGAACACACAATCAAGTGTTAGTTTAACAGGAACAAAGTCCTTAGTATAATTGCCAAGACTTTGAAACTACTGCAGAACAACACAGGAAAAACACTTTAAGATCAAGTAGAGAGAACTGTGTGAAAGAGATGATAGCACAGAACATCATTGCACGAAGGGCAACAAATGATTACAAAATATTAATGAGTTTCTGCACAGTCAAAAAAAAAATCAGCAGACTGAAGACACAGCATTTTGCTAGCAAATCTAAGACAGGATATTCATATTCTACAACATATAAACAATGTTAAGAGCTAAGCTTCCAAAGATTCAGATGCTCAAAACATTGGATACTTTCCATCTCTGGTGATGTGGGGGCACCCTAAGCAAGAGCATTGGCTTGGACCATCCTGACCAACAACTCCAAAGAGGGCTTTTGAACCTGGGGTTGAGGATTTTTGTTAGATTGTCTTGACTTTTGGAGGGAACATTGTCAGACTTGATGGAAAATTTTTACACGTGCACGCGCACACGCACACACACACACACACACACACACATTGTAGTTATTTTTAGGTGATAGTTAACAGTATGATTTCTTTTGACTTTTTCATACATCCTTCCTGTTATTTTACCTTCCTTCTTTCTTTTCTATGTATTTCCCTCTTGCTCCCTAGTTAGACCCCTCTGTTTTTCCACTTCCCTCTTCAGATGCTGACCGGAAGGCATTGTTCTGTCCCTTACTGTTCTCCTCTTTACTGTTCCTCTTAATCATCAACCAGCAATGACATCTTTATATTTTCCTGGTCTCTACAATTACTTACTCCAGGCTATAAACATATATCTGTATATTTAGACATATGACCCTTTGATGAAATAGGAAGTAGAATATCTAGATCCTGAGTCTGGATTACCACCATCAATATGATCTTTTCATTGTTCTTAAAGTCAAGTATTATGAAGTCACCATGAACTTCAGTCAAAAGGCCCAAAGATCCCTGACCTGGGACTGACTTGAATGCCACTTCTCTGAGCATTAGCTTTCATGACACCAGGAGGCAACATGTATGCTTCCAAATGAATTAGGCAATAACAGTCTTACCCATTTATGAACCACAACAACAAGCAGTGTGGAGTGATAATGCTGAGGGTGCAGAAGCACACATATATTGGGGTAACTGTTCCCTAATGAACCTAAGATCCACTCAACAAGAAGGAACACATGCCTGGTGCCAAAAACTTAGTCAGCCAGCCAAGGCTAGCGAAGTCATGGATCTTGCAGGAGAATCTCCAATCATAATTTAACAAACCAACATAATCACTTAGTGCACCTTAATAATTATCTTTATATGAGCAGATAAGTGTATTTCTCTATCCTTCATCAAGAAACCTTTTCTCTGCAACAGAGACCATTCTAAAAGTAAAAACCCACAACCAATCAATGTACAGAGTTTTGAATCCCAGTCCCACATGCTACACCTACAAAACAATACCTGCTCTCAAGGCTTGGGGAGCATTGAAGAATATGGGTTTAAAGGAAGGTCAGAACCGGAGGAACAGGGAGTTTTCTGTGTGAGATTTGTCTCCTAGAAATGTCAAATGTTATGTCCATAAGGACAATGAGGATTCAACCATACAGGAATTATTATAAGGAACTAATGAATGCTGAGATCAGGAAAAATAATCTTTCTTAAGGAAGAACACACCACCTCATTATTTAATTAGAAATGGTGAGCCCTGAAAACATATAAGTAACATTGTACAGACTGAGAAAGTCATATATATATACTTATGAATCCACACACATTTATATTGTTACATATAACAACAAATAATGAAAAAAGATGATAAGTTACAAAGATCAGGGAAGTATATGGGAATGTTTGGAAGGAGGAAGGGGGAGAGAGAAATGGTGTAATTATAGTATAATTTCAAAAGTTAAAAAAAAAAATGCAACTTTAGCTGGGCATGGTGGTGCACGCCTTTAATCCCAGCACTTGGGAGGCAGAGGCAGAAGGATCACTGTGAATTTGAGGCCAGCCTGGTCTACAAAGTGAATCTAAGATAGCCAAGGCTACACAGAGAAACTCTGTCTCGAAAAAAAAAATGTAGCTTTAAAAATGGCCAGTGAACTAATAAGTTATCTAAGAAAGTTTGTAAATAGTTTTTTAAAAATGTTCAATGTCCTTAACAACAAGGGGAAAACAAAATTCCAACTGCTTGAGAGTCTCCTACAAGAGTCAGAATGGATGCTGTCAGGGAACCAAAGGTCTGAGGAAAGAGTCAGTGTCCACTGCTAACGGGGTGTAGACTGCAGCCACTGGGGATTTGGTGTGCAGGCTTCTCAAGAAACACAATTATATCTGTAATGCAGCTAAGTATGTCCATGAGATGCTAAGTTAACATACCGCATACGTGCATATGCATGTGTTCACTGCTGCACCATTCACAATGGCTAAGGTATGGGGCCAGCCTAGACATCTACCAAGTGATAAATGAATAAAAAAAAAAAAATCACGATGCATTTACTCAATACATTTTCTTTTACACATAAGGAAAAATGACATCATGACATTTGTAGGAAACCTAATTAACTGGAGGTCATTATATTCGGAAGATAAAACCAGAGTAGTAAAGACAGGTAGCATGGACATCATGAGGTGTTGGACCCGGATTTAAGTGTGTTTGGCAGGGTGGCATAGGTAGATCATTAAATAAGAAGGGGGCACTGAAATAGAAGAATGGCATTGTAAGTTTAGGAAACCAATAAACTGATTTGTTGATGGTGCCTACACTCACCCTTTAGTCCAGAAAAGTAAGAATCACTTATTCAATACCCTGCTGTAGCCAGAGGGCTGGGAGTAGCTTCGGTCCAGCCTACAGTGCAAAGTATTATGTGTCAAAGTGTAGGGGATGGTTTCCATTTTTGGAGGTTGTATTTGTGTCATGGTTTTCTGGCATGCCGCTGGTACCACGAGGAAAGGAGCGTGGGCTGACATGTGTGTAGCTTTGGGAAGTTAGTAAGAACAGTGCATATAATTCAATTCTATGTTCTCTGCCAGGAATGTTTGCTCTGTACAAAGGAGGTTGATCCTGGTTGATAATATTCTACCAGAGAGGGGAATGTACCACTTACTGCTGTGGTTTGATTGTGAAGTACATCCCACAGCCTCACATTTGTCGTTAGCTACTGATGAGGCAAAAGAATAGGGAACAGCGTGGGAGATGGGGAATTCCAGAGACTAATGTAGGGAAGGTACCGGGAGAATCTCAACTGGACACCCCTTGTCTACCTGCTAGTGCACCTATAGGAGCTTGGCTATATAACTCTCTGCTTTCCTGTAACTATCCAAGTGTTTTTAAGGGTCACCATTGAGTGCTAAGATCCTGGAAACTAGAGTGGCTGTCCTATAGATTCAAATACATGCCTCTAACAAAGGGAGGATAGAGATGGGTCGGTTGTGGCACCTTTAGGGCATTCCAGAAAACTATTCCCTAGGGAAATGAGTCTCTAGTATCAGCACACAGACAGTGAAGCGTTTTAGATCCAAGTGTGAAATATTACCTCCAGGTATGTGAAAATCAGACAGTGTAAATTTGTAAAGAACTGGTTCTACATAGGCATGAAAAACCCAAAATTTGGTAAGGCGTGGATTCTGAGAGACATTGAGGTTAGGCATTTGCTCTCAGGTCAGAGCATCTGCAAACACGCTCTGTAGGGCCCCTCATGGAACTGAGGGTGAAATCTTACTATCAATGGAGTTCACAGGAGGCAGTGAGGCCTGCACCATGGGATATCCACCAAAGAAAGCAAAAAAAATATGGAAAGAGACAGCCTAAGAAAGAGTTTACATGTCCTACAGGGATCACAGCTGAGGGACTCAGCTGTCTATGTCAACCACAGAATTTAGTATATGATATTTTTTTGATGGGTTTTTGTCTTGCTTTGGACTTGTCAATCTTTGGTGTGTTCCCATAATTCCATTTTGGAATGGAAATTCCTACTCTGTGTATTTGTCTGTTGGAAGCCTGCAATGTGTTGTCATTGGTTTAATTTTATAGGTGGTCACAGTTAGTGGTAGTCCTTGAGTGTAAGAAAAACTCTGGACTTTGGAGATTGAACATTTCTGGAAACATGATGACTTTTGAGGTTGGACTGAATGCAATTTGCAGCAACAGACAGCTATGTACCTTTGTATGACTGGGCTCAGTCGGACTGTAAAAAAGTCACTCGAGTGCAGACTACACTCCTGTGACCACAGACCTCATCTGGTAGATGGCTTCACTTGACCACAGTGCAGGTAGTACAGGTCACTAATATATTCTTATGATATGAGACTCATGGCACAGGAACAGGACAGTGAACAGAAGGCACCATCTCTGCACTGAGTAGCTTTCTAGTTGCTGTCTGTACTTGGTGAATTCATGGGGATGAACAATTTGGAATCCCAGAAAATTCCATACACACTTTCAGATCACTGCCAAAAGTGGGGTCAAAAAAACCCTGGGAAGAAGCTCAACCAATGATTGAGGCCTGACTGTACAATGAGAGAACCATGCATGCTTTCTCTTAGAACAGCATGCTACAGTGAGCTGTACCTTCAAGCAGAACTGTGTCTTTAAACACATAAAAACTGACAGAAACAAAACCAGAAAGAAACAGAATACTAATTTAAGATAGAGCTCTAAATTTAAGACATCATGGTTTTATATTATTTTTATTAAAGTAAAATGTAAAGATCCGTGTGAGGGTCATTTACATAAAGGACTTCGTGGGTTAAAGAATTGGTAGTATTTATTAGTATGAATATGCCTTAGAATTGACAACACAGTGTTGATCTCACATGAATTCGGTGTTGCATTCCATAGAGCTCATGGTTGACATTGCAGCGGGCTCCCCTTGCTGGTTTTCCCCCCCAGTCCAGCCTCTTCACCATCGTGTAGCTCATATCTTGTGGCAGAAGGCTCCTGAGATTGGACTTTGGAGACTGAACAATGGCAGAATAATTGCTTCATTCCTAGGCTATCTTATTGTTACCAAGGAAGCCACAACTGTTACTCTGGCTGAAATAAAAACACATATCACATTAATTAGAAAAACTGAAGCATAATGGCTTTGTTACAATATCTTCCCTGTGGTATGTATGTGTATATATACATGTGTATGTGTATAAATACATATATGTGTGTGTTATATAATACACACAGACACACACACACACACAGACACACACAGACACACAGACACACAGACACACACACACATGTTCACCATGTTTAATGCCAAACTACAGTACCCCGATCATGAAGGAAAGGCTGTCAATGACACCCCAATATAAACTCTCTCCACATTTCATAGAGAAGAACACGTAGTCAAACAGTGGGTGCATGTTGTTCCACTGCTGACACGGTGAGGACTTCAGTTCCCTCTTGGCTCCCTGTGGGCAGCTGAGGGTGGGGTTGGGACTCTGTCATACCTGATCCTTCACAGGTGTCACATGGCTGTTCTTTTCCAAATCCTCAGATTCAGGCAAACCATGAACCATTGGTGGACACATTGAATGTCCACAGCAATTTCTCTTGAATTCTTCAAAAGTCTTCATAAAAGAGCAAAATAAAACACTGAAAACCAGATACAGGAAAGATGTGTGGAGAAGAAACACAAAGCTAAGAATTCATGTAATAGTCACCATGTCAGCAAAGTGGTTCAGGCCCATCATGAAGCTCGTCTTGCCCTGCTCATAGTCTGCGTTGTGCTGCTCAATCATTTTCTTATTCTCTTCCCACACTGCTCTTCTGTGTCCTTCTACCTCCTGGAAAAAAAGACAACAGATAGTGTTTTCTCATATCAACTCTACACACCAGGCGACCAAATGGTGTCCAGTGATAAGAAGAGCCACCGAGAGTGATCTCAGGACACTGCAGCCAGCCATTCTCCTGGCCCACAGGAGCAGCATCGCTCACCACCCTGACTTCACAGTGCCTGTTTTCAGGCAAGCCCTTGTTGAGGGTTGGCCTCTACGGCCACATTTCTGCCTGTACAGCCCGACCAGCAAGAGCCACTCTTTCTGAGATCCCTCTGGACAGTGCCCATATTACCAACCGGGCTGTACTTTTTATTGAATTTCGTCTTCCATTCCTCCCATTCAGCATCCAAACTGGGATCAGAAGAGAAAGAAGCAGCTGAGGCCATTCCCAAGCAGGGGATGAGCAGGAAGACAGCACTAATCAGGTGTCAAAAACCTAGAAGTGGAGGATTTGGTCAATACTCAGTGATCTGCCACGAAAAGTCACACACAAGTACTGCTATGCATACTGACTAGGTTACATGTACAAGTATATATGTACATGCATATGTGAGTGTAATAACTGTTAGGTCCTGCTGCAGGGCGTGGCTGGCATGGCCTGCCCTCTACCTAGGGGCGGGACTTCTGCTCTCCAGAGAGTCACTATATAAACCGACATTTTGGTTCTAGGATCCCCTTTTTCCCCAACTTGCTTCCCTTATCCCCCCACCCCGACCCCAACGCAGGCTCCCCTTCCCTTCCCCCTCCTGTGCCACTTCTAATAACCAGCATTTATCTTATTCTAGCTTCGTTGCCAATTAGCTCATTCTGTTTATCTAATCGATCATCTGGTGCCGGTGACTGGGGGGGAGGGGGGAGGGGGAGTTGAGCCCCTTTCAGCCCCGCAGGCTGGACTGTTGGGGCCACTCCCTATACCTCAACGTTCTCTGTCTGCTATGATTTGATCTTCTTTAAGCCCCGGGAGAAGTTGAGGACCTCTGCCTGGTGACTCAGGGCCACGTGGGGATGGCTCCAGGTTATGCTTGTACCCCAGCTGCTGCCTAGAGGCCCCTGGTGCCTTTTTTGGGGGGGAGTCCAGAAATCCTCTGGACTCAGCTCTGTGAAGACATGACAGTGCAGAAAAGAGTCCTCTGGAACAAAGCCAGGCCTTTGTTCCAAGGTTATCTCACATTCCAGAGATGGGTGTTCCTGGATTTACCTCACCAAACTTAAGCAATCACGGTATATCGAATTGGGACGCCACTTCCATATTCTTGTGATTTGGCAAAGGCTGGGAGACAGGATTGCCACAGGGTGCCTACATAATTTAATTTTTCAAACTGCATCTGTCTATGTTTTGTTTTGTTTTTTAAAACATGCTCTCACCCCTCCCCCTCCCCCTCCCCCACATGGCCAGGCAAATGCTACTCCCTTTCTCCAACCCCACCCTCCAAGGAAAGCCTTCACATTCCTGGCATTCCTGAGGACTGTCCCAAGCCCCTTCACCTGGAGCCACCATTTGTTTAGATCAGCTGTATTTTTATAGATGGTAGTCCTCAAGCCTGTCAGAGAATCTGTAGAATAAGCACATTTAAATGCTTAATTAAAAAAGCTTAATGTGACAAGAGACCCCAGCTTCTGGTGGTGACCCCAAGGCCTCCAAGAAGACTTAGATACTGCCAGAGATGACCTTGCCTGGACTGTTGATACTGGGCAAATCTGCGCCAGCTGGGCTGCTGCAAAGGTCCCCCCCCAAACTGTGGACACTTGGAGAGTTGACTGCCCCATTTTGCCTAGACAAAATAAGGTCGGTCATTCTCCCAAAGTCCTCTTCCACAGAAAGAACTCTCAGGTTTGCTGGGCCAGGACTGATGCTGCCCTAAGATCTGTGCCCAGACTGAAGCCACTTACGCCACAGAAGCTACTGGGAAGGCTGTCTGAATAATAGGTAAGCCTCTGTCATATTAATCAATACTTCGGTCACTTGGATTATGCCCCCTGCGGTAGTTTATCTTCCTGTGGTCTCTAATGGGTTTGAAGACCAGTTTAACGACAAAAACCAAGACTTCAGATGCCTTCTCAGAAAAGTGTAAAGGCTATGTAAGGTCTGAGGATCTAAGGCGTGTTTGAGGGTGAGAAGGTGTTTTGAGGTTGGTAATAAGAAAGTGATTTAAGGTACATAAGAACTCTTCCATTACTATGCTACTGTTGTATGTAGACTGTTCAGAGCTTTAACATTAATCCGATTTTAAATTGTCTCCCGAGCCAATTTGTCTCTCTCTCTCTTTTTTTTTTTTTTTTTTGTAAACTTAAAAAGATTCTTGTAAGCTGCAGGAGATCCACTCAAATCCACAGGTCACACTCCAAATAAGTATTTCCTATTTCAGAGGATGGGATTCCTTTCCCATTCCCCAGTTTTGGGACTCTCTTCCCCCAACTACCAAGACCATAGGTCTAAACGTTTCAAATGTAAACTCCTTAACTTTAGCTTCTGCCCTTAACACACACACATACACACACACACACACACACACACACACACACACACACACACACACA
>OU015749.1:31124242-31141574 GCA_907169655.1 Acomys percivali | reverse complement strand
ACACACACACACACACACACACACACACACACACACACACACACACACGTTCGTTCCAGCATCCTGCCAGGTGCTGCATCCAGAATGCAAGTGCTCCAGCCTAAACCTCAAAAACTGCACTAGCTACACCTGCAGTTTCTTTGCCACATATGGTCTCACAGATCCTGAACTGCAAGTATAATAGCCTGTTCTTCTCTGACTTGACCAATATTTCAGCTTTTTGACCCCCCTGTCTCCTCCTACTATTAGCCTGAAGTGATCAAAAAGCCAGAATGCTGCGCTACCTATCCATTTATTACCAACAAAAGGCTAAGATATTAGGTCCTGCTCCAGGGTGTGACTGGCATGGCCTGCTGGCTACCTAGGCGTGGGCCTTCCACTCTCCCAGAGCTTCACTATAAAAAACAGACATTTTGGTTCCAGGGTCCCCTTTTTCCCCAATTCCCTACCATCTCTCCTTCTCTTCCCCCACCCCTACTGTGCACTTCTACTTCCCTTTCCCTTCCCCGCTGTGTGCTCCCCGACCCCCACTGTGCGCTCCCCTTTCCCTCCCTCACCCTCACTATGCACTTCCACTTCCCTTCCCCTTCCCCACTGTGTGCCCCCCTTTCCTTCCCCCACCCCCACCTTGCACTCCCCCTTCCCTCCCTCCTCCCCCACTGTGCGCTCTCCCTTCCCTCCCTCCTCCCCCACTGTGCACTCTCCCTTCCCTCCCTCCTCCCCCACTGTGCACTCACTCCCCCTTCTCTTCCCCCACCGCCACTGTGCACTCCCGGTGGTTCCCTTCCCAGTCCTGTACCTGCATTTATCTATTATAGTCAGAAAAGGTATTTCCGAGGGTAGGAGGGGGAAAAGAGTAGGGAGGAATGATGTAATTCTATTAACTCCTCCCTACAAAAAACCACCACCACCAAAAAAAACAACAACAACAACAACAAAAAAAAAAAACCCCGAAATAGACAAACAAGGAAACAAAGCCAAAACAAAATTTTTAAACCTAAGAAATAAGAAGGTCCCAGGTAAGCAGAGCACACAGGATCTAGAGTCTGTGTACATTCCTTGTCTTTGCTCCCACCTGGAGTGCTGCAGTGGAATCCAGGACTGTGCTCTCCAGGCCTTCTAAGAGCAACTGACCAAGGAAGCTAGTGGTGCAGGAGCAGAGCAGCCCGTGGCCCCACCCTTTCCTGCCTCGTCCATAGAGCAGTCACCAGCGAGGCTGACTAGCTAGGCAGACGATACCACAAGCAGGAAACCATGGTTCAGGGAACTAATCACACCTTAGGCCCAAGCTGTGTCATATAGAATGTGGCTTTTCTGAGAAACCTAGGACTCACAGGATGTTCTGGTTTCTACAGTTAACAATCTTTAGAGAACAAAACCACAGCAGGATGACACCCATGGGGACATCTCACAGTGCCACCCACTTATTCTGCATCTGTGTATTCTGCATCTGTAGGGAGAGCACACGTAGCCTACAAACTGTGAAGGAGCTCCAAACAGCACATCAACAGCGTCAAGCAGTGTGTACTTGTTTGTGTCTGCCTTGCCCGAAAACAGCCTTTGAAAGACAGGAACATGAGATAACCATTCCATAAACAGGGCTTGAAAGCTCTTGTCACTCAGGCTGAACATCAGTATCTCAGCTCAAGGCTTTACAATTGCCTAAACCAAAGAGCAGATGTCAGATGCATACAAAACTAGGTGGCCTACAGGGTTATGTCAGATATGGGGAAATTGCTGTGTTGACATCACCATTACACTGACAAACACAGCTGGGCCCATGATCACAAAGCAGATTTAACAAAAATTAGAGAAGACTACAGTGGCTTTGTTCTAGAAAATACAACTTTCTACATGTGATCAGCAGCTTGTTTCCATTTTGATATCTCATATGAAAAGATAAAAGAGCACGTGCGTGGCCACTTTCCTTTGCTATTCTCCAGAGTTTTGCTGAATTTTTGTCTGTCTGATAATTGAGATTTGAAGACTTTAGGATGCTTATTACAGATATCCTTTTCTTTAAAAAGAAAAAAAACAAAACAAAACCACATGTTCTCCCCAAGCCAAATTGGATGAAAATATAAGCAGAAAATTGATCCACACAGATAGTAATAATTCAGGAATAGAGTGAGAAGGATAGTGGTCTCCAGGGAAGAACTCAAAAATTGGTCCTTCAATATCAAAGGTCACACCTGAAAGCATACATGCAATTAGCATTATACAGATTGGAAGATGTGTAACCACAATTAATGCCAAAAAAAAAAAAAAAGAGGCTATGGGATGGAACAGAGCAAGGAGAGGTATATGGGAGCATTGGATGGAGGGAACGGGATGGGCAAGTGATGTAATTATAATCTCAAGAAAGGAAGTCAGAAGAGGTTCACAGCACGGGTGCAGGGCAGTGTAAGTGAATGAGGGACCACCTCTTTGTACAGAAGGAAAACAATTTTCTCTTGCCAAATTCATGTCAATTAAAATGATCAAATTTCAAATAGAATTGTAGATCACGTGCTGGTAGAGTGCACATAAAGTCCTGGAAACAAGGCTTAATCAAGAGGGGAGCACTGACTAAGGAAGAGGCTCACTCACACTTCCTCCCAGAGCACCATCGCAGGTCAGCTATGCTGTCAGGCAGAACTAGGTGTTAACCACAGATCAATTTACTTCCAGAAACCAGAATTCTGTGTTTTAAATAAAGCTTTATTTTAAAGACAGACTCTGTCTATTCTTTTTGAAGGTTAAACATAAACATCATTCTGTGAATCAAGATATGAAGTAGTTGAGAGCATGGGTTAAACTCTTGGTAAGGTTTTTATTAGTGTGAAGATGCCTTGGAGTCACAACACAGTGTGTAGCTTAAGGGACTTGAGTGTAGGATCCAGTGCAGCATGGGTTGGAAACTGACTTGGGAACAGCTTGCTGTTTCTGCTTCCCTTTGCCCAAGTTCAGATCTTCATTTTCACCACCAGGAGTCTCCCATCTTGGGTCAGAAGGCTCCTGAGACAAAGGCAGGGTGGCTGCTTCACTCCTTGTGAAACCTTATGCTGCCATCTGTGTTACTCTGGCTGGAAGCAAAGCACATGCAACATTAATTAGAAAGAATGCAACCCAGTGATTTGTCACAGTACCTCCTCTGGAACATCTGTTTTTCAAGGGCACTCACACCCTTACAGCTCAATCTTCAGTACATCTACCTCGAGTGAGAGGAAATGTCACCTACAACCAAATATCAACTGTAGCCGCTATTCACAGAGATGAACACCTAGTCATGCAGTAAACCGCATATTGTCCCATTCCTGACATAAGTGAGGAGGACATCAGTTCCTTCTTGGTTTCCCTGGGGGCAGTTGAGAGTGAGTGGAAATGTGACACTGTCATACCTGATCCTGTGCAGAAGCCATATCACCTCTCATTACCAATTCCTGTATTTCAGAATAGTCACCAGGTGGGTATGGTTGTATTTTGTCCTCTCCAAATATTGGGGGTAAAATGTTAATGATTGCTTTCAGTTTTTCTTCAGACTTCATGGAAAAAAGCAAATAAAACATTGGTAACCAATAGAGTAACTGCAATGTACGTCAAGAAACACAGAATTAAGCCATCCAAGTCACACACACCAGGTTACTAAAGTCATTCTCATCCAGGCCGGACTCATCTTCCTCCTGGCCACTTTCCATAGTGCTCGTAAACTCAGCCCACACTCCTCTTCTGTGTCCTTCTTCGTCCTAGAAATAAACATTAGTGACTGTATTTGCTTCATATTAACTCCGCACTCAAGCTGACCAAGTGGACTTGCTGTGACAGGTCAAGAGGAGCCAAGGAGAAGGACTCAGGACACTATAGCCTACTGTTCTCCATACTCTGCACTTCAGAAAGGCAGGCTACCCTGTATTTATAGTGCACAACTTTAAGCAAGTCCTTGGTGATGGTTGATCCTTATGGCTCTTTTATTGACTATATACTCCTAACAGCAAAGACTATTCTCTCTGAGATCCCTTTGGACAGTTCCCATGTTACCAACCAGACTCTTGCTTTTTTCAACTTTTATCGTCTGCTCTTGCAGTTCAGCATCCAACCTGGCATCAGGAAATGCAGCAGCCGAGGCCAGTCCCAGGCACAGGATGACTAGGAATGCAACAGGAGACATGTCTCAAGAACCTAGAGGGAAAAAGGAGAAACCTCAGTCTAAGTATTACAAAGCGATTATATTTTTCTTTCTTTTTTCTTTTTTCTTTTTTCTTTCTTTTTTTTTTTTTACTGATAAATTAAGGCACCCATGTGGCCAAAGTCTGTCTGAACGATTTCCAAGTGTTTACCTAAACAATGTGGAGAAAGCTAAGGATGTGACTCGTTTGAAGAAAGCATGTGGAGGTATTTGTTAGTAGCTGCCCGCGGCTCTGGGGAATGGCAACAGAAAGTAGTGTCACTGTTTTCAGATGAATGTGCTCATACCGCATAATTTCAAATGCTAAAGCTGTAACTAAGAACTTAAGGCAGAGTTGTCCTAAGACGTGGACATCATCCTCCTGCCTGTTCCACAGCAAGAGTTACCCCATGTTTTGGACCCTCCCCTCTTGAATGATAACACTCTACCTGTCCTTCCTGGGGAACCAAGAAAGACAACAAAGACAGCTGACCCACATTTGCCATTGTGCCTCCTGAGTCCCTACCCACTGCCTCAAAGAGGAAGGGATTCACAAGGCCATGCCACTAGAAGCCAGAGCCACTGGTGGGAGTGGAGTGCACTCCCAGGATTCTCAGCTCAGGGCTCTACAGGTCTTCAGTTTAATTCCGCCAGAAGATGCCAAGACAGGAGCATGCTGTTTGGTATCCCTTCTGCACAGGCCAGAAGAGATCAGAGGTTTTAGAGTCTGTTGATATGGGGAAAAGTGATCCTAACTAAATGGGTCATATGGGCCCAGATGCCATGGTGGCAGGGGACCATCCAGCACCCCCGCGACCAGGTTCAGACTGCACTCTCAGGGATCTAGTAGAAGCTTGGATGCCCGAGAGAGTCCTGGTAGGCTCCTTGGATCCTCCATTCATCCTTCCCTGCTTCTCCTCACCACGGCTCCTGAAGGTAAGGTTTTCCTCATTTGTAATAGGTCTTCCTCATTCTCCAGGGAGTCCCTCCAGGGCACTCCAACAGTTCCTAATCTACTTTGGCAGAGCCAGGGCCTCACCTGTGATGTCCGATGCTGTG
Source organism: Acomys percivali (assembly GCA_907169655.1). Taxonomy (NCBI): domain Eukaryota; kingdom Metazoa; phylum Chordata; class Mammalia; order Rodentia; family Muridae; genus Acomys; species Acomys percivali. The sequence goes on along the minus strand of OU015749.1, from coordinate 31,136,371 downwards.
TTTGGGCACACCTCAGACTCAGAGCTTCAGACGTCCCTGAGAATCCAGCATCTAGCCCAGTTGCACACCATTCTTTAAATCACTGATCTCTGGCTACTAAGCCCCACCCATTAATCCTACTGTCTTTATGATTGGCTTGTTAAAGGCGTTTCAGCCTCAGGCTCTAGGACTTCAGGCATTTACAGAAATCTCCTCTCGTGGTTTACTAGAGGATGGAGGATGGGTTGCCACAGAGGAAAACAGGGAGATGTGCGAGGGTCCTCTGCTGAGGAACGTCAGGAATGAACCTCGAGGCCTTGGCTCATTTAGTACCTGGTGTTGTGCTTTGTGGGTTATTTAAGAAAAGAATGTTTCCAGGTGTTTTAAGTGGATTTCGAGCCTAACCATGATCTTAACTCAGAATAAGAAATACCCTGGAGTAGGCTGAGTCAGATTATGCTTGTCTACTGTCACCTGGTGGGAATACAGAGCCTCGGGTACTCCTCCAGTGTCTGAGTTGGATTCAGGTGAGTATGACAAAAATAGAGGAAGGGTTAGAGAAATGACTCCTCAACTGAGAGCACTTGCTGATCTCGCAGAGGACCTGAATTCAGTTCCAAGGACCCACTTGAGGCTCCCAGCCATCTTTAACTAATGTTTCATGGAATCCAATATCCTATTCTTGCCTCTTTGAGCACTAGACACAAAAGTAGTATAGGTAAACACACATATACATGAAACAAAGGTAAATAAAGGTTTTTACAAAAAGAGACTAGCTAGTGGAAGGATGTCTTGAAACAGAGACTAGACAGTCAAGAGCAAACCCTTGGATGGGATGGGATAAGAGGACTAGGAGAACTAGGTCTCCCAAGATGCCTCTACTTAGGTTATGCAGCCTGCCTAGTCTCCTCAATCAGTGACACTTTAGCCTCTCTTGTCTTTAGCAACTAATTCATGATACATGAGTCATTTACTAAAAGGCTTTGCTAATACGTGGAGAAAGGTAAACGAGAAAAATGGAATTTTCCTCAGCTGCTCTTTCTCTCTGGGTTTTGCCTTATGAAAATTCGGGGTCCATCTTGAGATTTAAATTAAGACACTTCATGAACCTCAATTTTAAATGTGAGATAAAGGAAATGTAAGAACATATTTAGATAGAAGAAAACCCAGGTACATAATATTAACCACTAACTACTACAATCCGGAACTTAAAAACAGAAGTCACCAGGAGAACATGGCCCACCGAATTAACTAAGCAGGGCTCACATGGGCTCACAGAAACTAAAGCGGCCTGCATGAGTCTGTACCAGGTCCTCTGTGTATATGTTATGGCTGTTGGCTTGGTGTTTTTGTGAGACTCCTAACAGTGAGAGTAAGTGTATCTTTGACTCTGTTGTCTGCTCTTGGGGCTCTTTTCCTCCTATTGGGTTGCCTTGTTCAGCCTTCATATGAGGGCTTTCACCTTGTCTTATTGTATCTTTTTTTTTGTCCTGTCAGGTTTGGCTGTCATCTCTTGGAGGCCTGCTCTTTTCTGAAGAGGAAATGGAAGGGGAGAGAATTAGGGGAGAGAGGATGTGGGGCAACCTGAGAGGAGTGAAGCAAAGGAAAATTGTACTTGGAATATACTGTATGAGAGAAGAATCTCTTCGATTAAAAAAAGGCTCAAAAATCTTCTAAACTGTGATTTTTCTCAAGAACATAAAACATATTCATTACGGAAATCTTTTCCAGGAAAAGCAATCACCTTGCCATTTCCACAATAATGTTTTTTTTCTTTCTCATTAATTAATTAATTTAATTTACATCCTGATTGGGACTACTGCTTTCTTCCTTCCTCCCAATCCTTCCCTTTCACCTCCCTTCCCCTCCCCTTGTATCCTCCCTCCTTTCTTATCAGAGAAGGGGAGACCTTGAAGGGATATCAACCCACCTCGGTGTAGCAAGTACTGTTGTTCCTCCTCCTGAGGGCCCAGCCTGTGGGTGAAAGCAAGGGATTCAGGTTGAGTGGGTGAGTGGTAGGGAGTCACCACAGGGACACCAGGATTCTGGTGAAAGGGAACCTAGGGTGAGTGGGTCCAGACTTATTTATCCAGGAATATACAGCAAGTTATATTGCTTTGGGTGACCAATCAGGTTTCTCCACATCATCTCTGAGCTGGCCAATGGATGCTCATCTTGGGGCACCTTCCACCTGACTGCTTCCACAGTTATGTCTGTGGAAGCTGCCCCAGGCTATGAGCCTCAACAGCACTTTGTCAGGAATGCCCACAAAGTAGGACTGGGTGCGTCTTCTATTGAGGCTGGACAAGGCTGTCCAGTTAGGGGAAAGGGATCCAAAGGCAGGCAATAGAGTCAGAGACAGTCCCTGCTCCTGCTGCCAGAGGTCCTACATGAGGACCAAGCTGTACATCTATCTGTTAGATATGTGTGAGGGTCCTAGGTCTGTCCCATGGGTTCTTTCTGTTTGATGGTTGAATCTCTGTGAGTTCCTGTGGGTCCATGCTAATTGACCTTGTAGGTTTTCTTGTGGTGTCCTTGACCTCCACAAAGGTCTTTCAATCCTTCCTTCCCCTCTTCCATAACATTTCCCAAGCTCTACCTAATGTTTGTCTCTGGGCCTATACATCTGTTTTCATCAGCTTCTGGGTGAAGCCACTCAGATGACAGTTGTGCTAACCTCCTGTCTCCAAGTATAGCAGAATATTATTTAACAGCATCAGGGGTGGGCTCTCTCATGGCATGTGACTCAAGTTGAGCCACTCACTGGTTGGTTGGGTTGAAGGTTTTGTGCATGGGTTGGTGTCACCCTCCCTCCACTGGAAGACCCACTTGGCTACAGGAGGGGACTACTTCAGGTTTCAAATCTCTTGCTGCTAAGAGTCTCAGCTAGGGTCACCCCATAGACTCCTGGGAGCCTCTCCTATCTCAAAGATGTTCCCTACCACTAGTTTCATTTCTCTGTCCTAGCCTACTCGCCCTCATCCCACATCTCGTGCCCACCCCCACTTCCTCCTGATCCCCTCTCCCACCTAGTTCACTTCCTCCATGTACTTCAGATGTTTATTTTATTTCCCTTTCTGGGTGAGATTCAAGCATCCTCCCTTTGGCCCTCCTTGTTACTTAGATTCTTTGAGTCTGTAGATTATAGCATGGTTATCCTGTACTTTATGTCTGATATCCACTTATAAATGAGTTCATATCATGTGTGTCTTTCTGGGTTTGGGTTGCCGCACTCAGGATGATCTTTTCTAGTTTCATCCATTTGCCTGCAAATTTCATGATTTCTTTGTTTATAATAGCTGAGTAGTATTCCATTGTGTAAATGCACCACATTTTCTTGATCCATTCATCAGTCAAGGGACATCTAGGTTGTTTCCAGTTTCTGGCTATTATGAATAAAGATGTTATTTTTTAAAAGCCAAACTTTTGCCTTGTTTTGTATCTTTTTGTGTCTTCTTTTGCGTGGCTGTCATCTCTGGGAGACCTGCTTTTTTCTAAAGAGGAAAAGGAGGGGGAGTGAATCGGGGGGGGGGGGGGGGAGAGCTGGGAGGGAGCTGGGAGGAGTGGAGGGAGGAGTGACTGTGGTTAGGATGTATTGTATGAGAGGAAAATCTCTTTTCAATTAAAAACAGACACAAAAATTGTCTAAGTCATTGTGTTTTTTTTCAATTATTCAAAACACATTCATTATGGAAATCCTTTCGGAAAAACAATCACCATATCATTTCCACATAATATTTTCAATGGATATTTTTACTCATTTTATCAAAATGGGCTCAGAATTACATATCTTATACATATCATAATTTACATATTTTCTGATTCAGATTCCTTTGAGCCCAACCCAGAAGCACTGTGTGACCTGTCCGTCTTTTCACTAAGTAACACATGCATTTTATGAAAGCTCTCATTTTAAGAATTGTAGGTATGGGGCTCAGTGGCACTAGCTACTTAGAAGGCCATTAAAGAAGATACATCTTGCGAGGTAAGGCATTTTCCAGAAAGCTTGATGGCCCAAATTTAAGGCACTCCTGTATGTTGTCCTTTGACTTCCACATACATGCCCTCCCCCCAAATTTAAAACATAAAAGACAAACTATAATTTTTCCTTAAGTCGCATAAACTAGGCCCCAATATCATGTATCCAAATTTCTTCTCTTTCTTCTTTTTAATTTTTAGGGACATATAATATTTATTGCATAGTGCGGGTGATTTGAATAAGATGTCCCTCTATTCTTGAACATCTAAATTGTTGGTCCCCAGGTACTGACACTCTTTGGGTAGATTTGGGAGAGTTGGCACCAATGAGGAAGTATGTCGCTAAGTTCAGCCATTTAAAATCCGTGCACTTGCTCTTGGCGCGCTTTCTATGCTTGTGTCTGTAAGATGTGAGCTCTCAGCCACTGCTCCAGCTGCCATGCCTGCCACCTGCTTCCATGCTGCTTCTGTGCTATGAACCTCAAGACTCTGGAATCATAGACCTAAGGCAACTACTTCCTTCTGGAAGTCACCTTGCTCTTAGTGTTTTCTCACAGCAGTAGAATAGTAACTGATACACACAGAGACATCAGTTTTTTTCCCTATATAATATAATATTTCATGAACATTTGGTTGCTTCCCATGTGAGGGGTGTAAAAAAAAAGATACCTGTCTCCTCTACACTACCAAATGTGCACAAAGTCTAAATTTGATCCAAAAAATTTGTAGTTCAACAAAAACGGTGATGAATGCTGAAGCCAGAGAGTAAGACATTGTTGCTGTAAGTCATTGGATACTTGTTTATACAAAATCTTGTATCATCTTAATTTAGGCCTCTAAACCTTGTTCTAAGCCCATCTGTGCAAGTCCTTGTATCATCCTGTTTCAGCCAACAATGCTATCAAGTCGGTTTAGCACAAACCCCCACCCTTACTGTCTGACGACCCTCTCTGTCTGATCAGGAGCCTCTTTCTCCACCCATGCTCCAGGTTATATCTCCTCATGTGGCCAACAGCATGATTCCTGGAGCTCTGCTTAATCATAATCCTCTTCCTCTGATGCTTCTTAACAGTTTTCCATCTACTAAGGTCCAGTCTGCTCCTGTGCTATCAACCTTACGCATCCATCTGTACGTGACACCACGCATTCTCTCTCCTCTTACTGTAGCACTCCATACAAATGACTTTTGTAGCTAGAGCCTACTCTTTAATACAGTGTTCCTAGATACTTTAAATAAGTAATCAATTATTTAATTCTAATATGTTTTAATAACTTCTCTTAGTCAGTAGTTCACGGCCCTTTCTTTTCCCTCTGCTTCGCTAGACCATGTTCTTGGTGACCCTGAATCCTCAATTCCTATAACTTTAGGAGTTGTGGTCTACCTCTTCTGGTGCCTCACAATCCAGTTGGGAAAAGCAAATGATGCTGCTGATGGAGGAGTGACAGTGAAGAACACGAAGACTCAACTTACATTTCTGAGGCCAGGTGACCCAGTGCTCTGTGCTTTTTCTGTGAAAAGGGAGAACAGGAACATATTCTGCTAAATGGAGCACCATTGACAACGCAAACGATCACAACTAAAGTTAGAGTATCAAAACATGCAGTTTATTTGGGTTGTTCACAGAAGCTTGGGTGAAGAGCTATTTGCAAGAGAATGAGAAGTAGCCATACCACTAAAAAAACCTCAAACATCGTAGTGGGAATAACCTACAAAACTGCATCCCTAGAACTTCCTTTACACTTGAGGAGTAAGAGATACTTACAAGATTCAGAAAGCCTCTGAAACTTACAAAATTCACAAGGCCCCTCCCTGGGGTTCTAAAAGCCACAATCAGCTTAAGTTACATACAGCCTAATTTTAGAATGGATATACAGCTGGTCTTAGTTTCAACAGCTCATATTACTGAAATTGAGCCATAGGGTTCTGCATACAATACCCTAAGGAATGATTCAAAAGTAAGAGTGAATGTTTCTTCAGGAGAGAATAGGAGATGGCAAGGGTGGTGAAGATGTTGGAAATCTGCAGCCTTGAAGTATCCTCGAGATACCATCAGACTTTAGATGTCTTTCTTTTTAAAATTTTTTTATTAATTTATTCATATTACATCTCGATTGTTAGCCCTTCCCTTGTTTCCTCCTACTCCTCCCTCCCTCTTCTCCCCTTCTCCCCTCCCCTATGTCTGTGATTGAAGGAGACCTCCTCCCCCTATATATGCTCTTAGAGTATCGAGTCTCTTCTTGGTAACTTGCTACCCTTCCTCTGAGTGCCGCTAGGCCTCCCCATCCAGGGGACGTGGTCAGAAAAGGGGCACCAGAGTTTGAGTGAGAGTCAAATCTCACTCTCCACTCACCGGTGAAGAATATCCTGTTCGTTGACTAGGTCGTGGTAGGGGTTCGAAGTTTACTGCCTATATTCTCCTTGGCTGGTGCCTTAGTTGAGGAGGACCCCAGGACCCAGACCCGCCTTTCATAAAGTTCTTCTTGTAGGTTTCCAGGACCCTGTGGGTCCTACTATTTCCCCATTCTTCCATGCTACTCTCACCTAAAGTCTCAATAGGATGTCCTCTCCTCTGACTCACTTTCCTGGTAAGTAAAGTTTTTCATGGGACGTATCCCTTGGACTAGTGTCTTGATATAAGTAAGTACATACCATTTGTCTCTTTTTGCTTCTGGTGAACTCACTCATTATGATAATTTCTAGATCAATCCATTTGTCCACAAATTTTGAGAATTCCTTGTTTTTAATAGCTGAGTAGTATTCCATAGTGTAAATGTACCACAGTTTCTTAGTCCATTCTTCTACTGAGGGACATTTAGGCTGTTTCCATGTTCTGGCTATTATGTATAAAGCAGCTATGAACATGGTTGAGCATATGTCACTGTTGTGTGATAGGGCATTTTCTGGGTATATTCCAAGGAGTGGGATAGCTGGGTCTTGAGGAAGCCCTATTGAGAAGAGCATTTCTGGCAGAGCTCTCTCTTGTCTACTAAGGTAGAAGCAATGTTCAAGGGCCTTGAATGGCATCAATGATGCAAATGATTCTATTTCATATTTTATTCTGTTCTATAAAAATCTTTGTTCTTCAATCAGTACATATTGTTACAACTTAGAATAAAGGTTAATCCATGTAGCAATCTCCTTTGTTTACATAAATGGGAACACCAATAATTCTGTTTCTTATGTTAAAACACCATAATGAATATCATCACACGTGCATCTTCATGTTATAAATTGGTTTCTTGATCTGGAACAGCTTGCTGAAGAAAAGAGGTACTCTCAATTCTACTCCAACCTTCACAAGTGATATTACCCATTTTGCCAACATTTACAAAGAAAATCATCTCAGAAAAGTATCTGGGAAGAAAAAAACCCTGAAAAACAAATATCCTTCCCATATACAAATGACAAAAAGACTGAGAAAGACCTTACACAATAGTTTCAAATAATATCAAGTATCCTGAAGTAACACTAATCAAACAAGTGAAAACTTATATGATAAAAACTTCAAACATTTAAAGAAAGAGAAATTGAAGAAGATATCAGAAGATGGAAAGGTCTCCCATGCTCATGGATCAGTAGAATTAACACAGTAAAAATGGCCATTCTACCAAAAGCAATCTAGAGATTCAATGCAATCTCATCCAAATTCCAACACAGCATTGAAAAGACAACTATCAACTTCATATGAAAAAACAGAAAAACACAGAATAACTATAATAATCCTGAACAACAAAAAACGGATGGAAGTTTTGTTATTCCCTATTCCAAGCTATACTACAGAGCTACAGCAATAAAAACAGTATTGTATAGACATAAAAACAGACATGTTGACCAATGGAATTAAAGTGAAGATGCAGACATAAATCATACACCCATAGACATCTGATTTTTTTTTTTTATAAAGAAGCCAGATATACACACTAGAAAAAAAAAAGACATCTTTTAAAAAAATGTTGCCAACCAAAGAGCATGCATGTACTGGACCAGGGCCCCCCCATATATAACAAATGAGCAATTTGATCTTCATATGAGTTCCCTAGTAAGATGAGTGGGTGCTGTCTGTGACATGGACTCTGATGCCTGCTTTCAATCACTTTGCCCTAATTGCGCTGCTCTGCCTGGCATCAGAGGACAAGGAGCAGCTCAATCCTGATGCAACTTGATCTGCTGCGGTGGTTTGGTGATGGTGGTGGGCTCCTTTTTCTGAGGAGAATAGGAGGAGGAATAGGAGAAGAGGGTGGGAGGGAGGGACCAGGAGGAGAACAGGGAAGGGCTATGATTGGGATGTAAAGTGAATATATAAAATAAAAATAAGTTAAAAAAATGGTTTAGGTCAACCTAGATAGCTGCATGTAGAAGAATACTTACCACCTTGCACAAAACTCAACTCTAAATGAATCAAGACCTCAATATAAAGCCAAATACTTGATAAGAGAGAAAGCAGGAAACAGCCTTGAGCTCATTCAGACAGGAGAATTCCTGAACAGAACATCACTAGAACAGATATTAAGATAAAAAATTAACAAATAGAACCTCATGATACTAAAATGCTTCTGTAAGGAAAAAGGCACCATTATTCAAATAAAGTGGCAGCATACAGAATTGCAAAAGATTTTTATCAACTCCACATCCAGTAGATGGCTAATATCTAAATATATAAATAACTCAAGAATCTAGATATCAAATAACCAAATAGCCCAATAAAAATGAGAGTACAGATCTAAACAGAGAATTCTCAATAATGGAAAGTCAAATTGCTGAGAAACACTTAGAGAAATGTTCATCATCCTCAGCCAGGGAAATACAAATCCAAACTATATCAAGATTCCATCTTACACCTGTCAGAATGACTAAGATAAAAAACACAAGTGACACCTCATGCTGGGTATCAAGCAAAGGGAATACTCCTCCATTACCAGTGGGAGTGTGAACTTGTGCAACCACTATGGAAATCAATATGGCGGTTCCTCAGAAATCTACAGCAAGATCCAGCTTTTGGAAATATACCCAAAAGTTGCTTCATCCTACCACAAGGATACTTGATTAACCATGCTCATTGCTGTTCTAATCATGGTTGCCAGAAATGGAAACAGCCTAACACCCCTCAACAGAAGCATAGATAAATTGTAGTACATTTACACAATGTAGCATTACTCAGCTGTTAAAAAAAAAAATGACACCATGAAATTTACAGGCAACTGGATGGAACTAGAGAAATAATTATACCGAATGAGATAACCCAGATCCATAAAGATAAATATGGTATTTATTCACTCTTATGCATATATTAGCCATTAAACAAATGATAACCACCCTATAATCTATAGACCTAGAGAGGGTAGATATAGAGAAAGGACTAGTCAGGACACATAGATCTTCCTGTGAGGGCAAAATAGAACAGATTTTTGAGTGAATTGAGGGTGGGGTCAGGGGATGGGAATAGGAGGATTAGGTGGTGTGGCATAGGGGAGATAGGGTAAGGAAGGTGAGAGAATGTAGGGAGGGAGAGAAAGCTGTAATTGAGTGGCACTTGTGGGATGGTATGAAAATCCAGTGCAGTGGTAATATATGAAGATGACTCTAGTGAGATCTTCTAATGATGAGGGCTATGGAGCCCCAACTGACCATCTCTTGTTACCAAATAGGGCTTCTAGTACTGGGACTGGGTTGCATTGAATTGACTAATTGGTCAAGGCTAGGTGTCCCATGGAAATCCCCAAGCAACCCAAGCTGTTGCCAAGACAGTGGGGGTACTCTCAACAAACTGAGAACAGGACCCCATTGCTGAGGGCACCGCCCACACAACTCACTGAATATCGAAAAGTCAAAGTGGTGACTACATGGCACCTTCACCCCTACTTTATACTGTCTTTGTTGGTGAAAGCCTACTCTACAGGCTACCCAAAGAGACACAGAAACACCAACCAACCCTCAAAACTTTTGACCTACAATCTTTTCTGCCTGCAAAATATGCTCTGGCAACGGTAGCACAGAACTTGTGAGAGTAGCCAAGCATATGTTCCACTCCATGAGGTGAAAACCATATCCAGTACTTATTGGAGGGACCAAGAACCAGAGACTAGATTGCCCAGAGATCTAGGGTAAAAGCAAACACTACTTGTATTTAAAAGGAAGTATCAACAAAATGACTCCTAAAAAAATTCTGCTCTACCCATAGATCAGTGCCTTATTCAGTCATCATCAGAGATGCATCCTCCTGCAGCGGACAAGAACTGATGCGGAGATCCACTGCCAGATATTACACAGAATCAGAATCCTTGGAACTCTCACCTTTAAATGGGTTGTCTCCACCAACTCCCTCCCCTCAGAGCTCTGAGAACCACATGGAAGAGGATGGAGTAGGAGTACAAGAGTCAGGAGAGATGGAAGATACCAGGAGAACAAATCCCTATAAATCAGCTGAGCAAGGCTCATATGAACTCACAGAGACTGATGTGACAAGTACATGGTCTACATGGTCTACATCGGGTCCTACATGTGTATTCTGGCTTCCAGCTTACTATTCTTATAGGACTCCTCAATGTGTGAATGAGTGCATCTCAGATTCTTGGGTCTGATCTTGGGGTTTTTTTTTTTTCTTTCTGTTGGGCTACCTTGTCCAGGATCAATGTGATCATTTTTGTTTTATTTTATTTTATTTTGTCGTGTTTTGTTGTTATCTCTTAAAATCCTGTTCTTTTGTAATGAGAGACAGGAAGAGGATGGATCTGGAAGGGAGCGGAGGAGGACAAGAATCAGGAGAAGTAGAGGGAGAGGAAACTATAATCAAGATATATTTTATGAGGAAAGAATCTATTTTAAATAAAAGAAAAAATAATTAAAAACTAAAAAAAAAAGCATTGTGATTTGTTCCTGTGACTTCCATATTTGTTTGGGAGTTGTTTTATTTTCAAAACTATTACCATTAAAACTTCAAGATATCATTACTTCAATATCATATTTACCAAAATTTTGGTTGTATTCAAAATATGATACTTAAAAGTATCAATGCGCTTTAATGTAACTTTGACATTATATGCTTACTATGAAGAGTGAATGAAATTAAATACTGGTTACATGGAAATAAATGACACATAGATTTGCAAAGCTCTTGGACACTTTGTTTCTGTTTCAAGCATAAGAACACAAGTAGGATATGTTACCCATGAAGTATGATGTATCATTTCACCCACCATGGATTGTTTGACACTCACATGCCAGAGACAACAAACAGCTGTATAATTGTATTTAAGACTCACATAACAGGAGAGAAATCATGCCTGGTGCTGGAATTCTAGGTAACTTCGTGGGGCTAGTGAGGTCATGACCTTAGAGGACAACCTTCTGGGCTGGAGAGATGGTTCAGCCATTAAATGCTAGGCTCACAACCAATAAAATAAGGAAGCAACCTACTACTACCACTTTACTAGACCAACATAATTCCTTACTCTATCGTAAATCTTATCCTTATACCCTCAGATAAGTGGAGCTATTAACCCTCTCTACAGCTACTGGAGATCATCACAGAGAACTACAGCTGGACGCAATGCAGTGATCCATGGATTGTGGGAAATGCAGCCCCAACAGATACATCTGCATCCCAGCCCTTGTACCTATGACCCAGGAGTCATCTCAGAAGAGGAGACAGCATGGTGCTACAGGCTGTCTTTCTGCCCCATTCTCACATGTGACCTGAACTGCCAGACTCTCTATTGCTCATCTAGAATTCTCCTGGCTTCCCAAAGCAAGCCAGTTATTAAAGCTAAGTGGTTACCATCCGGCTTTCATCTATTCTCGGCCACACTTCAATCTCTTCTTCCCCGTGTTTGCTGTTCTAAAGTGTATACACTTTCTTGTTTTTCTTCTTCATATTCCCCAAAAGATAAAAAGTTAAAGGCCACAGACCATCACGTCTGTGGAACAGTCTCTCCTTGAGATAGCTGCATAAACGAGTGGAAAAACAGCAACATCAATGGACATGTTAATGTAGAAGGACAATTTTTTCACAGGGTCCTGTTATAGACAAAGCACTACAAGCAACTAATGACTGCTTGGAGATTGAGCATGAACCCATCCCAGTGATGAGCTCCCTCATTGGCTATCCAATGCGCTCTCTCTCTCTCTCTCTCTCTCTCTCTCTCTCTCTCTCTCTCTCTCTCTCTCTCTCTCTC
>OU015749.1:31068013-31109527 GCA_907169655.1 Acomys percivali | reverse complement strand
TGCAGGCAACCTCCTCACTCAGCTGGCACTTTCTTTGCTGCATGGGACTGTCATCTAATGAAGTTCAGTTTGTAAGTAGTTGGTCTTAGTTCCTGTGCTACACAGTCTTACCCAGAAAGGCCTTTCCTGTGCTGATCGATTGAAGTGCACATCCCACTTCTGAAAGTTTCAAATTATTAGGTCTTGAGATTTCTGAACTATTTGTATTTGAACTTTTCTCAGGGTGAAATATGATGGTCAAGTTTTATTTTTCTACAAGTAGACTTTTCATTATGACTTGTTGACGATGCTGTCTTTTCTCCAATGTATATTTGTTCCATTCTTGTAAAAAGTCAATTAGCTGTAGCTGTGTGAATCTACATCTGGCTCCTCTAGTCTAATCCATTGTTCTATGTATCTGTTTCATGTGCCAGTGTCATGCTATTTTGATACTATGACCCTGTACTATAATTTGAAATCAGGTAGGGTGATGCTGCTCACAGTATTCTTTTGGTCCATGAGTTTTTGCTATCTTGGTCCTTTGTGCAATCATATACATATTGTGGTTGCGGTTTTACATGTCTGTGAAAAATAAGGCTGGGATTTTTACTGTGATTGCACTGAATTTGTAGAGTGCTTCTTCTGGGATGGCCATTTTCACATTAATTTTTCCAATCCATGATCATAGAAGGCCTTCTTACCTTCAAATGCCTTCCTTCATTGTTTTCTACAACTTCTTAAAGTTTTCACTATAGATGTTCTTCACTCAATTATATTTATCCCTAAGTATTGTCTATTTAGGGCCACTATGAATAGGTCATTATTTATTTGATTTCATTTTTAGTACATTTTCCACTGCTAACTGAGATGACTTCAAATTTGTGTGTTAATTTTATATCTTGCCACGTTGCTAAATATATTTATCAGTTCCAAGAGTGTATTGTGGAATCTTTTGAGTTTATTATGTATAGAATAATATTTTGTATGAACAGTACTGTTTTATCTTATTTTCCTATTTGTATCCTTGAGATTATAATCTAATTACAACATTTCTCTGTTCCCTTGTCTAAATCCAAATCCTCCCATGTGCCCTTGGGCATTCCCTTCCAAATTCATGGCTTCTTTTTTCATGAACTGTTAATGCATGCATGTACATATTTGTCTATACATATATATATTCTTAATGTAATCCATTGGATCCATTGGAAATCTATCTGGTGCTATCTCAGAAAACTGGGAATAGGGCTTCCTCAAGACCCAGCTATTCCACTCCTTGGAATATACCCAGAAGATGCACCAGCACACAGCAAGAAAATTTGCTCAACCATGTTCATAGCAGCCTTATTCATAATAGCCAGATCATGGAAACAGCCTAAATGTCCCTCAGTAGAAGAATGGATAAAGAAACTGTGGTACATATACACTATAGAATACTACTCAGCTATTAAAAACAAGGAATTCCCGAAATTTGTGGACAAATGGATTGAGCTAGAGGTGATCATAATGAGTGAGTTAACCCAGAAGCAGAAAGACTCAAATGGTATATACTCACTTATATCTGCATACTAGCTCAATGGGCATGTCCCATGAAAGCCTCCCCTTACCAGGAAACTGGGACCAAGGGGAGGACATCCTATTGGGACTCTAGATGAGAGAACAATGGGAGAATAGCAATGTAGAAGGATCCAGTGGGTCCTAGAAACCTACAAGTAGAACATTATGATAGGCAGATTTGGGTCATGGGGTCCCACTCAAACTAAGGCCCTAGCCAAGGACAATACAGGTGGTAAAATTTAAACCCCTACCCTGATCTAGCCCATGGACAGGACAGTCTCCACACTTGAGTGGAGAGAGGGATTTGACTTTCTCAAGTACTCTGGTGCCTCACATTTGACTATGTCCCCTGGTGGGGGAGACCTAGTGGCACTCAGAGGAAGGACAACAGGTCACTGAGAAGAGACTTGATACCCTATGAGCATATACAGAGGGAGGTAATCCCTCTGAGGAACAGTCATAGGGGAGGGGAATAAGGGGAAAATGGGAGGGAGGGGAGAATGGGAGGATACAAGGGATGGGATAACCATAGAGATGTAACAAGAATAAATTAATTAAAAATAAATTAAAAAAAAACAAATAATGTTACTTGTATTTATTTATTCTGAGTTGATTTTCTGGCACTGGACAACCAGTTAATGTGTTCTTCCTTGGGGAGGACCACTTGTCCACACCCAGCTTTACTCACTTGCCTGCAGTTCTTTGTATAGGTTTGAGGCCTTTGGAATGTTGGTCATTCCCATCTTTGTTCTGCTTATGTTTGGGCAGTTGCTTGTGAGCCTTCATAGATATAGCTTTTGATGTTAGTAGGAAACACAGTCGCATAGCAAAGCGCTAGATCCACTGGGCTCTTAAAATCTTTCTGCACTTTCCCACAACATTTCCTGAGTCTTAGCTGTGGGAGTATTTTATAGATGTATCCAGTGGGACTAGGCTCTATAACTCTGTATTCACATTGGCTATAGTTTTATGAGTGGTCTCCATCTGTTGCAAAGAGAAATTTTCTTGATGAGGGGCGAAACCTATACTTATCTGCGAGTATAAGAACAAATATTTATATGTTGTTGTCAAGGATTGTGCTGATTTAGAAAATGATTGCTTGTAGATTCTTCTCCTTATACAAGCATGATTTCACAAGCACTGAGTAGTTACGTAGGTTTCCAGGACCAGACACAACATTCCTCTTGTTGAGCAGGTCTTATGTCTAACTAGAGAGCCATTGGTTACCACTAAGGTAATTCATTATTACTGAAGACACCATGCACATGGGCCCAAATACCCATGATCTGGAGCTGACCTGAATGCCCCCTCCCTGAGGAGTGGCTCTTATGGTACCAGAAGACTCCATGAAAGCTTCAAAATGAGGGAGACAACTAACAGTCCTACTTATCTTTGAGGTCTATGAACCTCAACAATAACCAGCATTGAATGATACAATATGGATGCACATACCTTGTATGATTTTTTCCTTCTCTTGTATTACTAATCTAGATTAGATTTCAACCACTATATTGAATAGGATTGGAGACAGTATTCACCATTATCTTGTTCCTGATCTTAGTCAGACTGAGTTTTGCTTCATTTGCCATAATGATGACTAAATGCATGATATACATAGTCTTTGTTGTGTTTATGTATGCACTCACTATTACTTTATCCTAAAATGATATTAGGTTTTGTCAAAGAGAGGCCTTGTGATTTCTGTTTTGAGTCAATATATGTGACTGGTAATTGTTCTGGTTGGTTTTGTGTGCCAATTTGACACAAACTAGATTTATCAGAGAGGAAGGAGCCTCTGTTGAGAAAATGCCTCCATGAGATCCAGCTGTAGTGCATTTTCTCAATTTGTAATCAATGTGGGAGAGCTCAACCTATTGTGGGTGGTATCCCTGGGCTGGTTGTCCTGAGTTCTATAAGAAAGACATTTGAACAAGCCATGGGAAACAAGCCAATAAGCAGCATTCCTCCAAGGCCTCAGCTCCTGCTTCCAGGTTCCATCTCCACCTGAGTTCCTGTTCTTACTTCCTCCAATGATAGACTATGATCTGGAAGTGTAAGCCAAATAAACACTTTCTTCCCCTGCTTCATTTTTAGTCATAGTGTTTCATCACAACAATAGATATTCTAAGTAAGATAGAAACATTTGTTTATTTCCACATGGTGATTTACTTCTGGATCTCCGGAATGAAGATAACTTGGTCACGATAAATGATCTTTTTGATATGTCCTTGAATTACATTTGCCAATTGATAAATTTTAGAATTTTTGTGGCTAAGAATCTTGATCTCTAATTTTTATTACTGATGCTATTATTTTTGTTGAATATGGATATGGCTTTGTACCAGGATAATATTGGACTCATAATTAGTTTGGCAGTTAAGGAATGAGTATCTTGAATATAAGAGAGAATGAGTGGGTGAAGGGTATGGTAGTTTGGGAAATAAAAGGAACGGGGTAAATGATGTAATTATATTTTAACTTTAAGAAAGAAAAGTGTTTTTTGTGATAACTTGATGTTCTTTAAAGAACAACTAGCGTCTCCTTCACCTGTGCATTCCCTTTTAAATTCAAGACCCTCATTCCAATTGAGTGGAGCATAGTCTAGCCATCTGTACTGCTACATTCTACCACAAGTCGTTAGAAACGTCCAGTCTATAGGAAGACTCATAGACATTCTAATATTTGAATATATTTCAACAGCAGTTACATTGATTGTGTTAATGCATATTGCACATGTAAACTGAATTCAAATTGTGCTCTATAAAGGACAAATATTATGCCTCAGTTAAACAAAAGTTCAAATGATATTCAAAAGCAAAGTAATTTAGAAATCATCTTTGCCTATCTGTTAATCAAGCTTAATTCCCACAAAGGACTATGAAAGACACAGGCTATGAGAAGGTGGAGTCAACTCTGTATAGGCCAGTGTTTCATTATCTACTGGGAATATAGGCTAAGAACACTCACTATTTGATCCCATGTATATAAAACTGTATATGATATATGTGAATATGTACATACACAAATACCTACATATATGTGTACATACATACATACATACATACATACATACATACAATTTTTCCATATATACATGCCTATGGCAAAGTTCAGTATATTAGAAAAGAAGCTCAAGGTCTAACAACAGTAACCAACAATAGGACAGGACACTGCCTACAAAGGACAGTATTTGAAATGCCTCTCTTGCCATTCAGTGCCATTGAGGCACTGAAGATTCTGGAAGTGTCACCTGAACCACAGTTCTGTAACTGTGGGTATCATGACCTTGATGTCTTTGACACAGAAACAAAGGAACTAGTACATAGTTGAGGTGCTGGATAGGGGCAGTCACTCCTCAGCGTGATGCCGTGGAGCAGTGTACTGAGCCATCACACTTCACAGAGCATTGAAAATTGGCAAACTTATGTTGGTTTAAAAATATTAAATCCAAAAATGGTCATATATTCTTTCAGATCAAGGTTTCTGGTACATAGAACCCTATAAGCAGACCATAACTAAAATCGAATAAAGGCCACCAGAGAAGAGCCACTTACTTTTTCTCCTAGAAGGCTACAACCATTCTCAGTGCTATCTTCAAGATAAATTACATGTTTGACTCCCCCCCCAAAAAAACACCACTTCACAAAACAGAAAGATGCTAGAAATTATATTTGAAGTTAACCTTTTTTAAAAGACCATTTGCACAATCATTAAACTTGAAAGTCAAGTTGATGCGGGAATCCTGAAGACACATTAGTACAGAGAATTAATTACAGTAGTTGCCATGTTGAAATAAAGCAAGTGGGTCCCCAGAATCCACATCATAATGTGGCTCTTCAGCAACTCAGCTGTTGAAGACACTCGGCAAAGGCTGGCCATTGTGAAGTGGAAGGCACTCCACTAAATGATGTCTCCGCGTTTCCTTTCTTGTAGCTACCAGGAAGCTCAGAATATATCGGGGTAGGAAGCTTTTGAAGCAATTCCACAGTGGTTGTTTTTACCCCTGGAAAGCATCATGTAGCCACCAATGCCCCAGCCTTCACCCCAGCTGAAAGGAAACATATATTTTATTTAGTAGAAAGATCAACGCATGGTGGATTTATTGCAATAACTGGCAAGAGGCAAACCTAACAGAAGGAGCAGAAAAGGTTTGGGGTCTACTCCTGAGTACCAAGAGGCACCTCACACAGGACAGTGAAGACCGCAACAGAGAAAGAGTGGTTGGTTCAGTCTGAACACGTGTGTTATGTTTTAGAAAAGCAATGGCACAAAATGACACTGACACCAAGAAACCAGTGACAGAAGGGGAAGGTTACAATCACACGTTGTGACTAGGTTGTTTAAGCTATAGGGACGTTCAGAGCTTAAGGACTGGAGACAAATGCAAAGAGCTGTGTAAAAGCCAGATGACCATTGCAGTGTCCCTATGGCACAGGTTCTCCAGACACAGAAACAAGCATACCTAGAGGAAGGTGGCTAGACAGTCTAGACAGGGAACTCCTAGATCATTGAGAGGCATTGCCTCAATGTAGAAGTCAGATAACAATTGAGAGATATGTGATGTTAACATCAGGCCTCCATACATGTGCAATTGCACACACAGTTATTCATAGACATGCATGCTTGTACACACACACCTCAAACATGTACATAGGAAAACAAAAACGGACTTTGTTCGACTTAAGTGATACAAATTTTTCTAGGCTGTATACTCAAACATTGACTACAAGAAATAATCCCATTGTGAAGGCTCTGGATGGCCACCTCATGCTCTTAAACAATGAATCATCTCTACAGCCTCTGGAATTTCAAATATAATTTTTTTTGGCAAATTATACCTGTTCTTGATCAGCCAGTATTCATTGCCATGTCTTTCACTTCCGATAAATCCATAGCCAACCACCAGAACTGCATGATTCACATAATAGCTTCTACAATTTGGCTCATGATAAATACCTGAGAAATAAAACAAAAGCTGACGTGAGATGCCCATGACACCTGACAGCGACCACTGCGTCCAACAATAGAAAAGTGTTTTCAAAGATCCTTGAAATGATGTATACCACAATCAGACTTAGGAGTTGAATGAATTGTTACTGAGAATACTGATGTAAATAGGCTTTTTTCACATCAAACTGAAGACATCAAAATTGCATAAATTAAAAAAAAACACTTCCTGTTCACTCAGGTATTTAAGTTTTATTCCTTCTCAAATCTCAGATGGGGTTAAAGACCAGATAGTTTAGTCTTTTAATTAAACTTAGTAGGTTAGGGGTTAATATGTTTTTAGATCACGATAGATGTTTTAAGTTAATAGATATGATAGATATTGATCTTCATTCAGAAATTTAGACCCAACAAGATAGGAAAGATGTTTACTTCAAGTTTGCCAAATACAAATAGCCAAATCACTATGAATGTAACAGTTATATAATTCCTGATTGCCTCATGGTTCTTCCTGCTGTATGTAGTTTATTTTATTCATGTGTAATAATATAAATGTATACATTAAAAAAGAAATATAATAAAAAATGTAATAGCTGCTATTTCATCTTGTTTGAACATCTTGTAGGAATACATGACAAGTCAATTAAAAACAAAAACAAAAACAAAAACCAACCAACCAACCAAACAAAAAAACCCCACCTGCCTTGATGCATATAAGATGACTAATTGAAATCTGATTTCTCACTAGAATCTCATGCCAAGAAAAACTCACTAATAGAAGTTACAGTCACTTAATTCAAGAGGCTCACTAATAATTTGATTTTGGATATACTTCTCCATAAAAATCTAAACCATTGAGGATAGTTTTTAAAGTGAGCTAAACATAAATTTCATGAAGCACTTTGCATTTACTTCCATGAGAGGGTCATATCAGTTTAAGACAGGACTCAGTATTATTGAGTGGGGATGAAAATCCAGAAACCCAAGCTTACATACAGTCTCATAGATAAATGACATTTCATGAACATGGCATGGCCCAAGGATGTCACAAGGTATTACATATATATATATATATATATATATATATATATATATATAGACACACACATACATACATACATACATATATATATGAAAATATGCATACCTCCACTGTAGAACCTGAAAGAATCATGGGAAGCATCAACTGCTGCAGCAACAGGCCCAATAGCTGCTACAGCAATTAACAGGTAAAGCTCATTTGCTGGGAGGATCACAAAACTTGTCACATTAGTGCTAACATTCTCACGACTGTGTCTGCAGGGTCCTTCCTTTAAACAGTAAAGAGATAAGGACTCAGTTACTTACATCTAACCACAACATTGTGCACTTTGCTGCTGAGCATCCCCATGTCTGGACTGTTATACTTTATCCCAGTATGAGAAATAAACTGGAAGATTTGGAACTGGGAATGAGCTCTCATGTCCTCAGTGACACCTTACAGAAGGAAATCTTCATTATATGTGAAAAGGTTTGTATGTTCTCCAGGTGCATGGAAGCAGTGACATCTACAAGGAAAACGCTACCCCAGAAGCTGTTCAATGTCTGATAGGACAGATATTTTAACAAGACCAATTGTGGTGTATCCCACTTCTAAAGGGAGTTCAGGAGACGGTGGATTATTTCTGAAAGTGTACCCTAACTGAATGGTGAAAGATGACAACACATGGGAGGTCCACTTACTTTTTCTTCATATGGGTAGGTTTCCTCAGCTTCAACACCTTCTTTCTTAACATACTCAAAGGCCTTGTGTGCACTACCCCAAACACATCCGTTATTTCCTTGAGGCTTAGAACAGTCTATTAGGTTCTGCACACTTAGAGAGGTGAGGTTGCCAGTTTTCGAGAATCTCTGTCCTTCTATGGCACCAATTGCAGCAAAAGCCCAACAAGAGCCACATTTACCCTGATCAGGGAAGAAAATATTTTCATACATAAACAAATATCAACCCTAGCAAAAACATTGGCAGCATAATAATTTAGGAAGAGATGGACCGGTGGTTGGTAGGTGCCTAGAGAAGACTAGTACTCTCCTAGAGAAAATGACTGCTAGCGGTTTGGTCTTGTCTGTGCGCAGTCTGTGCCGCTCCCCACCCCACCTCCATACCCAATAACCATTTGAGCAGGACCTACTGGTTTTATGGGTTATTATTGAAAACAAAAGAAGAAATAAATTCCAGAGACAGATATGGTAGAGGACAATGGTTAGAGAGAGGGTGTGTATGGTGGATGGCTAGAATAAATATCCATTGTATAGATTTATGAAACTCCCATAGAAAAAACAATGAACTGCACATTCTGCACACTCAGCAGACACACAGAGACATCAATAATTTTTATCTTAAAAGTGGTTTTAAAAAAAAAAATGGGTCACCTGCCTTTGTCTTACCTGATTCCTCACAGGAGTCACATAGCCTTCATTTACCCAATTTTTAGATGCGGGTAAATTATCAAACAAATGTTTATGGGCCTCTCTCATCGACATGGCAGCTGGAACTGGAATATCATGCAGCGATTTTCTGAATTCTTCACCAGTCTTCAAGGAAAATAACATTAATCAAAAACAAAGCAACACACACACACACACGCACACACACACACACACACACACTGAAACATGACTCCATTGTATAGAACCGAAGAGAACACAATGTGAAAAAAATCTATGTTGCACTTACTGAGTCAGCAAAGCCATTTACGTCCATGGTGAAGCCGCTCTTGAGGCCATTCTTCTCATTGTGCAGTTTGATCATTTTCACATTTTCCTCCCATATTGCTCTCTTCAGTGGTTCTTCCTTCTGGAAATGAGGATATTGGATGACATTTCTTTCTAATTAAACTCTGGAAAAGGCTGACCAAGTGGACTTGCTGCTGCAGTTGAAAAGAGGCCAATGAGGGTGAACTAAGGGAGCTTTGGCGACACATTCTCCTTATACTGAGGAAAAGGGAATCTTGCCATCCTGTGCTCATGACTGTGATTAGCTAATTTCTCAGTGAAAAGTAGTGTCAATGACCTCTCATGTGCCTAGACGCTTGCAACAGCAATGATGATTCATTATGAGAATCTTCTGGACAGTTTCCTGTTTACCAACCTTGCTGTATATTTTGTTGTATCTCATCTTCCACTCTTCCCATTTATAATCCAAATTAGAATTGTGTGGTGGAGCACCTGCGGCCAGTCCAAAGCACAGGATCAACACAAAAATGGCATACACCATGTCTTAGGAACCTGAAGAGGGAAGAAAGATGAAGTCACAGCTACACCAATAGTTTTAAA
The DNA here is from genome assembly GCA_907169655.1 of Acomys percivali. Lineage (NCBI taxonomy): Eukaryota > Metazoa > Chordata > Mammalia > Rodentia > Muridae > Acomys > Acomys percivali. The sequence goes on along the minus strand of OU015749.1, from coordinate 31,099,732 downwards.
ATGTCTTCTCACTATTTCCTAAGAAACTAAGCCATTCATGGTCAATAAAATTCTTTGAACTATTCTTCCAAATACTGGTTTTTAGAAGATTGTAGAAAAGGGTTCAAATATGTTTGACACAAATGAACCTGGTAGCAATTAGACCCATTGCAAAATGAGGAGCATGTGCCCACAATCCTAGCAAGGGGTCCAGATGTTCAGCATCTTATTATTTCAGAAAGATCTCCTTAAACGCTGACAATCAGAATCAAAAAAAGAAACACGGATGTAGGGTATCACTGACTCCTGATTTATACCAAGTAAAACTTTTATTGTGTGGTATCAAATCCAAGGTGTAATGTGAGCCCCATTTTTGAGGCCACTTGACTTTATATACTTTTCTAAATACATTAGGTAGTGGGCTTGTCTTGAGCCCTCACTTCTTGCATGAAAACTCTGTGAAACGTCCTCTACTAAACAATGTTGCAAGAATCACAGGGGCTATTCCTTCTGTACTACAATTGGAACCATGCAATCAAACTCTCCACATACCACCTTAATGAGAGTGGTGTCATACGGTAAAGATATAGGAAGCCAGATCTACAAGCGGAATATAATTTCAGGTTCAGGACTTTCTGGGTCTGTATAAAGCATCACTCCCCATAGAACCTGGATAGGGATTTGCCTCCTTATACTACATTTGCACAAGTCAAATGAGAACAGATTTACCCAGGGATTATGTGCAAGAAACAATCTCTATTGCCCAGGCAGTGACAATGATGGTTACTAGTGTGCATGGTACCTTCTCTCACTCTCTGTGAACCAATCAAAACTTTCACTCACTGGGAACCTCTACAAACCTAGGCCTGGGGTACAAGAAGCTTGGTGCCTTCTATGTCTTTTCCACTCTCTCCCTTCCATCTACAGACAGAAGAGCTAATGATCCATAGCATATATTGTCCTTTTGGGGGGATCTGCCTGATTCTCCATGAAGTCTCTCAAGTCTCCCCTCCAGAGTTAACTCCCATCCTGCCTTGGCACAGGCAGAGCCTCACCTGTGATGACTTGTGCTGCTTCAGTCTACTCCACAGACTCAACTCTTCAGTGGTTTCTGTGCTTTCGGGATCCAGTACAGCTACACCCTACTCAGGCTTTAAATCCCAAGTATGTGGACAGTTGGTCCCCACCCCTCAATCATGCCTTTGGTTTGATTGGTTGTGTTGGTGACTGGATTAGACCTTCAGGCAGTGGGACTTCAGGCTCTTTCTGTGATATGATCTCAGCCTGACGCCAAAAGGTTGAGCCTGACGTGCTTCTGCTAACAGCGGGGAGCTAAATTTGTTGACCTTGCAAAGGAAGTTAGATAGCCATCCTGTAGGCCTTGGATCACACTATAGCTGACATTTTGCTTGATGACTGTGTTTTCTGGAATAGCTGCACGCTGATGTACCCAAGCAGTTTAGAATGAGAGGTTTTGGATACCATCCTTGGTGTGGACTTAGTCACTATATTCTATTTTGTGTTTAGTCCACAGCTGTGGTTGGATCCTATTGAGAATGAAGACCTTGGGGTGCTCTGTTTCCCTGTGTCAGGGTGAAACACAGTTGCATCTCACAGGGATCTTTAGGAGACAGTGACACTCAAAAAGGAAGATGATGTTAAAGGCTGAAGCATAATAGGAAATATGAATGAGTGTGCTGTGTGTGGGGTCTCACTAAAATTTCCGACTCATCTCTTGGAGATTAAATTAAACTACCATATAGAAGCACCTTCCTCTCTGTCTTCATTGTGGTAACACATTGGAAGCTCCTATACTCATCATTTTCATGCTGGTGGTCTGAGGGGCGTGTATGTTGTTTTGCAAACACCACAAAGAGACAGTTAGAATTTCTTCTTCAAGGTCATTCTAGACACTGAACAGCAATTCTCTACTCTATCCCTCTCCCTTAGTACCCACACTTCCTTCTTCTCTGTGTAGATACTTGGCTACAGCTATTGGCTGGATATTTTAGTCTTAAAAGAGTCCTGTTAAAAAGTCATTTCTATTGTACCAGTATTAAAAAGTGGGACCATTAATAAGCGTATTATACCACAATAATGATTATTGCATTTATTTCATTTTCTCAGGTTCTATAGCATATCACATGGCACAGAAAAGCCATGTTTGAATTATCCATTGATTATTGCATTTGGTGGCTTCCATAGGTCAGGGAAGAAATCTATGTTATCTATATACCATACACTACCTGAGAAATGGCTAAATATAGGAGATATAGTGAAGGATAATTTTTTAGACTCTTGTACGATTTTTAGAGAAATTGAAAAGCTCTAATAAGAGACATTGGCTCTTACTATATTAATCACACTCCTCTATTCCCCGTGTAGCTTCTGTTTGTTTCACTCTTCAGACATCCTATTTATTTTTAATTCATTCTTTGTATATGTCATATAGTATAAGTTTGTCATATTCTTTCTGTTCCCCTAACTTCTCTACGATCCCTTCTCTCTCTACCTACCAACTCAACTTCATGTTCTTTTTCTCACTCACTAAAGGGAAAAAAAGGCCACTAAAAATATAGTGCCTGATTTATGTTGGCCAACTACTCCTGAGCATGTGGCCTGCTATGCCATTCTACACATAGAATGTATGTGACACACTCAGTGTCATGCCACTGGAGAAATCTGGTTTTCATTCTCCAAGCAGCTCCAAGCTGTGTTAACTTCTTGACTAGTGGTGGGACTTTTTTTTTTTTTTTCCACATTTCTGTCTCCTTCATGCTGGGATTTTGTCTGGTTGAGCTCTTTAGATCTTGTACATGATGTGACAGTTATTGAAGTATGCTCTACACTGTAGGTCTATTGTTATAAAATGACATCAAGAACATGTAAAAACCGCTAAGAACAAGACAAGGCATCTCAGTGTTACTCATCTTACATCCTCTTTGAATAAAATGCAATATGGAAGGAATAATTTATATCAATGCTTTGATTTCCTTGACTTCCTGGTCATCACAAATGGGGATAACTTCCTCCAGGAGCAAACCCATGGCAGATAAGATGTACCTGCATTTTTCATTACAAATAACTTCATCTTATTTTCCACTGACCATAACAAGACATGAAGACTAAATTTCTCTAAGTATAGTTTGAGAACATAAGAATCCAAAGTAAGATACAGATTATGGAAGTAGACAAAGGAGGAATGTGGAGAATAAATATGAGATATATTTTAAAATAATAATTTATTTATATTATAATTTATTTACATTTCATATCAATTATGATCACCTTGCTCTTCCTGTTTCCATCCACCTTCCCTCTTCCACCCTATTCCCTTCCCTTAGACCTCCTACCAGTGGGGTCCTCCTCCCCTACTGTCTGAACACAGCCTGCATTCCCTTCCTCTGTGTTCCCACAGGGCCTTTCCACTGAGGGGGCAATGATCAAATTGAGGGCACCAGAGTCATATCAGAGGCAGACCCCCATTCTCCCCTCTTCTCTATGTGGCGAATGAGCTGTCCATCGGCTATACCTGAACCAGGGTACCGGGTTCTTTGCTTGCAATGTCTTTAGTTGGTGCATCAGTTTTTGAAGACAATCCTGGGTCCAGATTCACCAGCTGTGATAGCCTTTTTATGGAGCTTCTGACACCCTCATCCTTTGTCCTTCCGCTCCCCATCTCTTCCATATAACCTGAAGCTCTTAACTAAGAGTCTGGCTTTGAGTGTCAGTATCTGACCCTATCCCTGCTGGATGGAATCTCTCAGAGGACATCTATGTTGGGTTAATATCAACATATAATGAGTATATACAATGCATGTCTTTCTGGGTCTGGGTTACCTCACTCAGGATGGTTGTCTCTGGTTCCATCCATTTGCCTGCAAATCTCAAGATTTCTTTGTTTTTGATAGCTGAATAGTATTCCATTGTGTAAATGTACCATCATTTCTGTATCTTTAGAATTAGTGGAATATCGTGTAACCAGGTATCATTAATATAAATTATATGATATAAACATGGAAATATTCACTTTGAGATGAAAACTATCATATCATGACTATCTCAGTAAAATATTATGCTACCTACCTAAAAATAAAATAAAGAAGTACCTCATTGTATGTGTTCATTTCCCATTGGATTTAGTTATTTAAAAATCACACTGTGGCATATATCAACATCTCATTTTATAAGTAAAATATTTCACTATATGGATTTCATTTATATATCAATTGATATTAATATTTCACTGTTATGTATCTATCATCTATCTTCTACTATCTATCTCTCTTATTCTCTCAACTTACCATTTCTTTCCAGATATCTTTCCTTCCTCCCTCTGTCATCCCTCAATTCCTTCCTTTGTTCTTTTCTTCCCCAATTTCTTCTCCTTTTATAAAAATTTTCTCCACGTGTTTCCAATAACATGCTGAAGGATATTGTGATTGTAACATACCCGCATCCATGGTGTTGATTCTGCAGGCCAAGAAGCATGCTGAAATGACATGCATAGATATATCCCCTTCTAGCCTGAATTTCTATTCCTATTTTATATTCTTAGCTTTCCTCCAGGGCTAGACACAAGTGAAAATATTATGGTAATTTGCTTCTAATAATTATTAAAATTAAGGAGGTAAAGAGTGTTGATGAATGAGGTTGTTTTTCTAAAACTCTAAAATGCTTGCTATCTCAATTCTCAGAAGATTCTTGAAATTCCATTTTATATTTTTTCTACATAAAACCTTTGTCTATATTTTAAAATGAGGTAATGCAGCATTGATAACTCAATGGAAGCAACCCTTCTTCAGTTTCCCTTATACAATTCATTTATGATTACTCTATTTTTAATATAAGTAACACCAACACTATTGCCTCTAAGAAGACTATGGTGATCTCAAGAAAAGGGTGAATTCACCAGACACAGCAGGAACAGTTGAGCTGTTGAAGCAGTTGGAACTCTGTAGCCTGTGTCAAACCCAAGCAAATTTTTCTGACTAAAAAGCAGGTTTATATTAGCATATTTTGGTTACAGGCAGTCCTAGCCTAAAATTAATTACTTCAATATTGTTCTTTTGAAGCCTTAATTTCAATGCATGAAAATAATTCCAATGGCAGACAAACCTCAACACATTTAACAATCCTCTTGCTTGTATTGATGCATACCTCAGAATATATCATTCTCTTCAAAAAGTAGCATTACTCCCATGATCATGTTTCTCACATCCTTGATCATTATTGCTAAATTAGTCTAAGTTCAGAATCCATACTTCTGGAACTTTTCAAACAGCCCAGATAAAGTTTATATCAGAATTCACAGTAACCTTATGATATGAAACTTTCAGATCTGTTGTGTAACTGGAAACAGCACACATTTCCCCTTAGCACTCACCAGACTACCAGAACACTCTGTGACTCAAAAGCTTCAGCAGAAATTGTGAGCCCTGTGTATTATTATCTTTTGCCTCTCTCTCTCTCTCTCTCTCTCTCTCTCTCTCTCTCTCTCTCTCTCACACACACACACACAAGCAGGAAATACAAAGTATGTGAAGCAGTGAGGAGCAACTTGGAGCCGGGATGGGGACAATGAGGAGAATGGATTTGGCTCCATCTGTCTCTACTGCTTGAGATGTGCATGCTCACCACCATCCTAGGTCCATTTCAAATGTGTCCTTTCTTTATGGAAATAACAAGATGTGGTTGACTGTTCCTACATGCACTGGTTTCCTAAATATTTTTGTGACTTCTCCCCATGAAATCCAGCCTGGAGTTACCCAGTTCTCCAGACTTTAGAAATCTGATGCTCAATCATATGAAAAGAACAAGGTAAAATGGTAATTTTACCTTGGTATATTCTGGGTAGTTTAATTCTTTTGTTAAAAAAAAAAAAAAGGCCTTTCAGACTTTTACTGGGTTACAAAAATAAACAATGATCCTTTCTTGTCATTTTTTTCAGAAGACCAAGAATATTTTGCCTTTGTTTCATAATGAGCAACCATTGGGAATCTAGTGGTCTGTTTTGTGTCATCCAGCATAGCTGAGTCCTAGAAACCTGACTTGGGTGACCTAAGAGTAAAGAAATGACAGAAAGTGAAGAAACGACAGACACTTGTATAGAAGATCTAAAATCAGATGAGCTACTCTGATGGAGGGAACCAGCTGTGTAAGCTGGGAACTCAGCCCATCCATTAGAGAGGAATAGTTGATAGTTCCCACATGCTCAGGTTTTAGAGAAAGACCAATCCTCTCTTCTGTACAGAGGGAAGGCGTTGGCATTTCCATAAGTCAGAGGCATTGAGGTCCTTGGCACGACCCTTTTCAACAGCACACATTCAGTCAGGATTTTGTCCACTCTCTACAGAGTATTAATATGTTTATTCTAGTAAGTGTTATTTGAATAGGCTTAGACCCACAGACATTAGTTTGCCCCCTTCCAAATGTATAGACCCATTCTTCAAACTCTAACATATACTAATAAGACTTACTTTGCCAGGATATGGTAAGAATGCATGCAGGCACCCAAGTGGCCTTGCACCAGGCAATTACAGTGAACCCTAGTTTAGTAAGATCTGCAGATGTATTTCTATCCTTCCTGTGTCCCAGTGACCAATGGTTCCAGGCCTTGGGTCAGGTACTCTCTGAGCACTAAGAGTTAGACACAATCAGCAGGAAAGAGCTAGTTAACAGGAAAAGAAGCCTTGGGCCAAAATAGTCCACCCTTCCTGAGCCCTCTGACAGACAAGATGAGGGCCTATATTCTCTTTCTCTGTCACGTCTCTACCTTCCTTACACTCTTTCACTTATATATCTTCCCCATTAAAATGTATTTTATGTGTTCGAAACCAAGCAGAGAACAATAACTCAGCAGATATATGCCCTCAATATAATTGTTCATGAATAAGCCACAAGGAACATACATTCTAAACTAGTGATGAGGCTTCATGGGCCCCTCACAGCCTTGGATTCACCACTGCTTCTCTGATTCCCTGGCCATGGATAGGCATTTTACCTGTAAGAGCAAAGAAGCTGTTCCTCAGCACCAGCAGCATGGTTTCTACATTAACCAATTTTTTAAAGTTACTTTTCTTACATTTATGAAATCAGAATTGATAGATGTATGTTATGGTGATGTGTGTTAATTCCTAGACACAATATTAACATTACTTCATCATCATTTCCCTCATTGCTTCACAGAGAAAAAAATACCTAAGAGAATTACAATGAACAACATCTGTTCTTGCCTCTGGATTTCCCCATAAATTATAGAATACACTAAATAGCACATTAAGCTCTGAGCACACAATGGCTTTTACAGGATAGGATTCCAAATGGCACTGCATTTCTTCTATAAAACAACATAGTCTGGTCTATCATAGCAACACCCCATTTTCTGAATACCAATTTCAGTTCTACTTTGGCTTCTTTTGCTATGTTATACATCTTGGCCAAAAGAAAATTGGGGGAAGAAAGTATTTATCTCACAGTTTCATCTTTGGGAGAAACAAAGGTATGAGATTCGTGGCATGTGTTTGAAATAAAAGCCATGTTCACCTGCCAAATACTGACTCCCAGGCTCATGTGCAGCCACTTTTATTGTACAGCCCAAGCCCATATCTCTAGGGATGATATCATGACTAGGAGACTGGGCCCCTTCACAACTATTAGCAGTTAAGAAAATGCCCCCAAGACATGCCAATAGGCCAATCTGCTATTTCTCAAATCAGCTTCCCTTTCCCATGTACGTTCACTTGGCAACCAAGATTATCCATCATAGTTGCTTTTGATTTTGTGTTTGTTACTTTTTTTTCATTGACTGTTCTCTGCTTTGTCTTCTAAGTTTGATATTTTGTTTCCTGTTGATCAATTTTACTTGTAAGGCTTTCCATATTAGTGCAATAATGGTCTTCTCTATTCACATCAATGTATCTCATTTCGTGTTTAATGAAAGGCAAAGCAGTAAATCTTTCTATAACTGGCCATATTTCTCCGACACAACTCTTTAAAATGCCATATATATATGTACACACACACACACACACACATACACACACACACACACACACACACACACACACACACACACACTAGAGTGAAAGAACAGGTGTGGCTGAATTCAAATAAATTTCATTTATAAAAGTAGAAGATATAAATTTGCCTTTAGGTCATTATTTGTCAACCTTTGCATTTCTAAACTTGCTGGCTATGTTAGTTATGTTGCTGTGATGAAACACCATGACCAAAGAACCTTGGGAAAGAAAGGGTTCATTTGGCTTATGCTTCCATACCACAACTCATCATCAAAGGAAGTCAGGACAGGAACCCAAGCAGTGCTGGGAACTATAGACTGATGCAGGAGTCATGGAGAAGTGCTACTAACTGGTTTGTTCATCCTGACTGTGTTGTTTTAATGGAAAATCCCAGAAAGTTCTATTTTTACCAATAAACCACTCAGGAGCCAGATGCTGCAGTGAAAACCCTGCTAGCTCAGAGAGGCAGAGAAAGCACCCAGCTGACCTTCCTACTTAGCTCACATCCAAAAGGCTCACTAGCTCAGCTGACAGACTAGTAGGAAAAGCCAAAAAAAACCCAAGGCCAAAGGCTTGCTAGCTCAAAGCTGAAAGAGCCAAAGGCCAAGGAGTTGAGGAGCTTATGAGTTAGAGAGCTAAGAGCCAAGCTTAAGAAGTGCCAAAAGACTAAAAACCAAAGTTCTTCTACTTCCACAGGCTGTCTTAAATAACCCTCAACTCAAAGTCCCTCCTACTCTTTAATTCCTGTCAGCTGGTTTCTTGCTCCACCTCTTGACCTAGGGTTAATTTTATTAAATCCTGTGAACAGATAGCTCTTGGATTAAAGGTGCATGTAAGGCTGGCTATGCCACACCTTAATCACCTGTTTACAATAAACAGAAGTTCTTAGATTAAAAATGTGTTAGGACTCAACCACAAGAAACAGGGACTTATAGCTCCATCTCAGGGATTACAATGGGATCAATGACAGATATTTACAGTTCACAATCTCTGGGGTCACACTGGCATCAAAGACAAATTTTCCAATTCCCAATCTCAGGGATCACATTGAGATAAAATATTCTGCAATATGCCTGGCTCAGCGTGCTTTCTTATAAAGCTCAAGACCACCAGGCCAGGAATGGCACCACACACCATAACTGGGCCCTCCCCCATCAACCACCAATTAAGAAATGCCTTACAGCCAGATATCAAGGAAGCATGTTCTCATTTGAGACTGTCTTTTCTCAGATAACTCCAACCTGTATCAAACTGACACAAAATAGAACCAGCACATTGGCATTTTCATATTTCTCCACAGGCTATGTCTGGCCCTTTATGTTAACTGGCAATTTGCATTGTATTCATGGCATACACTATGTACATCATGTACCGGGTTATCCTCTAAATGCTTGTGAGACTGAGTGTTTTCAGTGGTAGCCTTGCTTCTTTAATTCCTGATGGATGTCTGGGTTTATAATTTCCTTTTCCTTTTTGAAATTTAATTTTTTTTTTCATGAGGAAAATGAAAATCTGTCCAGATCTGGAGAATCCAGGCAAGAGCACTGACTGGAGTTGTGCATTTACCAGCAAGAGGCTGTGAGGCTCCTTTCCCCACATCTGCATCCGAGTTTTTTTTGTCTTGTGTGTTCCTGATGCTCGCCATTCTGACTGACACGACATGGAATCTTTATGTAGTTTTAATTTGCATTTCCCAGTTCGCTAAGGATTTTGTGACTTTCTAAAGTGTTTCCCAGCTCTTTTTATTTTTTTCTTTTAAGAACTTTCTTTCCTTTTTTTTTTTCTTTTTTAAAAATTTATTTACTCATTTTATGCTTCAATCTTAGCACCCTCCCTCTTCTCCTCCTGGCCCCACCCTCTTTCCCCTTTCCCCACTTTTAAGAACTTTCTATCCATTTCCAAAGCCCATCTTTTTAGCTGGGTTGTTTTCCTGTTTATATGGTTCAGTTCTGTGCATATATAAGACACTAATCCTCTGTTGGATGTGGAGTCAGCAAGTGTTTCCTCCCCGCTGTTTGCGCTCTACCTCTTCACTCAGCTGGCACTTTCCTTGCTGCGTGGAAACTGTCATTTAATGAAGTCCTGTAAGTGACTGGTTGGTTGTGGTTTCTGTGCTACAAAGTCCTACCCAGAAAGGCCCTCCCTGGGCTGCCAGGTTTAAGTGCACACCCTATTTCTCTCTGGAAGTGTCAGATTATCAAGCATTAGGCTGTGATGTCTTATCCATTCAGACTTGAAGGGTTATTGTTTGTTTGGTTGGTTTGCTTTGCTTTTGGTTTTTCAGGGAGAAGTATAAGCTTCCAGATTCAATTTCTGCAAGCAAAGGCTTTCACCATTATTTTTGGACATATTGTATTTCCTTCAATACATTTGTTTTTCTTTCTTGTAAAAAAATGTATAGGTAGCTGAGTGTATTAATCTCTGGTTCCTTTATTCTTTTCCGTTGGTTTATATGTCTGTTTCATGTTCCACTATCATGCTGTTTTTATTACTACGGCTATTTCTTTATTATAATTTGAAATGAAGTAGGATGATACAACCATAGTATTCTTTTGGTTTAAGATTGCTTTTGATATCTTGATACTTTTTGCATTCACAAAGTTTTTGGATTGTAGATTTATATCTGTGATAAATTGAGCTAGAATTTTGGATGAGATTACATTGAATCTGTAGAGTGTTTCTGAAGTCATGGCCATTTTAACACAATTAATTTGTTCAATTCAAAAGCATGGTGGTTCTACTGAACTTCAAGTGTCTTTCTGCCATGTCTTAAAGTTCTTGTTATCCATGTCATTCATATATATATATATATATATATATATATATATATATATATATATATAAACCTGGATCTGTGAGCTAGTTTTTAATCCTGAAATGATGTTGGGTTTTGTCAAAGAAAGATCTTGTAAATTTTATCTTGACTCAATATATATGGCTGGTACCATGTGTTGATTTGAACTTTTAAATTATAATTTATTCACATTACATCCAAATTGCTATCCCCTTGCTCCTATCTTACAGTTCCTATCCTCCCTCCCTTTTCCACCCTACTCCCCTTCCCTAGACCTCTGATGGGGGCGCTCCTCTCCCACCGTTTGCTCACAGTCTATGAGGTCTCATCAGGGTAGCCTTTCTCTGTGTGCCCCTAAGGCCGCCCTGGCAAGGGGCAGTGATAAAATTGCAGGCACCAGAGTTCATGTCAGAGGCAGTCCCCTCTCTCCCCCTCTCCCCTTACACATGGAGCATGAGCTGTCCACCAGCTACATCTGAACAGGAGGTCCAGTTACTCTACATGCATTGTCCTTGGTTGGTGCATCAGTTTGTGTAGGCCCCCTTGGTCCAGATCCTCTGTCCTTGGTGGCCTCCTTGTGGAGCTCCTGACCCACTCCACCCCCCCAGCTGCCTTACTCTTCCATACTACCCTCAGCTCTCCTTCCAAGGTCTGGCTGCAAGTCCCAGTATTGGTCCTGAAACACTGCTAGGAGGAGTTTCTCAGAGGACTTCTATGTTGGTCTAATATCCACTTACAAGAGAGTATATACCATGCATGTCTTTCTGGGTCTGTGTTACCTCACTCAGGATGATCATTTCTAGTTCCATCCTGCAAATTTCAAGCTTTTCTTATTTTTGATAGCTGGATAGTATTCCATTGTGTAAATGTACTTATCCATTCTTCAGTTGAGAGACATCTAGGTTGTTCCCAGATTCTGGCTATTATAAATAAAGCTGCTACAAACATAGTTGAGAATATGTCCTTGTGCTATTGTGGAGCATCTTTTGGGTATATGCCCAAGAGTGGAACAGCTGGGTCCTGAGGTAGCACTATTCCCAATTATGTGAGAAAGTGACAGATTGATTTCCAAAATGGTTGTACAAGTTTTTACTCCCTCTGCCAATGGAGGAGAATTCCCCCTTTCTCTACATCCTTGCCAGCATGTGCTGTGACTTGAGTTTTGACCTTAGCCATTCTGTTTAGGTTTAAAGTGGAATCTCAGAGTCATTTTGATTTGCATTTTCCTGATAACTAAGGACGTTGAACATTTTAAAAAATGTTTCTCAGCCATTTGATATTCCTCTGTTGAGAATTCTCTGTTTAGCTCTGTAGCCCATTTTAAAAATCAGATTATTTGGTTTGGTGGTGTTTAATTTATTGAGTTATTTATATATTTTGGATATTAACCCTTTGTTGGATGCAGAGTTGGTAAATACCCTTTCCTAGTCTGTAGGCTGTTGTTTTGTTCTGTTGACAGTGTCTTTTGCCTTACAGAAGCTTTCAGTTTCGTGGGGTCCCATTTATTAATTGTTGACCTTAGAGCCCACGTTTTTGGGGTTCTGTTCAGGAAGTTGTCTCCTGTGCCAATAAATTCAAGACTCTTTCCCACTTTTTTTCTAACAGGTTTAGTGTGTCTGGTTTCATGTTGAGGTCTTTAATCCACTTGGACTTAGTTTTGTGTGGGTGATAAATATGGATCTATTTGCATTTTTCTACTTGTAGATTTCCAGTTGGTCCAGCACCATTTGTTGAAGATGCCATTTTCCCATTGTATGGATTTGGCTTCTTTGTCAATAATCAAGTGTCCATAGGTATGTGGATTTATTTCTGCGTCTTCCATTTGATTCCACTGATCAACCAGCCTATTTCTGTGCCAGTACCATGCCGTTATTTTTACTGTTGTTCTATAGTACAGCTTGAGATCAAGCATGGAGATTCCTCAAGAAGATCTTTTATTGTATAGGATTGTTTTAGCTATTCTGTGTTTTTTGTTTTTCCGTATGAAGTTGAGAATTGATCTTTCAAGGTCTGTAAAGAATTGTGTAGGTATTTTGATAGAGATTGCATTGAATCTATAGATCGTTTTTGTAAGATGGCCACTTTTACTATGTTAATTCTCCCCATCCAGGAGTACAGGAGACCTTTTCATCTTCTGATATCTTTTTCAATTTCTTTCTCCAGAGACTAGGAGGTCTTTTTTATACAAGTCTTTCACTTCTTTGGTTAGAGTTACTTTATGTTTTTTTTGTGGCTATTATGAAGGATGGACCAAAGCCCCATTGTCTCTACCTCCCTCCATATGTTGGTTTATCACTGAATCTCTGGAATGAAGAAAGTGTGGTCATGATAAATGATCTTTTTTATATGTCTTTGGATTATGCTTGCCAGAATGTTATTGATAACTTGGAATCTTTGTAGGTCAGAGAGACAGACCTTTAATTTTTACTGTTGTTTAATTTTACTGTTGCTATCTGGTTTTGGTCCCATGATATTTTGACTTCATAAAGCTTTAAACAATTTGAAATGAGTGGCTTGAATGTGAGAGTTAGTGAGTGTGTGAAGTGTGTATTGATCTAGGTAATAAAGAAAAGGATCTTCTCGGTTTTTTTTCCAATTTTGTGTGATAATTTTAGTATCATTAATGTTTATTTGAGGATGTTCTGTTAAAAGTCTCCACCTGGTCCTGGGTATTTATGTGTGTGTGTGTGTGTGTGTGTGTGTGTGTGTGTGTGTGTGTGTGTGTGTGTGTGCAGGGGCAGACTTATTTTAGTTAGATATTTATTATTGCTTGAATTTGATTGTTAATAATGACTCTCTTTAAGGATTTCAAGTTTTTTGTTTTAATTTTAGTAAGTAGTGCAGATCTAGATAGTTATCTAATTCATTTACATTCTGAAATATAATGAAATAGAGCTTTTATTCATTTTTGTGTTGATATTTGTTTTATTGAAAGTTGATTTTTTTTAATACAACGTGTAATGAATATGTTTTATCCTCCTTCAACTCCTCCAAGTTTCTTCCTTCATCCACAGGCATCTTGATACACCCCCTTTCTGTCTCTTGTAGGAAAGTAAACAGACATCTAAGGGAGAATAATAAAATAAAGTACTATACTATACTATAAACAAAGCCAAATAAATCAGACTAGGACAGGACAAGCAGAAGGAAAAGACGCCAAGAAAGAGCCTAAGAAACTGCTATAGACACAAAGCCCTAGTCTTCTATTCTATTTGTTACTTGGTGATTTCATTTAGATGTCCATCATATATGTACATATTTTAAGAAGTTTCTACAGCAGTAGGTTTCCATAGCACGTTTCGAATGGTCCTTTACTTTAACTGTCCCCCCCCCACCGTCCCAGCCCGCCATTCTTGCTCTCATCCCATCACTCTCCCTCCCCTCCACTCAATACTCCTGCTTCATTAACTATCTATCATATTTTTCCTTCCTGGGGAGGTTGATCATCACCCTGACAAGTACATTACTCTGTACCTAACCTCCCTGTTTTCTGGATGGGAGCTTGCTCATTATTCACTTCACAGATAATATTCATATATAATAGGAAACAGCATATTTGTTTTTTATGGATCTTGGGTACCTCAATCAGGATCGTTTGTTTCTACTTCCATCTGTTTACCTGCCTATTTAATTTTTAGCAGCTGAGTAATATTCTATTTTCTTCATCCACAGACAGATATCTCTGTTGTTTTAAAGTTCTGATATTATGAATTGTTTGGGTATCTTGTATATCCTTTTACATTCAATTCTAGGAAGTCTTTAGTTTCTTTCCTAATTTCTTTCTTGACCCATTTTTTTTTTCATTCAGTGCTGACTTGCTCAGTTTCCATGAGTTTATAAACTTCTGGTTGTTTCTGTTTTTGTTCATTTGCTTCTAGTCAGCTTTAATCCATAGTGGTCGGACAGAATGCAGGTTGTTACTTTTATTTTCTTGTATCTGTTGAGACAGGCTTTGTGTCTGAGTATGTAGTCAGAAGTTGAGAGAGTTCCATGAGCTGCTGAGAAGAAGGTACATTCTTTGGACTTGGGTAAGTATTTTTTGTAAATATTTTGCTTTTGAATAACTTGTCTATTGGTGAGAGAATAATGTATTGAAGCCACCCACTATAAGGGTATAAGGAACAATATGTGATTTGAGCTGTAGTAACATTTCTTTAGGAACTTTCTTTTTCCTGCTTTTAAGGTTTGGTGCATAGATATTGAAAGCTGCAATGTCCTCTTGATGTGTTTTTCAATTGAAGAGTATGTAGCATCTATCTCTATCTCTTTTATTACTTTCTTTTTTAAGTCTATTTTGTCAGATATTTTTATTATTTTTATTATTATTTTTATTAATTTATTCTTGTTACATCTCAATGGTTATCCCATCCCTTGTATCCTCCCATTCTTCCCTCCCTCCCATTGTCCCCTTATTCCCCTCCCCTATGACTTCCTGAGGGGGATTACCTCCCACTGTATATGCCCATAGGGTATCAAGTCTCTTCTTGGTAACCTGCTGTCCTTCCTCTGAGAGCCACCAGGTCTCCCCCTCCAGGGGACGTGGTCAAATGTGAGGCACCAGAGTACGTGAGAAAGTCATATCCCACTTTCCACTCAAGTGTGGAGACTGTTCTGTATTTTGTCAGATATTAACTGGCTCCACCAGCTTACTGCGTAGGTCCATTTGCATATAATATTTTTCTCCCTTTTACCCAAGGTGATATATCCATTCTTTGATGATAAGATGTGTTTGTTAGGGGCAGCCAAAGGATAGATCCTGTGTTTTAATTGCTTCTCTTAGTTTATGTATTTATATTGGAGAGCTGAGACACTTGATGTTGAAGGCAGGGAGGCCAGGATTTTTACTTTAAAAAAAAACAGGTAAACACTGCAAATCTAATAATGAATATTGTGGCTCCAACACAACTGTGTCCTAAAAACCTGTCTGGAATGACTCAGGAATAATAAAATGACAGAAACTCAAGAAACAACAGACACGTCTACAAAACAGTCTGTAATCTGGTAGGGTGTGTTCACTCTGATGGAATCATCCTATTATGCAACTTAGAAAGTCAGATCATATATTACATACAGCGTGTGGGAGGGGCTAGCTTATTTTGCTGGGAGATCCCTGTAGTAGAGCGATCTCAGGCTATAAACACCAAGGAGAAGGGAGCTGAGGTTAATAGTTTCTGCATGCACTGGCTTTAGATGAATGTCAACCCTTCATTAACATTCCTATTTACAATAGTCAAAGACTTTGTTATCTCTCTTTCATCAACAAAGGAAGGATTTGCCATTTCCATGTTTCTGAGGCAGTGGTCTCTTTGACATGTCAATGCCCATCTCAACAGTACACATTCAAATCAGGGATTCATTTAACTTTAGCCTTAGACCAACAGGTGTGGGTTGTGTTTCCTATTTGTATAAAGGAAATAAATCAAGATCTTTATCTGTAGACGAACATGATTTCCTTGTATCCTTGAACAAAGCACAGCCCTATCTTCATAGGTAGTGCTATGATAATATTTGTTACTTGTAACCATGAGAATGATGCAGACAGGTGAGCACAGAGAAGGCGTTCTCTTGACAGGACCCAGGTACTACAGTATAATTGTGTCTTCTTCAACAAGATAATGGGTCCCAACTCAGTGATGATTTCTTCTTCTTTACAGCTAATTATCACCTCCCATTAGAGTTCTAATGGCTTCTCTGTACACAAACATAAGGAAATCATTGACCCTGTAGGTTGTTTCTTCACATAATGGACTCAGGTCTTTCCTTTGCTACATGTTTCTGTAACCCTCCCAAATTACACAGAGTATGGCAATCAAATAAAAAAGGAAAACATGGAAACCTCAATGGAAGTATGGAAACAGGTAGTTCATTGATAGAAGAGTTTACAGCTCAGTAATACTGGTCTTATAATAGTAGGATCTAAACAAGAAACAAGAGGAGGTAAAGAGAAAAACACAAACAAGCAAATGGAGAAGGAAGATGAATGCTTGAGCTTGTACCTTAAACACTATTTGCTCTACCTCAAAATGGATCCAAAGTCTTCCCACTGAGTTGGGATTTAACAAAAAGTGGCTTCTGACCTTCTTGTCTTCTCTTCACATCAGTAAAATGGATATTGTCAACACACAGTAATAAAAATATAACTTATGGTCCCACTGCATCTTTCCTGAGATTTATGATAAACTATCCTATTGACTGTCCCTTAAGGATTCCTCACACGCACCTTGATTGTGTACTTGGCTTGTATCACATCTTCCTGCAAAGTCTCTAATAAATGTTTGCAAATCTTCATTCTTAATTTCCTAGTATGTCATCTTTAACCTGGAGATACTGGGTAGGAAATTAGCTCACACAGTACTCTCTGTGTCTGAGTGAAAGTACCCTCACTCCTTACCACCTCTTCCACAGAGAAATCAGACCAAGGAATTCATAAGGAATAGCAGAGAGACTTGAATCAATAAGCATTTATTTCCTTAAGTTAGAGTCACTTTGGCAGAATGCTGTAATATCAGGTGAGCCAGTTAAATTCTATTAACACTTTTACATTCTAAAGAACCTCTTGACTGAAGAACTGAGATAGGCAAGGAAAGAGTGAAGGACATCCTTCCTCCTCTTCACCTGCATGAACGTCACACAGCAAATCTCACACAACATATATCGGTAAACACAGAAGACGGAGTTCACAGTGTAGTCTGAATTTCCTTGCTGATCTTTAAAGGCATCTGCTGTTCGTTTTGTTCCCTTCCAATTGTATAGACACATTCTTCAAACTCTAACATGTACCACTAAGACCTGTCTTTAGCCGGGTATGTGAGCTATGGAAACAAAATAGTCAGAAAGCATGAAGATACTTGTGTGGCCACGAATCTAGCAAATACAGTGAACTCTTGCTTGCAAAGCTCTACAGATGAATTTCCATCATTCTGTGCCCCAGTGACCAATGATTCTGGACATTAGGTCAGGTACTCTCTGAGCCCTAGGAGATAGATAAAATCAGCAGGAAGGATCTGGTCAACAGGAAAAGAAGCCTTGGGTCAAAACACTCCACCCTTCCTGAGCCACATCTACCCAAGTGCTTTCTGATAGACATGATGAGAACTTATATTTCCTTTCTCTTTAATTCCTCTACCTTCCCTATGAACTTTAATTTGTGTGTTTTCCTCATTGGAGTGGCTTTTACCTTTTAAAAACCAAGCAGAGAAAAATCACTCAGCAGATAAATGCCATCAGTATATTTATTCCTGAATAGACCACAAGGAACACACCTTCTAAAAACCCCCGGTGAGGCTGTAGGGGTACCTCACAGCCTTGGGTGCATCACTGCTGCTCTGAGTTCCTAGCCACACTTAGGAATTTCACCTGTAAGAGCCAAAAAACTGATCTTCAGCACCAAGGATGAGGGTCAGGCACTTAAATGACCCTTCATTTATTGCAGAGTGCTCAGACATGTGGGATGTTAGCATGTTCCACACAAGATTTGTCCTTTATATGTACTTGGTTCCTTTTAACATTCCTTGTAATATCATGCTAATATAAAACTAAAACAGACATCTATCTCACCAAGTGGGGAACAGTTGAGCAGAAATTCTCCTGCTGGGTTCCACTGGGGAGTACTCTCTGGTGAGGACACTTTGGAATTTTGCAGGCTTGACCCATGACTACTACGATGCCCTTCAGCTGTGGTGCCCAGATGGGACAGGTACATGCCCAAGAAGCCCTTTTGAGCTTTGGCTATGGGTATCAGGTGGTCATTGTGGACCCATCTACAGTGCCAAACATTTGATAGTCACTGAGGTTATACACCAAGTTTCAAATCCTCTTGACGATGGGTATTAACACCAAGGCTAGAAAAGCCATGTCTCAGAGCATTATAGCGAGACCCTACAGACCATTCCCAATGTTCCAATTTTTTTTCAATACAAGGTTTTTCTGTGTAATCTTGTCTGTCCTTGTCTGTAGATGGGGTTGACCTCAAACGCATAGTGATCCACCTGCATCTGCCTCCAAGAGTACTGGGATTAAAGACTTTCACCACAATGCCCAGCTCCAATATTTTTACTATTTAATTGGGAGATACCTTTGAACTATCGGAACTCACAGTTCGGGGCTGGTTCGCTAGCACATCAGTACTGCCATGGGTTTAACTCGTTAGCATATCATAGATAGGCTCTTGCCTAGGGAACATCTGTGGTGCCTGCTGACCTGCTTCTGGTGCCTAGATCTTACCACAGCTGCATGGAAGGAACTTCTATCTCATGAACTACATTATTCCTAGTCACACAAAATGGTGTCTAAATTAACAGAAATGGCTCTTATATTATGTTCCTTAAACCTATGCCCATCTTTATGTTAGGGCAATATATATTTCTTCCTAGACACACTATTCACACTCCTCCATCACTTTCTGCTCTCATTGCTTCACACATAAAAGATAGGAATATTACAATGAACAACAACCTTTCTTACTGTGTACCTCCACACTTATAGAACACACTGAACAGCACATTATGCTCTGAACCCTCAACAGCTTTCATAGCGCAAATTCCAAATTCCACCATAACTGTCCTCAGAAACAACATAATCAAGTCTGTCAGACAAGATCCATTTTCCTAATACCAATCTCAGTTCTACTCTGGCTTCTTTCACTGTCCGAGATGCCATGACCAAAGGCAACTTGGGATATTAAAAAAGGTTTTACTTTAGAGTTTACAGTTCCTCATTGAAGGGAGCCAAGGCATCCTACCCAAGGAAAAACAAGTTGGAAATAGAAGCCATGTCCAAATACCACATACTGATTTGCTCCCATGCTTGTGTCTAGCCACATCCCAGGCCCCGCCTCTATAGGGGTGGTATCACCCCCAGTGGGATGGGAACCTATATGTCAATGAGAAGTCAAGAAATTGTCCCAAACACATGGCCACAAGCCAATCTGATGGAAGTAGCTTCTCAACTCAAATGTGGTTCTCTTTCCCAGGTGTGTTCAGCTGATAACCAAGATTAATCAGCATAGTTGACTGGGCAGACATACTTCTTCTAGCCTGCATCTTGGTAGGGTTTTCATTATCCTTCACCGTGCCATTTACCTAGGATGCTTTCCCTTTTATGCTTATGATTCACAAATGTTGTCTTTTCAAAATTTCTCAAATTTCTTCATTTTCCTCAATTTCTACATATTCCTTTTTGTGTTTTAGGGTTTTAGGCAGCTTGGCCTAAAACAACAGGTGCCTGAGATCTCAAAGGATAACATGTAGATCTATACAACCTTGTTTTGATTTCAACATGTTAATGAATGTCTATGTATAGCCAATAATTCTTGTTGGCTACAAAATCTCTATGACATTTACATTTCACCTTTTCATATGACATGAATGGAAATCTCCATTCCAAAATGGAATTTTCTTCTGCTCAAACAAGATGATGAGTAGCTCCTTCTGGCCATGGCTTCAAGTGTGGCAGTGCCATTGGACAAAGAAAATCCCCTCATTTCCACCACAGCCAGAATTTTACCTAAAATGGGAAAAGTTGAATGCAGGTCAAATTGACTGCTGAACTCAGCCAAGACAGGGTAAGCAAATTCTTAATAATTCTTACTTCACAAATATTTCTGTCAAATATACTGGTCTAGAAGGCTGAAGATGATGCTCTAATGTTAGAGAAAGTTTTGAATAGCTATCCAGATAGCAAACTATATCTGTCATTTTTTCATTTTCGAAGCTGATAACATGCACTTCCTTTTTAGCCAGGTAATTAGTTATATTTCTTCTCAAATCTATGCTCTGTAGGATGTTTATCTTTCACTAAATGGGTAAAATCTGCTTATAAGTGAGTACAAACAATGTTTGTCTTTCTGGGTCCTGGGTACCTCACTCAGGATAATCTTTTCTTGTTCCACCCATTTGGCTGCCTATTTCATTATTTTTCGGTTTTTAATGGCTGATAGTATTCCATTGTGTAAATGTTTCATAGTGTCTTTATCCATTCTTCAGTTGAGGGACATCTAGATGGTTTCCAGATTCTGGCTATTACAAATAAAACTGCTATGAACATAGTTGAGCAAGTTCCTTGTCATGTGGAAAGTGTCATTTGGGTGTATTCCCCAGAATAATGTAGCTGGTCTTTTTTTTTTTTTTCTTTTTTTTTTTTTTTTTACTATAAACTCATTCTTATTACATCTCAATAGTTATCCTATCCCTTGTATCCTCCCATTCCTCCCTCCCTCCTGCTTTCCCCCTACTCTCCTTCCCTATGACTGTGACTGAGGGGAACCTCTTCCCCCTGTATATGCTCATAGGGTATCAAGTCTCTTCTTGGTAGCCTGCTATCTTTCCTCTGAGTGCCACCAGGCCTCCCCATTAAGGGGATGTGGTCAAATATGGGGCACCAGAGTTCATGTGAAAGTCAGTCCCCACTCTCCACTCAACTGTGGAGAGTATCTTATCCATTGGTAGATCTGAGTAGGGATTCAATGTTACTGCACGTATAATCCTTGGTTGGTGCCATAGTCTGAGCAGGACTCCTGGGCCTAGATCCGCCCATCATAATGTTCTCTTTGTAGGTTTCTAGGACCCTCTGGATCCATCTATTTCCCCATTCTCCCATGCTTCTCTCACCTAAAGTCCCAATAGGATGTCCTCCCCTCTGTCCCACTTTCCTGATAAGTGAAGACTTTCATGGGACAAGCCCCTTGGGCTAGAGTCCAGATATGTGAGTATATACCATTTGAGACTTTCTGCTTCTGGGTTAACTCACTCATTATGATCATTTCTAGTTCAATCCATTTTTCCACAAATTTTGGAAATTCCGTGTTTTTAATAGCTGAATAGTATTCCATAATGTAAATGTACCACAGTTTTGTTTTTTTTTTATCCAGTCTTCTACTGAGGGACACTTAGGCTGTAGAGAAAGAGGAACACCCTGCATTACTGGTGGGAATGCAAACTAGTCAACCACTTTGGAAATCTATCTGGTGCTATCTCAGAAAACTGGGAATAGAGCTTCCTCAGGACCGAGGTATTCTACTCCTTGGAATATACCCAGAAGAAGCTCCAGCATACAACAGGGACATATGCTCAACCATGTTTATAGTGGCCTTATTCGTAATAGCCAGAACATGAAAACAGCCTAAGTGTAGCTGGTCTTAAGGTGGAGCTATTCCCAGTTTTCTGAGAAAGCGCCAGATTGATTTTCAAAGTGGTTGTACACATTTGCATTCTCCCAGCAATGGAGAAGTGTTCCCCTTTCTCTACATCCTCGCCAGCTAGAGCTGTCACTTGTGTTTTTGATCTTAGCCATTATGACAGATGTAAGATGGAATTTCGGAGACTTGTTGATTTGCATTTCTCTGATGACTAAGGACATTGAGCATTTCTTTGAGTACTTCTTGGCCATCCATGATACCTCTGTTGAAAATTCTCAGTTTAGCTCTGTGTCCCATTTTTAATTGGGTTATTTTGTTTGGTGGTGTTTAATTTCTTAAAAGATTTATTTATCTTCTAAGTTTTGAGAGATTCCAGGCTTAGTAGGAGATTGAAATGGTGGTCCAAATTGGATCTGAAGTTTTCTACAATGTTGTCTAGGAATATGTCCAAATCTGATGCGTAACAGCAACAGAATCATCAGGGGATGGAGTTAGGTGGATGCAGGATGCCAGTGTACATCATCCGGAGAGGAATGATTCCTGTCAGGTCTGATCCAGCATCAGTGTCGAATTATTTTGTTCTGAAAACATAATTTCTCACAAGCATTATACAGTTCTAACATTATAATTGTATGAGGTGTGCAGGATGCACAGAACAATTAAAGCTAGTTTTCTGCTCATTGGATGAGTCGACATAAGATGTCTGCAAATCTTCCTTCATGCCTTACTAAGAGTGGCCTCTAATACTAAGTCACAGAGACTCTATGGCCAACATGAGGCCTCTCAGTGCCTTTACATTCGTATCTCTGTGAGTCTCAGAGCTGTTCCCATGTAGTGGTATTAGGAATATAAATTACCTGCTTATTCTGCAGTTTTATTTCTTTACATCCCAATTCTAGCCCCTTCTCTCATCCTCTCCTGATCCCACTCCCTCCTTCATCTCCTCCCGATCCCACTCCCTCCCTCAACAACTTCCGATCCCATCCCCTCTCTCATCCCCTTTTCCTACCTCTCCTAGTCCTTAGAAAGGGGAGCTCTCCTCCCCTAGTGCCTGACCTTAGTTTATCTAGTGTCCCCTGTACTACATATGACCTCTTCCTCTGTGGCCTAATAGGGTCACCCCACACTCTCGGGATTCTGTCCAGTGTCCATCTTTGAATCTCTGTAACTGTCCCTATACCCTGCTGAGTGGAGTCTTTCCTAAGATGTCTATGTTGGGTTAAAATCCACATATAAGTGAGTATATACCATGCGTGTCTTTTTGGGTCTGGGTTATCTCAGAATGATCATTTCTAATTCCATCCATTTGCCTGCGAAATTCAAGATTTCCTTGTTTTTAATAGCTGAATAGTATTCCATTATGTAGAAGCACCACAGTTTCTTTGTCCATTCTTCAGTTGAAGGACATTTCGGTTGTTTCTAGGTTCTGGCTTTACGAATAAGGCTACTATGAACATAGTTGCAGAATTGTTTTTGTTGCATGGTGGGGCATCTTTCAGATATATGCCCAGGACTGGTAATATCTGAGTCTTGGGGTAAAGCTATCCCCAATTTTCTGAGAAAGTGTCATATTCCCTTCCAGAGTAGTTGAAAAGTCTGCACTTCCACCAGTAGTGGAGGAGTGTTCCCCTTTTGCCACATCCTCACAAGCATATGTTGTCATCGAGTTATTGATCTTCGCCATTTGGATAAGTGTAAGATGGACTCTCAAGGTCATTTTGATTTGCATTTCCCTAATGACTAGGGATGTTGAGCATTTCTTTAAGTGTTTCTCAGCATTTGATATTCCTCTTTTGAGAATTCTCTGTTTAGTTCTATATCCCATTTTTTTTAAACTGGACCACAAATGCTATCCCTGGCTTGCTTAACCATTTTCTCCATTTTTTTGAGTCCCTTCTAAGGTATTATTTGCCTCAATTCAAACTGAAGAAACCTTCAGAGAATGATGCCCCATTCTCTCTAAGGGGGGGGTGTATAGGTTTCTGTTTGCTCTCTTGGTCTACAAATGCTTATTCTTATTGGGAGGTGGCCATAAGTCATTATTGGTCTTATACAGAGAAAGAACTAGGTGAAATGCAGGGCCATCTCTCTTTTCCTTTATCTTGCATATGTAAGTAAGGAGATAGGAGCTGAAAAGAAAGAAAAGGAGATTTAGGAACATAGAGGGAGGATAGAACAAAAGCTAGATGATTGAATCTACTCCTTAACTCAAGGCCTTAATTGTTACTCATAATGAAGGTTATGTCTAAGTCATTGCTATAGAATTTAGTATATTGATACAAAACATGTGCATGTCAAATACTTATCAGATTATAGCACAAGAATATATATCCTAAGTCTAACAGATAGATAATGACTCTATTGATATATGAGGTAAAATAGTTGAATAAGGTCTTCAAAAGCCTCAGAGACACACAGAATATGGCATTTAAAGTTGTTTTATAATCCTAAATTTCTTTGACAACAAGACAAGTTAACTCCTGACAACACCCAGCTGACCTCAAAGAAGATAATGAGCATCAAAGAGCCTCCTTATGGAGATGGTTTCAAATGTGGCAAACAAGCCACTGGGCAAAATGTCCTCAGTCCTGCCACAAACAGAATTCTGCCTAAAAATGGGGAGCTTAGATGCAGGCAGAGTCGATGGCCGCACTCTGTCAAGACAGGGTAAGCAAGTCCTCAATAGCTCCTGCCGTGCGAATAAGTCTGACAGAGAAATTGGGCCAGAAAGCTAAAGATGAGGCACCAATGTTATAGAGAGTGTTGGGTGACTATTCAGGCAGTAAACCATCTAAGTCAATTTGTACATTTGGACATTGTACATTGTACAATTTGGAATCTGCTAACCCAGACTGCTGGTTCACTCAGGAATTTAAGTTTTATTCCTTCTCAAGTCTCTGAGGGGTGTTGAAGGCCAGATAGTACAGTGTTACAATCACATTTAGTTGGTTAGGAGATAAGATCACTTTAGATCAAGATAAAGAAGTTAAGTTATTAGAGTTGAGATAGGATAGATATTGAATATCATTCAGAAATTTAGCCCCAACAAGACAGCAAAGACGATTACTTCAAGCTGGACAAATACAAATAGCCAAACCACTATGAATGTAACATTTATAGAACTCACGGTTCTCATGATTGTCACATGGCTCTCCCTGCTGTTTGTAGTTTGTCTTATACATGTGTAAAAAAATAAATGTATTTTAAAGGGTTTATTTATTTCATTTTATATGTATGAGTATTTGTTGGCATTTGTGTATGTGCACCACTTGCTTGTCTGGCACCACAGAGGTCAGAAGTGGGCACTGGATCCCCTGGAACTGGACTTACAGATGGTTGTGAGACACCACATAGATGCTGGGAACCACAAGAACAAATGCCTTTGACCAGTAAGACATCTCTGCAGCCCCATACTATCATTTTATTTTACTTTTTACTTTTTTATTAATTTTTGTTTTTTAAATACATTTTTATTAATTTTTAAAATTTATTCAGATTACATCTCAGTTGTTATCCTCCCGTTCCTCCCTCCCTCATTCACCTTATTACCCTCCTCTAGGTCTGTGACAGAAGGGGACCTCCTCCCCCACTATATGGTCACAGCCTATCAGGTCTCATCTTGGTAGCCTGCTCATCCTTTCTCTGAGTGCCACCAGGCCTCCCCACCACGGGGAAGTGGTCAAATATGGGGCACCAGAGTTCATGTCAGAGTCAGTCCCCGCTCTCCACACAGCTGTGTGACTGTCCTGTCCATTGGCTAGATCCGAGTAAGGGTTCAATGCTTACTGCACGTATTGTCCTTGGTTCGTGCAGTAGTTTAAGTAGACACCCCTGGGTCCAGATCTGCCCATCATGATGTTCTTCTTGTAGGTTTCTAGGACCCTCTGGGTCCTTCCATTTCCCAATTCTCCCATACTTCTCTCACCTAGAGTCCCAATAGGATGTCCTCACATCTATCCCAATCTCCTGGTAAGCGAAGACTTTCATGGGACATGCCTTTTGGGCTAGTGTCCAATTATAAGTGAGTATATACCATGTGAGTCTTTCTAGGTCTGTGTTAACTCACTCAGTATGATAATTTCTAGTTCCATCGACCCCCACACATGGATAGTGGGAGACTTCAGTACCTCACTTTCACCAATGGATAGGTGTTTAATTTTTTTGAGTTCTTTATATATTTCGTATATTAGCCCTTTGTCAGATGTAGGATTGGTAGAGACCTTTTCCCAATTTGATATTGCTTTCATTCTATTGACAATGTCTTTGTCTTGTAGAAGTGGAAGGAAGAGAACACTACTGATCCACCCACAGAAACGTTGACCTAAAACTCACCCTGTCTACAAGACTTTTGGGGATAAAGATAGAGAAGATAGAGCAGAGATTGAGGGAATGTCTAACCAATGCCTGACCCAGCACAAGACCCATCCCATGGAAGAGACCAAACCCCTGACACTAATAGCAATACCCTGCTATGCTTTCATCCCTGAGCCTATCACAGTTGTCCTCTGAGAGGCTCCACCTAGCATTACTTTGAAACAGATGGTGAGACTCACAGACAACAATGGGAGACGCATAAGGAATCTAGTGGAAAAGTAGGAGGGAGATAAAAGGACCTAGAGGTGACAAGAGCTACACAAGGAGACCAAAAGAGCTAACCAACCAGGGCCCAGAAGGGCCTGTGGAGTCTGAAGCACCAAACAAGGACCATGCATGGACTGGGCCTTCATTCAGTCAATGGACAACCCAGGCTTCATGAAGGGGACTAAGGGGAGCAAGGGCTGTCTCTGACATGGATTCTGTTGCCTGCTTTTTTAAATCACTTTCCCTTGCCAGGACACAAGAGAAGATAATGAACTCAGTCTTAATGGTACTTGATTTGCTGGTGTGGGTGGGTAGGGGCTCTCTTTTTCAGAGGAATAGGGGAGGGGAATAGTGAGGGAGGGTGAGGCTGGGAGGAGAGGAGGGAGGGGACTATGTCTGGGGTGGAAATTGAATAATTAATAATAATAATAATAATAATAATAATAATAATAATTTTTAAGAGAAAAAAGTCTGTTCTTATGATCATCTGAATTTTATAGGTATCTATTGTTATGTTCCCCCTTTGGTGTCTAATTTTGTTCATTTGGACATTCTCTCTCTGGCTTTTAGTTAATTTGACTTAGGGTTTGTCAAATCTCATTGATGTTCTCCAACATCAAACTCTTTGTTTCATTGATTCTTTTTACTGTTTTGTTGTTATTTCTATTGTATTGCTTTCCACTTTAAGTTTGATAATTTCTTTCATTTACTTTCCTTGGATGTGATTTCTTCTTTTTGTTCTAAAGCTTTCAGATATGTTATAAGTTACTATATGAAATTGCTCCCATTTCTGTGTGAAGTCTCTTGGTGGTATGAACCTACTAGAACAGCCTTAATTTTGTTCCATAACTTGGATGACTTGTCGATTCTTTTTTCACTCAATCCTAGAAAGTATTTAATATCATTTAATTTTTTTGTCTTAATCCACTTCTTATTCAGTAATGACTTGTTTGGTTTCCATGAGTTTGTAAACTTTTTGTTCTTTCTGTTGTTGTTATCCAGCCTTAATCTGTGGTGGCCAGATAGGATACAGAATGTTATGTCAATATTCATGTATGTGTTAAGACTTGCTTTGTGTTTGACCATGTGGTCAATGGTGGAGAAGATTCCATGAGCTACTTAAAGAAGGCATATTATTTTGTTAGGTAAAGTTTTCTGTAAATATCTGTTCTGTCTTTTTGGGTTATGATGTCAGTTCCAGCACTTCTCTGCTTACTTATTCTGGATAATTTGTCTATTAGTGAGAGCAGAACAGTGAAGCTACCCACTATCAGTGTATAAGTGTCAATATGTGACTTAATCTGTAGTTGTGTTTCTTTATGTACCTGGCTCCTTTGTGTTTAATTCATATATGTTAAGAATATGTGATGAATATTTCATTTCATGAGCATCTTATATTCTCTGTCTCTTCTATTAGTTTTGGTTTGAAGACTATTTTGCCAGATATTAACTGGCTCCATAAGTTTTTATTTTAGGTTCATTTTCTTAGAATGTATTTTTTTCATTTTTTTAACCCTGAGGTGATATCTACCATTGATGTTAAGGTATGGTTTTTGTATTCAGCTGAAGAATGGATCTTGGTTTTCACATCCATTCTGGTGACTGACATTGGGAAACTGAGACCATTTGTGTTTAGACTGATCATCGAGTAGTGGTTATTGATTCCTGGGTTTTTTATGGTGTGGTGTGGCCTTTTCCTTTTGAATTTCTGGTCTGAGGTTACTATTTCCTTGTGCGTGCTTGAGTGTGGTTAACCTCTTCAGGTTGAAGTTTTCTCATTAGCACCTACAGTAGGACTGGATTTATAGTCAGATACTGCTTAAATATGGATTTATCATAGAATGTCTTTTCCTCCCATCTATTTTGATTGGATTTTTGCTGGTTATATCAGGCTGAGCTAACATCTCTGTTCTTTCAGAGTTTACAGAACACCTGTCCAAGCTTTTCTGACTTTCACAGTCTTAATTGAAAAGTCATATGTTATTCTAATAGTCCTATTTTATATCTAACTTTGTCTCTTCTCCCTTGCAACCTTTAATATGCTTTCTTTGTTCTGGATGCTTAGTGTCTAGCTTATTATGTGTTGAGGGGACCTTCTTTCCTGGTTCATTCTGCTTGATGTTCTATATGCTTCTTGTACTTTGACAGGCACTTTCCCATTTAGGTGAGGGAAATTTTCTCTGATTTTGTTGAAAATATTTTCTGGACTTTTGCCTGTTGTTTCTTCTCCTCCTTCCTCTATTCCTGTTATTGTAACATTTGGTCTCTTCATGGTATTCTACATTTCTTGTTGTTTTGTGTATAGATTTTTGTAGATTTAACATATCCTTTGAAAGAAGTGTCATACTTTCTATCTTGTCTCAATTTATTTTTTCTTTTGTTAAATTTAATCACTTTACAGCTTCATCCCAGCCCTTTCCCTGCTCTCCTCTCGGTCCTGCCCTCATGCCCGTCTCTCACCTTTCCATGTCTCCTTCTTCTCAAACATGTGGAGGCCCCTAATTAGTACCAACACATCCTGGTACCTGAAGCCACAGCAAGATTAAGAGCCTTCTTTTCAACTGAGGCCAGACAGGCCAGCCTCTCTAGGGGAAAGGGATTAAAAATCAGGCAACAGAGTTGTAGATAGCCCTTACTATCATTGTTAGGAGACCCACGTGATGACAATGTGTACATCTGTTACGTATGTGTAGGTGTCTAGGTCTGGCTCATGCAAGCCCTTTGGTGGTTCAGTATCTATGAACCCCCATGGTCCCTGGTTAGTTTACTCTGTGTGTCTTTTTGTGATGTCCTTCGCCTATCCAGCTCCCTCTATCCTTCTTCTCACTCTTGCACAAAACTCCCTGATCTTGGTCTACTGTTTGGCTGTGAGTTTCTGCATTTGTTTCCATCAGCAGCTGGATGACGCCTCTCAGAAGACAGTTGTGCTGGGCTCCTGTCTGCAAGCATAGCAGAGCATCATTAAGAGTGTCAGGGGTTGTCTCCAGTTGAACCAGTCATTGCTTCACCATTTCTTCAATCTCCACCCCATCTTTATCTCACCATTTCTTGCAGTCAGGACAAATGTTGGGTTGAAGGTTTTATATGTGGAATGTTGTTGCTTTCCCTCCCCTGGAAGTCCCACCTGGCTACAGGATGTAGTGATTTCAGACTCCATATCCCTGCTGTTAGAAATCTCTACTAGAGTCAACCCATAGACTCCCAGGAGCCTCCCCTCTCCAAGAGAAGCTCAGAAATTGTCTCAATTTCCTAATATTTTTATCCCTCTTATGTACTCTATAGATAAGACTTCCTCTGAAGTTCATGTTCCAATTTCTATATTTTTCAATTACATAATTACTTCAGTTTGGTATTTCTTTATTCTAACTCTACTCTTATATCTTGAACTATGTTATTTATTTCCTTTTGCTCTCTCATTAATTTCTTCATTTCTCCTTTACAGAGCTCTATCATAAATATAAAGGATATTTGGAAGTCCTTTTCTTGTGATGTATTTATGATGCATTTACCAGATCCTACTGTAGTAGAGTTACTTGGCTTATACACAACTACTATCACCTTCTTGTCTCTGACACGGGCACAGAGAAACTAGTACAGAGGTTTGAGCTGCTGGACAAGGGTATTTCATAGCCCAGGACCATTAGAGTGTATTAGCACATGGTGTCATATCACTATACAGAGTGGCCAGTAGTAAAATGGATAAACTCATGTGCATTCAAAATTTCAAAACCAGTCTATTTTCGTATAGACTTTTAGATGAGGTTTGCTGCTGAAAACATAAGACCTTGTAAACAAACCACAACCATGCACGAATACTGAAATGTTGAAAGAATAGCTGCACATTTTTTCTGCTAATATGTTAACTCCATATTCAGCTATGATTTGTTGCCAACTTACGTTTCGCTCATATAAAAAGTTACCATGACCAAATGGAAGGGAGCTAGATACTACATTTGACTTTAAACGTCTTTTGATTTGTTTTGTTTGTAAAAGGCATTATTCGGCAGAGTCATTCAAATATCATGTTGTTAAAGGAATCCATAGTACACATCAAAGAAGAGGATCAGTTGCAAGAGACGTAGAGTGAACACATCACAGAGTTCACACCGCAATATGGCGCTTCAATGACTCAGGTGTTGTGTCGACACAGCAGAGGGTGCTCACTGTAAAAACAGAGTACTTCTCTGTACGTGCTGTCTCAAGTCCAGCCTGTTCTTGTCATGAGAAGGCAGCTCACACAGTGAGATACATAGCAAGTGAAGCAATTCCACACTGGTTGTTGTAGTCTTTGAGGAGTTTCATGTATCCATTCAAGCCCCAATTTGTACCATGGCTGAAATGAAGTATGTATTTCTGTTTAATGGAAGGATATAGAATAGTGAGTTTATTAATGCATTAATTCCTCATCTGGACACTGAGTCAGAGGCCAACACACACACACACACACACACACACACACACACACACACACACACACATGAAGAAACAACAGAATTGCAATTCCTGAGTACCAGTAGTTACCATAAATTGAGACCATGAGTATCACAGCACAGAAAGGCAGACTCTATCTTCACCCATGTCATAGCTAACAAATGCATCAGAGTTTAGAAAAGCAATGTCACAAATATGACATTAACATCACAGAAAACAGTGCCAGGATCTCAAAATTGTGACCATACACTTAGAGCTGTTGTTATAGTTGTAGAGAGAGCTTAGAGGGTCAAGTGATGTCCATGCAAGGAGAAGGATTGTAGTTCTAGTCCAAGACCCCTCTACAAGTCAAGATGAAGGTCTTCTCACTGCCTAAAAGCACTTAAGGCTTTTCCATAGAACTTATGTTCCTTTTCCAGCCCTCACATCAGTCAGCTCACAACTACTTCTAACTGCACTTCCAGGCAATCTAATATCCTCTTCTTGTATCCCCTGACAGGGAGCATACACTCACACAGACACCCTCACTAATATATAAAACAAATAGTAAGTCTTGATGAAAAAGCATGTTTCCTTCGCAGCTTGCCTGTAGTGACAGAGGCTAGGACCTTATCTGGATGAAACTGCCAAGCACACTAACAAAAGTAGAAACAAGATTATCAGTGAGAGCCCCAGACTCAGTATATAAGTTGAGAAGAGTTAAGAAAGAAAACTGATATCTACATCATATCTTCTCTCTCTCTCTCTCTCTCTCTCTCTCTCTCTCTCTCTCTCTCTCT